>CM062297.1:143237635-143837635 GCA_031216915.1 Pictodentalium vernedei | reverse complement strand
TTTCATGAAAACTCTTCAAACGGTTTAGGAGGAGTTGCGCTTATAAGGATGGACAGATGGACGGACAGGGTAATTCCTATATACCCCCCCCCCCCCCCCCCCCCCCAAACTTTGTTTGCGAGATTATCCAATGGAAATACGAATTATTTTCTCGGTGGGTTTCAAACAATGTTCTGTCAAATTTTTGGGCCGGGAAGCAGTCATTCCAACATTTATTTTCAAAGTTAAAGCAAGTCAAACATTTCCACCGCCGTCCCCGCCTCCATTCTGGTTCCTCATTTTTATAACTATTCATCACTTATATTGTATCTGTATACTGATAACAGGCGTATTATTCGTTGACCTACCTTCAATTACCATAAAATATGCTTTGGCTAGACTGCTGTATACATAATTAATCAAAATAATTTGAAAATAAAAGCAGTTTCTAGTCAATTTTTCAATTCAAATCGGTTTTGTTGTATTTGTCAGTTCCTTGTTATTTTGCCTCTATCCTCTAGCTTTCCTAGAAAAGTTGCCTGTTGGTGCATAAAATGAGCATTTATTATTTATTTATTCTCAAGGAGCTCTGTCAAACAAGATATAATAGATTAGATGCATGCATTGCAATGGATGTACTGAGGACAAACTGGCAATATATAAGGGCAATTCAGTGATTGTCAGGGTTATTTATCAACCAATTACATTGTACTGAAAGTATGGTAAATAGTTTTGTATTTGTAAATTTTCTTCATTTAACAGGGATATTCAATTAAAAGATATTCAATTAAGTGGGCTAAACTGTATAAGCACTATAACTGAAGGCTTGTTTGCAATAATTTCAATTCAGAAAATCAACTTTCTTGTTGAAAACTATAAATTTAACTCTTTACCTAATGAATCGGCCGCATCCATCCATGTAATATGCAAATTCAGCAGTTGATAAAAAATTAATTTTCACAAAATTACAACAAAACTATATCATGTGACTCATCATTGGAACGAGCTTGTTGAGCTCGTTCCAATGAGTGGTCATATGATATGGTTTTGTTGCAACATTTTGAAAATTTTGTAAAAATGATATTTTAAATCATAAATTTTGATATCGTCTGCATTGGGTAAAAAGGGTTAATGACACATTTTCCACAAATACATACAATATATTCCTCTAATCTCATCGGGTGAGTTTAATTTAATCGCAATTACTTTCTTTGCTTTCAATGGGTCTTTCCTTTTTAGACAGATTTAAGGTAACATAGTCCTTAAGATGCTATATGAGTAAGGGAAATTTGTTTACTTTGAAATTCCAACCTCTGATATGAGATAAATTTAAACTAAATATACACAAATTACACATCAAAATGAAGGTTGTGATATATAGAACACAAAACACATATGTAATCAAGTGACGGATTTGACAGCAGGCACCAATGATTCCTGAAAGTGTGATACCGTATTTGTACAAGAACTGATAATAATGTAAATATTTCCAGAGAACAACTCCTGGCCAAATGGGCAGGCCTTCAGATTACCCCAATTTCGCACCATTTACAGATGTGCCCAAATTAGAGAAGGTGTGAAGACATCAAGAATGAAAGTGTCAATGACACTGCAACTCAATTTGACAAACTTGAGTTGGAAAGTTATGAGTGAAATGGCAAAATTGAAGATCATTGGTTCCAATGTTATTTGGTGAAACTTCAGCATAACAGCATCGTGTGTGTGTGTTCACAAGGTCAGAGCTATCCATGCATTTTTAAATGTAAACTGTAGAGCTGGCTAAAGGAAGAATATTGATACTTAAATGTAGTAAGTTTAAAGGTCATTGTGAATGGCAACTTTTTTCACAGAAATGAATGCTAATCGATAGCTTGTTATGTAGAGGTCTTGCCTAATGAGCACAAGTTCTGAAACAATCCTATGATATATGCACCCTGTAGGCCATGTCAAAGAAGAATGTTGATGCACAAATACATTAAATTCAAAGGTTGTTGCTAACAAGAATGTTGATGCATATATGCACAAAATTCAAAGGTTGTTGCTAACAGCAACAGTTTTTGATGGAAATGAAAAGAAAATCGATAGCTCCTATCTTGGTCACCGTGAATAAGAATACCAGGTTTCAAAACAACCTGATAATGAATGCACCCTCTGAGGCATGCCAAAGGAAAATGTTAATGCACAAATGTATGAAGTATGAAGGTCGTTGATAGTGGCAATTTATTTTTACTTCTTTTTTTGATGGAAATTCATAAATACGCCCTGTTGGGAGTGCAAAAGGGATAAGATGCTGCACAAATGCTCTAAGTTCAAAGGATGGTGCTAACGATAACGTTTTTTGATGGAAAGGAAAGGAAATCAATAGCTCCTATCCAGAGATCACCCTGAACATGCATACTAAGTTTCAACACAATCTGTTCATAAATGTGCCCTATAGAGCATGCCAAATGAATATGCTGAGGATAGAGCTGAAACAGTTCACTGATTAATCGATTAACCAATGATCAACATCTTGATCGATCAAAAAAGTAATACTGTATTATATGGGTTAACAAGGGACAAACTTGCTCTAAAACAGGCAAACATTGTCACACTGACTTGCATCAATTATTACGAGACAGATTAAAGCTTGCAAGTTATGTGCAGAAATACTTGTTCACTTGCAGGATCATTGTACTGTAGCAGCAGCAGCAGCAAATAATGGTTATTCTTAACTCTTTGCCCGTTGCGGATAGCAGATGATACTTGCAAAATAAATTCTTGAATTACTAAAAATTTTCAATTTTTGTCTCAAAAACATAGCTTATGACCTTTCACTGGAACGAGCTGAAACATAATAAAATTTGAAGTAGATTTTTATATATAGCGCTTGCCAGTTTTGTCCGTTACTTTGGGTAAAAGGTTAATGCTATAAATCATCAGCAGTATGGCAATAATTCAGCTACCTACTAAAACAAGAGGTCCCAGGGGGCACTCATCTGACAAGGTAGACTAAATATCAACCCAGGGAATTGATTTCAACAAGTTGCATCTGCCACTCCTAAGAAAAGCTTATACCAAATATCCAAAGATCCTGACCAGTGGATCTGAAAAAAAAAGATTTTTAAAGAATATTCCTCTTATTGAACTAAGTTATAATTATGAACCCAGGGACTTGGCTTTAACAAATTTGAATCTCACCCCACTAAGGATTCTGCACACCAAATATCAAAACATTCCGACTGCTGGATCTGAAGAAGATTTTTTAAGAAAATTCCTCATTTTGAACTAAGTTACAATTCGAGCCCCCACAGTGAGCCCAAATATGGACCTAGGGGCATGACTTGAACAAACTTGAATCTCCCCCCCCCCCAAGGATGCTGCATACCAAATATCAAAAGCATTCTGACTGCTGGATCTGAAGAAGAAGATGTTTAAAGAAAATTCCTCATTTTGAACGAAGTTATCATTCAGGCTTCCACAGTGAGCCCAAATATGAGCCCAGGGAATTGGCTTCAAACTGACCTATTCATAAATTCACACTGCAGGGCCTGCCAAAGGAAAATATTGATGCACAAATGCACCGAGACCAAAGGTCATTGCTAACAGCAACATTTTTCAAGAGAAATGAAAGAAAATCAAAGCTCACATCTAGAGGTCGCTCCAAACAAGCACCCCATGTTTCAAAACGATCAAATCATAAACGTGAACTGTGCAGTGTTCCAAAGAAAACTGACGACAGCAAAATGGCAAAGTTGAAGGTCATTGCTAAGGGCAACATTTTTTGATGGAAATGGAAGAAAATCTATAGCGCTCATCTAGAAGACACCCAAATTATGCATACCAAGTTTCAAACCGATCCATTCATAAATGCAGCCTGCAGAGCATGCCAAAGAAAAATGGCAAAGTTCAAAGATCATTGCTAACAGCAACGTTTCTTGATGGAAAAGAAAGAAAATCAATAGCTGACATCTGAAGTTTAGTCCAAACCAGCACACCAAGTTTCCAAGCAATTGGATCATAAATGTTACTTGTGCTGTGTGCAAAAGGAAATTATCAACACACAAACAGGTAAAGTCGAAGGTCATTGCCAGCGGCAACTTTTTTATGGGAATGAAGGAAAGCCCATCTGGAGGTCAACCCAAAAAACATACCAAGTTCCAAAGCGATGTATTCAGGAATGTGACTTGTAGGACGTGCCAAAGGAAAATGTTGATGCAGAAAGCACTAAGTTTGAAGGTCGTTGCTGATGGCAATTTTCGGGACGAAAATGGAAGAAAGTCGATAGCGGTCATCTAGAAGGCACCCAAATTAAGCATATCAAGTTTCAAACCGATCCGGTCATAAATGTGCCCTACAAGGTGTGCCAAAGGGAAATATTGATGCATAACTGGACTAAGTTCATCAAAGGGCATTGTCACTTTTTTGGACGGAAATGGAAGAACATAGATAGCTTTCATCTAGAGGTAACCCAAGTTTCAAAGCAACCCGATCATAAATTTATGTGTCTTGTAGGGCATGTCAAAGGAATATATTGATGCCTGACTAAAATAGTTTCCAAGCAACCTGATCGTAAATGTGACCTGTGCGGCGTGCCAAAGGAATATGTGTTGATGCACAAATGCACTAAGTTCAAAGGTTGATACTAACAGCAACATTTTTGGATGAAAATGGAAGAAAATCGATAGCTCCCATATAGAGGTCAACCCAAACAATCATTCCAATTTTCGAAATGATCTGATCATAAATGTGCCCTGTGCGACATGCCAATGGAATATATTGATACACAACTGCACTAGGTTCAAAAGTAGTTGCTAACGGGAATGTTTCTTGATGGAAATAGGGGAAAATTGACAGCTACCATCCAGAGGTCACCCCATCGTTTCAAAGCGATCTGATCATAAATGTGCCCTGCAGGGTATGCTAAAGGTCGATGCTAATGGCAACCATTTTGATGGAAATGGAAGAAAATCAACAGCTCCCATCTAGACATCACCCTAAGCAAGCATACCAAGTTTTAAAGTGTTTCAATCATAAATATGCCCTGCAGGATGTGCCAAAGGGAAATACTGATGCATAACTGCAGTAAGTTCATCAGAGGTCATTGCCAATGGCAACGTTTTTTGATTGAAAGGGAAGAAAATGTGCAGTGTGCAGGCCTTGAGAATTCAGGCGAACGATCATTCCGTTCACCTGGAGGTTACGCAAACAAATATTAAGACGAACTGACGATCAGTTAAGTTAACCAAAAGGATCCATCGGTTAACCACTTTTACGATCGGCATATTAGATGCCTGTGGAAACAGTAGACATACAAATATTAATTTTGTGCTTGTTATTCAGCTGCAAGCATAATTAGAAACATTTTGTCACAGTTTATGGAAACTGAAAAGCACTGTAGCCTGATGTATGATGGGGGCACTGCCAAATCAATTCTTAACCTATTCACTGCAACACATTTTTATACATGTATGCAATGCTGCCCATAGAAGAGGCATAACTCTATATTTCTAGTGATTGCGGATTTCTGCTTTGCTGATGTTTTTATTGCCGGAAGTCATCACATATTGCCAACAGAAGAGGCATAACCCTTCAAGATATGCCTGTGGCATATCGGGTTTGAATTTTTGGTTAACCAACAGGTTAATGATACAAATTTACTTAACCTTCAGAATAGATTAATGAACAACTAAATGGGTAACCTGTTCATAGGTTTACTACCAAAATATAGAATTGTCAAGGCCTGGTGTGCCCAAGGAATATATTGATGCATAAATGGACTAAGTTCAAAGGTCGATACCAATAGCAATATCTTTTGATGAAAATGAAAGAAAATTGATAGCTCCCATCTGGAAGTCACCACAAACCAGCATACTAAGTTTCACCTGCCGTGCTTTGGATGCCATTCCATATGGCAATTGCATGCAATTCCAATACGCAATTAAGCCTAGATAAGTGAACAGTTCATGAAGGACTTCTAGTTTTTAACTGTACCAGGTTTCAAAGTGATCCAGTTATAACTGTGCCCTGTAGGGTGTGCCAAAGGGAAATATTGATGCCTAACTAAACTAAGCTTAAAGGTCATTGCCAACAGCAACATTTTTTGTGACGGAAATGGAAGAAAATCGATAGCTCCCATCTAAAGGTCACCCCAAACAAACACACCAAGTTTCATAGAGATCCATTCATAAATGCAATCTGTGCGGTGTGCCAAAGGAAATTGTGTATGTATGTACACCGTCAGACGAGAAGTGATGACAATAGCTCAGCTTGACTTCGTCAACTTGAGCTAGAGACATATATATATCTCTGGGACTCGTCTACATTTGAGATAACTTCCATCATAATATGACCATAGAAACACAAAGAAAGGCATGGCAATAAAACACTACAAGATTAGGCTGTTATTTCTGGTTTTAATGTGACCAAATTAGAGCAAAGTGGTGTGTCCAAAATAAATGAATTTAAGGCGCTACATAAGAGAAACTTTTTTACTTTGAAATTCCCACCTATGATATTCCATAAACTCAAATTAAATGTACAGAAATTAAACATCAAAATGAAGGTTTTGATGGAAAAAACTCAAAAAAATATATGCAGTCAACTTATTGAGTTGACATCAGGCACCAATGGTTCCTGGAAGTCTGCTACCGTATTCATACCAGAACTGATAATAAAATAATATTTCACGAGAACTCGTGGCCAAGTGTGCTCCAGATATCCAAGAACAAAGCTAAGAAATCAAAATTCTTCAAAATGCAGCGACATAACTTTGTGGTTGGTACATTCAAAAACTTTTGGCTTTGTTTTGTTTTCGGTTTGTTTACATTTTGGTCAAAGGTCATCAGAGCAAAAAAAGCATCGATAAACAATGTTGTCTGAAATCAATTAATTGGACAGGTCGTCTTCACACTATTATTATTTGGAGACTGTACAGTTGCCATATTATTTGCAAGGTATCATGACACCCGTTTGAATTTCTTGGAATTATGTGATTGTTTTTTCAATGAAAATTTGTGGTACCAGTATCGCATTCTATGTGCATGTCTGTTTGCCCTGGAGCCCATCTTCAATAAAAATGCAGACAGTGTTGTCCTTTCCCCAAATGCAGTCCTGTCGCTACATTGTAAAGTTTTTTGAATGCCTAGCTTTGTTCTTGGATATCTGAAGCACACTTGTCTACAAGTTGTTCTCATGAAATATTATTTTATTATCATTTCTGGTACGAATACAGTTGGAGACTTCCAGGAACCATTGGTGCCTTCTGTCAACTCAGTGAACTTACTGCAAATGTTTTTTTGTGTTCTATACATCACAACCTTCATTTTGATGTCTAAATTGTGTAAATTTAATCTGAATTGATGGAATATCAGAGGTGGGAATTTCAAAGTAAACAAATATCTCTAACTTATATAGCACCTTAAAGGTCAGCATTGGAGCCTGCTGTCAAATCTGTGACTTGATTGCATATATTTTTTGTGTTCTATACATCACAACTTTATTTTCATGTATAATTTGTGTATATTTAATTTGAATTTAAGGAATATCAGAGGTGGGAATTTCAAAGTAAACAAATTTCCCTTACTTTAATATATAGCACCTTAAAAGAATGCCACCCAAACCATCCCCTGGTTGAACCATCCCCACCAAAGCGACCCAAACCATCCCCAGATATTTGACCCAAACCTTCCTCAAAACCTGTGACCCAAACCATCCCCACATATTCGACCCAAACCGTCTTTGGATATTTGACCCTAATCATCTCCAGTGTTTTTTAGCCTTTTTAAATTTGTTTCTGCTCGTTGATTTGCTCCACCAGGAAGCCACCTTTCTTCTCCAGAACACTGAATATGTACAGCTTGGGCAGATGAATCGGCGACAAAGAAACAGAACAAAAAGTTTAATGATAACAGAAGAAATATGGAATGATGAGAGCAAATCAATCACCCCAAGGCAGACATTATTTAAAATCTCAAAATTAATTTCCAAATATAACTGATGTAAAAATGTTATTTATTGTTACTTGTATGCATGTGTACAGAAATGTATAAACGTCTTGTTGTTAAACATATAATTAGATAAGATAATGTGGCTAAAAAGCTATAAATGTGCTGTTTTTTGTGGATTTGTTTAAATAAATCATTAAATATTTTCAGATCTTCTTATTTATCATACCATGGGACAGTTTGGATCAAATATTTGGGGGCGGTTTGGGTCAAATAACTGGGGACAGTTTGGGTCAAATAGTTGGTGACAGTTCGGCCATGGGATGACTTGGGTTTTATCCATCTGCAAGTCTATCAGACCTAGGGGACAGTTCGGGTCAAAAAGTCGAGGACGGTTTTGGTGAAAAAGTGTGTGGGCAGTTCAGCGGGGGCGGGTCTTTTCGGCCTGGGAACATTTGGCCCCCGTTTTCAATTAGAGAGACTAAAAAATATGCGGTTTAATATGAGTTTAAACACCGTTATTACAACCAAAAACAAAAATAAATATTGCATAATATAAAATAGTACAATATTAAATACATTTACACTTTATATATACTCCAGAGTGCCTAATAATAGTACAGGGCAAAATAATAGTATAGGGTGGAAAATTTCCTGAAAATTAATAATAGTATAGGGTCGAATAATAGTATAGGGTGGAAAATTCCAAGATGTGAGCCAGCCCCTATGCTCAGAGCCATTTTTATAACACAGAAGTCTGATGCTCTTGAAGTGGTGAAGGGCTAAATTACTTTCGGTTATCATAATTTTCACATGGATTTGACTTGTTGCAATTTATGGGAGAGTGCCTACACGCACTCTCCCATAAATTGTACCAAGGCAAAACCTTATAGACTAATTAATTATGTTTCAGTGATGGTATGAAGCACATCCACTGGGTACTAGGTCTTAAAGTTATGTCAGCAGTACTTCAGAATAAAGCCCGAATATATGCTTCCAGCTCTCTACCAATTAACATTTCCATTGCATCCTGTGTTTGCTTGTATGTAACATATACCTTACTAGTTTGTTTTGGTGAACTTCTTGAGATAAGCGGCCGCTCCGCACATTCGATTGCTAAAAATTAATAATCATACAGGGTCAAATAAGGATCATACAGGCGGGAATTTGGTTCGAAAAAGAATAATCATACATGTATGATTATTAGGCACACAAGAGTACTGGCACACAATCTCAAAAATCTAAATGTAGTTATATCATTCTCTTTTTTTTCTCCCATGCTTCCTCTAACTTGCATATCTTTGGACAAGTAAGTAAGCGAGCAAGATTGATGTTGAACTCGAATGAAAAGTTTCAAAGAGAAATATTGATGCCTAACTAAACTAAGCTTAAAGGGCATTGCCAACAGCAACATTTTTGTGACGGAAATGGAAGAAAATCGATAGCTCGCATCTAAAGGTCACCCCAAACAAGCACACCAAGTTTCATAGAGATCCATTCATAAATGCAATCTGTGCGGTGTGCCAAAGGAAATTGTGTATGTATGTACACCGTCAGACGAGAAGTGATGACAATAGCTCAGCTTGACTTCGTCAACTTGAGCTAGAGACATATATATATCTCTGGGACTCGTCTACATTTGAGATAACTTCCATCATAATATGACCATAGAAACACAAAGAAAGGCATAGCAATAAAACACTACAAGATTAGGCTGTTATTTCTGGTTTTAATGTGACCAAATTAGAGCAAAGTGGTGTGTCCAAAATAAATGAATTTAAGGCGCTACATAAGAGAAACTTTTTTACTTTGAAATTCCCACCTATGATATTCCATAAACTCAAATTAAATGTACAGAAATTAAACATCAAAATGAAGGTTTTGATGGAAAAAACTCAAAAAAATATATGCAGTCAACTTATTGAGTTGACATCAGGCACCAATGGTTCCTGGAAGTCTGCTACCGTATTCATACCAGAACTGATAATAAAATAATATTTCACGAGAACTCGTGGCCAAGTGTGCTCCAGATATCCAAGAACAAAGCTAAGAAATCAAAATTCTTCAAAATGCAGCGACATAACTTTGTGGTTGGTACATTCAAAAACTTTTGGCTTTGTTTTGTTTTCGGTTAGTTTACATTTTGGTCAAAGGTCATCAGAGCAAAAAAAGCATCGATAAACAATGTTGTCTGAAATCAATTAATTGGACAGGTCGTCTTCACACTATTATTATTTGGAGACTGTACAGTTGCCATATTATTTGCAAGGTATCATGACACCCGTTTGAATTTCTTGGAATTATGTGATTGTTTTTTCAATGAAAATTTGTGGTACCAGTATCGCATTCTATGTGCATGTCTGTTTGGCCTGGAGCCCATCTTCAATAAAAATGCAGACAGTGTTGTCCTTTCCCCAAATGCAGTCCTGTCGCTACATTGTAAAGTTTTTTGAATGCCTAGCTTTGTTCTTGGATATCTGAAGCACACTTGGCCACAAGTTGTTCTCATGAAATATTATTTTATTATCATTTCTGGTACGAATACAGTAGTAGACTTCCAGGAACCATTGGTGCCTTCTGTCAACTCAGTGAACTTACTGCAAATGTTTTTTTGTGTTCTATACATCCGAACCTTCATTTTGATGTCTAAATTGTGTATATTTAATCTGAATTGATGGAATATCAGAGGTGGGAATTTCAAAGTAAACAAATATCTCTAACTTATATAGCACCTTAACCCTTTACCCAACGCAGACGATATCAAAATTTATTATTTTAAAAATCATTTTTTGAAATTTATCAAAAAATTTCAACAAAACCATATCATGTGAGCCCTCATTGGAACGAGCTCGTCGAGCTCGTTCCAATGAGGGGTCACGATATGGTTTTGTTGAAATTTTTTGAAAAATAATATTTTTTTAACTGCTGAATTTGCATATTACGCGGGCGGATGTGGCCGATTCGTTGGGTAAAGGGTTAAAGGTCAGCATTGGAGCCTGCTGTCAAATCTGTGACTTGATTGCATATATTTTTTGTGTTCTATACATCACAACTTTATTTTCATGTATAATTTGTGTATATTTAATTTGAATTTAAGGAATATCAGAGGTGGGAATTTCAAAGTAAACAAATTTCCCTTACTTTAATATATAGCACCTTAAAAGAATGCCACCCAAACCATCCCCTGGTCGAACCATCCCCACCAAAGCGACCCAAACCATCCCCAGATATTTGACCCAAACCTTCCTCAAAACCTGTGACCCAAACCATCCCCACATATTCGACCCAAACCGTCTTCGGATATTTGACCCTAATCATCTCCAGTGTTTTTTAGCCTTTTTAAATTTGTTTCTGCTCGTTGATTTGCTCCACCAGGAAGCCACCTTTCTTCCCCAGAACACTGAATATGTACAGCTTGGGCAGATGAATCGGCGACAAAGAAACAGAACAAAAAGTTTAATGATAGCAGAAGAAATATGGAATGATGAAAGCAAATCAATCACCCCAAGGCAGACATTATTTAAAATCTCAAAATTAATTTCCAAATATAACTGATGTAAAAATGTTATTTATTGTTACTTGTATGCATGTGTACAGAAATGTATAAATGTCTTGTTGTTAAACATATAATTAGATAAGATAATGTGGCTAAAAAGCTATAAATGTGCTCTGTTTTTTTGTGGATTTGTTTAAATAGATCATTAAATATTTTCAGATCTTCTTATTTATCATACCATGGGACAGTTTGGATCAAATATTTGGGGGCGGTTTGGGTCAAATAACAGGGGACAGTTTGGGTCAAATAGTTGGTGACAGTTCGGCCATGGGATGACTTGGGTTTTATCCATCTGCAAGTCTATCAGACCTAGGGGACAGTTCGGGTCAAAAAGTAGAGGCCGGTTTTGGTGAAAAGTGTGTGGGCAGTTTGGCGGGGGCGGGTCTTTTCGGCCTGGGAACATTTGGCCCCCGTTTTCAATTAGAGAGACTAAGAAATATGTGGTTTAATATGAGTTTAAACACCGTTATTACAACCAAAAACAAAAATAAATACTGCATAATATAAAATAATACAATATTAAATACATTTACACTTTATATATACTCCTGAGTGCCTAATAATAGTACAGGGCAAAATAATAGTATAGGGTGGAAAATTTCCTGAAAATTAATAATAGTATAGGGTCGAATAATAGTATAGGGTGGAAAATTCCAAGATGTGAGCCAGCCCCTATGCTCAGAGCCATTTTTATAACACAGAAGTCTGATGCTCTTGAAGTGGTGAAGGGCTAAATTACTTTCGGTTATCATAAT
Organism: Pictodentalium vernedei; assembly: GCA_031216915.1. NCBI lineage: Eukaryota > Metazoa > Mollusca > Scaphopoda > Dentaliida > Dentaliidae > Pictodentalium > Pictodentalium vernedei. The sequence goes on along the minus strand of CM062297.1, from coordinate 143,825,420 downwards.
TTTCACATGGATTTGACTTGTTGCAATTTATGGGAGAGTGCCTACACGCACTTTCCCATAAATTGTACCAAGGCAAAACCTTATAAACTAATTAATTCTGTTTCAGTGATGGTATGAAGCACATCCACTGGGTACTAGGTCTTAAAGTTATGTCAGCAGTACTTCAGAATAAAGCCCAAATATATGCTTCCAGCTCTCTACCAATTAACATTTCCATTGCATCCTGTGTTTGCTTGTATGTAACATATACCTTACTAGTTTGTTTTGGTGAACTTCTTGAGATAAGCGGCCACTCTGCACATTCGATTGCTAAAAATTAATAATCATACAGGGTCAAATAAGGATCATACAGGCGGGAATTTGGTTCGAAAAAGAATAATCATACATGTATGATTATTAGGCACACAAGAGTACTGGCACACAATCTCAAAAATCTAAATGTAGTTATATCATTCTCTTTTTTTTCTCCCATGCTTCCTCTAACTTGCATATCTTTGGACAAGTAAGTAAGCGAGCAAGATTGATGTTGAACTCGAATGAAAAGTTTCAGCGTGCCAAAGGCACACAGGGACAATGTGGGATTTAAATCCCTTGCGACCCAAATAACTTTATTTGCTTTATAACTTTATTTCTTTATGAATACTGAAACCGCAGTTTGTTGGTTGTTTTAGAAAAAAGAAACCCAAACAGTCGCTGGTTTGGGAACAGCCCCAGCATGTTATCCAGAATGGTTACAAAAAGGACAAAAACCACCGATATGTGTTTTTGACAGCTGGGAGTCATCCCTCAACCTATAAGGGAGAGGGCCATAGTTACAGTCCACATAAAAGGTTTAAGGGTTCAAAGAAACTGTAAAAACAGTATCTGATCGCCTATTAATCAAGTATGATTAAATCAATTAAGCTTAAGTCGCAATGTAAAAACGCTGTATGTGTATCTCATCGGAGGCCAGAACTTTGATCACTACTTCAGAAGAACTTTTAAAAACAAACTTTTACAGTTGAGTTGTTCCAAACAACATCCAAGAAGAAGTATATCATTTCGGGTTTGCATGTCGGCATTGGGGCACATATGTAGTCATTCTGGATTTCAATACAGTGGATTTTATACAATGGATTTTATATTTCATAACAATTCATTATTCATTATGGATTGGTCTCGTTCTTAATATATTTAGACTTTAGGAAAAAAGGTATGTATTCTTTAAAAAAAAATATTCTGGAAAAACTCCTAATATCAAAAAAAAAAAAAAAAACAATTACATGAACTAAAAAAATATTTTTAAAAATTATTTTTCAACTCCCAAACTCCGAACTTTTTACCAAAACTGGGAACATTCAGCCTCAAAACAGGGAATATTCCGCCTCGACTGAGGCCAAATGTTCCCGGAAAAATTATTATTATGGGGCCAAATGTTCCTGAGGCTGAAAAGGCCCAGACCCAGTTTGGCCAGGGGACGGCTTGGGTGACACTGCCTTAAAAATTAATAAAATACTTAACAGAATCCACTAAAATTTTAGACAGGAGTACAAGTAAAATATACCAGTCCACACACCCTCCACCCCTTTTAAACCTTTATAATCTTATATTTTCCCCTTTTTTTACTTGTGTTCCGTTATTTCGGGATCATTGCTTTTCAGCCTTCTGCTTTTGGGCCTTGTGCTTTTCGGCCCTGCACTTTTCGGCCTCGTGGTATGGTGCTTTTCGGCCATGGGACTTATTATTTCAATGATGTTTTTTTCCATGTCAATGGACAAGAACAAAATAAAAACACTTTACAAGTTTAATTTTTTATTATATTTTGATATGGAATCAACAAAATTGTACATAACTACATTTTCGCAGATATTACGTTTCACAACAAAGAGGTGTGAACATTGTTATGAGCTTATAATAATTTGATAGTGTGACAGATTAACTTCTCTGTCTAGATTACTAAGGTGCAATAAATTGGTTTTTTAGCAATCTTAATGATGAATTGCTTTCCAAACAATCTAGACATCCATTAAATTTCAAACAAGTTGGTGACTGAAATTGCAAAGAATACACACATTGTTTGGAAAACAATTTATCTAAGAGACTGTTCAAAAAAAATAATTCTACTACTTTATGATTACTTAGCATTGATTTTAAGTTGTAAATTATTCACTGGAAAGCAATTACTACATACACATTAGCACTCTGACTGGATCACTTGAAATTATAAAATTATTCTGTGGTTATTTACTGGAAAACACAAATTGGTGCTTTACCAGGATTTCCACTAGACCGGCTGCATGTCGGTCAACCAGACCCATTCCCCCCGCCGATCATACTATGATCAGTCAGAAAAGCTGGTGGTTAAAATGTCGAGTACAATGCTGTAACGTAACGACACTCAGGATCCTTTGTTTCCACATAATATAGGCATAATTATGTTGTATACTATGCCTACTATTACTGGCGACAACCTGATACTTTATGACCCCCAGACGAGAGGGGGAAACAAAGTTCAAATCCTAAACGTCGCCTATAAAATTTCGGACTTAAATTGTCGTGTTTGGTCCGAAATCACTGGCTTTTATTTCGAGCGATAAATGATGTAATTGCATGTGCATGACGTCACAATTATTTACATTGGCACGTATCGGGTTGTATAAAAAAAATTGAGGTCAAGCGTCGCAGTCACGTTCAGGATTCGTGGATTTTGTGTTGTTTTGGGTTTGTGATTTTATGAAACCTCTGACCAGATGTAGTGTGTCCCGTGGGAATTCAACCCTTTACCCAACGCAGACGATATCAAAATTTTTTATTTTAAATATAATGTTTTATATTTTTTCAAAACATGTCAACAAAACCATATCATGTGACCCCTCGTTGGAACGAGCTCGACGAGCTCGTTCCAACGAGGGGTCACATGATATGGTTTTGTTGAAATTTTGTGAAAAATAATATTTTTTCAACTGCTGAATTTGCATATTACGCGGGCGGATGCGGCCGATTCGTTGGGTAAAGGGTTAAAGAATTGTAGGAGGAAAAAATACATATTTTCCACTTCAGTTATTCAGCATTTTAGCGACCAGAATGCCCCCAGAGAGCACCTAAAAAGCAAAATTTTCCAGGGGGTGGGGGGCATGTGCAGCAGACGCCTTCAGCGTCTGAGTTTCTCTTTCTTTAACCCATCGGACCCACAAATGTTCCGCTAGCAGAAACCCTGGCTTTACACTACAGCCAATAATTGCAAAATATTTCTGCTACAAAAGCACTAGGCCTACTTTATGATTACTTAGCTTTGACTTTAACTTGAGTTTAAGTTGTAAATTGTTTATTATTAATAATAATTATTAGACTCTCAAGTCTCATGGATTCATAAGCAAATAAAGTTATTCGGGTCGCAAGGGATTTAAATCCCAGATCGTTCCTGTGCGCTGAAAAGTATTGGGGCCGAAAAGCAGTGGAGCCGTTATTTCATAGGACCGTTGTTGTCACAGGGTGTCCATGTCCACAGGGCAAGGTCAAGGGGTTACATAACTCACATTGGGGTAGGGAATTCGTCGCCGACGTAGGAAGGAAATCTGATTATGTAAATATTAAATACCTTCAAACCCTTTGCTGCTATTTTAACTTAATGTAATGAATTAAAATCATTAGCTATTGAAAGAGTAATACGCTTTTTAAAGCTTCATAATTTATTTTGAGAAAATAATTTCATCCCCTGTGCTGTCTGCTGCAGACACAAACATTTTCAAAAAGGCCAATAACTCCGGAAACACCAAAGTTCAAACACTGTTTTTGCTATTTCGCAACTCCGCGACTGAATGCAGGCTGACATAATACACGGAACAGACGGCCACGCTGGCATTGAGAGTCACGGGAATCAGCTTATTCGTCCACATAGAATAAGCCCCGAAATGATATACTTCTTCTTGGATGTCGTTTGGATATCCAAGAAGTTCGAGGAAGCATGGGAGAAATATAGTGAGAATGATATAACTACATCCAGATTTTTGAGTTTGTTTGCCGGTAATCGGTATATATAAAGTGTAATTGTATTTTGTATTTGTCAATATATTTGTCAATGTATTTTATATTGTTTTTATCGATGTACCGTATTTATTTTTTTGTTTTTGGTTGTAATAAAGGTATTTAAACTCATCTTAACCCGCGTCTCTCTTAGTTTCCCTAGTTTACAACGGAGGCCGAATGTTCCCAGGCCGAATGTTCCCGGGACCGAATGTTCCCGAGGCCGAAAAGACCCGCTCCCTCGTTTGGCACAACTCAACTTAAACATTTTGTATGGGTTGGTTGTTTGGATACCCAGGGTTTGCAGTTTCACCCACGCAGACATGTTTGTGTCATTTCAGTGATATATATATATATATCTGCAGTTTTGTCACTCGTCAACAAAACCAATCCGTGATGCCGAGTCTACCCTCGCTTGTGGAAAGGCACTGGGGGGAAGCGTGACCGTGAAAATTTGGTTGATTGCGCCGGTGTCCGGTTGATTGCCCTTTCTCTTCAACACTTCATTTTATGCACAGGGAAAAATAATACTGATTTTTTAGTAAAATGAATATCACAATGAACCCCTTTCACTGGGGGGAAGCGTGACCGTGAAAATTTGGTTCATTGCGCCGGTGTCCGGTTGATTGCACTTTCTCTTCGATATCAAATTGTGGTAAGTGTACGATTTATCGTAGAGTTCTCTAAATATCAATAAACTGGGAACCCAGGAATATACGCATAGATTGTGTGAATGTATCCTGAACACGTACATATATTTTTTGTACTTAGATACCCGAGTATTGCCTGCTAGTGACTTCATATTCAATCCATCAGCGGGTCGTTTTCGTCAAATGTTGACAAAAATGGCTCGTACGCCCCAAACACTTTAACTACCTAATTTCTTTTTACCCTGCATGTAGATAAGGTGTAGAAGATCTTATAACCTGAACTACAGCCAACAATTTGCTAAATTACTTGAGAAAACACGCGAAAACCGAGTGTCCGGTTATTTTGTTGATTACATGGGGTGCGCCTTTATACCGCAGGTCCCCGATTTTACCGCAGGCTACAGCAGGTCCCTCAAAATTACCGCAGGTCCCTTGTTTTGCGGGGTAGTATCTTTGTTTTAACTAATAGTTCGAGGCAACTGTCGTCTCGTTGATATTTGGGGGTATTTTACACCAAAAATCAATAATAACGGAGCATATTTTTCCATTTACGCTATATAAACAACATAAACTTATCACGCTCTTCGTGTCAAAACAACGTGTGCAGACCTATAAAACTATAACTAATATAAAAACTGTCTTCTATTGTACATAACATTCCGATATGTAATTCATCAGGCTTTCAGAGCTTGTCATGTGTCAGGAAAATTACCCATGATGGCATCCCACCCCATGTGGCCCCCGCCACACTCGGGAACATGATTCAAAATATTTCAGCGTTGCAACTTTTTAACACTACTATATCGTATTTCTTGGTTGCGGCTTTTTGGTAATTTATTGCATTTATTGGGCATAAAAGGCAGGCTGTCGAGCATGACCACAGGTCTCAAAATCTACCATAAACTACCACAAGTCCATTCTTTCGCAAAACAAGATGGCTGTTTCTTCCACAAGTCGCCCGGGACCTGCGGTATGTTAAAACTTTATCACAAGCTAGCGCAGGTCCATATGAATTATTTCCCTGCCCCCCCCCCCCCCCAAAAAAAAACTCGGGCAATGTACCAGAGTTTTATGGGGGGGGGGGGGGGGCGGGCGAGAGAGGGCTACCGCAGGTCCCTTTCAGTTTTTCCCCTCATCTTCACTATCTCCGTCATTTACTGCAGGTTAATACTGATAAATGTTTTGTTTCGCGGGGATTCAGGGATGAGACCGGTCTGCGCCGTGGGGGTATCCTTACCACAGGTCACTAAATCCTTCGCATATTTATTTTTAATATACCGCAGGTCCCTCGTTTTGCTGTTACAGGGACCGATCAGGACTATTTAAAATACGCTCTAGCCTCGGAGCCTATTTTTTCAATTCATGCGCCAGATTTCAATTTACGGAGTCACACTGCTGTTTGTAACACACACTGCAAGTATGTAATAGCTCTCATCATTTTCATTTAGTACACTATAGCAAACATTAATCTTCACTGTGGTTTCTGATCAAGTCTTGCCTGCCTCTTTAGGCAGCCAAGACTTGATCAGAAACCACAGTGAAGATTCATGCTTGGTAATTAAGACTTGAAGTATTAACTTAAGCACTCTACAACAATCATAAATGATAATCATATATATAATACATGTAAGAGTGTCTCTCTTGATTATCAATCGAAAGAATATCAAAATATGATCTGAGAAGTTACGCGCCAACTGAGAAGCCTATTTCTGAGCTTTAAGAGCCAGGTCCTGATGTTTCAGAACCAAATACGCACTTGCGCATGCCCAGGTCGGTCCCTGCTGTTACTCCCACAAATCGAGGGACCTGCGGTATATTAAAAACGTTACTATCACAAGCTACCGCGGGTCCTTTTTTAAGTATTTCCCTGCGGCATGTTAGAACTATCGTGATCTAACATAAGTCCCCTGGTCATCCCACTCCAAGCCTCACTATTAGGGTGAAAAATTCATGAAACAAGGAACCTGCGGCAGAACAAAACTATCAAAAGCTTTGGAATTGGGATGCATTACCATGTAAAAAAATTATAATGAAACTGTTTTTTAGCTGATGATCAAAACTGGTTATCTTAACATATTTTTAATCTACCGCAGCTCGCTTGTTTTGCTGTTGCCTCCACAAAACAACGGACCTGCGGTAAAATAAAAGCTACCGCAGACTGATTCCTTTTAGTTTTCCCCTCATCTTCACTCTCTCCGTCATTTACTGCAGGTTAATACTGATAAATATTTTGTTCGCGGGGACTCTGGGATGAGACCGGTCTCCGCCGTAGGGGTATCCTTACCACAGGTCACTAAATCCTTCGCATATTTATTTTTAATATACCGCAGGTCCCTCGTTTTGCTGTTACTCCCACATATCGAGGGACCTGCGGTATATTAAAAACGTTACTATATATATCACAAGCTACCGCGGGTCCTTTTTAATTCTTTCCCTGCGGCATGTTAGAAACTATCGTGATCTACCATATTATATTTCTACATATTAGTGACCGGTTGATTGCTTAAGTGGTGTCCGGTTGATTGGTATTTGATAAATTCGTGGTGTGCGGTTGACTGCATCTTTACGTATAATGATAACTGTCTATCGAACTATTTATCATCAAAAAACATGCCAAATTATAAAAAGTACATTTGCATATTTGTCTGTAGCATCAACGGTAATATAATGCAAAGTGAATTCCTGCCTATGACGCGCAGGTAATCATGGTCATGATGTAACTACACGATAAATTACTATCAGCAAAATGTATGCAAGTTTATTTTGATTTGCGAATGATCAGCAAAATGTATGCAAGTTTATTTTGATTTGCTAATGAAGGTTAGCGCAACACGGGACTTGTTTTACTTGAATATATTTCTCACAGTGAGACATACGCACTGCCCCAAACTACCAGGAAAGTCGTCGCCATGGGACGGTTGATCTTTGGGATTTGAGCCTGGAGTTTCTTCACTGATAGAATTTAATGACTTTCCCACTCAAGGTCCAGAATTTTGTACGCTACAAGATGAACTGGAGAGCTAAAGGATTGAAAATGTTCTTACACTGTGTTTTCAGGGTGTTGTAGACGATATCGCCCTGTTTATCACGTGACTAAAATGGCTACCACCCAGAGTATACTATTTCCCAATAGCTCAGCTGCCTTTTGCGCGATGTAGATGATCATGAGGTTGCTTCAGGGGTTTTTGAGGATGCCAAGTCGTTTTAGGATTTTTTCGAAACCTAAGATGGCCGCCAAATCCAAAGACAGTGGCTTTTTTGTCAGAGGAACCTGACAAAAAAGCCACTGTCTTTGGATTTGGCGGCCATGTTAGGTTTCGAAAAAATCCCAAAATGACCTGGCATCCTCAAAAACTCCCAAAGCAACCTGGTATACATATGTATGCATGCGTGTCCTCTTTTGCATGATGCACTTCATTAGGGTGCACCTATTAGTATGTATGGGCTGACAGCTGCGAAAGGGGCCTAAGGGCAGAACATTTTCACTATTGTTGTTTTTTATATGCTCAAGGTCAAATGTTTTGTTTGTTTTGGGGTAACTCAGAACGCGAAAGATATTGTTTATTAGGATACTATTTATAGCGCATGGTACTGACGACATATGGGAATTTCATTTTTCTCGCTGTCAGCCCTACGAATCATAAGGACCAATTTCAAAGTCGTTGACATCACATCAGAGAACGTTGATTCAGCTGGGCAGTAATAGCATCGATACATGACGTTGCCTACCTGTAAAAGACAAGTATAAGAATAATGAGGCTGTGACAGAAGAAATCAATACAACGGTCAGTAGCGATAGTTAAATATGTATTTGCATGTGGATATGTTGAGAAAAATTGCCGACATGAACTAAGTGTATTTGTCAATCAACCGGACACAAGTAAAACAATCAACCGGACATCGGCATGATTTAGAACTGCAATCAACCGGTCACTACATGCAATCAACAAAATAACCGGACACTCGGTTTTCGCGTGTTTTCTCAAGTAATTTAGCAAATTGTTTGCTGTAGTTTAGGTTATAAGATCTTCTACACCTTATCTACATGCAGGGTAAAAAGAAATTAGGTAGTTAAAGTGTTTGAGGCGAACGAGCCATTTTTGTCAACATTTGACGAAAACGACCCGCTGATGGATTGAATATGAAGTCACTAGCAGGCAATACTCGGGTATCTAAGTACAAGAAATATATGTACGTGTTCAGGATACATTCACACAACCTATGCGTATATTCCTGGTTCCCAGTTTATTGATATTTAGAGAACTCTACGATAAATCGTACACTTACCACAATTTGATATCGAAGAGAAAGTGCAATCAACCGGACACCGGCACAATGAACCAAATTTTCACGGTCACGCTTCCCCCCAGTAAAAGGGGTTCATTGTGAAATTCATTTTACTAAAAAATCAGTATTATTTTTCTCTGTGCATAAAATGTGTTGAAAGTGTGTTATTTTTTCTATCTTTATTAGTATTAAATCGAAAATGCACATTTTATCGTTTCAAGCGAAACATTTTGGTTGTTTTTATCGCATGGATGACAGTCTTGACAGATTGTCTGATCGTAGTGTTTACCCGAAGCTACCTCTGACCTTGCATATCATTAACGTCAAAGATGGCTAATCGGCAATGGGCTTATGAACGACGGTCGGTCGATGGGTATAGTTATCTCGACCGATAGCAATTTCGACTGCTGAGAACTGCAGTCATTTCGGCGAATAAAGGACGACTGAGCGGAAAATAAACTCGGCGAGGGACACACTAAGTCAATAATAGTGTAGCTCTAGCTGGGCAAAAGTGTAGCTGGGAAATAAACTATCGTTTTCTCTGTTGTTTGTCGGTCAATTTGCGTTGCTTTTGGTATAGAATAAAGATGAGCAAATGAGTCGGGATAAATTGAAATGGACTTTTTATATCTCACCTTTTGTGAAATATACGATAAATTATCTCTGAGTTGGGATGCCTTTCTGTATCTGTATTTGGTACGTCGTCCCAGACGAAGCCGCAGACGAAATTTTTTTTTGCGCGCCGAAGGGACGATGTGGGGCAAGCCCCTTTCGACCCTCTATAATTGTAGAAGGTTTTGTGCCATGACTGTCAGCGCGTGGTAAAGGAGGAAAGGAGAAGGAAGCAACTTATTCACGTTTATGTTTCCTGCGGGTCTTCTTTTTAGGAGGTGGCTGTGATGGAGATATGCTGCTGAGTATTGCTGTTGGTTTCTTTTGTCTAAGAAAACTCTAGCCATTCTGATGATTCCATTGGATCGCTTTTTATCTTCTTGGCTAGGATTTGTTTACATTTTTCCATTATGTTTTCTTCGCGTATCTGTATCTGTATTAGTACGGTGTAGGGACGTCTGGCGTAAAGACACCGGGTGGGGAGCCGTTAGTGGCTTTTCGAGAGGGCAGATTGAAAGCCCTCCACTGTCTGCGCATGCACTATATTGTTGCCTAAGTGGTTCCAATCAACAGCGGTGCGGATAAAAAATGAATTCCGGTATTCTACGGTTTTAGCAGTTCCCACTTCATAGGCTCTGGTATTTTTAGATGTGTGTCTGTCAACGATATTTTGAGTGACACAGTCAGTATATGATTTGCTTTTAATTTGCCTTCTGTTATGCTTTTGCAGGAATTTATCTGGGGGGATGGCTGGCACTGACCCCTCAATAATCTTGTAGAATTGGATGAGCCTTTTATGTCTGCGTCTAATCTGGAGGGCATCTAATTCTAGTTTGAGAAGCATTTTTGTGGAGGTGCCCTCATCTCTTGAATGATAGTCACCTGTGATGAACCTGGCAGCTTTTCTTTGCACCCGTTCCAGTTTATCAATATCCTTTTGTAGGTAAGGGTCTCATACTGTTGATGCGTATTCAATCACTGACCTGACCAGTGCAATATATGATGTTTTTTTGCAGTTCTCGGGGCAGAATTTTAAATTTCTTCTCAGGAAGCCAGTGGTTGAATTGGCTTTACTTACAATTTTGGATATGTGGGAGTCCCATTTCAGGTCCTGGGATAGTATCACCCCCAAGTATGGTGATTGGGAAACTTGTTTTAGAATTTGATTATCCAGGGTGTAGAAATGGGGTGACTTTTCATTAGTGGACATGAGGTAGCATTTTTTTTGCATTAAATTTCATGCCCCAGTTTGAAGCCCATTTTTCCAGTTGGATCAAGTCATTTTGGAGAATACTGTGATCAGCCTGTGATTTCATCGGGCGGTATAACAGGCAGTCATCAGCAAATAATCTTACCTGGGAATTTACTGAAAGCGGCAGGTCATCGATGTGGCATAAGAACAGTATGGGGCCCAGGACTGTACCCTGTGGTACACCTGACTCAACTGGGACCGATGTGGAGCCTTCACCGTCAATAACTACCCGCATTTGTCGTTTCGTGAGAAATGTGGTGAGCCAATCATGGATGGAGCCTTTGATGCCATAATGCTGAAGTTTATACAGGAGGTGTTTGTGGGGTACTGTATCAAAGGCTTTTGAGAAGTCGAGTATGATTATATCATTTTGTGTGTTATGTTCATGGTGTGTAAAAAATCCTGCATTGTTGTAAGTAGCTGGGTCTCACATGAGAACCCTGATCTGAAGCCATGGTTTAGGTTTGTAAGGGTGCCTGTCGATTCCAGGTGAGTTAATAGATGTTTACAAATAATATGTTCCAAAAGCTTACAAGTAACTGATGTTAAAGATACAGGTCTATAGTTTTCGGCTAGGTGGATGTCTCCCTTTTTGTAGACAGGTGATATGTTGGCATTTAACCAGTCTTCGGGGAGTGTTCCTGTGTCAATTGACTTTTGGAAGATGCTTGCTAGGCCTGGGGCTAGCTCTGCTGGACACTCTTTTAGTATTTGGTTTGGGATATTATCAGGCCCTGTGGCTTTAGATGTATTTAATGATCTTAGCAATTTGTCAACACCAGTTGTTGTTATTGTGATTTCATCAATTCTCCTCGCCTCTGGTTCAACCATGGTTGGGGGCTGTGATTTATGGTCTTTAGTAAAGACAGATTTAAATTGGTCAAGTAGCACTTCAGCCTTATCTGTTGGATCATTTACAAGCTTCCCCTGTTTTTTCAAAGGTGGGACGCCTATGCGGTCTTGTTTCTTTGACTTAATATACTTCCAGAAGGGTTTTGAATTTCGGTTTTCGAGGCCTTCATTTATACATTTGTTTATGTATGTTATTTCTGCTAATTTATATTCCCTTTTACACTGTTTTTGGAATGCTTTGAAATCGTTCCACTGTCCAGAATTCTTGGCCATGTTATATAATCGGGCTTTCCTTTTGGACATTTTCTTGAGGTGCTTATTGAACCAAGGTAACGAGGTGTTTGGTCTTGGATGGTATATTTCCAGACATTGAGGTACTAATGTGTTCTTTGAATGTATCCCACAATAGGTTTATGCCTTGTGTGTGTGCATTTGTAATTATTGTTTTACTAAATTGTTTCATGTCATCTTTTAATTTATCCCAATTGGCTTTTTTATAGGTGAATATTTTTCGAGGCTTTACTTTATTGTGTTGTGGAGCTTGGTTACAACCATTGCATGGTCACTAATCCCAGGGATGCTAGATGATGACTTAACCAGGGATGGGTTGTTTGTAAAAAACAGATCAAGGATATTATCTAATCTGGTTGGCTCGTTGTGGACTTGAGTCAGGCCATGGTCAGTCATCAGGTCAAGTAGGGCGCGTTGGACTTCCCTGTCTTGTGCCCCTGGCTTGACAATTTGTGCTTCCCAGTCAATGTCAGGGCAGTTGAAATCCCCTGCAATTATGATGTTATGGCCCCTCAGCTTGGGCATTATTTCTTCTAAAGATGCTGCAAGATTTTTAATGTCAGCCATCTTTCTATGGGGCATGTAAAATGTTGCTACATAAAAATCCCGTTTATTTGATAGTGTGATCTTGGACCATTCAATCTCACAGTCTGTAATTAGGTTTATCTCCTCGGTCACTGGTATTTTCTGGTATATGGCGGTAACCCCCCCCCCCCCCCCCCCCCTCCACCTCTGGTTTGTCTATCATTTCTGTGTATGATATAGTTGTCCGGAAAAACTTCACAAGATAATATGGCATCTTTGGATGGTACATTTCCAGGTGTCAGGATTCAGTATCGCAGATAATATCTGGTTTGATATAGTCTATGGTCGCTTTGAGCTCTGACTGATGTTCTTTTACGCTACGACGGTTTATGGTAAGTATCCTAAGGTTTTTTGGTGGTGGTGTTCGTTTTGTATTATTTTTTGTGATTGATTTTGTCCTTGATGACTGCGATGAGGACAGTCGGCTTTTTGGATGTTGTGGGCTACTAGTGAAGAGTGGGTTGAAATTTATGTCTGAGTAGACAGAGTCTATTGTGTCGTTAACATTTTCAAGACGATTGACCCTTTACCCAACGTAACGGCCAAAACCGGCCAGCGCTATTCTCAAAAATCGCAATTAATTTTCAAAATATTTTCATTTTTTGTCTCAAAAACATAGGTTATGACCCCTCGTTGGAACGAGCTCGTCGAGCTCGTTCCAACGAGGGGTCATAACCTATGTTTTTGAGACAAAAAATGAAAAAAAATAATTATTCAAGAATTTTTTTTGCAAGTGTCGTCTGCTTTTCATGTTAGGTAAAGGGTTAAACATGTTAGTCGTATGAAGCTCGTAGCTATTGAAGGTGAAGGTATCCAGGTTTAGGGTGTTGCATTTGCAGCAGTGCCAGGTTACTTGGCTGTGTTCGAGTTTATCTAACTCTTTTGAGCTAATTTCCTCACAGGATTTGTGGAACCAGATGTTACAGTTATCACAGCATATACCTTGGTCAGACCAATTTACTGGGTATTCGCAGAGGCCACATGGGAATACCGAAGCTTGGCGTGGTCCGGGATTTGTTTCGATATCACCTGATACACATAATAGTAAAAGTGAGATGTTGATATTTTTTATAAATGTCCTTTTTGAAGTTATAAGTTGGTGTATATGTCTGGATTTTGTTTGTAATGAGGTAATACAACTGAGTGTGGTATTTTGTATAACCTTGTCTGCCTTCCAGTGTTTATAGTTATTTAGTATCGCTAAGGACATAAGTATCACTGATTGTAGGTAAATAAAGCGCAGTTTTACACTTTTGTGACTCATGGTAGACTGATTTCTTGGGTTGCTGTGTTGCCCTGCCCTGTAGATGGTTATGGCAATGTATATGCAATCCGGTGACTCTAGGTTGGTTTAGCATGGATTAACCCATACTCAACCGGGGTTGTCATGGATTTCATTAGAGATTTACGGTGATAGATAATGTGCATAAACGTTAACGGTAGTAAATAATAGTGTTCTGTACTGTAATAGACGTGGTAATTTGTAGTCAGTTTCGTGGTTGTTGAGTGATACCGGTTCTGACGCTTACCAAGGTAACTTGGTTAGCATGGAGAAGCCCATTCTCACCAGTACTCTGGGACAATCATATCCAGCAATCTCTCCTTGTCTGTGTCAGGATTCTTTTATACCAGGCTCTTGCTAGTAGGGGTTCAGGATGTACACCGTCTACATACAGCTTGAAATTGTAGTGTTTGTTTGTGATGTTGCTAGTCCCCCTTCGTACCCTTCGGTAGGCTACCAGGTCTATTGTGAAGGATGGTGAGTGACAGTTGTTTCGGGCATTTATTTCCTTGATAGTGTTGTTTAGTGTTGCGAATTGTTCTTGTAGCTTTTTATCTTGTTCTTCAAATACTGATATATCTTTGTGACCTTTTTTGGCATTCCAGTGCAGGATGGAGTAGACTGGTGTTTCCAGGAATGTTATGTTGACCTTGTCGTTTGAAGTTTGGAGCTCGTCAATCTTATTTATATGCGGTAGGAGGTTGTCGATTTCCTGGTTTGTGTATGAGGTCAGTGCAATATATTGCTTATTTTTGGATGTTAGGTTGCATGTCCCTACCCAGATGTTTTTCCAAATTTTTTTTATGTTGATTTTCTTCGATGGTTTTTGTAACTCGTTTCAATGTATCCTCAATTTTTAGGCCTGCCTTGCATTTCCAGGAGATGTCGTGTTCAGTCTGTGTATTGCTGTAACTTTTGACCCAGTTTCCCTTGCTGTCGGTGATTAGGAAAGGTGTATAAATTTTTGTGGTGTTTGGGAAGTTATCAGGTACATTTAAATATTTTAGGATTTTGTTTACAGACATTAAAAAGATATTTCCTTCTGAGTTATCAGATTAGTAAACAAAGAAGGAAGGGAAGGAAAAATATAAAAGTTGGCAAAAATTTTAGTTTCAATATGGCGGCCCACTGTGGGTCATGTTGTAGAGATTTTTGGGGGAAAGTGCCAGCCAAAGTTTAGTTTAAAGACATGTCGGAACTAAAAATGGGTGAAAACCAAATCTATGAGGTATTTTTAACATATTTGACCGAAAATGGTAGAAAAAAAGTATGTCCAAAACTTAATTTAAAAGGATATTTGAGAAAAATTTTGTCCGCTGTTGATTTTTCCGTCCGGCATCCGTGCATGCGCACTCCCACTTCGCGTGAGGTGTCCGAGGTCTGTGGTGGTTGGTTTGGTGTATGTCCCTTGTCCGGGCTGTCCGAAAGCGAAGGAAGAGGGGTGGGAGGTGACGAAAAAGCAACTTCTGCTGTGACTGCGTACACTTCTGCACAACTGAGCTTATTCCAGTTGATGATGGTTTATACGAAAAGGGAATGTTTATAAGGGTCAGGGTCTTTTCGGCCTCGGGAACATTCGACCTCACGTATTTTTGTACGGGAACGTTCGGCCTTAGTCGAGGCCGAATATTCCCACTTTTGAGGCCGAATGTTCCCACTTTTGGTAAAACTATTCGGAGTTTGGGAATTGAAAAACAACTTTAAAAAATAAAGTTATTTTAAAATATATTTTTTAAAAAATATTTTTTTAGTTCATTTTGTTGGGTGTTTGTTTTGTGTATTAGGAGGTTTTCCATAATATTTTTTTAAAGAATAATATATACGGCGTACCTACCTTTATTCTTAAAGTCGAAATATATTAAGCAGAAGGCCGATCCGTAATGAATAATGAATTATAATGAAATATAAAATCCACTGTATTGAATAACAGAATGACAATATATGTGCTCTAATGCAGACATGCAAACCCGAAATGGTGAATGAATGGAAGGTTTTAGCGCGCCGACGCGCGCAGGGACGATGCGGGATTTACAAATCCCTTGCGACCCGGTTAACCTTATTTTATTTCACTTGGATCACACAGGCCTAGCTTTCCTATTGCCTCAAATGGGATCTGAGGGGTATGTGTGAGAGTAGATTCTATCCCCCCAAAATACTATCCACCCAGATAGGATTTCCTTAGGAAATCCCATCTCAGAATAGAACAAAATATCCTCCAAAAATGTTAATATTAATGCAATGCTTGTCAATACTCCCATATAAATATTGGTATTCTCTAAGACAACAAACATATAATAATGTGGAGTGGGATAGAATTCACAGAGAGGCTTCTCTACACAGATAATCTTATCCTCTATTGTTGTTATTATTGTTTAGTTTTAACACCAACAAATTAAGGTGAAAATGGGTCATTACCCTCCATGAAAATTTTGTGCTGGTATTGGTGTGTGTTCTTTGTGGTTTATACTTGCAACAATGGATAAATAATATGGCTTTAATGAGAGGGTCTGATCAGTCTTAACATGAATGAGCAAGATGCTACCCCACCCATCCCAACTAGAGGTGGGATTTTCATTTCCGTTTTTCAGTGCCATGACCATTAAAATGGAAGAAACTACCGATTTTCTTATGTATTTCATCCACATGATTTTGTCCAAGGAAACAATACAGTAACAATGTTCTTTATTTTTTGTTGACAGCTAACCAGAGAATGCCAAAAATGACGTCAGAAATTAGATCATGTGTATTTTAATCCAATATAGGTCACAGAGAAAGGGCATAAGAATAAAGAGTAAACAACGTCACCTATCAATAAACATTATTTCAGGCGAAAAATTATTTTATGGTAAAAATACTAACATGAGTTGAAGGGTTTATTAGCTCAACTTTGGCGAAGCCAAATTTGAGCTTATGCCATGGCCAGTTGTCCGTCGTCCGTCTGGCCGTCTGTCCGTCTGTCCGTCAACAATTCAATATGGCTCGGGCTAGAGGCCGTATTTATGAACCGATCTTTACGAAACTTCTCTTGGGTACCTTTGTTATGACTGTGGGACGAGAACGAGTGTTTTTGGATCCGATCCGAAATTCAAGTTGGCCGCCAGCCGCCATTTTGTACCGACGATGCAGAAATCTGTTTTTGTACAGAACTTCCATATGAAAGCGCTGATTTGAATAATTTTTTGTATGAATGTTTAGTACCATGGGATACATCACATATAATACGGGTTTTTTTTCTCGTACGTAAATTATGCAAATTAGACTAACTTTGATGTATTTAGTGTTACTTTCAGCAATGTAAGTGCAAATGCCAATACGGCTCGGGCTAGAGGCCGTATTTATAAACCGATCTTAACGAAGCTTCTTGGGTACCTTTGGTATCACCGTGGGACGAGAACGAGTGTTTTGGGGTGCGGTCCGAAATTCAAGATGGCCGATGGCAGCCATTTTGTACACAATTAGGTGCAATCAGATTTTTGCACAGAACTTCCATATGAAAGTGCTGACTTGAATAATTTTTTGTGTGAATGTTTAGTACCATGCGATACATCACATATAATACGGGTTTTTTCTCGTGCAGAAATTATGCAAATTAGATGAACTTTGATTTTTTCAGTGCTACTTACACACAGTAAGTGCACATGTCAATACGGCTCGGGCTAGAGGCTGTATTTATCAACCGATCTTCACGAAACTTCTTGGATACCTCTGTTATCACCTTGGGATGAGAACGAGTGTTTCTGAGTGCGGTCCAAAATTCAAGATGGCTGCCAGTGGCCATTTCGTAACGAAATTAGGTCTAATCAGTTTTTTGTACACAACTTCTATACGGCTCAGACTAGAGGACGTATTTATGAACCGATCTTTACGAAACGTCTTGGGTACCTTTGTTATCACCGTGGGATGAGAACGAGTGTTTTGGGGTGTGGTCCGAAATTCAAGATGGCCACCAGCAACCAGTGTGTACCAAAATTAGTGCAATCAGTCTTTTGTACAGAACTTCTGTATGAACGTTCTGATTTGGATAAATTCTTGTATGAATGTTTAGTAAAATGGAATACATCACATATAGTACGGTTTTTTTTTCTCGTGCAGAAATTATGCAAATTAGATGAATTTTGATTTATTTAGTGCTACTTACACACTGTAAGTACACATGTCAATACAGCTCGGGCTAGAGGCTGTATTTATCAACCGATCTTCACGAAACTTCTTGGGTACCTTTGTTATCACCTTGGGACGAGAACGAGTGTTTCTGAGTGCGGTCCAAAATTCAAGATGGCTGCCAGTGGCCATTTTGTACCGAAATTAGGTCCAATCAGTTTTTTGTCACAACTTCTATACAGCTCGTATTTGTGAACTGATCTTCACGAAACTTCTTGGGTACCTTTGTTTTCACCTTGGGACAGGAATGAGTGTGTTTTGGGGTGCCTTGGTTATCACTGTGGTATGAGAACAAATATTTTGGGGTTCAGTCATACCCACTCTGGGACTCAAAGATTTCCTTTACAATACTTTACCTATACATTTGTTACAGGCTACGGCTAGTATTTATGTACAGACCGTTACAATACTTTATATGTACCTTTGTTATCAGGTCATTACCTAAATGTTTGTCATTGCTGTGTCACATACTACACATGTACATGTCTTGACAAGTTGAGCTACAGTGTCATTGACACTTTCATTTTCAGGAAACTGTTCATGTTTTTCATGGATAGTACTGAATTTGCTTAGAGGAAAAATTTCCACCACTGAAATCACCAAGAAATAATATCAAAGTCATGATATTTACCCCCTTGAGTGTTTTTGTTTATGTAATCAGTGTTTACATTTGTACCCGGATTTTCTTTCCTATTTTGGGTATGAATGTCCTAGGAAATCCATTCTCCCGGATGGTATTTCCTAGGAAATCTAGTCTGCTGGATACATTCTCCAGGGTATTCATATGTCCTGTTACATATGCACGCGGTTAGAGTTCCCGGCAGTTTATGTTGGAGTGATAGATTGTCAATAATCAATCCCTCAACGCCATTAAGACTATTACAGAGTGGGCTCTATTCGGTTCCAGCTTGGCGATGGTAGTGGTTTGAGTCCCACCATGGTGGCGAGCTAGAATATAATGTTGTGCGATGGCAAATTTAAGGGAAGAAGAGAAAAGAAAACCAAACAGCAATGTCGGTTTGGTAGCGGCTCCGGTATATGGCCATAGCGGTTACAAAAAGGAGTGAAGAAAGCTCCAACAGTTCAGTTTTGAAAAAAACGGGAGTCATCCATCAAGCTTTCTGGGAGATAGGATGCCGTATGTGATTATGAGGTATCTGGTTATCAGGAATTCCAAATGCCCCCCCCCCCCCCCAAAAAAAAGAAGAAAATAGCCATTAAAAGGGCTGTTTGCTGGCAAGATTGTTTCAATCTTTGCCTTGGTCTTGTTAGGTTTTCTGCACATCTTTGCATGAGGATTGTTTCAATCTATCATAGTTTGTCATTCAGTTTGATCGTGTGTCTGATGAGATAGAGGAGGTAGAAAAGATAGAGAGCTGGAAATCTGAGCAATTCGGTTTTTAATTTACAACTGTTCCGTTCGTGACGACCAGTGACACGTGGATGGGGAAGACAGCATTCCCCCCCCCCCCCCCCCCCCCCGAAATTTATATCTCTGGGAGGGGAGACAGGAGCACGTGGAAATTTTCCTCGCTGTTTTCAACTCCCACTGGTAACAGAGGCAAGCTTTCGTGCATATCGTGTCACCCGCAGCCAGTTCTGAATTTAAGTCACAGAATGCCTGGCTCACCCCATCGCAATGATGTAATCTTTAACACTTTCGATGGTCACTCCCCAGATTATTTAGTTTCCTATTGAGGACGCGATGCGCATTGAGTTCCATTATTAATTCGCTGTCTTGAAGTCTATTTAGAGTTTTGCTTTGAAGATCTTTTAAGCGCATTGCTATAGTGTCTATTTTTTTGCAATCTCGTGAAGTTTTATCGATGTCCACGTAGGCTTGTGCAGAGCCACGCGCAAGGCATGATTTTGGACCCGTTGTAGTTTTTCAATGTTGCTTTTATTCAGGTCACTTGTTATTATGGCCCCATACTCTAGTATACTATAGTACTGGGCGTATATATGATTTGTAAAGCTTGAGGAGAACTTCTTTATTGGCTCCCCAATTTTTACCTCTAATCATTTTCAGGAAATTGATGCGCTTAGTGGCTTTGACAGTGACTGAGTTTACGTGATTGTTTAGATTGAGACTGCTATCCAGGGTGAATCCCAGAAACTTTGCCTCATTACTAGATTCAAGTTTATGGTCGTAAAGCTTAAGCTCAATATTAGGGACAGGTTTTTTCCTTTACTTTTTATAGAATGTGATTCTTTGTGTTTTCGCTGCATTTAGCTTGATGCGCCACAGAGCGCACCAGTCTTGAAGGTCGCGGATGGTATCCTGCAGGCAGTTTTGTATTAAGTTTCGAGACTTACTGGCCGTCCACATTCCTTTGTCGTCTGAGAATTGAGATAGTTTAACATGGTTTTTCCCTACTTTGTCAATGTCATTTACATATGTTATAAATAGAAGTGGGCTAAGGACCGAACCCTGTGGAGTGCCCGCTTCGAGTTTTACCTCGTCTGACACATCGCGGTTGACCCTCACTTTGATTTTTCGATCAGATAAAAATGATGATATGATCCTTAGAATTTTGGTAGGTAGCCCCATTTAACTAGTTTGTATCTCATGCCATTGTGCCAGACAGAGTCAAACGCTTTTTCTACGTCGAGTAATAGCGCGGTTCCAATTTCATTTTGACTGAACGCCGTTTTCATATAATCTACCAGTCTCTAAACATGCTCGATTCCCTCTCTTTTGCTTCTATAGGCCCTTTGCCACTTATTGAAAAAGCTGATTGATTCGAGATAGCTGCGGAGTCGAGTCGTGAGAATCCGTTCGAATTTTTTTCAATACAGCTGAGTAGGCTGCTTGGACTGTAATTTGCTGGGTTGCTCAAGTCCTTGTCGGGTTTGGGTATCATGACTCCTGTAACTACTTTTCAACACTTTGGGAAGTATCCACTAGAGAGACAGCAGTTTAGGAGGTTAGTGAGTCTGCCGAAAAAAGTATTGGGACATTGTTTCAGGATTTTATATGAGACCTCGTCCCCTCCTGGGGAAGAAGAAGACTTACATTATTTAAGTGTGTTAGCCACTTCTTCTTGGCTTATCGGTTCCGTAAGTTCATGGCCAGCTCCATCCTCGGGCGTTTGGCTGAAGTTGGCGTCGTTAAACATTGTCTTATTGTCTTGAACAAATTTGTTTACTTTTTCTTTTAACTCATCATCAAACCTATCGCCCTCATGGGGGCGATGAATATCTTAAGGAGCTCTGCGAAGGCGCCAAGTGGTGATATTTTCAGGTCTTCCAAGATTGCTGTTACACTGTCTTCTTCCTTAGATCTATAGTCGTTTACGATGAATCAGGCTGCAAGCCTTTGGATTTTCTCTAGTTTGTTGATTTCATTCTTGGTATGGAGTCCCATATGACAGCTCCGTATTCGAGTATAGAACGTACGAGAGCTATATATAAGAGTTTCTTGCATTCCCTGGGACAATACTTTAGGTTTCTTCTGAGGAAGCCCAGGGTGTAATTGGCTTTCTTTGTTACATTTCCGATGTGATTTCCCCATTTTAGGTCGTTGGAGATTTGTAGACCTAGATATGGATTTGTACTTCCTGCAGTGTCTGGTTGTTTTGGGTATAGAAGAATTGGCTTTTCTTTTTGATTGATGGGCTGTAGCATTTTGTTGCGTTAAATCTCATGCCCCAGTCATCAGCCCAGGCCTCGGGGTTGCATAGGTCTTTTAGTAATTTTGTGTGGCCTTCAAATGTGATGATTTCCATATACAACAGGCAGTCATCCGCAAAGGGTTGTACTGTTGCGTGGGACTGCTAACTGAGATGCATTTTTGGTGTTTCTGTGAGTCATGTAGAAGACTCCTGCTAGCAGGTCTTTTCGGTTCTTTAGTTTTATTTTCACCCAATTGATCTCACAGTCTGGTACAAAGTCTACGTGTTCAGATGATGAGATAGATTTCGTTGTTTACTAGGATGAATACTCCTCCTCCCAAGTTATGTCTGTCATTGCGATATACCGTGTAGTTGTCTGGGAAGATTTCACTAGATTTGTTTTTGGATGGTGGGTTTCCAGGATTGATTCCTCGTAGCCAAGATTCGCAGCCACATACTATGCCAGGTTTTGTGTATTGGGGTGTTGCTTTGAATTCTGCAGTTTTCTCTTTGATGCTTCTGCAGTTTACCACGAGGATGTGTAGGTTCTTTTATCACACAGGTCGAATATTTCCGAGTTAGTTGTATTGCTCGGCATCCTCCTTCTTTGGATTGTATCGTTCTGTGACTGACGTTTCCTTTGAATTGGACTGCTGGTCTTCAGAGGGCTGAACACCAAGTTGGATGTTATGGAGTTCATTGAAGATTTGGTACATTCCCGAGGTTCGAAGTAGTTTGATGTTGTCAGTTCATTCCTGTGGAATGTGAAGAATGTCGCATTATCATAATTGAACTTAGCACAACCACTGCACATTTGAGTTCTGTAGTTATTCAAAGTCTGTTGAACAGATTTCTATGCATGACTTGTGGTGCCACAGACTGCATTCATCACAACATACGCCTTCGTTTGACCATGTTAAAGGTATCTCACAAAGCCCACAAGGAAAGATGTCGTTGATTTTGAGTCCTGGGTTGAGTTCTATGTCCCCCGACAGAAGTAAAGCCAGCAGGAAAGTGCTGGTTTTTTATTCCTTTCTTTGTAAACGTAAGTGGCCTCTTTTTGTAGAGGAAAGTCTTGGGGTTAGTAGTGATGTTGAGTATTGCTGTGAATCCAACTTTTTTTCTTCTGTAAAACGTTTACCAATGGTGAGCAGAAGCATAAAGGTTAGGATGGCTGTAAACATTTTGAATCTGTTTATGAACAGTTTAGCGTGGAAGGCCACACTGACTGTTGCGAACAATTTACTTGAATTGTTAAATTTAATTCACAGCTCAGCGTGAAAAGCCACACTGACAGTTTGAAATGACTGATGAAGGTTGAATGGGTAACAGTTTTTTTAATTCACAGCTTAGCGTGGAAAGCTACACTGACTGTTAGGAGTGATTTGATGACGTTTGTTTAGTTAATTATTTCCAGCAGTCTAACTATATTTGGTCTGCTATTTTTCGTAGCCAAGCCTTTCAAGTTAAACCAGACAGCCAGTTGATGTCAGTCTATGTTTTTGTCAGTAATGAACAACAAAGAAAACAGTTCCTGCTCCTGTTTGCATTGATGTACCGAAAGAAAACGACTGACCATGGCGCTGTTTTGAAAACTACAGTTGACAAGCTCGGTGGTAACCATTCCGTAGACAGTCTTGTGCTGGCCTTTGATAGACAGTCTTGTGCTGGCCTTTGATAGACAGTCTTGTGCTGGCTTTTGAAAAGGTGAATATTATTGTTATTATTTCTATGTTCCATGTAACTATGAAAAAGTTTTTCACTAAATGCTGGGAGATTAGGAGGGTTAGTGGGGTGGGGGGGGGGGGGGATATAGCGAAAACGGCACCAAATAAGCGAAAACGGCAGCGTGTGTGTGAAGTGGGGGAGGGCAGACACAAAGGAGTAGTCGGAAGCAACTGTGGGAGTTATTGCATTGATAACAAATCATTTCATTAACACATATGATATAAATGTGTTCCGCATAGAACTGTTCCCATATTTATTCCAGTTCAAGACTTATTTCACGACTGAAGTCAAACAAGTGATGCTTGTCAGGTTTTTAAGTTTGTTTGGATAGGCCGTACATCTGCAGTATGTCAGCATTTGGATAGGTTAATGCTTGGCTAGTGACCGACGAGGCACTTTCTGGATACTGCTGACTAAACTTGTTGCTCAAATCAGGCACAGTTTGATTACTGAATAATGTTAAAGGCATAATTGAACATGTCAATACTCTAGACTGGTTCGGTGATGTAGTATATATCCAAGTTGAGTATTGCGTTCTATGTCTCCCCAGTGTGGGAGTATGAAGGTTAAATTAATTGCCACATCCTAGTTGGAGAGCATAAATCTTGTTTGTCGATATTTTGAATCGCCCATGTATTGTTATTAGTAGGTGAATACATTATTATGTTGTATTAGGACAAAAACCCTTATTGGGGAGGAGGGGGGGGGGGTTAAGTTCCCTGGTTAGGGTATGCAAGTAGCATACTTAATCCATTGTGGAAGCTCCCACTAATCATATATGGCTTTATTGTGGAGTGATTAGGGAGGGATAATCATCGGCACAATGTCCGATATAGACCTGTTCACATAGTGTTCAGGGACAAAAACCCTTACTAGGGCCTTCTAACGCCATGGCTAGGATCAACATTGGTACTGTTACACCCATTGTGAAAGCCGTAAGTCCACATTTATATGGAAGTTCAATCTTATGTTTGAAATGGCGCGTCCTTAGCTCCATGAGTGTAGGTATTTATTTTAACCCGTGACAAGTACAGTCTTTCAGAGTTTGTCAAATCGTGATTCGACATGTTAGCTCTGCATTGCTCATAACTTCAGCCCATAATCTAGGTACATTATTGAGCTTTCCCATGTGTTTGGGAAAGACTCTTGTTATTCTTCTTTTTAAAATTTTTCTTCTCTTTTTTTTTTTTTTTTTTTAATTTTTGCTCAAAAACAAGCTGGACGATTTTAACAAAATTTACTTATGTAATGCCACAAAATCTAGTGAAATGAGATATTGTCATGTCTGTGAAAATGCTTATTTTGAAAATATTCTGCCCAAACCATCAAAATTTCACCGTTTTTCAAAAGTCTCAAAATTGTTTACGGTATCTAGCTCAAATTTTCCAAACATTTAGAGCATAATATGATACACCAAAATCACCACACAAATATTTCAAAATTAGCCCCTACTGGCCAAAAATGATATGAATATAGAATTTTTGGCTTCAAAATTGACCAACTTCAAGGGCAAATTTCTCCAATTGCAAGATTGTTGTAACAATTATTTTGGTATGGAAAGGTGCAACAATGATTATGGAAGAAAGTTACTTTTTATTTGTTTTATCTTAGATTTAACCCTCAAGCACAATGAGGGTGAGAATAAGAGTACCATTTGAAAATGTCAAAATTGAACAACTTTGATTGCTTTTTTTCTATCATTTTGGAATGGGTTAAATTCAAACACTTTGCATGTCCGTATTCACTATTGACTACCGAGCATATTTGGTGTCGTGAGTTTGGCTGTAAAGTTCAACCATATGCCCATTCTGGTTGCATAAAAATAGGTACCGTCCTAAAAAAAAACTTCCATTTTTCAGAAATTGGTAAGTTTAAGTGACAATTTACTCCATTTCTATTTGCTTGAGTGCTGAATGTTTTCTATGGCTGCATGCAACAATCAGAGTATGACAAATTTTGTTTTATGTGTTATTATTAAAGATTTAACCCTTGCCAGATTTGAGAAGTCCCATAAGGATACTGTCAGAATAACTGTTATTTTCGCTAGCTTTTACATGCGATTTCTCAGCACTGGAGCCATATTTCCTCAAAACGTTTCCAATGAGAAGATAGGGCATTCATCCAAGAACGGTTTTGCTTTATATGTTTTATTAAAAAATTTAACCCTCACCCAGCTGTCAGGCCTTGAATTGAAGTACCCTCAACTTGTACATATTCATTCAAATACCAAGATTCAACATTCCTCCATGTCTCTTATCAGGCACCCAATCTGTGATTAATGTCCACACATTTAGCGCATAATATGATACACAAAAATCACCACGGGAATATTTAAAAATAAACCCCTATTAGCCAAAACTGATGGGAATTTCAAAATTGACTAACTTCATGGGCAAATTTGTCTAATTGCAAGGCTATTGTAACAATTGTTTTGATGAGGATAGATGCAACAATGATTACAGAAGAAAATTATTGTTTACTTTTAACCTCAGATTTAACCCTCAAGCTCAATGATGGCGAGAATGGGAGACCATTTGAAAATGCCAAAAGTAACCAACTTTGGTTGCTTGTTTCTAACATTCTGGAAAGGGTAAATTTCAAACACTTTGCTTTGCTATATGTAGAGATGATTGATGAACAAATCCGCTGTGGTAAGTTATGCTTTGGGGCTTAATCAAACATATACTTTGGCCACTTAAAGAATAGTACTGTCAGAAAAAAATGGATTTTTAGTGAATTTTGCAAATTTCTGTACTCATTTGTCCAGAAACAAGAAAGAAATAGCTCATGGTGCTTTCCATAACTGCATCAAAAATCAATGGCGAACAAATTTTGTGTTATAGGTTTTTGTGTCCCGCTTTATCCAATATCAGTTTTTGCTCTAGAAACATGAGTACCGTCAAAATTTATTTTCCGATTAATTTCGTACTTTTCTGTACCCGGTTTCCCTGGGCAGGATTGGAATAGTCTATTTTCCTTTGCGCATGTGGATTGTGTGTTATAGGGAAATACATTTTCTGTGATAAGTTTTGGAGTCACACATAATCCAACACATGTTTTGACAGCATTATCCAGAAAAAAAACTTTCATTTTCATGAATTTTATTTATTTATTGAGGTTTGATGACACTTTCGACAGCCAGGGTCACCTCATGTCTGACAGTTTTACGGGCGGTGGATGTCGGAGTACCTGGAGAGAACCACCGACCAATGGCAAGCAACTGTCAGACTCCCCAACATTCAAACTCCACAAAAGCAGGGTCAGCATTAGTTGAAGACAAGTGCACCTTCCAAGTGCAGTACGCCTTAGTACACAACGCCGCCATGTATCCACGTGGGCAATTAAATTGGGATGAA
The DNA here is from genome assembly GCA_031216915.1 of Pictodentalium vernedei. Lineage (NCBI taxonomy): Eukaryota > Metazoa > Mollusca > Scaphopoda > Dentaliida > Dentaliidae > Pictodentalium > Pictodentalium vernedei. The sequence continues at coordinate 143,798,748 of CM062297.1, read as the reverse complement.
GTGTCTTGCCCAAGGACATAACATGGTTGCCACAGGTGGGATTCGAACAGAGGACATCTCGATTGCAACCAGCATCTCTACCAATTGAGCCACCGGGCACCATTTTGTACGGAAAACCAAAATGTTTTTTGGTCATTTCTGGCAATTGAATTCCCCGAAATTTTCCGGCAAATTGCCTGAAGAATCGGTTCCTTCCCAACTCAGGAGTGGGTGGGGCTGGTGGCACAGCCCGTCCTGACACACCGGGCCATACGCCTATGATTCATCTGTACTTATTTTTTTCCAGAGCTGAAAGGACATGGCTCGTTTTGCTTTCCATGAAAATATTCAGCAATTATTGAAGATCAAATTTTGTGTTATATGGTTTGGTGTCCTGCTTTATTTCCAAAATCTGTTTTGGCTGCATAAAAACTAGTAGCATCTCAAAAACTTTGATTTTCACTAAATTTTGCAGTTTTCAAAAATGATCGATAGGTTTGTGTTCAATACAGTTTGCCTTTGTACATTAAAAAGATGGAAAAGCCCGTAATTTGTCCAACAAATTACAATTCTCCAGTTGTTGACATTGAAATGTATTGGTCTGAAGACAGTTAGGTAAATCGAACTAACGTTGGTGATCAATACGATACAACAGTTCGAATTTATCGGCGACCCTGGTGGTCTGTTAATCGTGCTGTAGGCATTAAGTGCGCCTGTGATTTACACTGAATAAGATAAGCCCATGTTACTCGACTGATACAATGTGTGGTTTGTGGATTACGAGTAACTACTGCATGGGCGTCACTGACTCTAGTCTCACAAGAAGGCTTTATTTGAACGACCTCAAATTTTAACTAGATGAAGTGATTGTGCCCGCACAATACACAGGATTTTCCTCCTATTTTTCGTCTCAAAATTGAGAAGAACGCAGAAAAAAGGATTTTTGATGAGCCTATTAACACATTGACGGTAGACGATATAATGTCAAGATTTTTTTTTACATAAACCCTGTTGTTTGATGGAAATCACTGGGGTCTTCTCGTTTGACCAGCAGCTATTGTTCAGGAGAAAAGTGTGATAACTACCATGATATTTGGATGGTCGTTGTCAGGTTTCTGGGTTAGTACAGAGAGGAGGGGGTAATGTCCAGAGGGGCATAGACTCCTAGTAAGGACAAAGTCTTCCCGAGAATATTTTGCAAAGTTCAGTAGACCTACTCTTTAGATTCAATCTGAGCAGTTGTAGCATGCGCTGCCCTATATTGGAGAGCATTTGTGGGGGCTCTATGTTGTATGAAATTGCACTGGGTCATTATTTTTTTTTTGGGGGGGGGGGGGAAACATTTAGGGACTTGCCCCCCCCCCTCTCCCCTCCCCTTAATTCCGTGGCTATACACTACTGAATCAAAACAGCAGCAATGTCGGCAGGATCGCTGTGCAGTATGCCAGCTCCCAGAGGTCGCATCTAATGAAATTCTGTACTGACCGCCAAGGCTCCACATATTGAAACAACCATAGACATTTCACACTGCGCGTTATTACTATGTCGACCTCATTAAATGTCAACGAGTGGACGACATTTGGCAGTAAATCAAACGCCTACCCTGTATAATCTAAAAGCGCATATTTTTCTGAATATAACTGTTCTCTGTCATAAATGCATGTATTTAGATCCGAGTGCCAGCATGTCTCAATGTGACAGACACAAATTGTCATTACGCAGTGTTGAGCAGTGCAGAGGCTTCTAACCACGTGAAGTGAATGACAATGCGTTTTTGAAACAGATGGCTTTGGCAAGAGAATGGTGATGAGTACTCTCCCTTGATGTGCAGAGCTTTGTTTTCAGCATCGCTTTCCAAGTTTCCTTTCTTGCTTTCACAATTCCGTTTTTTGAAACGTTTTGTTTTCGAAATAACAGCATATCAAAATATTTCTTTATTGAGTAAAAAATTCTTCCAATATATTTACCACTATGTATTATTCTTTGGTGTTTTTTTTCACCAAATTTCTTGCCGGTACCCAAGGTAAACTATTTGATATTTGTGGGACATCACTGTTCACTGGATTGGCAAAGCTCAACTGACTTCGTGTTAACTCAAGAAAGTCGCCCGCTTTTAATGAATTAAGGTGGAACAAAAATGACCCACCTGGGCCCATTTTAGGCGGAACATTATGGCCCTCCTGCCATTCTGACAATGACAAACATGGATTTGTATGACTACAACATGTGTAGGCCTAAAATCAAGATTAACCAATCATGTATTCTGTTGTCACTTTAGGGGAATTCCACCAGACATTGGTCATATTTCCCCAACCCTTCCTGTTGCTTCTTATCTACATGTACGTCGCAGGGTAGATGAATAATTCTCAGTTATTTATCTATACCGTGAGCTCTTATGGTGAAAGCCTGAAATTGAAACGCGGTACCAGAAGGCAACTTCCCCGGCCCGAAGTCAGCATTATTTAAAAATTCGACATGGGTGTGGGGAGAGGGGGGGGAACAATTCTGTACATAAGGCTAATTCGAACTTGGACCCAAAGTCCGTAATATATTGGGCATACCCAAAATGCACGGCCCCGCCGAGGTGAGGGAGGGTATTGGAGGGCGTGCCCCTTCCCGATTTTTTTAATAAGAGTCTCTGATAACTATTCTAGAGCCTCATAATGCCTCATTTGAGGATTGTCATGGCTCTGCGTTTAGTCAATAGTTAACACAATAGGCCTGCTTTTTAAGCGAACGATCTTTTGGTTCGCCTAGAGGTCGCTTGAATTGAAAAATACGCGAACGAAAAATAGGTTGCTTCGAAATCCCCGACGGTTCGCGCAAAGTTTTTGAGGGTTCGCATAAATATTGTTTGTAATGATGAGCCGTACACGTGTGAGAATTGTTCCAAATCGCTTCGTGGATTGCCGCAAAAATTTGATACAGTCCGATTCGGTAATGGCAGCCAGGCAAATTAGGGATGTGTCGCTGTGTAATGTCTACACAGTTAGTAACACTCTGGCAATACCGTCGGAATTGCCACCGTCATCAAATTCAATGAGGACGGGGGAGGGGATGAGTAGCTGGAGTCATATTCCCATAAAAAATAACAGACTCTCAGTGTTCTACTTTCGATTTCAGTTTAGGATACAAAATACCATGTAACATTATGAACAACGTTCACTGAAATTGAGGTCGCCGGGTGCAAAATGATCAAGGTTTTTCAGACGTGTTTCCTGGCTTGGACGCCAGAGTCTGTAGAGTCTAATGCGTGTTTGCCTTGGGTGGGGGTTGGGCAGTCGCGTCGGATAGTTTTACTGGTGGAGGAAGAGCCTCAACATCCAAATTCTGAATAACGGCCACTTTAACCCGCCTCGTAGTACAGTTTTGTCAGGTCAAAGTGGTGATCTAAAAAAAAAGTTTGTTTTTTGATCAAAAATTTTCAGTCCAAACCGGACCAAAAAATTTCCAGGTAAAAAAAAAATTGTTTTCGTCTCAAAATTGAACAAAACACATAAAAAAACAGAAACAAAAATTTCCGGATTTTGGTCTAAAAGTCCGAACCGGAGTGGTAGTTCTCCAACCATCAGAAGCCAAGTGAAATAAAACCCTATTCCCATTTGGTGAGGAAAGGTTTAAAGATACCGTGAATGTTGCCATTTCAATCACGGAAGCCTTATACGATTCAAGAACGGCGAGTATTCTCATGCCGAAAAGAGGGTGTACGGACCGTTGAGAGGCCGAGAGTGTATTTTGGCGACCGCCCGAAGCCAAACTCAACAAAATTGTGCTTCCAAATTACGAGGAATCTTTTTACCTATATACGGGCTACACATTCTCAATCACCACCGCTTTTAACCCACTCCGGTAGTACAGTATAATTAGGTCAAAGTACCAGTTTGAAGACCAATTTTTCGTTTTTTGGTGTAGTGTAAAAAAAAAAAAAAATTTTTTTCGTCTCAAAATTGAACAAAACACATAAAAAATAAAGACAGACATTTCCGGATTTTGGTCGAAAAGTCCGAACCGGAGTGGTAGTTCTCCAGCCATCAGAAGCCAAGTGAAATAAAACCTTATTCCCATGGGGTGGGGAAAGGTTAAAGGAGACCGTGAATGTTGCCATTTGAATCACGGAAGCCTTATACGAGTCAAGAACGCCGAGTATTCACATGCCAAAAAGAGGGTGTACGGACCGTTGAGAGGCCGAGAGTGTACTTTTGGCGACCGCCCGAAGGCAAACGCAACAAAATTGTGCTTCCAAGCTATGGGGAATCTTTTTACCTATATATGCGCTACACATTCGCAATCATCACCGCTTTTAACCCACTCCGGTAGTACAGTATAATTAGGTCAAAGTACCAGTCTGAAGACCAATTTTCGTTTTTTGGTGGTGTAGTGTAAAAAAAAAAAAAAATTTTTTTTCGTCTCAAAATTGAACAAAACACATAAAAAACAAAAACAAAAATTTCCGAATTTTGGTCGAAAATTTCGGAAGTCCGAACCGGACCGAAATTTTTCAGTGTAAAAAAAAATGTTTTTTCGTCTCAAAATTGAACAAAATGCATAAAAAACGAAAAGAAAAATTTCGATTTTTTGGCCGCCATTTTGCATTGACGAAAAATCGAAACGAAATTCTTTCGATTTTTTTTATAAAGCGGTATTACTGCCTTCAATTTGGAACTCTTTTAGAGGGCTCATTATATTTAAATCTCGATATTTCAATCCAAAATGGCCGATTTTTGAGATAACTTTCCGTTTTGTGAAAAATTTTGGCAGAAAACATAAAAAATGGAAAAAAATACTGATTATATTTGTTTTAGACAAGAGTAATTCTGACAAGTCTGTCAAAAAATTAAGTCGATAGCTTTTTTCTTTCATGAGATATTGGCCTACGAAGCTTTGGGCGTTTTTGGGCGTTTTTGCCCACCAAGGAACATTTTCCCCCAAATACTGATGGTTTTATTTATTAGGACTCATGGCCGTCATTGATAGTTTTTATTTATGAGAAATAATGAATCTAGACATAATAAAGTAAAAAAAAACAAGAAATTTTTTTTTCAATTTTTGATCACAGTGTCCCGAAGCCATGTTTGACTGCTAGCGGAAGCCAAATTAAGAACAACTCCATTTCCAAAAGATGATAACTGTTCATGTACACTGTGACTTCAACATTTCTACCCTTAGAAGCTTTCAAATCGTCCCACTTGTTGAGTACTGTGACGGCAAAGTAGCCCGGTGGAAACAAAAAATTCCGACTTTTGGTCGAAAATTTTCAAGTCCAAACCGAAAATTTTTTTGGTGCAAAAAAATTTTTTTTTTCGTCTCCAAATGGCCTGAAACACATAAATAACCGAAAATAAAAATTCGATTTTTCGGCCGCCATTTTGGATTACCGAAAAATCGAAACGGAATTCTTTCGATTTTTTTTATAAAGCGGTATTACTTCCTTCAATTTGGAACCCTTTTAGAGGGCTCGTTATATTTAAATCTCGATATTTCAATCCAAAATGGCCGATTTTTGAGATAACTTTCCGTTTTGTGAAAAATTTTGGCAGAAAACATAAAAAATGGAAAAAATACCGATTATATTTGTTTTAGACAAGAGTAATTCTGACAAGTCTGTCAAAAAATTAAGTCGATAGCTTTTTTCTTTCATGAGATATTGGCCTACGAAGCTTTGGGCGTTTTGGGGCGTTTTTGCCCACCAAGAAACATTTTCCCCCAAATACTGATGGTTTTATTTATTAGGACTCATGGCCGTCATTGATAGTTTTTATTTATGAGAAATAATGAATCTAGACATAATAAAGTAAAAAAAAACCAAGAAATTTTTTTTCAATTTTTGGTCACAGTGTCCCGAAGCCATGTTTGACTGCTAGCGGAAGCCAAATTAAGAACAACTCCATTTCCAAAAGATGATAACTGCTCATGTACACTGTGACTTCAACATTTCTACCCTTAGAAGCTTTCAAATCGTCCCACTTTTTGAGTACTGTGACGGCAAAGTAGCCCGGTGGAAACAAAAAATTCCGACTTTTGGTCGAAAATTTCTAAGTCCAAACCTAAAATTTTTCTGGTGCAAAAAATTTTTTTTTTTCGTCTCCAAATGGCCTGAAACACATAAATAACCGAAAATAAAAATTCGATTTTTCGGCCGCCATTTTGGATTACCGAAAAATCGAAACGAAATTCTTTCGATTTTTTTTATAAAGCGGTATTACTTCCTTCAATTTGGAACCCTTTTAGAGGGCTCATTATATTTAAATCTCGATATTTCAATCCAAAATGGCCGATTTTTTAGATAACTTTCCGTTTTGTGAAAAATTTTGGCAGAAAACATAAAAAATGGAAAAAAATACCGATTATATTTGTTTTAGACAAGAGTAATTCTGACAAGTCTGTCAAACAATTAAGTCGATAGCTTTTTTCTTTCATGAGATATTGGCCTACGAAGCTTTGGGCGTTTTTGGGCGTTTTTGCCCACCAAGAAACATTTTCCCTCAAATACTGATGGTTTTATTTATTAGAACTCATGGCCGTCATTGATCGTGCAAAGTTTGAAAAAAATCTTAAAGACCGTTTTCGAGAAAACTCTTTCCCCGATGTGTTGGAAAAACAAAAAAAAAAAAACAAAAAAAAAAAAAAAAAAAAAAAAGAATAATAATCTTGGCAATAACAAATAGATTTTCCTTTCAGGAAAATCCAAATTAAAATACTCAAATCAAATTTCCCAATGGAGGGAGAAGACGCAAAACGCTACGCTTACCATATAAGTTGTCTCCGTCTAACAAATTCTTGTTCAATATTTTTCTCTCATATGCAGTTTCTTTATCCAAACAAGTTTGCGTTTACAACCAGTAATAAGGTGGTTCAGCGGGAACTGTGTTCTGAACCAAGGTGTGTGATGGTTTTAAAATGTCACGTAGCGGTAGGGTATTTTTGGACCTGTTCAGTCTTGTCAATGGAAACCTAACCTGTTTATAGAGACATTAATTTTTTTTTAAAACTAGATTTATCCTATCCTGAATCGCAATTGGGGTATGCAATTTCAGAACTCGGACTCGAGTTGAAAATGCATATTGATTTTTAACCTAAACAATACTGGCAACAAAAGTAATCTTGGAGATAAGTGTAGTACGCATTGTATGTAAACATTTTCAACAGGAGTAGTAATGTTAATATTAAACTTGTTTGACATTTCAAATCGACATCAAGCTGAGAGCTTACATAAGTCGCTTTATGCTTTCGATTCGCAAAGGTATATATAGCAGAATATACCGTGTCAAGAAAGGTTGCATAGGGTATGTGAAAACCGTTCCATTTCTTTATTCGACATTCGTTATCAACCGTTAAAATTGGTTGATAACGAAAGTGGAATAAGGTACTGGGAATAACGGTTGTCACGTCCGTGCTTGCAAACTGATTTGAGGAATCGGCCTCGGGCTCAGTTTTTAACCGACGGCTCTTGTTTAATTTTTTGGTTTGTTTATTGGGTTTAACGTCACTTTCAACAGCCAGAGTCATGCCGCAGCGGACGGCTTTACGGATGAAGTGAGCCATGAGAGAATCTCCGAGAACCACCGAGAAACTGTGAGACTCTCCAACGTTCTAACTCTGCACAAGCAGAGTTAGCGGCGGTTGAAGACTAGTGCAACATCGAGGCGCAGTACACCTTAGTACACAGCGCCAATTCATCTCTACCCATCCATGGGCAATCGAGATTACGTGTCTTGCCCAAGAACAGAGCACCGTAACTGCTTGTCAGGGCCGATTTGAATAGTCGATCTTTCGATTTAAAGTCCAATTCTCTAACCATTCCGACACCGTTTTCTCACTTGTTGAATTATTTATTTATTTACTGGGGCTAACGACACTTTCGATAGCCAGAGTCACCTTCTGTCGAAAAGTTGTACGGGTGAAGGAAGCCGGAGTACTCGGAAAGAACCACCGAGCAACGGCGAGCAACTTCATACTCTCCAACATATTAAGTCCACACAAGAAGAGTTAGCACTGGTTGAAGACAAGTGCACCATCGACGTGTAGTACGCCTTAGTATACGATGTCACTGTGCCCCAACGTGGGCAATCGGGATTGAGTGCCTTGCTCATGACACTTGTGGACTTACCAGTCACTTTCCCTATTTTTGGAATGTTATTCTTCGCATTGTGGAAAATACAAACAAAATTCTTTGCCTGATAACCCTTGAACAACAACAACAACAACAACAACAACAACAACAAAAACCAACAATATTTAACTGTTATTACATATTTTACCATCGGCTGGTATCAAGGTCGTTGCTCTGGGAGATTTGGGGATGTTGCACCCGCCCTCCTCCCCAGTAATGTTTCTAGTCGGGACATTTTCATCAGGCCTGCCTGGACTGGTGTCTAAGATATCGATTATAAAAAGCGTTCGTGCGCCCCGTAATTGAGTACGGGGATTTGTCCTCAGTGAAACATACAAATCCAACATCCACAAACTTCAAAGAATTCCGAATCAGGCGCTTAGGGTAGCACCCTGCGCCCCTGCAGCACCCCAATCAAACAACTCCACGAAAGGACCGGCATCCTAACTATAAAGGACCGCCTAACAATACTAGCCGCCAAAAATCGCGATCGCTAAAAATACAGCAACCTAATATCAGAACTACATGACATCTGTGCCAGCCGATAAAAAACTAAAAATGCCACAAAATAATCTCCTCCACAAATAAGAACCACTCCTCGAACTGGCCTGGCCGGGATCGCGGCAGGATCGGCGGGGCTGGGAGAACCTGAACCCTTGTAAGTTCAGGCCCTACCGGCTCGGCTGCCCCTGGCCCGCTCCCGTTCAGGATGGCCGGGAGATCTATCCTAAACCGAAATAGAGGCACGTAACTAAGCAAAACCTGCTGGGAAGCAAGCAGCAAATACCTTGTGTGGTATACAAGGATTGTATGTTGTCCACCCCGCATCTCCTCCGTCAATAAAAACCGACCCTCTATTAAATAAATACAATTTAAAACATCTCAGGCAACGCGGGTGTGCGGAGGAAGCAACACCCTCGGATGTGGCATATATACACAGAACGACACACGCCTGTAAATGGGTTAATCGATATGGAACGAGTGCCAGCGCTGAGGGTTAAAATGAATGGCCGCAGGCCTCGAGTTTTATCCTTCCGCGATGGCTCAAGTGCCATATCGATTAACCCATGTTCAACTATTCTCGTTATTCGCATCTATTTACCAAATAGTTATCTCCCCTGATTGCTAGGAATTGGCTTGCAAAAATTAGCACTAATTGAATGGGGAATTTTTATATTACTCAAAATTATATAAAACCCGTGAAAGTTATATTTGCTCTGCGCATCAGACATTTAAGAACAATATATATGCTCTCACTTGGTGATATAATCGAACCATTTCATTCGACCAATTTTTTTCCCCTGTTCATTTAAAAAGGTACGGTTATTTCGTGTAGAGTGCCATGTAAAATAATGGAAAATTGCGTTTTCGTCAACTTTTAGAGATTAAAATATTTTTTAGTCTTCATATTAGCAATGCTCTGCGCATATGTGCATATAATATAGATATTGTCCTCTCTAATCATATAAAAATATATAATCTGACATTTGCCCATTTTTTTCCTTTTGATGTTAAAACCAAGACAAATTTGATTGTTGTAAAAACAGTTGAATCCACAGTCCACAATATGCAGAAGGTTTCGGTGTGAATAAAAGGAAAGGTGCGATAGCCCTATTAATTACTTTCAGTTCAGCCAGAAATGTGAAGCTTGTCGCTTATTTAACTAGTATGCCTCATTGTCCATTGAAGTCCATAAATATATGTATGTGTGTGTTTTTTCTACAATAAGAAGATAGTTTGAGAGGACAGTGTAAAGTACCAACATTCTCAAAATCAAAACAATTCTCGATTATTGTAATCAAATTAACAATTCTCTTAAATGATTGCACAATAAACTGTCTGACGCCTTCATTCTCAACTTACTTCTCTCGCCGCTTGAGAAAACGATTTCCCGACAAACAAGATTTTATTCACACCTTTCAGTGGATCAATGCTAATTACATTACAGTCAGACTCCAGTATTCACAGGGGGAGATAACTTTTCGAATAATACATCCCTTCGACGAATTAAGTTGAGTATGCCATTCACGCGCGTGTGTCGTTTTGTGCTTATTACACGCCCTCACGCCTGTAAAAAAACAATTCTTAGAAGGACACTCAGCAATTCAACACCCAACTATTAACAGAAACATCACATTTTATCGCCAACCAAATCTGCGAGGGGAACCCGTGTTACCATTTCGTCCCCTGAGTTAATGTGTTCTATGTGCCTACTGGCACATAGAACACATTGGAACTCGGGGGAGGGTTTTCAGCTATCGCTAGCTATTCAAATTGTAATTGCGTTGAATGATGTGTAGAAAATTCCAGCGAAATTTCGCTTTTATTTAAAAATAGTCCGTCAATTAACGATTTCCGTTCCGCACATATGTGCGGAACAGATTTTTATTTTCCGCGTGGTTTAATGTTGCTGTTGATGAGGATTTCATAGAACAGGCTTGTAATAAATCACTTGTATACAACATACTAACTCAATTTTCTTCTATTTAAGCAGGCACCCACAGATTTTTGTATCGCAATATTAACAAAACGTCATGAAGAACAGTTAAAGCCTCTTCCCTCAGCCTTCCTATCGACATATGCGAAGAAACTTCAACTTCAGAGAAGGGTTGAAAAGGGCTTGCCCCAAACCGTCTCTGTGCGCCTTCCGGCGCGAAACCATTGGTTCACCACAATTTTAATGCACTTGAGAATGCCCTGTTAAGTGGTAAAAACTGCGATTGACTGGACAAGAATTGGCCCATTCCACAGGGTATAAACCGTATAAACCTTTAGCCGGAAGTGGAGATAAGCGAGGCGAGAGATTTCTATTTTTATCTCAAAGTTTCAGTCGCACCGTATCCAAGATCACCGAGAACAATTTTTTTAATAAAAGGAATGACCGAAGAATGCAAAATCAGTAAGTATGTTGTATAAAACAATATTTAACAATGAAACGACACAACTTAATGGAAAAATCGACTCTTGTAGTATGAAAAAACACCTGCTGATCATCTCAGAAAATGAATTTCTCGGGCAAATTTCTCCTTCAAATATCATTTTTCACATGTTCGCACAAATGTAACATGTTAAAATCATAGATCGACAGATTCGGCGTTCAATTCCACACCAGAAACTATCAACCATAATAACGAAGGAGGTTCGGTGAAACTGAAACTGTTCAAAATATAATGTCACCTTATCGATTTTTTTATACGCCCAGTTGGTAAAATCGTTGATCGGGAGTTGGTGATAATTATACGTCCAGTTGAGATTATTCGATTTCCCATATGATCGTTCCAATGCCCTTATTTGTGCATGTACGAAGATCTAATCAGTTAACAAACCATATGAACAGACTCGAATGCACAACGTTGACGTCACACCTTTCAACTGAAACCCTACTGACTGATCCACCGAACCTGCAACCACGGGGGAGGGGGCGAGAGGACCGCTCCTCCCCCCGAAGAACTTTCGCCCCCCCCCCACCCAAAAAATTTCAGACCATGTTTTTTAATCGGCATTCATTTTTTTTAATTTACCTATGCATTAGGGTAAATTATTTCAGTTACAACTGTAACACTTCATTTTGCCTTGGCTCTAATTCCTTCACATCTGTAATTAACATATCAATAATCACTTGTCTATGAAGGTAATCCCATTGTTATTTGTGAGCTGTTTATTCATCACACATACATTCACACAGCTTTGTCGGGGAATTATTTTTCCAATTGGGGGTATTTGGGGGTTTTTTCATTGTTTTTAATGACCTTTTTAAAAAAATTTTGTTTACCGTTTTTGACCGTGGTCGTTTTTACTTCATAACGATCATTTAGTGTCTATGTTTTGCGGTTTTGCGTGGCTTTTTTCAATTATTTTTTTCTATTTATTTTATTTTATGTTCTTGAAGTGTGTGTATGTGTATGTGTGTGTGTTTGTGGGGGGGGGGGGGGGGGGGGGGTGCGACAGTCGAATGGGAAGAAAATGTTTTCACTTCAGGTAACGGCGTGTTATAACAATAAGCCAATCCTCTGTTAATTGAAACCAGTTTGCCTGACAGCATGCTGAGCTAGCAGTTTATTCGACAATAATCCCTAACCCGACCCCCACCTCACCCTCTCGCGCTCTTTCATTTTCACTCTCATTTTGGCAACAGTCTTTTGTGTCCAATAACTGTCGAACAAACATCAAATGGGCTATTTGTTAGTATTCTCTTCGAAGCAACTGCATCAATAAGTATCTGGCTTTTAACGATTCCATTTTTAGAGAAATTAGCGAAACACTATGGAATCCTACATGAAGTATACCATACCTATACTTTTGTAAATATTCAATGTTGTTCTTTGAGAACTTATTTTATCTGAAATAAATACTGTTTAAACTAAACTAAAGTATTTTCAGATAAGGCGTGACGTCACATGGGATTCCCTCGATATCTCGCCAATGTCCACAGGTACTCGACACAAGCTGGGAAATCGGAAGAAAAATGATATTTGATGCCATTTTTGAATCTATGCTGATGTGCCCCTATAATGGTATATAAATATTAACAAGGTAAACAACTCGCTTTTCGAAAACGATAGCACTCATCTTCGTCCCCCCCCCCCCCACCCCCCTCAAATTTGATTCACAAAACGTATCCAATAATACCCAGTATCAATGGAAAGGGGAATGAATAAGCTTTACAGTGGTGTATTACATGACCGTTGGGTGTTCTTGAGTTGTTCATGATACCTGGGAGAAGTCGCAGAAAAGGCCGAAAAACATCTAGTCGGACAAGAAAGTACACAGTGAAATGAGGTTTACGAGCGACAATTATCCGATTTATTATAAATAATTCGAGGTCCCATTGTATATGGAGGACAGATTCAAATATTAACCGTATACCTTTATCAATTACTAATCTCGGATCCACATTTATTATTTTCTGGAGTTCACATTTAACGTTTATACACTACAATTTTTAGCCGTAACTTTGACATCTTTTCCCAAGCTGACCTGAGTAGACGGCGTCCTTAGATACGCGACTTCCGCAAAAGCTTTCCCCATTCTCCCATTGGCTTATTTTCATCGATGATTTTCTCGGCATAAATAGTAGCCAATGGGATGTCATTGTGCTTCAAAAGATCCCGCTGGCTTGTTCAAAACCAAGGGAAGGTTAAAAAATGTATAAACGGCAAATGTGATCGCCAGAAATGAATAAATGTGGATCCGAGATTAGTAACTGATAAAGGCATACGGTTAATATTTGAATCTGCCCTCCATAGACAATGGGACCTCGAATTATTTATAATAAATTGGATAATTGTCGCTCGTAAACCTCATTTCACTGTGCACTTTCTTGTCCGACTAAATGTTTTTAGGCTTTTCTGCGACTTCTCCCAGTTGTCATGAACAACCCAAGAACACCCAATGGTCGTGTAATACACCATTGTAAAGCTTATTCATTCCCCTTTCCATTGATGCTGGGTATTGTTGGATACGTTTTGTGAATCAAATTTGAGGGGGGGGGGGAACAAAGATGAGTGCTATCGTTTTCGAAAAGCGAGTTGTTTACCCTGTTAATATTTATATACCATTATAGGGGCACGTCAGCATAGATTCAAAAATGGTATCAAATATCATTTTTCTTTCGATTTCCCAGCTTGTGCCGAGTACCTGTGATAAGTATTTTATAAATTTTCATCTTATTTTCACTTAATTTACATACGACTTCACGGAAACAGTTTCGAAACAAGACTTCAGTTACCAGATTTCTTTTTGAAACTTGAATGCCAAACAACATTCTACATGATGTAGGATAAGCACAGTTATGTCAACAGTAGCTAAAATTAAATTACGTTGTTGTCAATAGCAGTTCAGAGCAGGGTCAAATTGTCAAAAATACAAAGCGATCATTTCTTTCAAATTAATCGATCACATTTATTGTCCGACGATAGCCTTCAATACTATTCACATTCTCATTTCCATTTCACTCCTGCTGAAGAACAAAACACCTCTCGGATCCAAATGCTCCCAGGGACGTTTCTGGGTAGTTCAGACTCGGTGTGTGTCACAGTGAGATCCTCAAATTTCCAAACTCTCATTTCAAATTGATACCATAAAAAAGTTTCCGACATTTGATGATCGGTTTTGAGAAGGAATTTTCTTTATAGATTTATGTACAAATTACATTATATTCGCCTGATATTTGCCGGCGTTATTGGGGGCCCGCCGATTCCCGTAATTTCCTGAAGGCGGGATACTCGTGCGTGCGGCCCCTTCACTGCACGTCACATTTAGACGAGCAGTGAAGGACTCTCACGTAAGAGAATCCTGCCTTAAGGCAATCAGAAAAAATCGGCGGGTCCCGGTGTTCCAAATTGACACTATTTGTGTGCATTTACGAAAGCTCAATCTCGATGTATTGCTAGCTCACGCAGTGACAAACTTGGAACATTATCAACATTTTAGTTCTGCGCGAAAAAGAACTAGTGGGTCATACTATAAAGAATAAATGTATTTCAACTAAGAATCACAAGTTCTATAAAATTTCCAACTTTCCAAAATCAGGGTCCTCATTGGGAGGGGGGTAAGCTCCCCCCCCCCCGCCCGTCGGAACGTACCAAAGTGCTCGTCGTCTTTGCTGGCGAAGACTAGTCTCTTGCGCATCCCATTTGCTTTCATCCAGGTGAAAGGTAGTGGGATGCACAGGAGACTAGGCGAAGAGGTCATCCCGCACTTTAATAGCACAGCCAAACGGAACGCACACCTGGCACGCGTCACTAGCCAAATCGGCTTCAGAGTGACAAGAACCGATCTTGCCGGTTTCTGAGAATTTCACCCAAACAGGCCGCCAACAAAGTTATCCAAACTGCTCTCCAGTTTCCTTCTTAACCCTTTTGGAAAAAATAATTTTCGTACGCCATGTGTCCTGGCCATATCCTGATACACCCAAACCGGCCTCTCGACTCAGCAATTTCATTCAAACCCTAACCGGCCATTACATTATTCTATAAAATACACCTGCAACTAATATATTTTACTTATATATTTTTCCAGTTTGTCATGCCTGTAAACTGAAATTATTTACTCTCATTCAAGAACGTAACCAGGAGGGGGGGGGGGGGGGGAAGGGGGCACATCCCCCACCCTAAGTTGAAATGTGAGTGACAAGTTGAAAAGAGTGGTGGATAAGTTCGCTGGTCTCTCGTGCCAGAAGTCGCGGGATCGCGGATCCCCGGCTGAGAAAAGATATGGAGGTATCTGAACCCTCTCTGGCAGCATCAGTTGCGGGGTTGATGATGTCACGGTGTGTCGTCCTATTGGGTGGGGAAGTAAAATGGCTGTCCTCTGTACGGAAAGAGACAGACTCCACACAGGCTAAAGATCCAGTCGTAGAACAGACAACAAATTGGAATTCTCTTCTCATTTCGTTATCAGCTTCGCTTCTAAATTTATTCGTTTGGTTATTTTCTTCGTTTGCGTTTTGTTTTACACTGACCTCTAACATGCAATTTTAAAAATGTAGTTTACATGTATACCATATTTTTTCTTTGTTTATAGTAATACGATAACACACTGGAAAGGCGTTCATTTGAAACAGTTCCACATATTTATTTTTAAAACAGAGTATAGTTGATTATTCAGGAGCGAAGGACGGTAAAAATATTGGGGGTGAGGTGGGGGTGGGGCTATCAGAGCTAATCCCAAGGGGACCACCATGTATGCTCACCGTGTGCTGTGCAGCAGCATCCGAGCCGCACAGTGGTTAGGTGGTGTGTGTGTGTGGGGGGGGGGGGGGGGTAGGGGAAGGGGGTAGCACAAGAGGCGATATCGCCGTATCCCATTCTCGGTGGTGAGGGTCTGCGGGCTTTGTCTGGAATATTTTGAAAACTGAGGGCCAAAACTCACATGCTCAGTGATTCAGAAGCTGCTGTGACTGACTCCTCAGATGAAGGCTGCTGAACGCTGCATATTCGAATTCTCTGCTCCTTTCATTATTAGATTCGCTTCTAAATTCATTCGATTGGTTTACCCATTCGTTTGTGTGTGTTTTTTTCTTTCTTAGGGAGCATGTATTCCCTCTAGATCATACTAGCATGTCCAACACTCTGTAAAAGTGCGCACGCGCGCGTGTGTCTGGGTGGGTGGTGGGGGGGGGGGGGGGGGGCTGGAGCTGGGTAACAAAGTTAATCTGGAACTGAGCCACATCATTTTTGTTGAACGAAAAATAGAATTGAATTAGGCCTCATCAGTTACTTATAATTATACTTACTTACTACACATTTGCGGGAACACAACTAAAAATTGAGTAAGTTAGCTATAGTTGCAGAAAGGTGCCCTTAAGTTCAGCATAAAGTTCTTTGGAGTCTGCTAGATATTTGGTCTGCCTGTTGCAGTCCATTGAAATTTAGGGACCCACAAAAGTTAAAAACTCAACAAATTTTTATCATGTAAAGAAGCAAAGCACAAGAGGCTATTTAAATATAGCCGTGAGTTTATGTTATACCTTTTGTAGTTCACTGAAATTTACAGATCCGATGATTTAAGAACTTAACAAATTGGTGCTTGAGCCTAAAAATTCATAAAATTATAATTACGTGCTATCTATACTGCCATATGCGTACGGGAATTTGTATTTTCTGGGTGGGGTGCGGGAGGATGTGGAGCTGAGGTTCACTTCATCCGAAAGAATCCTGAGTGCCCGAAAAAATTCTGACTGCCACCCCCCCCCCCCCCCCCAAAAAAAAAAAAAAAAAAAAAAAAAAATTATTTCACCCCCAAAGCGTGTTTTGGAACAAATTGTGTCTGAAAGAGTCAACTTACAGTAAATAATGCGGTCCAACTTGATCTGACATTGTTACGCTATGCCATAAAACCTGTCTCATCTTCATATAGTTCACCGCCTATCGTTAGATTCTGTAATGCAGTAAAATGGGCTATTTCTCTGCGTTGAAAAAGGTAACCTGTGGTTCGCTTTTTCAACGCAATGCAATGTTGCATTCAACCCGGCTTATGCGCGTATAGGCCTATCTTGCATTCGGAACTTACAGGCTCCAAATTTAACAGATTCTCACATCGAAAGGGTCACCTGACAAGCATAAAAAATGTATACGACTCATCAACTGAAGATACGAGCGTATACAACTGGGCGTATAAAAAAATCGATAAGGTGACATTATATTTTGAACAGTTTTAGTAACACCGAACCCCCTTCGTTGTTATGGTTGATAGTTTCTGGTGTGGAATTGAACGCCGAATCTGTCGATCTATGATTTTAACATGTTACATTTGTGCGAACATGTGAAAAACGATATTTGAAGGAGAAATATGCCCGAGAAATTCATTTTCCGACATGATCAGAAGATGTTTTTTCATACTACAAGAGTCGATTTTTCCATCAAGGTTTATACGGTTTATACCGGTTACGGGTCGTTTCGTACCTTTTCCTTTTCGTACTGGGTCGTTTCGTACTGAGTCGTTTCGTACCTAAAAAGGAACGAAACGACTCGGGTAATTTTCACTTCTATTTTTCTAAATTTTTATTCGAAAGTTTTAGGCATAGTTTTTAACTTTCAAAAAAAATCAATATAACATATAGATTTTTAAAGAACATTATGCCTAAAATGGCAATATCAGTGAAAACACCTCCTAGCCCTGAATGAAGCCACATTCACTTGTAAAAACGGAATTAAAGTTTACGTAATAAACACAAACCCTTCCAATGAATGAATAGTATTCCTCCCGAGTTACTGTTGTAAAACACAGACACTGGCACGATTTTGTGGGGGATTCTAATAAGATGGGGGGGGGGGGGGTCAAAGTTCTGAGGCAGCGTAGATTATTAGACGGGTTAAGATAGGACGGTGGGTAACAAGTCAAACAAATTGAAAACAATGCAGTCTTGTCGTGGACATCACTGCATTGTTTTTAATTCAATCGATCTGTTTGTAGGATTATTAGTGGTGTTAAAAAAGAATGTCAGTTATTGGCTGATAAAGCAGTTAATCTCTTTGATAATAAAATAAACGATTAATAGTAATGTTTTTTGATTATTAATTAGTAGAACCGTGGTATCATATTTTAGTAACAACACGTGAAATGTGAATAATATAAATGAAGAACGTATTTGACACTTCTCTTATATGGGTTGCAATAGAGCTTTCAAAGTAGTGCTTTTGTAAAAATTATGCCCTTTTGTTTCTTATTTTATTATATTTTTTTGAAAACTAAAGATGCGAAAGAAGAAAAAGAATATGGTACAGTATCATCAGGAATGAGTTGTAGGATACCCACAATGAAATTTTCTTCACAGTTTTCCCCTGTTGATAATTCCAACACTCGACGTCATTTCTCGGAAAGCTCAACATCAAAAGCTTACCACGAAAGCACGTCAAGGGTTGGAATTATCAAGAAAATGAAAATCGACACCGTTAAACAGAATGAACTTGAGAAACACTGTTGTTGTAAAATTTCGAAAGTGCTATTCCGTTGTTTATTTCTTTTTGTGAAAATTGAAAAAATGCTGAAACTCTGTTGAAATAAAAACATGTATTCACATCGTTCTGTTGTGTCTTCTTCTACAGCCCAGAATTACTTCATTTATGTCATCAGTGAGAAGTTTGACTTTTTAAATTGTTTCCAAGTTCTGCGTGTGTATTTAACATCTGAAGAATTCAGCGTAGCGATTTTTCAAAATACGCTACAATTCTTCACAAGTTAAATAAACATCAAACGATTTCAAAAGCCAGTTACCAAGCTTAGGATAGTCCATATGCCTGGTAAAATCCCTTAGGGCCAACTACCAACCTGTGTTCATATTCCACTAGTTAAATGCACAACAAAATTAAGAAATGAAATGATTTCACCCAAGGTCCCTTCTGGAGCGTCTCTCCCAAACACCTCAACCCCACTCCCCACCACACCCCGTTTTCCTTACTGTCTACGATCGGCACAGGCCTTCACTATTTCAAGTGTTAGCTTATTAAGTTATTCCGTTTTTCCTCACTCTTCTCTATTGATAATCTACTGCCGGTCCGGCGAATTAAATACTTCAAATATCTCCTTTTTGTCGTATCATCTTTTAAGTGGGTCGTTCGCTACCTCCCTTTAAAACTGAGTCGTTTCGCCCGCTTTTTATATGAGTCGTTTCGTTCCTTTTTATTTTGATGAGTCGTTTCGTACCTAAAAGAGTACGAAACGACCCAGTACGAAAAGGTAAAGGTACGAAACGACCCGGGGACGAAAAGGAAAAGGAACGGAACGACCCGTCACCGTTTATACCCTGTGATTCCCGTTTTTGTCGCTGTCCGACTCCGAGTCTTCAATTTGAAACTGCACAATCATCATAATGCAACTTCCGGTCAGCTGAAAATAACAAATGATGTGAATTTGTTGTCACTGTTATTTACGTTCTTCCTTTTCGCGAAAACAGACCTAAAATACACAAAGAATAGAAAGCATATTGTTACTGGATTCAGGCCATAGAGTGGGTTTAATTCTGATACATTAATCTGAACGCATACATGTTAAAATCGAGCTGTAGTCGACTAGATTTGGCTTTGCAGAAAATGACATCCGTGTCGATTTCCTCATTTTTTTTGTATTTTTTAAGATCGTTGAGATTTAGTATGATTTACATCATAACTTGTACGGATCTTTGTCGCTTCAAGCCTCCTCGTCACCGGCCAACGTCAAAGCCTCCGATCAATGTTCGGAAAAAGTATTTGAAACAAAAACGTCTCGAGCCTAAGGCTGTGAGTGTGAGGCTGCGTGAATACCACTCAATTTGGCCAAACCATCCCCTGGACTGGTCTAACGCCCAAATATTTGATTTTACCCAAAGGCAAACCGTGTCCCAATAGTCCGGCAGACAAAATCGTCCATTGTTGAAGCAACATGAGCTGCACCCATATTTTATTGAAATACATGTAGCTGTTGTGCTCTCATTCTCGATCCATCTGCCGGCCCATCCATCTGTACCACTGCCAGTATTGGCAGTAGACGAAGTTGGTTTCCGCTTTTGAATTGAGGTGCTATATAAGTAATAGAATTTTGTTTATTTTGAAATTCCCACCTCCGATATTCCTTAAATTCAAATTATACATCAAATTGAAGGTTGAGATGTAGTGTGCAGGTCGTTTCGGCACCAGTGTTCAGGTCGTTTCGGCACCAGTGTTCAGGTCGTTTCGGCACCAGGGAAAAGTCGTTTCGGCACCTGCAGTAAGTCGTTTCGGCACCTGATTAAATTTTTTCAGCACTTTATTCTGTCATGTATTTTAGTTGTTTAATATCGTATTTTCAGTATATTATGAATATTTTACACTGTTTTTTTTCTGTTTGAAGTAGTTTGGAACTGTATTGAATGATATTAAATTTTTAATTAAGTTCAAAGATAAATGATTTCTTTGTGTTTTGTATGGCTTTGTTTTCAAAGTGATCAGAGCTGCGGCCCCATTTTGATTTATCCGATGTAGTTGTTTCTGCGGTGATTTAAAATAATAGGGTAACCAGATGTAGTTGTTTCTGCAGTGATTAAACATAACAGGGTGTGAGCAACAGAAATAACTTCACTGAAAGAATTCGGCCCCTTAGATGTTTGTTGTTAGAAGGGAGAATTTTCCTATAAAGCTGGCTCTGGGACAAGCTTTTGTCATTCTCCAAAATGTCTGAAGACATATGTATCCAGTGCAACACAGCAGTCCGACCCCGTCAACATGGGCTTCAGTGTGATGGGTGCTCAAGATGGCAGCACAGAAAGTGTGGAACGGGAGTTACTCAGAATCAATAAAGAGAAGCGATTAAGCAACATAGAAATGTGGAATGGTCATGCACAGAATGCTCTCAACCAAACAGTAATGACAATGTCAGTGGTGACAATAGTATTAATAGTGGTGATAATATTGATGACAGTAATAGTGTTTCGGGACCTAATGCTAGTTTCTTTGTTCAGCATTCATTTAACACAGTGGATGGGGAACCGAGGGCTGAACATACACAGTCTTTTAACATTGACTCATCATTTCAAATGCGGGAAGCCGCAAATGAACATTCAGTATCAGAAGAGACAGAAGATACTGCTGTTGTGCAGACATCAACTTCAAACCCAGAGAGTACATATCACATCATAGACTGAGGTACAAAAACGTGGAAAGCGGATGCTAATAGACAACAGCGGCTATAGCTTCACTGTTAAAAAAACAACAACAAAAAAAAAATGTCCACACATTATGGCACTGCACAAAACGGGAACGAGGAACGAACTGTCTGGTGAGGGCTGTAAGCAGAGGCAGACAGATCCTACGACCACATGACCCAGTCGACTTGGATTTTCAACTGGATACAACGTTTCTCGACCAGAATGCGCCTATTTTTTTACGACATGACATCGAGGCTGGTGATAGGCGCCACGTAGTATTTTACACAGACAGACAATTAGATCTTTTAGCAAAAGCCAAGTCTTGGTACATGAACGGTACGTTCCGAGTTGTGAACAAACCATGGATGCATTTATTTTCTATTCACGCTTTTGTAAAAACTGATGGCAACATAAAACAAATACCCCAAGTGTTCTGCTTCATGTCAGGGAGGAAGACGACTATTATGCTGTGTTACGTGCCATTGATAGACAACTTCCAGAAAGGATTGAACTGCAAAAAATTGTTGTTGACTTTAAAATAGGAATATGGCAGGCAATGCGTGATTTGCAGGAGTACCCATACAAGGATGTGCATTCCACTGGTCACAGGCAGTGTACAGAAAAATTCAAGAACTAGGATTACAAAATGAGTATAATAGCTATGATGACATTTACATATTTTTAAGGAGAGTTATGTCACTTCTATTTCTACCTCCGGAACAAAATTTATCTCGTGATACTTATGATGCTTAAATAATGTTAAATAATGTGTGCTATTTTTCATATCTAATTTGAAATCAGTTGTACATTTTTATCTCGTGATGCTTATGATGCTTGATTTTTTGTGCTATAATGATATTTGATATTGTGCTATGTTAAACTGAATGTTGCTATTTTCATGTGCGGCCACAAATGTAAAAATGTTGTTGTTTTCATCAATTTTTGAGATATATTTTTTAAATCTTTGAATTTGGAGGCAAATTTTAAATTGTTATGTTTTTTTTAACCCAAAAATGATAAAATCCCTAGGTGCCGAAACGACTTGCGCTGGTGCCGAAACGACTTGGTGCTGAAACGACCTGGCCAGGTTCCAAAACGGCTTGCCCCGGTGCCGAAACGACCAGGATTCAAGATGCATAGAACACGAAACATATATGAAGTCAACTCATAGAGTTGCCAGCAAGCACCAGTGGTTCCTGGAAGTCTGCTACCATATTCGTACCAGAATTAATAATACAATAATATTTCCAGAGAACAACCTACAATACGGCAACCATGGACTGGTCACTTTCCACGGTTGGTCAGCCTATCCATGGAGGCAGTAATATTAGATTCCAAACACTAATTGTAGGAAAAATCATGAAAAATTTAATTAATGAAGCACCAGGTACAACCCAGTGCTTTATTAATTAAACTTTTGCACATGATGACTTAAATTATAAACGCATGCGTGGACATCACTGCCCATGCAAGGATTACGACCAGTCCATGGCGACTGTATAGTATGGCCAAATGCGCTTCACATATCCAAGAACAAAGCTAGGCATTCAAAACACTTACAGCGATAGGACTGCATTTGGGAAAAGGACTACACTGTCTTCATTTTTATTGAAGATGGATTCCATGTTCGATGGGCATGCGTTACGGTGTGTAGATCATTCGATACCACAAATTTCCATCAAAAGAAAATCGTAATTCTAAGAAAATTCACCAGGTGTCATATACCTTGTATAGAATATGGCTACTGTGCAGTCTCTATACAATAATATTATATCTCACATGACCTTCTAGGCTCCTGATTGGATTTATGCTGCACCCCTATTTCGTGCAATTTGCATCCACAGAACTGACCAGGCACCACACGTTTTCTATTTTTAGCACACTACTATATCAGTTTTCTTTTCATACTGGGCGAATAAAACTAATCGGGCTAAATTTAAATATCGATTCACAGAGGTACAACATCCACAAAATGACCCGGAGAGAAATCATTGTGGAAAAATGTATCGCTTTTCCATTGTTGAAGTCACATTTTCCAAGGTGTTCATTTTATTCCTTGAGAAGATGATCCAAATCTCGTTTCGAAGAGAATGATCCATACCTGGGTACAACTTTCATGAGAACGCGTCCGGATATGAAAAATCGTTTGTTTCGCTGCTCATATTATTTCGCTATTTAATTGTATGTTTTGGGCAGTAAACGAATAAATAATGGAATTCATTTGAATCTTTAGTGTTTTGTATCCTGTACTGACCCATTCGGTAATGTATATGTGTGACAAATGTGTGAAAATTATCAAACTGCATTGCCAAATTTCGAAAATTTTAGCTTTCATTCGCGAGTTGCACGATTCTAGAATATATATACAGTTACGTTTGGGGAAAATGTTTTATTTACCCTTGCCGACCGATTTAAAATTTGTCTTTTGCTCATATCATTAATCCAAGTTAGCATTTCGTATCGAACATGACAGCTTCAAATTGTTATTTAAACTACAATCGATTTGGCGATGATGAGCAGGAGGAGTTTATTGAGCAAAATTTGCTGAGTAAAAAACGAAGAAAACAACAAAATTTTTCAATGGGTGTGTTATTCTTCTTCCTATGAGGGGTCATAAGCAGTGTTTTGGAAGAAGAAAATGTTTTTTGAAAACTACATGGTATTTTTTTCTATTTAACGCTGGTTGGTAGGGCTGCCACCTTGGTAATAAAGTAACAAATCGGACAGATGTTTTTCTTGATGGGTGTTCGATATAATATAAGGATTAATGCATGTCTTGTCGTTGACTACGCTCATATAGTGCCCAGTGAGGGAACTACATCACCTCATTGGGCACTATATGGGCATAGTCAACTCCAAGCCATGCACTATTCCTTAAATAGTGTACTGTACAGAGGAAATCATCCTCATTATTTGATTTTAGACGGCGTTATTATTCGATGCTTTTTTTTTTTGTCCGATGTCGTTGACCGGAAATTGAAAGTAAGAATTTATGAAAACCAAGCCGTCAATTTTGGAATTTACCCCCCATGCAGTTCTGTCACTGTGTTTTGAAGGATTTTGTTGCCCTAGCTTTGTGCTTGAATATGTGAAGCACATTTGGCCACAAGTTGTTCTCAGGAAATATAATTGTATTATCAGTTGTGGTACGAATACGGTAGCAGACTTTCAGGAACTAGTGGTGCCTGTTGTCACCTCTATGAGTTGATTTCATATATTTTTTGTGTTCTGTACCTTCCAACCTTCAATTTGGTGTATAATTTGTGTATATTTAATTTGAATTTAAGGAATATCAGAGGTGGGAATTTCAAAATAAACAAAATTCCATTACTTATATAGCACCTTAAAGTTACTATTGGCCGATAGTAATCAAACGTGGCGTGTGAGCTGAGTGTAATGAGAAGAAGAATCCCATTTATTGGGGGGGGGGGGGGGGGGGGGTAGGGGGAGGGTTATTGTACCATAGGTCAGGATCATATTAACATTGAACTTAAAATTTCCAGGTGTTGGATTATCAAAGCCAAATTTGACATCCGAGTTGGCTAATGTGCTAAAGTTCAAGGTGGCTGTTTCCTTGAATGTGAAAATTTTCTGGAAGTTCATTTGGTTGTCTTTCACTCTAATAATCTGATTAAAATGTTGCCTGGTCAATTGAAACCAAATTTAGCATGTGGGTTGGGTTTGAGACAGGAAAAGCCCTATTTTTGAGGAGGAAGACCAAATCTACCAAAGATCAATGTAAAAGTGACCTTGAACATGAAAAAAATCCTGGAAACGGTTGGTCTCCGCCCTCTAAAATTTCACTTGGCCCTGCTTGGCCTGTTGAAAACCACACTTGACATGTGGGTTGCATATGATGAGAGGGAGAACCTTACCTTGGGGGGGGGGGGGGGCATTGTGCTAAAGGTCAAGGTCACAGTGACCTGGAACTTATCATTTTTATGTGCACCATCATCCGGGGTGGACCTCCGTCCTTCGTCCATCCTTCATCTGTCTGTCCGACGTCCGTATCCATTTCTTTGGAATTCGATAACTTGAAAAATATTGCTTGGATTGTCAAGTTACTTTATATTTGTGTTCAGGTTACTGATGTGCCAAGCTGTATAGTTTTGGGTGTAAATCTGATAATTTGTTCCTGAGATATTAACTCTTTTTTCTTCAAATTGAGAATTCTTCCAATCCCTTTGGCATGAGATAACTTGAAAAATATTGCTTGGATTGTCAAGTTACTTTATATTTGTGTTCAGGTTACTGATGTGCCAAGCTGTATAGTTTTGAGTGTAAATCTGATAATTTGTTCCTGAGATATTAACTCTATTTCCTTCAAATTGAGAATTCTTCCAATCCCTTTGGCATGAGATAACTTAAAAAATCTCAATCCAATTGTCATGTTACTTTATATATATCTTCAGGTTACTGATGTGCCAAGCTGTATAGTTTTTGGTGTGAATCTGATAATTTGATCTGCAGATATTAACCCTTTATCCTTCAAATTGAAAATTCCTCCAATCCCTTTGGCATTCGATAACTTGAAAAATATTGCTTGGATTGTAAAGTTACCTTATATTTGTGTTCAGGTTACTGATGTGCCGAGCTGTATAGTTTTTGGTGTAAATCTGATAATTTTATCCGGAGATATTAACCCTTTATCCTTCAAATTGAAAATTCCTCCAATCACTTTGGCATTCGATAACTTGAAAAATATTGCTTGGATTGTCAAGTTACTTTATATTTGTGTTCAGGTTACTGATGTGCCGAGCTGTATAGTTTTTGGTGTAAATCTGATAGTTTGATCCTGAGATATTAACCCTTTACCCTTCAAATTGAAAATTCCTCCAATCTCTTTGGCATTCGATAACTTGAAAAATATTGCTTGGATTGTCAAGTTACTTTATATTTGTGTTCAAGTTACTGATGTGCCAAGCTGTATAGTTTTTGGTGGAAATCTGTTGTTTTGATCCTGAGATATTAACCCTTTATCCTTCAAATTGAAAATTCCTCCAATCCCTTTGACATTCAATAACTTGAAAAATATTGCTTGGATTGTCAAGTCACTTTATATTTGTATTCAGGTTACTGATGTGCCAAGCTGTATAGTTTTTGGTGTGAATCTGATAATTTGATCTGCAGATATTAACCCTTTATCCTTCAAATTGAAAATTCCTCCAATCCCTTTGGCATTCGATAACTTGAAAAATATTGCTTGGATTGTCAAGTTACTTTATATTTGTGTTCAGGGTACTGATGTGCCAAGCTGTTTAGTTTTTGGTGTAAATCTGATAATTTGATCCTGAGATATTAACCCTTTATCCTTCAAATTGAAAATTCCTCCAATCCCTTTGGCATTCGATAACTTAAAAAAATATTGCTCGGATTGTCAAGTTACTTTATATTTGTATTCAGGTTACTGATGTGCCGAGCTGTATTGTTTTTGGTGTAAATCTGATAATTTGATCCTGAGATATTAACCCTTTATCCTTCAAATTGAATATTCCTCCAATCCCTTTGGCATTCGATAACTCAATAAATATCAATCCGATTGTCATGTTACTTCATATATGTGTTCAGGTTACTGATGTGCCGGACTGTATAGTTTTTGGTGTAAATCTGATAATTTGATCCTGAGATATTAACCCTTCAAATTAAAAATTCCTCCAATCCCTTTGGCATTCGATAACTTAAAAAATATTGCTTGGATTGTCAAGTTACTCTACATTTGTGTTCAGGTTACTGATGTGCCGAGCTGTAGATTTTTTGGTGTAAATCTGTTATTTTGATCCTGAGATATTAACCCTTTATCCCTCAAATTGAAAATTCCTCCAATCCCTTTGGCATTCGATAACTTGAAAAATATTGCTTGGATTGTCAAGTTACTTTATATTTGTGTTCAGGTTACTGATGTGCCGCGCTGTATAGTTTTTGGTGTAAATCTGATAGTTTCATCCTGTGATATTAACCCTTTATCCTTCAAATTGAGAACTCCTCCAATCCATTTCTTCGGCATGCGATAACTCAAAAAATATTAATCCGATTATCAGGTTACTTTATATATGTACAGTTAAAACTAGAAGTCCTGTCATGAAATGCGCACAAATAGCACGTTGATATGCGTGTTAATATGCGTGTTATGGCCCAAGTAAGGCTATCAAATTCTGTACATATGGCCTGTACACAAGCATTGTTTCAGCCAATGGACCTCCGGGTAACTGGGAGGTCCATTGGCAGAAACAGTGCATGTGTTTGCTTTGAGTAACCAGGAGAACCTGCCGTGGTTTGGATGCCATTCGATATGGCAATTGCGCGCAATTCCCACACGCTATTAAGCCTATATAAGCGCACTATTCGTGACAGGACTTCTAGTTTTAACTGTATTCAGGTTCCTGATGTGCTGTGCTGTATAGGTTTTATGTAAATGTAATAATTTGATCCGGAGATATTAACCCTTTATCCATTAAATTAGGCACTTCTCCATCCCATTTCTATATCTACTCATACCACGTATGGTGTACATAATGGTGGCCCTCCGTCATACAGCTTTCTACTAGTTGCGCGCATGGGTACACAGGGACCGACCTGGGTATGCGCCAGTGCGTATTTGGTTCTGAAACATCAGGACCTGGCTCTTAAATCTCAGAAATAGGCTTCTCAGTTGGCGCGTAACTTCTCAGATCATATTTTGATATTCTGTGGATGGCCAATCGAGAGAGACACTCTTACATGTATTATATATATGATTATCATTTATCATTGTTGTAGAGTGCTTAAGTTAATACTTCAAGTCTTAATTACCAAGCATTAATCTTCACTGTGGTTTCTGATCAAGTCTTGGCTGCCTAAATAGGCAGCCAAGACTTGATCAGAAACCACTGTGAAGATTAATGTTTGCTATAGTGTACTAAATTAAAATGATGAGAGCTATTACATACTCGCAGTGTGTGTTACAAACAGCAGTGTGACTCCGTAAATTGAAATCTGGTGCATGAATTGAAAAAATAGGCTCCGAGGCTAGAGCGTATTTTAAATAGTCCTGATCGGTCCCTGGGTACACTGACGATTTCATCGGCCTATTTTTTGTGGATTTCATTTCTACTCTTTGATTAAAAATCTGTATGGCCATTTGAAACCAAACTTGAAATGTGGGTTGGGCATCACGAAAAGAAGAATGCAATTTTGGGGGGGATCATTGTGCCAATGGTCAAGGTCACAGTGACTTTAACTTCAAATTGGTTTCTGCCTTATACATGTAACTTTAGATACTGGCAAGGTC
Organism: Pictodentalium vernedei; assembly: GCA_031216915.1. Lineage (NCBI taxonomy): Eukaryota > Metazoa > Mollusca > Scaphopoda > Dentaliida > Dentaliidae > Pictodentalium > Pictodentalium vernedei. Next base: position 143,770,293 of record CM062297.1, on the reverse strand, counting down.
TTATTTTAACATGTTCATCAATTTACATTCACTTCTGAGAACCGACAGTGTGATTAATAAAAAGACAAAATTTCTTGACAAGTGATATTCAAAATGAGTAAATCCATGCCATGAAATGAATCAACTAAATCAACAAAAAATGTCATGACAAAACAATTAAACTTAAAGTTTCAACATTGAAGATATGAATTAAGGTCCTTTTGCCCCATCAGTTATTTTGCCCAGAGTTGTTTGCACTGCAACATTTTGCCCCGCCAGGGCATGAATTTGGTGCAGTTATGCGAAAATCCAAATGAGAATCCTGATATATATGTACATCACCACTCTGGATTCTCTCTGAATTTTAATTCCTGCCCCTCCTTCCTCGCTAGTACAGTAGAATCCTCTTAATTGAATATCCATTTTGCCAGTGAAAATTATTCATTTAACAGGAGTTTACAATTAACATGGATTTGGACAGTTTCTAGTGTTCTGGAGGTAAACTGAGCATTTATTCTATTATATCTTGTTTGACAGAGCTCATAGAGCTCTGTCAAACAAGATATAACAGAATAAATGCCTGTATTGGATGTAGTGAGGCCAAAAAGGTTGATAAATAAGGGGAATTTGGTGCATGTCACAGTAATTGTTTCGACATATTACAAAAATTTATAAACAATTAACAGGAGTTTACTCTACAACCCATATGCAATTAACAGATAAAATTTGTACTGAAGGTATGGAAAATGGTTTTGTGTTTGAAAATTATATTCAATTAACAGGAATATACAATTAAGAGATATCCAATTAAGCGGGCTCTACTGTATTAAAGTTGGCCTACTTTGAGATGTGAATACTGCTGCAACATTTTTCAATGTTGAGAATGTTTTACCATTGTAAAGACACAAACTACATGTTGGTACATCTGTCATGATGGACAAAAATGAAGGTTACATGTACAGTTCAGTCACCGAGGACTGGTCGTAATCCACACATGGACAGTGATGTCCACGCATACATTTACCAGGTAATAAAAATCATCATCAGCAAAATTTTTATTAATGAAGCACCGGTTGTACCCGGTGCATCATTAATTAAATTTTTGATGATTATTCCTATAATTAGTGTTTGGAATCTAATATTATTGCGTCCGTGGAAATATTGGCCACGCGTGGAAAGTGACCAGTCCATGGCAGCCATACTGTACATTGAGGTACATGAACATGTATCTAGTGAAGTGATAATCTTCTTATTTTATCTCACTGTTAATATTTTTTTGATAATTATTTCAGTGATTACTGATATAATACATGTAGATTGTATGTTCCACTGTGAAGGTGTGAACCTCAAATTATTGCTTGGTTATTTACTGTTGTTAATATAGTTGGTACACCAAGAGTATACTAATTAACACTTTAACTAACAAATTAACCACATCTGCCTAAATACTTAGAGAATGTTCAGTTCGTGGAAAGTGTATTATCACTAAATCATCCACAGAGTGGAGATTCCACCCAAGCAATACTTGCAAATCTGATGCAAAGCAAAACAAGCACAAGCAAAGTTTGAGCCAATGGACCTCCGAGTTATATCCGGAGGTCCATTGGCTGGAACTTTGCTTGTGTTTTTTGTCTTTGTGTACAGAATTTGAAAGTGATGCTTTGGGTGATAACTCCACTCCCCATGTGATTTAGTTACAATCCACTCTTCACGTACTGTATAACAGAGCAGTTGAAAAAAATTAGTTTTGAAAAAAATTCACCAAAACCATTTTTGCTCACTATCACTTCAGTTAGAGGAAAGAGATAAGGGTGGCGGTGGCGTCGCGGTAACCGGTTCTCGTCAGATCTCCGAAGTTAAGCAACGTCAAGTGCGGTTAGTAGTTGGATGGATGACCATTTCAATGACTGATTCAACCTCCTGCATTGTGTCCTTGGGCAAGGCACTTAAGACTTAACCCCGATTGCCTACATAGGGGCACGTTGACGCTGTGTACTAAGGCGTACTGCACGTCGAAGGTGCGCATGTCTTCAACCAATCTAACCCTGCCTGTGCAGAGTTCAGAGTTACAATGTTGGAGAGCTGACAGCTGCTCGGTGGTTCTCTCTGGGTACTCTGGCTTCCTCCACTCGACATGATATGACCCTGGCTGTTAATGTGTTGTTAAACCCTAATAAAAAAAATAAAAAAAGAGGAAAGAGATGGCTACTTACACTCTGACCAAAGCTTCTCACTGTCATTCACCAGACTGGGTAATCTCTGGATATGTTGTGAAAACAAATATATTGATCAATTAGTTAAGACTATATCCAGAAATGGGGAAGCTACAGAATGTTTATTTAAAACCAGTATACCGATGCAAAGTGATTCAGGGGTTATTTTGGGTGTCTACAGGGGCCGAATATGGGACCCTTTCCCAATGTCATTTTGGCAAGACTTTTCCCAATTCAAACCAAAAATTTCCCAATCTCAGTCCTCATTCAAATAAAAATTTGATTCCTCTTTAATTCTTGAAGGTCTGATTTTGACTTTCACCACTTTTTCCTGCAACAAAAATAGGTGCCCCAGCAGGTAGTTTTTAGATACTTTTGCAAGTTACATGTGCATCTGAGGAACTTTGTCAGTTGTTTCTAGGCAAGTCTTGGCTGCCTACGTACATCAAGGGAGGTAACTGAATTAAAAAATGAACTCGACAAACTGAAAATGTGTTTGTGACAGTCATGCAACTTACATGTTGCGTAACAATCATCTATTATTGAAAAAAGAGTGTTGTTCAGTTTTTTTCTCCAATTTTAATTTCTTATAGCATTATGATGCTTGCATCATGAAGTACTACATACTACTGGGCTGAACACATTTTATTTATACATTTACCCTACGCAATGCTGTACAGCACCTTGATTGAAGGCCAGTGACTTCGATCAGCTGGGAAATGGTGGCGATCTCGTACCGATGACAGACAGTAAATTCCATAATATCTCTGCTCTGCAAGTCCCTAAATATTCTGCTATGCACTACACATGTTTTTAATGGGGAAACTTTATTGAAATGGCCAGATATCAAAGAGATTTTTAATAGTCAGTGTTAAATACAGAATAACCGGAAACTGCTAGTTTTTAACTAGCTGTTTCATAATTGGCTGATGCCCTATAACCGGCCAGTTCCAATTGCCGATTCCGATTATCGGTTCATCACTAGACCAGCCCACGGTGACTGTACTGTAATAATGTTACTACTATCAGTGTTGTATCAAGCCACACATCAGTTGGCTCATACCATTTCCCGTAGTCTCAATAAGCGGGATGCTGTTTCGTCTCCTCTGTAGGATTGATGGAGTTTTCCTTCAGTTACTTTAGGTCCAGCAAGTAGCATGCTGACTTCCAACCATCTGTTCCTCATTGACACTTATTAACTTGTGAGTGATTTCAATTGAATTAGCTTCCTGCCTCAAAAAGGCAAATAATAAAAGGGATGATAAATATGCTTTCCTGGCATCCCCCCACTGGCATTCAATCTTTTCTCTGATGCTTACCACTCCACACAACAAAAGAAAAAAAATCAGTTATTCACCATGAGAATCCAGCTCCAAGTATTATGTAATGAAACATAGAATATTGTTTTTATCATGTACAGTTAAAACTAGAAGTCCTGTCCCGAATTGTGCGCTTATCTAGGCTTAATTGCGCGTAGGAATTGCGCGCAATTGACATATCGAATGGCATCCAAAGCACGGCAGGTTCTCCTGATTACTCATAGCAAACACAGACCATGTTTCTGCCAATGGACCTCCGGGTTACCCGGAGGTCCACTGGCTGAAACATCGCTTGTGCAGAGGCCATATGTACAAAATTTTATAGCCTTACTATGGTCATAACGCGTAGATTAACGCGCAGACCGGCGAGCTATTTGTGCGTATTTCATGACAGGACTTCTAGTTATAACTGTATATAGGAAAATATTGGACTAAAGTACATGTGTACATTTCTTAACCCTTTACCTAACGAATCACCCGCATCCGCCCGCATAATATGCAAATTCAGCAGCTGAAAAAATATTATTTTTCTAAAAATTCCAACAAAACCATATCATGTGACCCCTCATTGGAACGAGCTCGTTGAGCTCGTTCCAACGAGGGGTCACATGATACGGTTTTGTTGAAATGTTTTGAAAAATTTAAAAAAATGATATTTAAAATAATAAATTTTGATACCGTCTGCATTAGGTAAAGGGTTAATTACCTTCAATATTATTTTTGTTTCATATATTATGCTTGTATATGCTCCATGATCAAGGTGACCAAACATGATATGTCAACCAATTAATGGATACATGTATGTCCGGTATCTGAAGTATTTTCAGTTTTGGATTTGCATGTCCCATTTTAACGAGAAATCAACGTCATTTTGTTCATTTGCTGCGGAAAAATACTATTACATGTATGCAGCACACTGTTAGAAAGGAAAGAAATTTTGACATGGCCTAGGTTATTCCATAACAAACTTGTTTGAATGCCATTCAGATGACAGTTGGCATTGTGTCATGCCCAAGACAACTACGAACAATACATATTTTGACCAAGGTGTCAGTTGGAATCTCGGAGTTTGAATGAAACAAAATCTTTCATTAACCAGTCGATTGTTTGTGTGAATGCAGTTTTATGTACATTTCCAGCAACTACATATACTAAAATGAAATGAGTGACCTCATGAAATTTTGCATCAATCCTGCAAATACATGTAAGCCATATGTCATGTAGGGCCTGGGGAATCACACATTTTCGATTCAAATAGAATCTCAGATCTACATGTAATCTCGCCTATTATTCGAAATCAAATCAAGCCTTGAATCGAATCAGCAGTCCTGGAAATGAGACGGGTGAGAATGCAATTGCTCCCATCAGCACCCATGCAGGGACCGATCAGGACTATTTAAAATACGCTCTAGCCTCGGAGCCTATTTTTTCAATTCATGCGCCAGATTTCAACTTACGGAGTCACACTGCTGTTTGTAACCCACACTGCAAGTATGTAATAGCTCTCATCATTTTCATTTAGTACACTATGTATACATGTAGCAAACATTAATCTTCACTGTGGTTTCTGATCAAGTCTTGGCTGCCTATTTAGGCAGCCAAGACTTGATCAGAAACCACAGTGAAGATTAATGCTTGGTAATTAAAACTTGAAGTATTAACTTAAGCACTCTACAACAATGATAAATGATAATCATATATATAATACATGTAAGAGTGTTTCTCTCGATTATCCATCGAAAGAATATCAAAATATGATCTGAGAAGTTACGCGCCAACTGAGAAGTCTATTTCTGAGATTTAAGAGCCAGGTCCTGATGTTTCAGAACCAAATACGCACTGGCGCATGCCCAGGTCGGTCCCTGCCATGATTTCTATTTTACGGGAGTTGAAAAATGCACTTGTTGAAAAATGTTGTGGAGCACTAATATACTGTGAGGGCAGATAAATGTGTGTTGTTTTGAGAAGGCAGCACACTGTGGCTAGTCGCAAGTTACTGTCATAATTCAGCAATTCCTTATACATGTACATTTAACCCTTTGAACATTAGTGGTATCTGCCATGCTAGTTCAATGGCAGTTAGAAGAGTCCATATTCATTATTTGGGGTAGACCAATCAATATTTTCAATGTGTAGCCTCGGGGGTGCACATTGAAAATACTGATTGGTCTACCACACACATTTACTGAACAGCCATCCTGTTTAATGGCATTATGACGTATCATGTTCCTTGCTGGAAAAGCAGCCACTCGGGTTTAAAGGGTTAAGGTTTCTGGTGTTTGGTGACAGTATTCCCTCAAAAACTCATATACTAACATTTTATGGGTGGATTTTACTCTTGTCTCTGATTTCGCGGGAGCTTACAGTTGAAACTAGAAGTCCTGTCATAAAATGCGCACAAATACATGTAGCATGTTGATCTGCGTGTTAATGTACGCGTTGTGGCCATAGTAAAGCCATCAAATTATGTACATATGGCCTGTGCACAAGCAATGTTTCAGCCAATGGACCTCCGGGTAACCCGGAGGTCCATTTGCAGACACATTGCATGTGTTTGCTATGAGTAACCAGGAGAACCTGCCATGCTTTGGATGCCATTTGGTATGGCACTTGTGCGCAATTCCAATGCGCAATTAAGCCTAGATAAGCGCACCATTCGTGACAGGACTTCTAGTTTTAACTCTAAAACTGCACCCGTCAATTTTCCAGCATTTCCAGCACTGAATCAGTGGTGTCTTGAAGATGACAAGTTGGGATTGGGTTTCAAAAAACCTGATTTGTTCCAACTGTGATGGTTCATGTCCCAATTGATAAAATAATCAAACTACATCATCAAGGCATGCCACCGTCAAAGGCTTGCCTTGATGGAGTTGTTGGCGGCATGAGTACTGATGTTATTTATGTTAATCCAGCAGAAGCTACACTCAGTCTATTATTTCAACATTATTTATCATATCTTGATGCTTTGCAGGATCCTACTGTCATGTTCAATGATGGGCATAATTTGAATGTTTGACGGCACAAGTTCATTTGTACCTAACCTTCTTGAAACTTGATGTAAGCTTCCATGTATATAATTTTAGTGCGCTTCATCAAATTCTTGACTTTTTATCATTTATTGGAAAGCTCTCTTAAAGAATAAATGATAACAAGACAAGATTTTGGTCAGATCAATATTGTACATATGCTATAAATAAGTGGATTATGTACAATTAACATGTGTCTGTTGCCTTGAGTGTAGTCTGTTCTATAAACATAAACTACAGTACGTGGAGAGTGGATTGTAACTAAATCACCCATGGGGTGGAGGTATCATCCAAAGTATCACTTTCAAATTCTGTACATGTGGGCAAAAACACAAACAATGTTTCAGCCAATGGACCTCCGAGGGTAACTCGGAGGTCCAATGGCTGGAACTTTGCTTGTGCTTGTTATGCTTTGCAACAAATTTGCAATTATGGCTTGGGTGAAATCTCCACTTCATGGGTGATTTAGTGATAATACACTCTCCATGTACTGTATGTCTCTTAGTAATGATAAACAATACTACTGGATTGTTGTCCTTGTGTCAGGTACCAAGTACATGATGACAGTCACAGAACTGTTGGATACCCGTCACTATTATTTCCAGGCTTGTCAAGCATCTACCGGGAATGGACATGTTTGTTTTGTTTTATATTGGGGGTTAATGGCACATTCAACAGCCAGGGACACATTGTGTTGGAGAGTTTTATGAGTGGAGAAAGTCAGGGTACCTGGAAAGAACCACTGAGCAGTGGCGAACAACTGTCAGACTCTCCAACATACTAATTCTGCACAAGCAGAGTTATCAGTGGTTGAAGGCAAGTGCCCCATTGACGTGCAATACGTCTTAGTACACAGGGCCACTGTGTCTCCAGGTGGGAACTTGGATTAGTGTCTTGCCCACCGGTCTGGATTGAACTGCTGGCTTTTTGGTTTAAGGCCCAATGCTCTAGCTTCTGTGTCACAGACTAGGAAATAAGAGATTGTAGAGGTGAACTTTCAATATGGTTCACCGGGAAAATTCCTGGTGGGTCCCCGATTGGGTGACCCCAAAAATTAATGCAGCCCAAAACCTGGTGGTGCCTGAAATTTCGTGAAAATGCCCAACAGACGAAATGGATCTGATTGCACAGAATGCCGGCACAGTACCTGGAGAGTGTACTATCACTAAATCACCCTAGAGTGGAGAGTCCACCCAAACAATAATTGCAGATTTGTTGCAAAGTATAACAAGCAAAGTTCCAGCCAATGGACCTCCGGGTTAAACCTGGACAGGCCTTTAGATTACCCCAAATTCACGACGTTAAATGCTGTGCCCAAAATACACAAATGTGCCCAAATTACAAAAAGTGGTTTTCAAATTTTTGCCAATCTGAGCTACGGTAAAGCTACTTATTGTGAAACAGTTATGTCAAAACGTAACAAATTTTCACAAACATGTCTCATTGTCATATTTTATCGCATTTATAAGTTCTTGCTGTCGCGATAATAGATTTGTAAGTTGATCCTATCATTAAGATGTCGATCTACGAATGATAGCTCACCGGACAAGCTCTTCTGTGTCTTTGCGGTAAGTTCGATGAATGCTAAATTAGGTACAGGAATTCCAATTATAATTTAAAAGTTTTTGTGTCAATGCGTGTTGGAATTGAACTTTTGATGTGAGTCTGTCACAATCACAATTTACATTAAACATGAAGTAGGGCTGCACGATATTCAAAACTGAATACTGGCATCGGTATTCAAAAAAATACTGCGTTATACCGGTATATCGAAAACTGTTCAGATATATGAACACAAGTATCACAATCGAGACTCGAGGCATCACAGTCGGAACGAATTAGCATGCCTTGATGATGCGGTTTGAAACACCTTTCCCAACACAGACGATATAAAAATTTATTATTTTCAAAATTAAATTTTCCCCAAAGATTTCAACAAAACATATATCAACGAGCTCGTTCCAATGAGGGGTCACATGATATAGTTTTGTTGAAATTTTTGAAAATTATTTTTTCAGCTGCTGAATTTGTATATTACGAGGGCACAAGCAGACGATTACTTGGATAAACAGATAATATTATTCATTCTGGCTACAGTTAAAAAACTCAAGACATCTTGAAAATTAAATTGTGGTTAAATAAATAATGATGATAAACCGATATTTTTGTACCGGTATTCAATCGATATTGGTTTGAATACCGGTATATATCGGTTTATCGATATACTGTGCAGCCCTAACATGAAGAATAAACATGGATAGAGTACAATCATCTATACATTGACAGTTCAACATATGAATTATGAAATAATGAATAACAATAATCTGAACTCAACAGTACAGTTAAAACTAGAAGTCCTGTCCCGAACTGTGCGCTTATCTAGGCTTAATTGTGCATTGGAATTGTGCGCAATTGCAATATCGAATGGTATCCAAAGCACTGCAGGTTCTCCTGGTTATTCGTAGCAAACACAGGCAATGTTTCTGCCAATGGACCTCCGGGTTACCCGGAGGTCCATTGGCTGAAACATTGCTTGTGCACAGGCCATATGTACAGAATTTGATAGCCTTACTATGGTTATAACGCGTAGATTAACGCGCAGATCGACGTGCTATTTGTGCGCATTTCATGACAGGACATCTAGTTTCAACTGTATCTAGCAGTAACAGTCAGTCTGATCACATCATGTTTATGGAAGCATGAAATTATTCAACATGAAACTTTGTCAGGGGATTTTTGTTTCTAAAAATTTGATTAACAATTTCCATCTTGGTTTCAAAAATTGATGATAAATAGTGAATATAAGGCCAATATGAACAAAAAATGGTTAGCATTTGGACATTTTTGTATAGCACTTTACCATGCGAATCCAGTTATCAAATACCCTGTATGTTCACACATGTTTACTTCATAATAATTATCAGGTGAATTTTGTCAAAATGCATAACCAAGAAGCAAGGAAACTGCCATTTCAGATAAGTATGCACGTTGTTTGAAACTGAATACCGGAATCGGTATTAAAAAAAATACTGCGATATATCGGAAAACTGTTCGGATATCTGAACACACACACCAAATCAGAACTTGCACCATCACAGTCGGAATGAATTGGCATGCCTTGATGATGCAGTTCGATTAAAACTCAATGCAGACGATATCAAAATTTATTATTTTAAATATTAATTTATCAAATTTAAAAAAAAAAATCAACAAAACCATATCATGTGACCCCTCATGGACCCTCGATGACGGTTGTGTTGTGCCCAAATTAGACTAATCTAAAGGCCTGAAGCTAGATAACTCCACTCCACAGGTGATTTAGTTAAAATCCACTTTCCACATACATTGTACTGTATATTGAAATGTTCTCTATGTGGACTGCCAGTGGAAGTTCGCACAGAGAACCTTTCAATATCCCGGCCGTCTTGTCTGTCTTTGATAGCTCAAATGCAAGGAAACAGTGTTCTTTTAGTTTGAAAAATCAAAATTTTCTCCCATTGGGCCCGAACTACAGTCAGCCTGATGGACCCACACACCCGCACCCTCTATTGATACCATTCTTACTGAATGTCTGATGAAGATGATACAAAATGCCATCAAAATGTCTTCTTTGTAAACTGCCATCGATCACTCAGATGCAAGGAAACAGTCTTCAAACAGTTCGAAAAATCAAATCTTTCTCTGGGTCCACCTTGGTTCATTTCCCGGTAACTTTTCTTGCCCCAATCCATCCATGAAAGAACTAGTACCAAATCACCCAATTGTAATGAAGAGTGGATATCACTGAAACACTTACACAGTTGAGTTTCTACTCACAACACACACAAATTTTCAGCTTATGGGTACAACCCAGATTATATCCATGAGTTGAAAATTTGCACATTCTCGTGCACTCATCAGAAATTGTGATATAATTCAAAGGGGAAAAAGCCCTCCCCACCCCTGTGTGATTTAGTACATGTAGTTAATCCATCCTCTCTGTACTGCAGTGGAGCCCACTTAATTGGATATTTCATAACTGGTTGAGGGCTAGATTATTTTTGATGGTCCGAATTTGTTTTTCAAAATTTATCTCATTACAAACTATTGGAGAGTGCCCACATGCACTCTCCAGTAAGTTGTAATAAAACAAATGTATATGAACAAAATATTAGCTGCCCCACATGCACTCTCCAGTAAGCTGGAATAAAACAAATTTATATGAACAAAATATTACTTGCGTTGGACTGAATATGAAACATGAGCAAGAAAATTATTAGTTTTTGCTCTGATACCCTCATTTCTTTGAAAGCCCTGATAGTGGTTTCTACCACTCAACTTGTTAATTGCAATTCCCTGTTAATTGAATATAGTTTTCAGATGCAAAACAATTTACAATGTCTTTAATACAAATTTGACCTGTTAATTGAATATAGGTTAAAGAGTAAACCTTCTGTTGATTGAATAAAAAACCTTGCAATATGTCGAGCTTACCCAGACAATCACCAGAGTCCCCCTTTCTATAGACCTCGCCTATTTGGCCTCAGTACATTCAATTCAGCCATTTAATCTGTTGTATATATTATGTATTGTTTGACAGACCCCCCCCCCCTCATTAGCTCTGCCAAACAAGTTATATAATAATTGCTCTGTTTAAGACTAGAATGCAGGAAAGTTACCAAGTTCCTGTAAATTGAATTATCCTTTTAATTAAATAATTTTCATTGACTTAGTGGCTGTTCAATTAAGAGGGTTCCACTGTAATTCTTGGGTGAAAAATCTAACCTCTGTGATTACATGTACATGTAATATATGTGTCCGGAATATAGTACTGGTTGTGATCCACGCGTGGGCATTTGATGTCCGCGCATGCAATTACCTTTATCATCAGCAAAGTTTTAATTATTGAAGCACCGGGTTGTACAGTTAAAAGTAGAAGTCCTGTCACGAACTGTGCGCTTATCTAGGCTTAATTGCACGTAGGAATTGCATGCAATTGCCACATGGAATGACATCCAAAGCATGGCAGGTTCTCCTGGTTCCGGGTTACCCGTAGATCCATTGGCTGAAACATTGCTTGTGCACAGGTCATATGTACAGAATTTGATAGCTTTACTATGGTCATAATGCGTAAATTAACGCGCAGATCGACGTGCTATTTGTGTACATTTCATGACAGGACTTCTAGCTTTAACTGTACCCGGTGCTTCATTAATTAAATTTTTGATGATTATTCCTATAATTAGTGTTTGGAATCTAATATTATTGCATCCGTGGAAATATTGCCCACCTGTGGAAAGTGACCAGTCCATAGCAGCTGTACTGTATACATGCATGTGTCCTGTACTCTATGTACTACCAGGGGTATATGTGTCCAGACCAGCACATCTGTGATGTAATCCAGACCCTAAATATTTTAACTTTATACCTTGTACATGTAAATCCCTAAACTTATAAAGCTTTATATTGTTTTCATGCTATATTTTCAACATGGAGTGTCTGTTGTTTTGAAAGACGGCTGTGTTTTGTCAGGTAAGATAACTTTCCAGTGAATGAAATTGTAGGCATCTGTGTAGTTATGTCATGTGTGTTAATGCTTTATTCACAATTTTGTACATTTTTTTAATTCATTAATTACTTCAGGAAAGCACATTATATCTACCTGTAACAGCATCTGTCATATTTATATATTTTGAATATTATGTATTGTAAAAAATGACATACATGTAGTTGTTGGGATTCCAGTTTCTTTATAGAACATGTATGTGGAGAGTGGATTGCCCATAAAAAAGACAGAATTCTAAATCATCACCTGTACACTGCAAGAAATGTCTGACATTAATCCTATGACAATTCATTCTGATCTGTAAAACAAAAATTATTTTCAAAATTATTTTTATAAAATTCTAGGAATTTCAGAAAATGTTAGCTATTTTGGTTGTACAAGTAGAGTGGGGCCCACTTAATTGAATATCTCTTAATTGCATATCCCTGTTAATTGAATATAATTTTCAAACACAAAACCATTTACCATACCTTCAGTACAAATTTGATCTGTTAATTGCATATGGGTTGTAGAGTAAACTCCTGTTAATTGTATATAAATTTTTGTAATATGTTGAAAAAATTACTGTGACACACACAAAATTCCCCTTATTTATCAACCTTTTTGGCCTCACTACATCCAATACAGGCATTTATTCTATTATATCTAGTTTGACAGAGCTCTATGAGCTCTGTCAAATAAGATATAATAGAGTAAATGCTCAGTTTACCTCCAGAACACAGGAAAATGACAAAATCCCTGTTAATTGTATACTCCTGTTAATTGAATAATTTTCACAGGCAAAATGAATATTCAATTAACAGGATTCTACTGTATACATGTACATGTACACTGATCATTCTCATTTCTTTTTTTCAAATAATGAAGTCTCCCTATGGGAACACAAGGCTGAAGAGATGCTACATGTACACGTGCAAACTACTGTACACATAGAGTTATTTGTATTCTGCAACCCATTGGGAGGGCAGTCACCGATTTTGTCAACCATTATTCTGGCAGACAAACAGGTTGTTGCTGGGGGACTTTAGTAATAGTTTCTGTAGTCTTTCTGCCATGAATGTCAGTTGATGGACTATTAAAAAGTCGATATTGTTTACAGCTGGTAATTTAAGTTTATTTAACAGTATTCCAGTCCACCGGCTGAACCTGAAGCCGAGAGTTTGTTTCCCATTATGGCTGTAAATGATAATAAATGATTATGTGGTTCAATCGTACCACAAGTGAAACACATTAAATAGCAAAACTCATCAGTAAAGCCCCCCCCCCCCCCCTTTCCAAAAAAAAAGAAAAAAAAGTTCAGCTAGGTCTAAAAATGGAAGCTGATTTACAACGTAAATATGAGAGACCTGCAACAAACCCAGCAAGGGTCCATGGTCCACTATTTTTCTGTTGAGTTACAACAAAGTTAAGGAAATTTTCTCACTGTCAGTATTATAAGGTACGCACATTCCAAGGTAACAATCATTCTAGAAATATTCAAAAATCTACATGTATGACATTGTATGTGCATGTGTGTTCCACCATCTGCCATTCTGCTTTGTTTATACCCCACCTGACTACCACTTTGTTCATCTATTTACTTTTTCATTTGTTTCTCATTACGTCTTGTTCCAGTTTTTCAACCGGAGATCCCTGCTTTTCAGAAAGTTGACATCAACAAGACAGAGGATATTTCTCATTCAAATTATCTCCCCTATTCATAAATGCTCATAATATATACATTTTCTGAAAGCTCTCAGTGTGGCTTTTCTGGTAGAAAACAACACAAAATGAAATTTGTACTGTATTAATTCAAATTTTCTCAGCCGACTCACCAAAACGGGGTAAAAATAAGACATTTTTAGCTCAACTTTGACAAAGTCAAATTTGAGCTATTGTCATGGCCCGTCGTCCGTCTGTCCGTCCGTCCATCTGTCCGTCTGTCAACAATTGGCTATGGCTCGGGCTAGAGGTCGTATTTATGAACCGATCTTTACGAAACTTCTTGGGTACCTTTGTTATGACCGTGGGACAAGAACGAGTGTTTTTGGGTGCCGTCCGAAATTCAAGATGGCTGCCAGCCGCCATTTTGTACCGATGATGCAGAAATCTGTTTTTTGTACAGAACTTCCATATGAAAGCTCTGATTTGAATAATTTTTTGTATGAATGTTTAGTACCATGGGGTACATCACATATAATACAGGTTTTTTTCTCGTGCGTAAATTGTGCAAATTAGACTAATTTTGATGTTTTTTGGTGTTAATTTCAGCACTGTAAGTGCAAATGCCAATACGGCTCGGGCTAGAGGCCGTATTTATGAACCGATCTTTACGAAACTTCTTGGGTACCTTTGGTATCACCGTGGGACGAGAAAGAGTGTTTTTGGGTCCGGTCCGAAATTCAAGATGGCCAATGACAGCCATTTTGTACAAAATTAGGTGCAATCAGATTTTTGCACAGAACTTCCATATGAAAGCGCTGATTTGAATAACATCACATATAATACGGGTTTTTTTCTCGTGCAAAAATTATGCAAATTAGATGAACTTTGATATTTCAGTGCGACTTACACACATTAAGTACACATGTCAATACGGCTCAGACTTGAGTCTGTATTTATGAACTGATCTTCACGAAATGTCTTGGGTACCTTTGTTATCACCTTGGGACGAGAACGAGTGTTTCTGGGTGCGGTCTAAAATTCAAGATGGCTGCCAGTGGCCATTTTGTACCAAAATTAGGTCTAATCAGTTTTTTGTACACAACTTCTATACAGCTCAGACAAAGGCCATAATTTGAAACACACAGCAGGAAAGGTCGCTCTGAGCCCTTTAGAACAATGTATTACACCATAGGTTGCTGTCAGTTGAATGTCGATTGTTCATATCAGCTTTTGTAATGACGTTGGAGCACGTAAATTTAGAAGTCTTATTTTGTCTTTCTTTTGTATAAAAACATTTTGGAAAAGGGATTTCATGAAAATGGTTTTTTGACAGGGATTTTTCTAGTAGTCTACATCATACAGTTATGGGATGCTTTCTCAAAGTGATTTTGTCTATTTTTATCCCAATTACCAGTTTTCCCATTCCCAATTCTATACAGCTTTCAATGGACAGTAACATTTGGAGACAGTACTTGGATCGTATTAACCCTTTACCAAATGATTCGGACGCACCCGCCAGTGTAATTTACAAATCGAAGAGTTGAAAAAATATTTTGTTTTAAAAAATTTCAACAAAACCACGGCATGTGTCCCCATCATTGGAACAAGCTTGTTGTGCTAGTTCCAATGAGAGGTCATATGATATGGTTTTTTGAAATTTTTTTTAAAATAGTATTTTAAATAATGATGAATTTTGATACCATCTACGTTGGGTAAAGGGTTAAAGGTTTTGTACTGCACAATAACCTTCAGGTCCATTGGACTCGCAATGATTGCCAGTCAAGTTCAAAGGAAACCAAGACTTGCCTAGAAATAGAGCTGGGCAATATTGAAATTCAGTATTCGATATTGATATTTTCGTGGAAAATACCTTGGTTTCGGTATCGATATCGGTATCAGATCATGCATGCTGAAATGGTGTACTCTGAACTTTACCTCATAAGTTTTAACCCTATATCATGACCCTGAAGGTCGACCTGCATAACTTAGACAATAGAGTTATCTCACATCTATCGTAAATCTCTATAGTCCTGAGAGCAAGCACATGGTCACGGGTTTTCTTAAGTTCATAACTGTACTTTTCTCACACATTGTGGCCGAAGTATAAGTTGGTTTTAGCTTAAATAATATCAGACCTTTGATTTGTTAAGTTATTAACAAAATAATATCCGAATACTGATAAAAAAACAAACGGAAAAACTGTTAAATGGTACACGTTCCACAAACTGAACTTCCCCGCTTGAAAACGACAGTAAAACTTACCAAATTTAATTTTGCCGCTGCTGACTTCAAGGTAATTTCTTTAAAAAAATGGAAATTTTTTTTGTGGTGATTGTGAATGTGAGACCGTAAATTGGTCTTGTTGGCTGTTGATGCAATTACAAAGTTCACACCTGCAAAAGTTCTTGTCAATTCCTTCAAAATGCATTGCCAATGCACTCTTATAGACTTGCGTTCTGCCATGTTTTTAGCACATTATGGGGAAGTCTCGCCATATTCCCGATCAGCTTGCACAAAAACTAAATATCGAAATTTCAGTAAAGTTCATTTGCATTCGGTACAATATTCGATATCAAAGAAATATCAAAACCGTATTAAAAATTTGGTATATTGCCCAGCTCTAACTAGAAACCACAATCAGAGTCAATATTTCATTGTCTACATGTATTAGACTCTCCTATTACTCAACATAGAAGCACTCTTTCTCTGAGATGTGAAAATTTAAAAGCTACAGTTGCAGGTTGAGAAGTTATGACAAATAATGATCAAGTGAAGTAACCGTGCCTTTAGATTAGGCTTATTTAGGAACATTACAAACTAGAGATGTCATTTGTTGTTCAATCCCATTAACTCTTAACCCGCTGAGTATTTTCAAAATATTTTTCATTAAATCTAGTCATGGCTGCTGTGAAGAAGCCATGACTGGATTTGATGAAAAATTCATGTAAATTTAACTCTAGAAATCATTAGTCAAAACATCTATTCAATATACTTGGGACAAATTAGGCTAATATATGCCCAAATTATATACTTATTTCTGTGTCTTGAGATTTAGTATCCCGGAAGGGATATCTGCCACCAGCACGCAAGGTGTTAAAGAAACGGTTTTGTAATACTGATTGCCTGAAATTTTGTTTATTGATGGTTTTTCGCTTAACTTGACATAGTCGAGATAAGCTATTGCCATCACACGTGCAGAAGTCTGTTAGTCTGTGAGTCTGTGACGTCTGTTCACATTTTCCTTTAGCACGGGCTACACCCCACAGTTCTTGTCTGATCGTCACGAAATTTCATATGCAGGTTTAGGGTCATGTCTAGATGAGAATGTCCCCTTTTGGTCGCGATCGGGCAACCGGTATGGCTGCCCGAGCCCAAAATCCGAAAACCATTAGCACAGTCTACAGGTCGTATTTATGAAGGGATTTCATTGTAACTTGGTAGGATACCTCTGTATAATGCCTAGATGAGAACGTCCCCTTTTGGGCATGATCTATCAACCGTGATGGCTGCCGAAGCCCAAAACCCAAAAACTTTTAGCGCAGTCTGCAGGTCATGTTTAATGTGGAGGGATTTCATTGTAACTTGGTAGGATGACTCCTTATGATGTCTAGATGAGAATTTCCCCATTTGGGCATGATCTGCCAACCGTGACAACTGTCCGAGCCCAAAACCCGAAAACCTTTACCACAGTCTACAGGTCATATTTATTGAGGAATTTCATTGTAACTTGGTAGGTTGACTTCATACAATGTCTAGATGAGAAAGTTACCTTTTGGGCATGATTGGGCAACTGTGACGGCTAAGGGGCCCGAAGCCCAAAAACATTTAGCACAGTCTAAAGGTCATATTTATGAAGGAATTTCATTGTAACTTGTTAGGATGACTCCAAATAATGTCTAGATGAGAACGTCCCATTTTGATCGCGATCATGCAGCCTTGATGGGTGCCCGAGCCCAAAAACCTTTAGCATAGGCTAAAGGTCATATTTATGGAAGGATTTCATTGTAACCTGTTAGGTTGACTCCATATAATGCCTAGATGCTGACATCCCCTTTTGGTTGTGATTGGTCAGTTGTGATGGCTACAAGTGCCCGAAGCCCGAAAACCTTGAGCATAGTCTACAGGTCATATTTATGAAGGGATTTCATTGTAACTTCGCAGGATCACTCCAGATGATGCCCAGATGAGATTGTCCCCTATGGTTGCGATCATTCAGCCATGATGGCTGCCCAAGCCCGAAGCCCGAAAACCTTTAGCAAAGTCTACAGGTCATATTTATGAAGGGATTTCATTGTAACTTGGTAGGTTAACTTCATATAATGTCTAGATGAGAACGTCCTCTTTTGGACATGATTGGGCTACTGTGACGGCTAAAGGCGCCCGAAAACCTTTAGCACAGTCTACAGGTCATATTTATGAGGGATTTCATTGTAACTGGGTAGGATGACTCCAAATAATGCCTAGATGAGAATGTCCCATTTTGATCGCGATCATTCAGCCTTGATGGGTGCCCGAGCCCAAAAACCTTTAGCATAGGTAAAAGATCATATTTATGGAAGGATTTCATTGTAACCTATTAGGTTGACTCCATATAATGCCTAGATGATGACATCCCCTTTTGGTCGTGATTGGTCAGCTGTGATGGCTACAAGTGCCCGAAGCCCCAAAACCTTGAGCACAGTCTACAGGTCATATTTATGAAGGGATTTCATTGTAACTTCGTAGGATCACTCCAGATGATGCCCAGATGAGATTGTCCCCTTTGGTTGCGATCTTTCAACCATGACGGCTGCCCGAGCCTGAAAACCTTAAGCACAGTCTACAGGTCATATTTATGAAGGGATTTCATTGTAACTTGGTAGGTTGACTTCATATAATGTCTAGATGAGAACGCCCCCTTTTGGACATGATTGGGCAACTTTGACGGCTAAAGATGCCCGAAGCCCGAAAACCTTTAGCACTGTCTACAAGTCATATTTATGAAGGGATTTCATTGTAACTTGGTAGGATGACTGCAAATAATGTCTAGATGAGAACGTCCCATTTTGGCCGTGATCATTCAGCCTTGATGGGTGCCCGAGCCCAAAAACCTTTAGCATAGGCAAAAGGTTATATTTATAGAAGGATTTCATTGTAACCTGTTAGGTTGACTCCATATAATGCCTAGATGATGACATCCCCTTTTGGTCGTGATTGGTCAACTGTGATGGCTACAGGTGCCCGAAGCCCGAAAACCTTCAGCACAGTCTACAGGTCATATTTATGAAGGGATTTCATTGTAACTTCACAGGATCACTCCAGATGATGCCCAGATGAGATTGTCCCCTTTGGTTGCGATCATTCAACCATGATGGCTGCCCGAGCCCGAAGCCCGAAAACCTTTAGCACAGTCTACAGGTCATATTTATGAAGGGATTTCATTGTAACTTGGTAGGTTGATTTCATATAATGTCTAGATGAGAACGTCCCCTTTTGGACACGATTTGGCAACTGTGACAGCTTCAGGGGCCCAAAGCCCGAAAACCTTTAGAACAGTCTACAGGTCATAATTATGAAGGGATTTCATTGTAGCTTGGTAGGATGACTCCAAATAGTGTCCAGATGAGAACGTCCCCTTTTGGTCACGATCATTCAGCCTTGATGGCTGCCCGAGCCCAAAAATCTTTAGCATGTCTGTAGGTCGTATTTATGAAAGGATTTCATTGTAACTTGTTAGGCTGACTCCATATAATGCCTAGATGATGACATCCCCTTTTGGTCGTGGTTGGTCAACTGTGATGGCTACAGGTGCCTGAAGCCCGAAAATCTTGAGCACAGTCTACAGGTCATATTTATGAAGGGATTTCATAGTAACTTCATAGGATCACTCCAGATGATGTCCAGATGAGAATGTCCCCTTTTGGTTGCGATCATTCAACCATGATGGCTGCCAGAGCGCAAAGCCCAAAAACCTTTAGCACAGTCTTCAGATCATTAGCTCACCTGAGCGAAGCTCAGGGGGAGCTTTACTAATCACTTTCTGTCCGTCGTCCATCCGGCGTTAACTTTACAGTATCGACTTCTTCTCACGAACTACTGGACCAAATTCAACAAAATTTGCTGTGCATGTTCCCTATCATATGTCAATTCAAATTTGTTCAAACAAAGTTGCCGCGCCCACAGGGGGCACCACAGGGGGCATAACTCTGATAGCACCGTATGAATTATAGAAAAATTATTAAAAAATCTTCTTCTCCAGAACCAATGGGCAGAATCTTTTGATACTTGGTATGCAGCATCTTGGTATGGGTCTGATTCAAGTTTGTTCAAATCGGCCCCCTGGATTCATATTTGGGCTCACTATAGAAGCCCAAATTCGAACTTAGTGCATTTCAGGCAAATTTCTTAAAAAATCTTCTTCTCCAGATCCGGCAGACAGAATCTTTTGATATTTGGTATGCAACATTGTGGGGTGGATCTGATTCAGTTTGTTCAAGTCGGCTCCCTAGATTCATATTTGGGCTCACTATAGAAGCTCGAATTCGAACTTAGTGCATTTCAGGCAAATTTCTTCAAAAATCTATTTTTCCAGATCCAGTAGGCAGAATCTTTTGATATTTGGTATGCAACATTGTGAGGTGGATCTGATTCAAGTTTGTTCAAATTGGCTCCCTGGATTCATATTTGGGCTTAATATAGAAGCCCGAATTCGAACTTAGTGCATTTCAGGCAAATTTCTTAAAAAATCTTCTTCTCCAGATCCAGCAGGCAGAATCTTTTAATATTTAGTATGCAACATTGTGGGGTGGATCTGATTCAGTTTGTTCAAGTCGGCTCCCTAGATTCATATTTGGGCTCACTATAGAAGCTCGAATTCGAACTTAGTGCATTTCAGGCAAATTTCTTAAAAAATCTACTTCTCCAGATCCAGCAAGCAGAATCTTTTAATATTTAGTATGCAACATTGTGGGGTGGATCTGATTCAAGTTTGTTCAAATCAGCCCCCTGTGTTTATATTTGGGCTCAGTACAGGAGCCCAAATTTGAACTTTGTGCATTTCAGGCAAATTTCTTTGAAAATCTTCTTCTCAAGATCCAGCATGCAGAATCTTTTGATATTTGGTATGCAACATTGTGGGGTGGATCTGATTCAAGTTGGTTCAAATCGGCCCCCTGGATTCATATTTGGGCTCACTATAGAAGCCCGAATTCGAACTTAGTGCATTTCAGGCAAATTTCTTCAAAAATCTACTTCTCCAGATCCAGCAGCCAGAATCTTTTGATATTTGGTATGCGACATTGTGGGGTGGATCTGATTCAAGTGTGTTCAAATCGGCCCTCTAGATTCATATTTGGGCTCACTATAGAAGCCTGAATTCGAACTTAGTGCATTTCAGGCAAATTTCTTAAAAAATCTTCTTCTCCAGATCCAGCAGGCGGAATCTTTTAATATTGGTATGCAACATTGTTTGTTCAAATCGGCCCCCTGGGTTTATATTTGGGCCCAGTATAGGAGCCCAAATTTGAACTTTGGGCATTTCAGGCAAATTTCTTTGAAAATCTTCTCAAGATCCAGCAGTCAGAATCTTTTGATATTGGGTATACACCATGCTTGGGGGGGGGGGGGGGGGGGGGGGTGATACAAGTTTGTTCAAGCCAAGTCCCTGGGTTCATATTTGGGCTCACTGTGGTAGCCCGAATTATAACTTAGTTCAAAATGAGGAATTTTCTTTAAAAATCTTCTCCAGATCCAGCAGTCGGAATGTTTTGATATTTGGTGTGCAGCATCCTTAGGGGGGTGAGATTCAAGTTTGTTAAAGCCAAGTCCCTGCATTCATATGGGGAATATTCTTTAGAAATCATTTTTTTTTTAGATCCACTGGTCAGAATCTTTGGATATTTGGTATAAGCTTTTCTTAGGAGGAGCAGATGCAACTTGTTGAAATGAATTCTCTGGGTTGATATTGGAGCCTCTTGTATTTATGAAGGGATTTCATTGTATCTTGGTAGGTTGACTTCATGTAATGTCTAGATGAGAACAGCCCCTTTTGGACACCATTAGGCAACTGTGTTGGCTACAGGGGCCCAAAGCCCGAAAATCTTTAGCACAGTCTACAGGTGATATTTATGAAGGGATTTCATTGTACCTTGGTAGGGTGACTATAATTAATGTCTAGATGAGAACGTCCCCTTTTGGTCGCGATCATTCAGCCTTGATGGCTGCCCGAACCCAAAACCCCAAAACCTTTAGCATAGGCTATTGGTCATATTTGTGGAAGGACTTCATTGTAACCCGTAAGTTTGACTCCATATAATGCCTAGATGATGACATCCCCTTTTGGTCTTGATTGGTCAACTGTGACGGCTTCAGGGGCCTGAAGCCCAAAAACCTTGAGCACAGTCTACAGGTCATATTTATGAAGGGATTTCATTGTAACTTTGTAGGATCACTCCAGATGATGCTCAGATGAGAATGTCCCCTTTTGGTTGCGATCATTCAACCATGATGGCTACCAGAGCCCAAAGCCCAAAAACCTTTAGCACAGTCTACAGGTCATATTTATTAAGGGATTTCATTGTAACTTGGTAGATTGACTTCATATAATGTCTAGATGAGAACATCCCCTTTGGACGCAATTGGGAAACTAACGGCTACAGGGGGCCGAAGCCCGAAAACCTTTAGCACAGTCCATAGGCCATATTTATGAAGGGATTTTAATTTAACTTGATAGGATGACTCGTTTTGGAATAATTTCACTGTAACTTCGTAACTTTTGTTGATATACGTTAACTGTGAGGACCACATACATTAACTGTGAGGTCATATTAACCCACCCCTCAGCTCTTTAGTACAGTGTACACCTCATATTATTTTTAACATAAACATAGCATGCAGGGAACAGAAATGAACATATTTCCAATTATCACAATTCTTGTCTTATTTCATAATCCTTTCATAAACATTGAACATTATCCTTTTCATCAAACACAACACACAAGTTAAGCTACAGTGTCATTGACACTTTCATTATTTTTAGTTAACCGTCATTCATTTTTATGTGTACCCATACTATGTATGGTACACATAATACCGGCATCCGGGGTGACCATCCGTCATTCGTCCATCCTTTGTCCGTCCGTTTGTCCATCTGTCCGTCTGTCTGTCCATCCGTCTGTCCGTCCGGCGTCCGTATCCATTTCTTTGGCATTCGATAACTTGAAAAATATTGCTTGGATTGTCAAGTTACTTTATATTTGTGTTCAGGTTACTGATGTGCCGAGCTGTATAGTTTTTGGTGTAAATCGGATAATTTGATCCTGAGATATTAACCCTTTATCCTTCAAATTAAAAATTTCTCCAATCCCTTTGGCATTCGATAACTTGAAAAATATTACTTGGATTGTCAAGTTACTTTATATTTGTGTTCAGGTTACTGATGTGCAGAGCTGTATAGTTTTTGGCGTAAATCTGATAATTTGTTCCTGAGATATTAACCCTTTATCCTTCAAATTGAAAATTCCTCCAATCCCTTTGGCATTCGATAACTTGAAAATTATTGCTTGGATTGTCTAGTTACTTTATATTTGTGTTCAGGTTACTGATTTGCCAAGCTGTATAGTTTTTGGTGTAAATTTGATAATTTGATCCTGAGATATTAACCCTTTATCCTTCAAATTGAAAATTCCTCCAATCCCTTTGGCATTCGATAACTTGAAAAATTTTGCTTGGATTATCAAGTTACTTTATATTTGTGTTCAGGTTACTGATGTGCCGAGCTGTATAGTTTTTGGTGTAAATCGGATAATTTGATCCTGAGATATGAACCCTTTATCCTTCAAATTGAAAATTCCTCCAATCCCTTTGGCATTCGATAACTTGAAAAATATTGCTTGGATTGTCTAGTTACTTGATATTTGTGTTCAGGTTACTGATGTGCCGAGCTGTATAGTTTTGAGTGTAAATCTGATGATTTGACCCCAAGATATTAACCCTTTATCCTTCAAATTGAAAATTTCTCCAATCCCTTTGGCATTCGATAACTTGAAAAATATTACTTGGATTGTCAAGTTACTTTATATTTGTGTTCAGGTTACTGATGTGCCGAGCTGTATTGTTTTTGGTGTAAATAATCTGTTATTTTCATCCTGAGATATTAACCCTCTATCCTTCAAATTGAAAATTCCTCCAATCCCTTTGGCATTCGATAACTTGAAAAATATTGCTTGGATTGTCTAGTTACTTTATATTTGTGTTCAGGTTACTGATGTGCCGAGCAGTATAGTTTTTGGTGTAAATCTGATAATTTAATCCTGAGATATTAACCCTTTATCCTTCAAATTGAAAATTCCTCCAATCCCTTTGGCATTCGATAACTTGAAAAACATTACTTGGATTATCAAGTTACTTTATATTTGTGTTCAGGTTACTGATGTACCGAGCTGTATAGTTTTTGGTGTAAATCTGTTATTTTAATCCTGAGAAATTAACCCTTTATCCTTCAAATTGAAAATTCCTCCAATCCCTTTGGCATTTGATAACTTGAAAAATATTGCTTGGATTGTCAAGTTACTTTATAATTGTGTTCAGGTTACTGATGTGCTGAGCTGTATAGTTTTTGGTGTTAATCTGATAATTTGATCCCGAGATATTAACCCTTTATCCTTCAAATTGAAAATTCCTCCAATCCCTTTGGCATGAGATAACTCAAAAAATATCATTCCGATTGTCATGTTACTTTATATATTTATTCAGGTTACTGGTGTGCTGTGCTGTATAGTTTTTTATGTAAATCTGATAATTTGATCTGGAGATATTAACCCTTTATCCATCAAATTAGACACTCCTCCATTTCTATATGTACCCATACCCATACCTCTACATAATGTCGGCATCCGTGGTGGCCCTCCATCATACAGCTTTCTACTAGTTGCACGTATGGGTACACATCTGACGATTTCATCGGCCTATTTTTAAAGAGGTTCTGTTAAAACTAGAAGTCCTGTCGTGAACTGCACGCTTATCTAGGCATAATTGCACATACATGTAGGAATTGTGCGCAATTGCCATATCGAATGGCATCCAAAGCACTGCAGGTTCTCCTGGTTTCTCAGCAAACACAGGCAATGTTTCTGCCAATGGACCTCCGGGTTATCCGGAGGTCCATTGGCTGAAACATTGCTTGTGCAGAGGCCATATGTACAGAATTTGATAGCCTTACTATGGTCATAACGCGTAGATTAATGCGCAGATTGACGTGCTATTTGTGTGCATTTCATGACAGGACTTCTAGTTTTAACTGTACCAGAGGTTCAGTTAGATTATTAATCTTTGAAATGTAGATTGATAGTTCCTTGATGTATACCATGGCCTTTGTTTTCTGCACGATTGTCCAACAATGCAATTTAAAAAATACTGAGCCTTCCCATTTGATCAATCTCTATTCTCTCTAGTACTAACCAGCACTTTGTTAATCAGTACTAAAGAGTTTCGTTCAAATGGTGTATCTTTGAATAATTCATGGGTTGAGAAGTTGCAGACAGCAGAGTAAATAGAATCTTCAGCCTTGTTCACTTGAATGACCCCATTGGAACGATCCGAACTGTGAAAGTGAGAAAATTGTCACAAAACTCACAACAGTCAGTTCACTTGTAGTACTGAGATGTAACTTTTGTAGGAATGGAAGGAGTTTTATTTCCAAATTTCTGGAAATTAGTTAAGGAAAGGAAACTTTTGCACAAATGTTCTTTTGTCTAAATACTTCACATCAATTTTTGGTGTTTCCATTTCATGTCAACACAGAAGTGAACACATTCAAACATCGTCAGTTTTAAATTTGTTTTGTAAGGATATACAGTACGTGGAGAGTGTATTATCACTAAATCACCCACAGAGTGGAGATTCCACCCAAGCAATAATTGCAAATTTGTTGCAAAGCATAATCAGCACAAGCAACCTCGTTCCAAAGAGGGGTCACATGATATGGTTTTGTTGAAATTCTTTGAAAAATAGGGTTTTTTTCAGCTGCTGAATAAGCATATTATGTGGGCAGATGTAGCCGATTCGTTGGGTAAAGGGTTAAAGTGAATTTCAAAACTGAAAACATATTCTGTTTTCAATTAATAGATTATTATGCACATGTACTGATCTGGCTGGTAGAGTAGAGCCACTGGCACTGATTTCATGCATGGGATTGGGTCCAGATTTTGTTATTGAACAACAAAAACAAGAATTTTCTTGTCATTTTACAATACATGTCTATTTTATTGCATATTTGAATAAAATGAGCACCACATATTTTTAGGCACATTTATAGAATATAACATTCACTGCATCCCATGGACAGAACAACCCAGTGCATGCACTTGTTGTTTCGTTGTTAGATGATTATCCCATTAATTGTTCTCAGCACTATTTCCTTTTTTTACATTTAATAGAAATATGTTCCTATTAAACAGATATTACAGTTAAAACTAGAAGTCCTGCCACGAACTGTGCGCTTATCTAGGCTTAATTGCGCGTAGGAATTGCGCTCAGTTGCCATATCGAATGACATCCAAAGCAAGGCAGGTTCTCCTGGTTACTCATAGCAAACACAGGCAATGTTTCTGCCAATGGACCTCCGGTCGATGTGCTATTTGTGCACATTTCATGACAGGACGTCTGGTTTTAACTGTAGTTATAAAAGATTTTTCTTCATATTTGGAAATTTACGAGGCAAATGGCAAACTGTTTCTAACATGAATTAATGAATTTTTAGTTCTTGTTGTTTGATGGCAAGTAAATTAACTACATATTGAAAAGTACATATAAATAAAAACATAAGTTAGATTTAAAAATACTTTACTTCATCTTTCTGCTTTTTAAATAATTTTTGTGTCAAGGTATAAAATAATAAAGTGCTCAGTTTTTGTCTATGTAGAATACAGGAAAGTGACAAAATCACTGTTAACCCTTTACCTAACATAACAGCCACAACTGGCCAGCGCTATTCTAAAAAATCACCAATTGATTTTCATTATATTTTCATTTATTGTCTCAAAAACATAGGTTATGACCCCTCTTTGGAACGAGCTCGTCCAGCTCGTTCAAATGAGGGATCGCAACCTATGTTTTGAGACAAAAAATGAAAAAAATTAGTTACTCAAGAATTTTCTTTGTAAGTGTTGTCTGCTTTTCATGTTATATAAAGGATTAAATGAATATTCCTACATGTTCAATATGTTCAATTAACAGGTTCATCTGTATACCTGTGGTACAGTTAAAACTAGAAGTCCTGTCATGAAATGCGCACAAATAGCACGTTAATTTGCGCGTTACTCCACGCGTTATGACCATAATAATGCTATCAAATTCTGTACATATGGCCTGTGCACAAGCAATGTTTCAGCCAATGGACCTCCGGGTAATCCGGAGGTCCATTGGCAGAAACATTGCTTGTGCTTGCTATGAGTAACCAGGAGAACCAGTCGGGCTTTGGATGCCATTCGATATGGCAACTGCGTGCAATTCCAACGCGCTATTAAGCCTAGATAAGCGCACATTTCGTGACAGGACTTCTAGTTTTAACTGTACATGTGTGTCTTTTTATCACTTTTTTCTCCTCATTTAGACGTAATTGTTTTTAACCCGTTACCTAGCAAATTGGAAGCATCTACCCACTTAATATTCAAATTCAGCAGTTGGAAAAATATTATTTTTAAAAATTTAAAGAAAAAACAATATCATGTGACCCCCTTATTGTATTGAACTCATCAAGCTCATTCCAGTCAGTGGTTTTGTTGAAATGTTTTGAAAAATTTAGAAAAGTAAAATTTAAAATAATAAATAGAGGATACAGAATGAGTGTTTTGGTCACTCAATATTTATGAAGCGAGTCTTAAGAATTTTCCATTTTGCTGGGCCCCTTGCAAGGCAAAAAAGGAAATTCGTAGACAACTTTAAGAAATATCGAGTGACAAAATCACGAGTTACTAAAAACACATCTGTTAGATAGCAAAGAAGGGTTAAAGAATGGAATTTCACCTTGAACATCTTGCATTTGACTGTGACCCGTCAGAGCTGCATGCAGTCATATGTCATAACCGCATTAATTTGACACAGATCTTTTTGGTGATAACCAATCAGAAAGCATTCTTTTGAAATTGACCTACCAAATCAGCTGAATGTGTTATGAAGCACTAATTAATATTTATTGAAAATATGAAACGATAATTAGCCAAGAAAACGGAGAAGTCATATGATAAATTTTGATATCGTCTGTGTTGGGTAAAGGATCAACTCCTCAGTTTGCTCCTCAATTAACTTTTGCACCTGAGTATTATTTAGCATCATATTTGTATTGGGGACCAAGGGTGGTGAGACGGTAATAGCTTAGGGTAGTCTTTTTTCAGAAGAGCCATTTACTGCTGAACAGGACAGAAATGTCTGCCATATAAACTAAAGAGAAAAATCATGGAGGATAATGACCAATTTTGAAGTTACATGTACAGCTTTATTGCACACAAAAAAGGCATTTAGTTTTTTCTAACATGCTGTTACATGTCGGCAAGATGATTTCATAGCAGCTGCAGATCTGTTTTTGTTTTTTTCTTTACAAAAAGTTGAGCCCCTTGTATCGGACACCATGATCATGACCCCTGGAAATGTATTGGTCCAATCACAAATGGATTCAGATTCTGTACATGTAGGGTTTCCAAGGGACAAAGCCACAGAAATGAAACTATGGTTTTCAATGAACCACACAAGTGATGGGGCTCAGACTGTTTTAGATTGGTTTGGTCTGTGGCCCAAGGGTGGACTGGACCACCATTGGTGTACCACTTTGCACTGGTCTAGCCTTGCCACTGCAGTACTTTTCGATTCAATCCATTATTCCACCTTTGCCAATCATTGTCTATTGTGATTTTTGAGTTACATTTGTCATTGACAACATGTTTAGTCACTTTGCTTCTTGTTTTCAAAGGGTTAACTTGCCATCTTTTACAAAACTGCAAAAACAAAGTGACAATATGGAGATTTTTCAATGCACTGACTTTTCTGTTCTAGACTGACCCTTGTGGGAACCCTAGGAAATGGAGCAGAGCAGTAAACAAGTTCTGCTTTACTGATAAAATAGAATCCGGAACCAGTGCCTGTGCTGGAAGTCCTCTAAAGTTGACACCAAAGGCATGAATATTATCATTTAAAGTTGACTTCATACCAGCTACATGTATGTTGCAGTCATGATTTAGTCAAAGATGTTGAAAGTAACTTTAAATATCAATAAATAGATAAAAAATAAATAAATATTCTATACTGGATACAACTTTACACCCCCACCCCCTAAAAAATATATACAGGTTTATAAATGTGATTCAAAATGCTGAAAAGTCAGATAGAGCAAAACTTGTTCTAATTATCTCTGGCTGTACATCACCTGTTCTTAGAAGGGTGTATTGTGATATAGATAAGGTTTGATTGTAAAGTAAATTGGAAAATAATTGAAGTTTCTTTTTTCTATCCACAAAAAAAGAGAGGACAACAGAGTATTTAAGGATAGATTTATTTATTGTTATTTATTAGTATTTAAGGTCACATACTTATGCACAATGGATAATTGTGACCATGACAGTTTTACGTCATTCATTTTTAAAGAGGTACTGTTAAGACTACAATTCCTGTCGCGAACTGCGCGCTTATCTAGGCATCTCCTGGTTATATTGTAAAACTGAAAAATGTAGGTGGTGATCCAGTATGTTGTGTTTGTGGGCATGCCTTGATGAGAATGTCTCATTGTGGTCATGGTGGCTGGACCACGATGGCCACCACAGCAGCCATCTTGGATTTCTTCAGCACAAGCTACAGGTCTCTTTGTACATCAGTTTTGTTGAAACTTGGCAGGTTGACTTATCTCGATGAGTAGATGAGAAAATCCTATTTTGGTTATGGTTGGCCACCAGCAATGGCAACAAAGACATCTATCTCTTTTTTTCCAAACAGCCTGCAGGTAGTATTTATGCAGTCTTCTTGAGGAACCTCGTCAGAATAACTTTGTATGATGAGTAGCTCAGAAAGTCCTATGTTGGTCATGGTTGACATAATGGCTGCTATGGTGGCCATCTTGGATTTCTCTGACCACCTGTCCACAATTCATTCAGCATGAGACACAGCCCACAGTTTTCTTCCAATCATAGCCAAATTTCTTGTGCTTTTTCAGGTTCATGCGTAGATGAGAACGTCTCAGTTGGCTACCCCACAATGACTGTTTTTTCAACACAGGCTACAGGTCGCATTTATGCATCAGTTGTCTTTGAACTCGGCAAGTTGACTCACTATGATAGGTAGATGAGAATTTCCTGTGTTGGTGTCCACAATGGCTTCCAAAACAGCTGTCTTGGATTTCTTCAGCACAGACTGCAGGTCACATTTATGCTTCGATTTTCATGAAACATGGCATGGTGATTTAGTATGATAAGTAGATGAGAACAACTTATTCTGGTCACGGTTAGCTGACCACAGTGGCCACCACGACAGTGATCTTGAAGTTCTTCAGAACACCCGGCAGGTTGCATTATTTATGCAGCAATTTTCTTGAAATTTAGCAGGATGACTTAATTTGGTCATGGTTGGCCACACATAATGGCTGCCATCTGCAATGTCTGCCATAGCAGCCATCTTGTTTTACTTCTGCACAGCCCACAGGTTCATTTATCTTATTCTTCTGATCTTCTGACTCTCTCCTTCCCCCTCCCTCCTTGCCTGTAGAATAACTCGAATACGAATCTTTCTGTCTTGCTGCTTTTTGGCATGCTGATAGACAGACACTAGTACTTGGCCATCTGTATTTTTCAGGATCTTAAGGCATTGGGTGTGTCCCTCGGAGTGTATTAAAAGTGGGTCACTCTCATATTTCAAGCATGGTATGACCTAAGAATTTGGGATCAACACCAAATGAGTTGAAACTCAAGGGAGGTTTGAAATATGGGTCAACGTCACTGAGGTCACCCAGGGGTCATTGAGCGCATTTTCCAGGATTGCTGGAAATCACATTTAAAGACTCCCTAATTCATTCCCAATGTTCAAACATGTATTTTTACACTAAAAAAGGGAGTGGGGTCCAAGCTTTTGAAAGTGGTTCCTGCTCATATCTCAAGCATTGTATGACCTATGGACCTGGGACCAACATCAGTTGAGTCAAAACACGATGGGGATTTAAAATATGGGTCAATGTCACTGAGGTCATCCAGAAGTGTTTGAGTGCAGTTATCAGAATTGCTGGAAATCACATTTTAAACTCCCTGTAATGAATTCCTGAAGTGTGGGGGGAGGTGCAAACATTTTGAAAGTAGGTCATGCTCATATTTCAAGAATGGTACGATCTGTGGACATGGGATCACCACCAAATGAGTTGAAACGAAGTGAAGGTTCGAAATATGGGTCAAGGGCACTGAGGTCATCCGGGGGAAAAATATGGCTTGAAGTCACTGAGGTCACCCAGGGGTCATTGAGGTCCTTTTTCAGAATTTCTTGAAATTGCATTTTATGACCCTCTAATTCATTCCCGAAATTCATAAATTAAAAATCCTGTTCAGACTGAATGAAATGGGAATTTTGAGTAGGAATATCAACCACTGCAACTTTTGATTCCTACCAACAAACAAACAAATAGAATTTATAAGACAAACATGACAGTACAGACATAAATTGGTACCCAGCCTTCTAAATTTGGAATATTTTACCACGGCAGTCACTTGCTGTGGTAAATTCCATTTACGACGTCATTGTTATTTTCAACCACAGAGGTGAACATCAATTCTGTACATTATGTGGAGACAGTGGGTTATAAGCCTCAGGTTTCATGTCAAATCTTCGACCGTATTTGTATAGCTTGAAGTTTGTTCACCTAGGTTTCTTGGAAATAAATATAGTTTGAACACTAGAACATCACAGAAAGTACTGTACTAGGAGTGCAAGTAGCATTTCATAACCCAAGCATTGAATATCAGGACTGGCAGGTTATTGCCAGTCCTGATATTCAATACTTGAGTTATATAATTAAGAGTGTGGCACATTGCTCGTGACTAATATTAACACACATTATTGAAATATTTACTACCAGCATACAAAATTATAAATTGAGAATCTAGGAAAAATATTACCACAGCATTTATATTGTATATGCTGTGGTAAAGCCAATTTACCACAGCATTCACCACAGCATTGCTGATTGCTGTGGGTAATTTCGAGGGCTTGGTACCACTACATTCAAACAAATACATATATGATATGGTACACCCACACTTTACACAATACAATAACAGGACACTTAACTACTTTAGGTACTGCCAAAGAAACAATGGTACCGCCACTCATAAAATGGTATCGCCAGGCTGAAAAATATATGAAGGGGGTGGGGGGGCAAAGCAGACATTTTTCCTCTGATGGGTTCACTTCAGAATGAAACCGGTCAGGCACTTAAAGCTTAACCCTTTACTTAATGATTTATCCTTATCTGTCCACGTAATTTTCAAATATGGCAGTCGAGAAAAAAATAAATTTTTCATAAAGTTTCAACAAAAACATATCATGTGACCCCCCATTGAGCTCAGTTGGCTTGTACGGTTTTCTGAAAAAGTTAAAAAAAAACAATAAATATAATAATAAATTTTGCTAACCTGTGCACTGGGTAAAGGGTTAACCATATGAACACTGGCGGCATTGTCCATGCCAGTTAAATGGCGGACATTGGAAGAGTCCATATCCATTATTTGGGGTAGAGCAATTAATATTTTCAGTGTGCAGCCTTCAGGCTACATGTTGAAAATATGAATTGTTCCACCACACACGTTCACTTAGTAGCCATCCTACTTAATGAAATTATTATGTATAATGTTCCTGGACTGGAAAAAGGGCCTCTCGTGTTGAAAGGGTTAATAAAAAAACTTTTCTTTCTCACGGACTCTGTTAGAGTTTCTATACATGCAGATTAAAATAAAATTGCATTCCCAAAGTTCATATATGTATTTTTGCACTCAAAAAAGTGGGCAGAACCAAATATTTTGAACGGGGGTCATACTCGTATTTCGAGCCTTGTTGGACCTATGGACAAGGGACCAGCACCAACTATGTCAACACTTATTGGAGAGTTTTTTTTTTTTTGGTGGGGGGGAGGGGGGGGGTTACAGTGCAGTGGCTCAGTTGGTAGAGGTGCAGGCTGCAAGCCAAGAGGTCCTCGGTTCTAATAGATGAATATCATCTGTGGCAACCACATTGTGTGCTTGGGCAAGACACTTCATCCCCATTGCCCACGTGTGGGCATGGTGGCGTTGGGCACTAAGGCATACCGCACGTCAGTGGTGCACATGTCTTCAACCAGTGCTAACCCTGCTTGTGTGGAGTTAGTATGTTGGGGAGCTGACAGTTGCTCGCCATTGCTCAGTGGTTCTCTCCGGGTACTCCGGCTTCCTCCACATGTAAAACTGTCATGGTCATGATTAACCACAGTGCAGAAATATATGACCTTAAACACCAATAAATAAATAAATAAATAAATAAATTGGAGATTCAAAATATGAGTCAAGGTCGCCCAGGAGACATTGAGTGCAGTTTTAAGATTTTCTGGAAATGACATTTTATGACCTTCTGATGCATTCCTGAAGTTCATTCATGTATTTTTACACCCCATATCATGCTTATATATCAAGCATGGTATGACCTATAGACCTGGGACCAACTCCAAATGAATCAAAACCTGGTGGCAATTCAAAAAATGGATCAAGATCACTGAGGTCATCCAGGATCATTGAATGCATTTTTCAGAATTTCTGGAAATTGCATTTTATAACCCTCCACAACATTCTCGAAGTTCATATATGTATTTCGTCACTCAAAAAAGTGGTTAGAGCTTATAATTTTAAAAGTGGGTCATGCTCATATTTGAAGCATGATACGACGTGTGGGCCTGGAACCACCCCCAAGTGAGTCAAAATGTGCAGCAAGTTCAAAATATGAGTCATAGTCACTCCAAATTGCATTCCTGAAGTTCAAAGATGCATTTCACACTCGGAAAAGTGAACGTTTTAAAGATTTTTGGCTCCTGTTCACTTTTTAGCTCACCTGACTGAAAGTCAAGGGTGGCTTAAGTGAGCACTTTTTGTCCAGTGTCCGACTGGCCTGAACTTTACATTATCGACTCCTCCTCCTAAACTCCTGGACCTAATTGAACCAAATTTGATATCCATGATCCTCACCATATGTCAATTCAAGTTTTTTCAAATAAAGTTGCAAGTCTTTTGGGAGGGGGTGGAGGAAAATGCTCCAAATTTCTAAAAACATCTCATGAACCAGTGGGTACAATGACTTGGTATTTGGAATGGAGCTAACTTTTGAGGTGTAGAATCAAGTTTGTTAAAATGAAGTTTGTGGATCAATATTTGCCTTCAAGATGGAAGGGGCAAGATTTTTGGCCCCACCCAAAATTTCAATTTTCTGTACCGATTGTCCGATTTGAACAAATTTGGTACGTGGTATTATTGGGTCATAACTACATGATTGAAGCAAAAAAAAAAAAAACCTCCAATGTTCCCCGTGGGAACCCCAGAAGCTAAAAATAGAAATATTTTCAAACACCCATATTTCCCAAACTGCACTGAACAGAAAACTGTTATATGGTATGAAGCATCCTCAGAACCAGTAGGAAGGGATGGTATAAAAAAATTGTGTCAGGGTGTTCTATATTGGAGCCCAAAAAATGCTGAGTCTGCATATTTGCAATATTAAATTTTTTTTCTTCTCCAGAACCACTGATCAGAATCTTTTGATATTTGAAATACAGCATCCACAGGGGTGGGTGGTGTGAGGGGGGGGAGGTGGGAATGGGGGGGGGGGGGGCAGATACAAATGTGTCCAAATTAAGCCACTCGCTTCATATTTGGGCTCAATACAGGAGCCCATATCTTAACTTTAGGCAATATAAGCTTTAAAAATCTTCTTCTTTAGAACCACTAGTCAGAATCTTTTAATATTTGGTATACATCAATGTTACAAGGATCAGATTCAAGTTTGTTTGAATCAAGCCCCTCAGTTTATATTTGGGCTTCCTATGGGGGCCTGAATTTTAACTTGGTGCAATATGGGGAATAATCTTTGAAAATCTTCTTCAGACTCTCAAGTCAGAATCCTTTCATATTTGGTATACAACATCTTTAAGGGGCCCAAATTCAAGTTTGTTAAAATCGTGTGCCTGAGTTGATATTTGGGTTCCTATGAGTAAATTTCATTAAGAATCTTCTTCTTCAGATCCAGCTGTCAGAATCATTTCATATTTGGTGTACAGCATATCTAGAGGAGGGGGGGGGGGGGGGGGGGCAGATTCAAGTTTGTTCAACTCGAGTCCATGGGTTAATATTTGCGTTTGCTATGGGAGCCCAAATTTTATCTTAGTGCAATATGAGGAAAATTTCTTTAAAAAATCTTCTTCTTCAGATCCACCAGTCAGAATCCTTTAGTATTTGGTATACCACATCTCTAGGAGGGTCAGATTCAAATTTGTTCAAATTGGGTCTCTGGGTTAATATTTGGGCTCTCTATTGGAGCCCAAAGTGTAACTTAGTGCAATATGAGGGAATTTCTTTAAAAATCTTCTTCTCCAGAACCATCAACTTAGAATCTTTTGATATTTGGTATACAACATTTCTAGGGGGGTCAGATTCAAGTTTGTCCAAATCGAGTCCCTAGGTTAATATTTGAGCTCGCTATGGGAGCCCGAATTCTTCCTTTGTGCAATATGAGGAAATTTCTTTAAAAATCTTCAGATTCACATGTCAGAATGCTTTCATATTTGGTGTACAGCATCTCTGGGGGAGGGGTGGGGGTGTTAGATTCAAGTTTGTTCAACTTGAGTCCCTGAGTTAATATTAGGGCTCACTATGGGAGCCCAAATTTTATCTTAGTGCAATATGAGGAAACATTCTTTAAAAAATCTTCTTCAGATCCACCTGTCAGAATCTTTTCATATTTGGTATACAACATCTTTAGGGGGCCTAAATTCAAATTTGTTCAAATGGAGCCCCTGGGTTAACATTTGGGTTCTCTACTGGAGCCCAAAGTTTAACTTAGGGCAATAGTAGGAAATTTCTTTAAAAAATCTTCTTCAGATCCACCAGTCAGAATCCTTTCATATTTGGTATACAACATCTCTAGGGGATCAAATTCAAGTTTTCTTCAAATTGAGTCACTGGGTTAATATTTGGGCTCCCTATGGGAGCTCTAATTTTAACTTAAATTGCAATATGTGGGAATTTCTTTAAATAATCTTCTCCAGAACCATCAATCAGAATCTTTTCATATTTGGTATATGACATCTCTGGGGGGATCAGATTCAAGTTTGTTCAATTCGTGTCCCTGACTTAATATTTGGGCTCTCTTTGGGGGTAGGAGGAGGTTAGGTTCAAGTTTGTTCAAATCCATTCCTTAGTGTTTTTTCCATAAAATTGGCCTTTCAAACTGCAGTGACATAATAACCCTTGGAAGTTTGGCAGTGCTAGTCTACTGCTGATAGAATTGGAAGCAGTCACTGGAAGACCTATGACAATAGTCATCTGACATAAACAGCAGAGTTATGATTAATTTCATGACTTCATTCCTCTATATTGTTGATGAACTGTGACTAACTGAATGTGACCTAAAATACTTCTTTGAACCACTTTGTCAGGTGAGCGATTAAGGTCCCTTGGGGCTTCTTGTTTTTATAGCATGATATAATCTAAGGCTAAAAGAAATAGAGCCATAAATTTTGAAAGATGGCCATGCTGATGTCATTATCAACATGGATCCTTTGGAAATCAGTTGAAACTTATTGGAGGTTCAAAATATGTGCCCAAGTCTTTTGAGTGAAAAGGTAGTTATTAATTGTGCATTGCAGGGATATTAATAATCACAATTTAGATGCTTTTTTACTTTTTTTATTTCTGATAGATGGGGCGTGGTGGCATTGTGGTAGCCAGTTCTCATCAGATCACTTAAGTTAAGCAATGTCGAGCCCGGTTAGTCCTTGGATGAGTAACCATCTGAGCGATCGATTCGGACTCCCGCATTGTGTCCTTGGGCAAGGCACTTAATTAACCCCGATTGTCCACATGGGGGCACGATGACACCATGTACTAAGGTGTACTGCATGTCAATGGTGTGCATGTCTTCAACCAATCTAACCCTGCCTGTGCTGCCGTGAGGAGTTACGATGTTGGGGAGCTGGCAGCTGCTCGGTGGTTCTCTTTGGGTACTCCAGCTTGCTCCACCCATAAAACTGTCACCGACATGATATGACCTTGGCTGTTAAAGTGTTGTTAAACCTTAATTGATAAGTAAATAAATAATTTCTGATAGATAACAAAATGTCAATAATTATGTCACAATTTACATGTACTTAATGGAACATAATAAATGTACCATAAAGTCAAGGTACATGTAAGCTACAGAGTCATTCACACTTTCATTTTTAACTATGTTTGTGGATGAACAATCATCTTAGTCTATTCGATATCTCTAGAATTACAGGTTGTTACAGTTAAAACTAGAAGTTCTGTCATGAAATGCGCACAAATAGCACATCAATTTGCTTGTTAATCTTTGCGTTATGACCGTAGTAAGGCTATCAAATTCTGTACATATGGCCTGTGCACAAGCATCGTTTCAGCCAATGGACCTCCGGGTAACCCAAAGGTCCATTGGCAGAAACATTGCCGGTGTTTGCTATGAGTAACCAGGAGAACCTGCCGTGTTTTGGATGCCATTCGATATGGCAATTGCACGCAATTCCTACGCACAATTAAGCCAAGATAAGCGCACAATTTGTGACAGGACTTCTAGTTTTAACTGTATGCTTATTTACGTCATCATATGTCATCATACATGTATATCCATTTCCAACCCACTGATTGTCTCCCGCTTTTTATCAATACCTAGGTCAAGTTCGAATGTGGGAAATTTTGTACCGAAAATCTGTCTGCCCCGTGTGTCAATGCACCTCAGACTAAAAGCCGTGTTTATGAACCAATCTTCACAAAACTTCTTGGGTATCTTTGTTATGATTGTGAGACCAGAATATGTGTTTTGGGGTTTGGTCCAAAATTCAAGATGGAGGCCAGCGGCCATTTTGTTCCAAGATTGGGTGTAATCAGTTTTTTGTGCAGAACTTCTACATGAAAGTTCGGGATTTGAATAAATTTTTGTATGAATGTTTAGTAACATGCAATACATCACATATAATACGGGTTTTGTTCTCGTGCAAAAATTATGCAAATTAGGGAAACTTTGATTTATTCAGTGCTTCTACCAGTACACAGTAAGTGCACACCTTCCATGTTTTTCGTTTCCAGACTCTAACTTTCCTTACAGTCAGTCGATTTCGATGAAATTTGGGTAGTAGATCACTTTCATCAATTGTGGGTCCAAGTTTGAACATGGGCATTTTCCATGCATATTTAATTAGGTTGCTTAAATCTGATTGGCTGATGGTTTCCAGACTCTAACTTTCTGTAGAATCAACCGATTTCAATGAAATTTCATGTATGGATTACTTTTCACATCAGTTTAATGTAATATGTCTTATCATACAGTCTTAATTTTTAGTGATTCTCACAATTATACTCCACATCACCTCACTTGCTTTGACAGTGACCTCCGTGAAAATAAATCTGATAACCACTGTCTGAAGCACTGTCTGTTCTGTCTCTTCTAAATAACTTCCACTTGCAACTCAACTATATTCCACTGTATGCATTAATTCCCCTTGAAACTGCTGCCCAGCAGGAGACATGAATTCACTGAATTTGCTTGTTATACTGAAAGTTAGCACTGTATTCTACCATATACATTTTACATGTAAACATGTAGTTGAAACTAGAAGTACTGTCACTGTATTGTGCACTATTTTGAAGTTATAGCATGCTGAGTAAGTACACTTTTGTCCCTCTCAAACTGCACCACTAGCATAACTCAATTCCTGTAGAAATGTACAATTCTATACAGTGGACCCTACTTAATTGGATATCTCTTAACTGAATAACCCTGTTAATTAAATATAATTTCCCCAACACAAAACCATTTTAATTGAATATAGGTTATAAAGTAAACTCCTGTTATAATTGAATAAAACATCTTGCAACCTGTCAAGAAATTACCCTGACTCTCTCCAGTTTTCTTTTGTTTATAGACCTATTTGGTAACAGTACATCCAATGCAGGCATTTAATCTATCATATCTTGTTTGACAGCTCTTGGAGCTCTGTCAATCAAGATATAATAGAATAAATGCTAAGTTTATCTCTGGAATACAGGAAAGTGACACAATCCCTGTTAATTGAATACTCCTGTTAATTGAATAATTTTCATTAGTAAAGTGGTTATTCAATTAACAAGGTTCCATTGTACTAGTAAATATAGATCATTAACATCATTCCTAACCTCTACAGGGATACATGTATATGTAATGATGTAAATAGATATTAAAATTTGCCTGCATACATTTAAAACTAGAAGTCCTGTCATGAAATGTGCACAACTTGCACATTGATCTGCCTGTTAATCTATGCGTTGTGACCATAGTAAGGCTATCAAATTCTGCACATATGGCCTGTGCACAAGCAATGTTTCAGCCAATGGACATCCGGTAACCCGGAGGTCCATTGGCAGAAACATTGCCTGTGTTTGCTATAAGTAACTAGGAGAACCTGCCGTGCTTTGGATGCCATTCGATATGGCAATTGCACTCAATTCCTACGCACAATTAAGCATAGATAAGCACACAGTTCGTGAGAGGACTTCTGGTTTTAACTGTATATGTATGCAGAATGAAGAGAGTGGATTTCTACTTAATTACAGTGCCATATATTCTCCAGATAAAAAGTATTTAGAATTATTCATATCAGCACAAGAAACACTTGAAAACCTTGCAAACTCTCATCAGATAGACCTCCAGGTGGTCCATGTGATGAAAGTTTGCAAGTGCTTCTTGTGTTCTGTCCTCAGAAATTGCATATTACTAAGTGAAAAATCTATGGTCTCAATACTTTCTGTTCGATCAGTTCAATTCGTGATTTCATTACTGACCATGCTAATTGCACATTACATTTTGCATTGCAAATGCTCTTCTGTATTTCATTCCACCACAGTAACGAGTGCATTAGCCAACGAGCATTTTCTGTGCTAATTGTGACAGGACTTCTAGTTTCAGCTGTAGCAACTAGAGAAATCCAGACA
Source organism: Pictodentalium vernedei (assembly GCA_031216915.1). Taxonomy (NCBI): domain Eukaryota; kingdom Metazoa; phylum Mollusca; class Scaphopoda; order Dentaliida; family Dentaliidae; genus Pictodentalium; species Pictodentalium vernedei. Next base: position 143,730,354 of record CM062297.1, on the reverse strand, counting down.
TTTCCACAATAAAAAAAAATTGTATTGGAATAACTAAAACCATTTAATCAATAATAAAATTAATTAGAAAGTCAGGATTTAGACAGGTGTAATATTGGAAAATAGATTAGTGCATTTTTCTTTTTATGTTTCTCAAGTATTCACTCGGTGGTTGTGCACCTCTAATCAGTTTGTCCAATAATCCTATACATGTAGTCACTGATGTCTAGAATACCCCACAGTAGGTTCATAGAAGGTTGGATTGGGTTTGTAGGGCTGAGGAGAACTCATTTTTAGCTGCGAAGAGCAGCTCTATATGTGGCAATGTCGGTCTGTCGATTGTTCTGTCACGAACCCCCCTTCACTCTGATGTCAAAATACCAAAATTTCAGGAAGCTGTTTTTTCCCATAATGCAATTAGAAATTTAACCACTTCAATCTCGTTTGACAGAGCTCAAAGAGCTCTGTCAAACGAGATTGAATTGGTTAAATGTCTAGTTGCATTATGGGAAATTTTTCTGCCTGAAATTTAGATATTTTGACATCAGTGTGCAGGGGGTTAAAAAATACCATAACTCCTAGAATACTTGATGGAATGACACCATACTTGGTACGCAAGTGTATCTTCATGATGTCTACACCCTCTCAATAGTGCATGTCATTCGGATAATTTCTGTCACATTTATGGACATTCACCAACAAGTTTTTTTGTCACCAACGAGTTTTAAAACATAATTGGCGTTGCACGAATTGTCGCAGCTTCGGCACTGTGACAGTGCTTCTAGTTAGTTTATAGTTGAGATTTTAATCCTTAAAGGCCTATTTCAAACGTTTAAGATGTTAGAACAGGTGCCCTTAACATGCCATCATGAGGAGGTCCTGCTGACAATAGACAGATTACTGGGCAGTGTTTTCTAGTCAAGTCTTGGCTGTCTGTTAATTCATGACACTTGTCCCTAGCCCTTAAGGATTAAGTGTACAGTATACAATAGTTAATGCACCTTCACAGAGGAGATTTAATTCTTACCTGTATGTGTGTCATTCCCCATTTCCTCCCTTGGTACTGTATTGTCACCATGGTCTGGTCACTTTTCACAGGTGGTAATATTTCCACGGACACAACAATATTAGATTCCAAGCACTAATTACAGGGATATCATCAAATATTGCATATAATTTTCAAACATCATTTCATTTACTACTCATTTAGTTTAAATTTGCCCTGTTAATTTCATGTAGGTTGGAGTTGAACACAAAAAGAAGTGTGGAATGGGGTGGGAAGGAATCCACACTATTAGGGAATGTTGTCTGTTACTGTATACCACCATATATATGGAGATGTCTATACGTCACAAGTCCATATCATAGACTCCCCAGAAAGCTTTTTAGGTTAAATAAGTGGCTTTTCTTACAGTTTCTGTATTTCATTGAGTTTGAGTTTTCCCATTTGAATAAGTAAGAAGAAATAAAAACTGAAACCGAGTCTCGACTCTTTTATCACAACTTCTACTGAAACCAAAACTGAGGCACAATTTCACAACCGAAACACTCTAATATAGGAAAATGACTCCATTCCTGTTTTCCTGTTTACATGTAATTGAATACTCCTGTTAAATGAATATTTTTCACAGGCAAAGAGGCTATTCAATTACATGTACCTGAGTTTCACTGTGATGCAATAAGTGGATAGAAATTATCGCTGTGGTCACAACCTGGTTGACTCTGTTTTTCTGCCTGCAGTAGTGAAGAATCTCACTCATTGCAAAAGAAATGTGAAAACATTTAACCCTTTACCAACGCAGACGATATCAAATTTTATTATTTTAAATATGATTTTTTTCAAATTTTTCAAAAAAATTCAACAAAACCATATCATGTGACCCCTCGTTGGAACGAGCTTGACGGGATCGTTCCAACGAGGGGTGACAATGATATGGTTTTGTTGAAATTTTTTGAAAAATAATATTTTTTCAACTGCTGAATTTGCATATTACGCGGACGGATGCAGGCGATTCGTTGGGTAAAGGGTTAATCTGAAATTTGCTTGTGTCATATTTGCGATATTGTTGGTGGATATGACTGAGGAATGTATTGAGATGGTCCCCAGTGTTTACATTAGTTCTCTTGACAGGCAGACTTTTCGTGACAGTCATGGAAAGCATGTACCCCTTGATTTTCATGATGTTTTCATGTACTGTCTACAGGTACATGACACGTGTAGAGTATTCAGTCTTCATTCCAGCATAAACCCTTGTGATTTAATGATTGAATATGGCGAATGCAAATGTAAGACATTTGTCTGAAGCAGAAATGTGGTGGGCTGGTAGGGATAGTGGAGCAAGGGGCTACCCATCGTCAGGTTTGTGAAGCCCTTGGTGTGCACCATACGGGTGATCACCAGAGCCTGGGCAAGATTTCAGCAGTATGGCACACCAGTAAGACGGAATGGTGGTGGCAGAGACAGGGCAACATCTGCAGCTGAAGACCGGATTTTGATCATTCAGGCCAGTAGGAACCACTTTGCCACGGCAACCCAGCTTTGAAGTGACCTTCAGAATGCATCTGGGGTAAATGTTTCAACGCAGACTATCCGGGCAAGGTTGTACGAAGGTGGTCTCCGATCGAGAAGACCATGGATTTGCATTCCGCTGTCCCAGAACCACTGCCAGGCATGATATGAATGGGCCATGGACCATTTTGGATAGACCAGAGAAGATTGGCGACCTGTCCCTTTTTCAGATGAGTTAAGATACTGCCTAGACTATACAGGTAGGCTTCTTGGGTATGAAGAAGACCAGGAGAGCAATTCCATGCAGCCAACATTGCTGAGCATGACCGCTATGGTGGAGGCCCAATAATGGTCTGGGGCCGGCATCAGCTGGGATGGACGTACAGAGCTCTGTGTCCTTGACCGTGGTACATTGACAACAAAGCTGTATATTGATGAGATCCTGGATGCCCACGTCAGATTGTATGCAGGTGCAGTGTGTGATAGATTCATTCTGATGGTCGATAATGCCCTTCCTTATGTTACCCGTGCTGTCTGGGAGTACCAACAGTGGGGGGGGGGGGGGGGGGGGGGGGGGAGGGGGGGATGGTGGACAGGGGGATTGAACATACAAACACAAACAAAATCTTAATTTCTGTACTTAAATCATTAAAGATACAATTATATAAAAAATATATACACTTTTCATAACAATATTTCAACTAAACTGTAAAACGCGTAATTGGATATTCTTTGTGCTTAGGAAACTTTGTGTATATATTGTGTTATAATCTGGTGGGTAGCCTAGAAAGAGACCTTTCTGAAAATGTACAAATCTGTGTACATTTTGGTGTAAGGGAGATAACTCAAAGGTGAATTGATTTACGCTGCTCCATTGAACACATTTGATACTTGGTGAAAACATGAATTTTTCAACAGAATAACTGTAACGAGACCAAAGCAATCTGTCATTGGCAGACATGAGGTCCTCAGAGGGTGAATGTGCTGGTGCTATCCCATACAGTGGGCCAATGTATTCTCTGGGTACCTCTTTCTGTTTAGGTTTGAGACCTTGATTCAGATTGAGGTTCACAGAGGGTAAATTTAGTGATGCTACCCTGCTGTGCATGGTAGCATCACCAAATTCATCCTCTTGGGTCCTCATTTTGCAGATGACAGGCTGCTTATTATCTGGCATGGTGGAAAATGATGCTGAAAGTGCACTTAACACCAATAAATAACTAAATAAATTCGGACACTCTTTGGATATCTTTACAAAAAATTTAATTTAATTAATTTATATGGTACCATAGATCGATTAATATTTTTAACTTGTGGCTATTATCAAAAATGATGAAAATTAAATTGGTTATGGAGATAAAGTTGAAATGTTTAAACCGATATATAAATTGTTTAAAAACTATATTCACCATTGCTTAACAATATTAGTTTTGATACCAAAAGATATTGTTTGAGTTTTGTCCATTTTTGCTGTTTCGTTTTAGCTGACCTGACTGCAAGTCATTGGGAAATATGCATTCAGTCTCTGAGGTCCATTAATTTTTTGAAACTTGTCTTCTTCTTCACAACCACTGGGCCAAATTCAAACATATATTGCATAGACCATCTATGGAGTATACCCTTTCTATTTTGTTCAAATGAAGCATCTGCCATCTTCGGTTAATCCCCCAAAAGGTTAAAAATCTTCTTCTCATGAACCACCAGAGAGAATGCCTTGATATTTGGTATGGAACATCCTTTGGTGATGAAGATTAAAATTTGTTCAAAGGAAGTTGGTAGGTCAAATATTTGGGCTCTTTGTGGGAGCATATCCATTTTTGGCAGAGACCCAAAATTTGTATTTCAAGAACTGGTGGGCCAATTTGTACCAAATTTAGTATGTAGTACAAGTGCGTCCTGAGTAATTGATTAATCCCGAAAAAATATTTTCTCAGCCCATGGCAACCCTAGGGGCTAAAAATAGGAAAAAATTAAAAAGCCCATATTTCCCAAACCACATGGAACAGAGAACTCTTATTTGGTATGAAGCATCCTTAGGACCAGTAGAATGGAATGGTTAAAAAAATTATCATTGGTTGTGCCAGGGTGTTCTGAAGGCGGCATTGAAAAAATGCTGAGTCAGCTTTTTGGCAGTAATTTTTCCTGAAGCAATGGCTGTTTACATTATTCTTACTAGATTTCAGAGTAATTAATCATATTGAAGAGAAGTGGAGTTAGCTGTCAAACATGACATGTAATCTATGATTTTAATCAGAAATGTCCATATGTGATTCTTTGATTGAAACCTTTTCAATGCTGTGCACATATATGTTTTTTTCTGGTTTCTGGGAAAGATTCATCTGATCCCTGTATGAATATCTTTAATTTAACCCTCCCAAGACTTCAATGTGGGTTCCAAAGATTTTATTTCATGTAATGTGGGAATAATGATAATCCTTTCCATACTCACATTACTGCTCTAAACATCATTCAGATAAGGGGCAGAGCCAAAAATGGCCATTTGTGATTCCTGTATGAATATCTTTAAATACTCTTAACGAAAACCTATTTCTGATTTCTTTAAAAATAAAATATTTTACCCCCAAAAATAAGTCTCCATAAATTCTCGTTCTAGTGAATTCTGTTTCTCGAGTTTGAAATTTTTTTTATTCTTTAAAACCACTGGACCGAATTCATTCATTTATGGCACAGACCATCTTTGGAGTATACCTTTTCTACTTTGTTCAAATGAAGCTGCTGCCATCTTCAGGCTGGTGGAGTTTACTCCTCTGATTTTTGTCCCCCAAAATTACTATATCCACTGGGGTGGGGTTAATGCTCCCTAAGCCTAAAATGCTTTAAAAATTCTCTTCTCATAAGTCACCTGCAATAATCATTAGATTTCTGGTTTGGAACTTACTTTAGTGATGCAGATTCACTTTTTTTCAAAGAAGTTCAGTAGATCAAAATTTGGGCTCCCAAATTTGGGCTACACTAAAAATTTCCATTTTCAGAACCAATGGGCAGATGTGAACTAAATTAGTCATGTAGTATATAACTGGGTCATAAGTAGGGATGCAAAGGCCTGGAAAGTTTCTGGTAATTTTCGATATTTTCTATGGAAAGTTTCCAGGAATTTCATTTATGCTGGGAATTTATTTATTTTTGTGGTGGGGGGGGGGGGGGGGGGAGGGGGGGGGGTTGAGAGGAGAGAACCACAGAAGTTGAAAACAAAACAAAACAAAAATTTTGTTTGGTTGTTTTTTTTAATATTTCGCAGAACAGAGCTTGCCAGGAAGCTTTCCTTGGACCAGCAGAAATGAATGGCCAAAAAAGTTGCCTTTGGTTTTGTCATAGCAAATCAAAAAAATTGCTCTTGCTGGTGATCACTTACTGATACACTCATCTCTTTTGACAACTTGAGCTAGGTGAGGGCTTTAGGCTCTCTTTAAGCTACATTTTGTCTCAAAAACATAGGTTATGACCTCTCATTGGAACGAGCTCGATGAGCTCATTCCAATGAGGGGTCATAACCTTTGTTTTTGAGACAAAAAATGAAAAAATAATGAAAATTAAGGCCTAAAAAAATTAAAAATCTGTTTCTCAGGCCCTCTCGCATGGTCCTTTTGGCTGCCACATGCACTCTTTTTATAACCAATTTAAACTTAAAAAATATTAAAATTAAATGGTTTATGTCTGATATTTTACCCAAGTTAAAAAAATTGAGGAATTTGTCCCTTGAGTGCCTTCTTGCACTCAAGGGATGAAATACACCACCACCCATGCTATTCTGTAGATTATGAGGCCTAAAACTTGAACCAAGAACATGAACTTTTGATGGCAAAGAAGTAATTACTGCAATAAAAAATAAAATAAAAAAACGCTCGCCCGCATGCAATTTCACAAATAATGGCCTGAGAAACAGAAGATCTACTTTGTGTGGCCTAACTGGGGATTTTTTAGAATAGCGCTGACCGGTTTTGAAAGTTACGTTGGGTAAAGGGTTAAAATAATAATTTTGATATTGTGTGTATTGGGCAAAGGCTTACAGTATATAGCAACACCATAAATGTTAATCACTATATAGCTCGCTCACTGGTTGTTGAATGGCTTTTGTTAAGTTCTGTCATAATGTCATAAATCTGACAATCTATAAAACTTGATTAAATCTGTTCGGTGCATCCATGTTTGATTTTATGTTGAAAGCATGAATTTGTATTTGTGAATCTTGAAATACTTTGTATGTCTTTCAGTGGTAAGTGAGCACCCTTTCAACAATCATTTAATATTGTATTGTTTTAGCACTGTTGTATTGATTTTTTGTATTTTAAAATTGTTCATTTCAGAATTAATATACGTTAGTAGTTTAAAAACCTTCGTACAGTCCAACCACTGTGAACTGGTCACTTTTCCTGGGTGGGTAATATTTCCACTGATGCAGTAATATTGGATTCCAAAAACTTATTATAGGAATAATTATCGAAAATTTAATTAATAAAGCACCGGGTACAACCCGGTGCTTCATTAATTAAAATTTTGCTGGTACTGATTTTTATCACCTGGTAAATGCAGGCGTGGACATCTCCGCCCAAGCATGGATTTTGGCCAGTCCTCGGTGATTATACTGTACATGTATCTTGTAATGTATTAGATACCCCGTAAAATGGTAACCTGAATTTCAAAATTTGTTTTGTTAAACTCTTTTTTAGCTGCTGGCTGATTTTCCCAGCCTAGTGCAAAAACACTTGTTACCTATTGGATATTTATATGTGTGATGCTGGCTCTTGTTTAGACAGTATACCCCATTAATATATGGAGTGTGGTTGCTCAATAGGTAGAGGTGCAGGTTGAGAGGTCCTCGGTTCGAATCCCACCTGCGACAACCGCATTGTGTCCTTGGGCAAGACACTTCACCCCCATTGCCCATGTGGGGCTATGGTGGCATTGTGTACTGAGACGTACTGCACATCGATGGTGCCCTTGTCTTCAGCCATTGCTTACCTTGCTTGTGTGGAGTTAGTATGTTGGGGAGCTGGCAGTTGCTTGTCATTGTAGAAATATGAGACCTTAAACACCAATAAATAAATAAACAAATACCCCATTAAATAGAATGACTCTCCTTATTGATTTCTAGAAGCTCGATTTGATTTAATTTTTTTTTTGCTGTCTGAGATTATCAGACACAACAGTGACAGCTGCTCTAATAGATTTCTGAGGTGCATTGTATTCTCTGATCAGAATAGGGGATTCCAATTCAATACTGTCTCTTTTAAGTACACTAGTCAGTGACACCCAGCTGTTCATCATCCACAAAATAGCAGATGATGTTCAAATCCAACCTGTTTCAAGCTGTGTACAAGTGCTCAGTCACCCAAATATGAAGCAATAGGGAAGATGTTAAATGTAAAACTTTCAAATGATTGTATAATATACATGTACTGGGTTTGTGAAGGTCCTTGAATTCAAGAAACAGCCTTGAATTTGACTTAGGGCCATTTAACGCCTTGAAATCCTGGAAAATGAAACAGGTGGCCTTGAAGAGCCTTGAATGTTCACTAAATAAAAATACAGACAAAGCACATAAGGCCACGCAAAGTAGACCTTCTGTTTCTCAGACCATTATTTGTAAAATTACATGCAGGCGAGCGTTTTTTTATTTCATTTTTTATTGCAGTAATTACTTCTTTGCCATCAAAAGTTCATGTTCTTGGTTCAAGTTTTAGGCCTCATAATCTACAGAATAGCATGGGTGGTGGTGTATTTCATCCCTTGAGTGCAAGAAGGCTTTGCAATGCTAAAGCATTGCAAAGCCTTCTTGTACTCACGGGACAAATTCCTCAATTTTTTTAACTTGGGTAAAATATCAGACATAAACCATTTAATTTTAATTTTTTTTTAAGTTTAAATTGGTTATAAAAAGAGAGCATGCGGCAGCCAAAAGGACCATGTGGGAGGGCCTGAGAAACAGATTTTTAATTTTTTTAGGCCTAATCAAAACTATATAGTTGTATAAGCATGTATCGTGATCTTGTAGTCATAAACTAGGACCCTCTGGTCATTGCTCCCACCTTCCATTTCCCTTTAAGTGCAGTAGGAAGAGGGAAGCAATACTAGAGAGAGTCCTAGTTAGGCCTAGTGAAGGCCGGGCCTTCAGAATCCTTGGATTTGGCACTTGTAGGACATATAAAATTCTGGAAAATGTTGAGAAATGGCCTTGAATAGCCTTTCATTACAGTACGGCCACCGTTGACAGGTCACCTTCCACTGGTGGCAAACATATCCATGGATGCAATAATATTAGATTCCAAACACAAATTATAGAAATAATCATCACAAAATATTAGAAATGAAGCACCGGGTACAACCCGGTGCATCATTAAATGAAATTTTGATGATGATGATTTTTAGCTTAACTTGACATAGTCAGGATAAGCTATTGCCATCACACATGCGGAAGTCTGTAAGTCTGTGAGTCTGTAAGTCTGCTCACATTTTCCTTTAGCACGGGCTACACCCCGCAGTTCCTGTCTGATCATCACGAAATTTCATATGCAGGTTTGGGGGTCATGTCTAGATGAGAACGTCTCCTTTTGGTCGTGATCGGGCAACCGATATGGCTGCCCGAGCCCAAAACCCAAAAACCATTAGCACAGTCTACAGGTCGTATTTATGAAGGGATTTCATTGTAACTTGGTAGGATGCCTCTGTATAATGCCTAGATGAGAATGTCCCCTTTTGGGCATGATCTATCAACTGTGATGGCTGCCCAAGCCCGAAACCCAAAAACTTTTAGCACAGTCTGCAGGTCATGTTTAATATGGAGGGATTTCATTGTAACTTGGTAGGATGACTCCTTATGATGTCTAGATGAGAATTTCCCCATTTGGGCATAATCTGCCAACTGTGACGACTGCCTGGGCCCAAAGCCCAAAAACCTTTAGCACAGTCTGCAGGTCATATTTATTGAGGAATGTCATTGTAACTTGATGGGTTGACTTCATATAATGTCTAGATGAGAAATTCCCCTTTTGGAGTGATTGGGCAACTGTGACCGCTACAGGGGCCTGAAGCCCGAAAACCGTTAGCACAGTCTAGAGGTCATATTTATGAAGGGATTTCATTGTAACTTGGTAGGATGACTCCAAATAATGTCTAGATGAGAACGTCTCGTTTTGATTGCGATCATTCAGCCTTGATGGGTGCCCGAGCCCAAAAACCTTTAGCATAGGCAAAAGGTCATATTTATAGAAGGATTTCAATGTAACCCGTTATGTTGAATCCATATAATGCCTAGATGATGACATCCCCTTTTGGTTGTGATTAGTCAGCTGTGATGGCTACAAGTGCCCGAAGCCCGAAAACCTTGAGCACAGTCTACAGGTCATATTTATGAAGGGATTTCATTGTAACTTCGTAGGATCACTCCAGATGATGCCCAGATGAGATTGTCCTCTTTGGTTGCGATCATTCAACCATGATGGCTGCCCAAGCCTGAAGCCCGAAAACCTTTAGCACAGTCTACAGGTCAGATTTATGAAGGGATTTCATTGTAACTTGGTAGGTTGACTTCATATAATGTCTAGATGAGAATGTCCCCTTTTGGACATGATTGGGCAACTGTGACGGCTAAAAGGGCCTGAAGCCCAAAAACCTTTAGCACAGTCTACAGGTCATATTTATGAAGGGATTTCGTTGTAACTTGGTAGGATGACTCCAAATAATGTCTAGATGAGAACGTCCTATTTTGGTCGTGATCATTCAGCCTTGATGTGTGTCCGAGCCCAAAAACCTTTAGCATAGGCAAAAGGTTATATTTATAGAAGGATTTCATTGTAACCTGTTAGGTTGACTCCATTTAATGCCTAGATGATGACATCTCCTTTTGGTCGTGATTGGTCAGCTGTGATGGCTACAAGTGCCCGAAGCCCGAAAACCTTGAGCACAGTCTACAGGTCATATTTATGAAGGCATTTCATTGTAACTTCGTAGGATCACTCCAAATGATGTCCAGATGAGATTGTCCCCTTTGGTTGCGATCATTCAACCATGATGGCTGCCCGAGCTCGAAGCCCGAAAACTTTTAGCACAGTCTACAGGTCATATTTATGAAGGGATTTCATTGTAACTTGGTAGTTTGACTTCATATAATGTCTAGATGAGAACGTCCCCTTTTGAACACGAGTGGGCAACTGTGATGGCTACAGAGGCCCAAAACCCAAAAACCTTTAGAACAATCTACAGGTCATAATTATGAAGGGATTTCATTGTAGCTTGATAGGATCTCGCCAAATAATGTCTAGATGAGAACATCTCCTTTTGGTTGCGATCATTCAGCCTTTATGGCTGCCCGAGCCCAAAGACCTTTAGCATAGTCTACAGGTCGTATTTATGGAAGGATTTCAGTGCAACTTGTTAGGTTAACTCCATATAATGCCTAGATGATGACATCCCCTTTTGTTCGTGATTGGTCAACTGTGATGGATACAGGTACCTGAAGCCCGAAAATCTTGAGCACAGTCTACAGGTCATATTTATGAAGGGATTTCATTGTAACTTTGTAGGATCACTCCAGATGATGCCCAGATGAGAATGTCCCCTTTTGGTTGTGATCTTTCAGCCATTGTGGCTCCCCGAGCCCAAAAATTTAGCATGTCTGTAGATCGTATTTATGGAAGGATTTCATTGTAACTTGCTAGGTTGAATCCATATTATGCCTAGATGATGACATCCCCTTTTGGTCGTGGTTGGTCAACTGTGATGGCTACAGGTGCCCGAAAACCTTGAGCACAGTCTACAGGTCATATTTATGAAGGGATTTCATTGTAACTTCGTAGGATCACTCCAGATGATGTCCAGATGAGAATGTCCCCTTTTGGTTGTGATCATTCAACCATGATGGCTACCCAAGCCTAAAGCCTGAAAACCTTTAGCACAGTCTTCAGGTCATATTTATGAAGGGATTTCATTGTAACTTTGTAGGTTGACATCATATAATGTCTAGATGAGAACGTCCCCTTTGGACGCAATTGGGAAACTGATGGCTACAGGGGCCCGAAGCCCGAAAACCTTTAGCAGTCTACAGGCCATATTTATGAAGGGATTTCAATGTAACTTGATAGGATGACTCGTTTTGGAATAATTTCACTGTAACTTGGTAACTTTCGTTGATATACGTTAACTGTGAGGGCCACATACATTAACTGTGAGGTCATATTAACCCACCCCTCAGCTCTTTAGTACAGTGTACACCTCATATTATTTTTATCAAAAACATAGCATACAGGGAACAGAAATGAACATATTCCCAATTATCACAATTCTTGTCTTATTTCATAATCCTTTCATAAACATTGAACATTATCCTTTTCATCAAACACAACACACAACTTAAGCTACAGTGTCATTGACACTTTAATTATTCACTGGTAAATGCATGCATGGAAATTCCTGCCCAAGCGTGGATTATGACCAGTCTATGGTGACTTTACTGTATATAATCTGACTCTTCTGTTTATTAAGCCCATTCATTAAAAATGGTAATGCATGGCCATGCATTAACCCTTTACCCCATGCAGATGATATCAAAATTTATTATTTTAAATATCATTTTTTTAAATTTTTCAAAAAATTTCAACAAAACCATATCATGTGACCCCTCATTGGAATGGCCTCGACGAGCTCATTCCAAAGAGGGGTCACATGATATGATTTTGTTGAAATTTTTTGAAAAATATTTTTTCAGCTGCCAAATTTGCATATTACATGATATGGTTTTGCTGAAATTTTTTGAAAAATAATATTTTTGCAGCTGCTAAATTTGCATATTACGTGGGTGGATGTGGCCGATTTCTTGAGTAAAGGGTTAACAGAAATAGCACCAGGTGTACTTTAATATGTGGGTTTTTTGGATATATAATTAGAATCTTCAGCTCATCCCCAGTTCATATCAAAGTTTACAAAACTCATCCAATAAATTATGTCAGCACCGAGCTTAACTGAACTCATTTTGTAAATTTTGATATAAACTAGGGACTCAATGGAGTCCCTCTATGAATTTTATCTGTCCATCCCTGCAGGAACCCTGATGTACCTGTACAGTACAGTCACTGTTGACTGGTCATAATCCAAGCATTGTCAGTGATGTCCATGCATGCATTTACCAGGTAATAAAAATCAGCAAAATTTTAATGAAGCACTGGGCTGTACCGGGTGTTCATTAATTAAATTTTTGATGATTAATCCTACAATTAGTGTTTGGAATGTAATAGTATTGCATCCTTGGAAATATTGCCCACCCATGGAAAGTGACCAATCTACAGCGGTCGTACTGTAGTGCACAGAAAGTCTGAAAATACAGTACTGTGATCACAAAAGCAGACAGAAAATGTCAAATCGGATCACAACTGGGTCACAATTCAGTCAAAGTTCTCAGTCAATTAATCTTTCCACAACACTATAGAATATGACGTGTTAATCCTTTACCCAACGAATCCTTTGCATCCGCCCGCATAATATGCAAATTCAGCAGTTGAAAAAATATTATTTTTCAAAACATTTCAACAAAACCATATCATGTGACCCCTCGTTGGAACGAGCTCGACGAGCTTGTTCCAACGAGGGGTCACATGATATGGTTTTGTTGAATTTTTTTGAAAAATTTCAAAAATGATATTTAAAATAAAAAATTTTGATATCGTCTGCGTTAGGTAAAGGGTTAAAGAAGAAATGCGAGGACATTGAATCTGAGATGCTATTTTTGGTCCAGTTTTGTTAATATCCGAGACTTTGGTTTTGCAATGGTCAGTGTGCGACTGGGTGGATGTCTTGGTGTCCTCACACTGTTAGCACAATAACTTGAACAAACGTTCTCCGTTTTGACTTATATTTGCTATACAGGTCTTTCTCAATAATATCTAGAATAAGTTCGAAAACTGGCCCGGCCCAATTTTTCATTACAAAGTTATGGCCCTTAATTAGTCAATTCTTACAAATTTTGAGCACGTTAGTGCAAAAACTTGAACAAACATTCTTCGATTTGACTAATATTTTCCTCACAGGTCTTTTGCAATAATATCTGGAACAGGTTTGAAAACTGACCCAGCTCAATTTTTGTTACAGAGTTATGCCCTTAATTGGTCAACATTTTCAAATTTTGGGCTCGTTAGCGATCAACCTGTATACCGGTAGTATAAATTCTCTGTCCACTTTCTTGCCCAGAACACTGTAAAGTCTCATCTTTTGAAACAGATGAGAGAGAACATTGAATGTCAGGTGCTATTTCGGTTTGTTTTTCGTGATTTTGATTTGATTTCATATTTTATTTAGGAAATCTTGAAGGCATGTTGTGTCCATATTTGATTGGGAAACTGACCACATTTTTTTATTACAATACTGTACTTTAGTTTAGGTTAACTGGAAACTTTCATCAGTAATTATTATCTCTCTGTAAGGAAGGGATATATTAAAGAGCTCTGTCTGTCTTGCCAACTGTCTGTCCATCTGCCCTTCTGTCCGGAAGTTTAATGCAATAACGTGAACAATAGTTATCAGATTTTAATTAGTTTGGGTTTTGGCATACTACTTTATATTAACAAGGTCTTGGACAAGTTCGATAATTACCATCTTTCGATGGAAAGTTAAGAACTAAACACGTTGAACATCTGTTTCTCAGGGCCTACTGCATGGTCCTTTTGGCTGCCGCATGCTCTCTTTTCATAACCAATGCAAACTTTAAAATTGAAAATGAAATGGTTTATGTCTGATATTTTACCCAAGTTAATAAAATTGATAAAATTTGTTCCTTGAGTGCAACAAGCATTGCAAAGCCTTCTTGCACTCAAGGGACAAAATATGCCACCCTTCCATGCTATTTTGTAGATTATGAGGCCTAAAACATAAAACAAACCAAGAACATGAACTTTGATGCCAAAGAAATAATTACAAAAATTACAAAAATAAAATTAAAAAAACCTTTGCCCACATGCAATTTTACAAAAAATGGCCTCAGAAACTTTGTGGTGCCTAAGGAAGTTACATGTATTGCCTATTGTTTGTTGAATTTAGGCTTAATTTCCATTGTTTATACTATAACTTGAACAGTTGATCTCAGATTTCAATAAAATTTGATAGACTGCTTTATATAAACGTTGCTTGGACAAGTTTTAGAGATACTGAGATTTCTCTCAAACTGAATGTGTTTTTGCCCTTTGTTTGTTGAATTTTGCTCAGAATTGTAATTTGTTTGTGCAATGATTGAACATTAAACATCCAAATTCAATAAATTTGATTCGCCTCCAGGGGTAACTCTGTTCTGCCCTTGGGAAGGCACTTAATCCTGATTGCCCTTGTGGAAACACAGTGGCTTTATGTACTAAGGTGCACTGCATGTTGATGGTGCTCATGTCTTCAACCAATGCCAACCCTGCTTGTGTGGAGTTAGTACGGTGGGGAGTCTGGCAGTTGCTTGTCATTGCTTGGTGGTTCTTTCTGGGTCCTCCCACTTCCTCCACCCATAAAACTGTCTGACCCTGGCTGTTTAAAGTGTTGTTAAATCCCAATAAATTCCCTGTGGGAACACGGCGAAGTGAAGCAGTGCCTGTTCACTGCGGTAAACAGGCTCTGTTTTCCTGGTAAAATAGGACGTGCAAACCCTCTCTAAAATGGGCATGTGGCTTATTAACGCTCACCTCTGGTATTGAGTTGATACTCATGTTGTGGTCATGATTAGCCATTGTGCAAAAATATGTGACCTTAAACACCAATGAATAAATAAATAAGTAAATAAATAAATAAATAAATAAGACATATTAATAATGTCTTGGACATGTTAAAAAATTATGATGGCTTTTTGAAAATCAAGGGAGTAGTTACTCCTGATGCATTCCACATGCATACATTTACTAAAAGCAGTAGTATTGTAGTTTTTATAATTTTCCGAGTCATCTTTGCTTTAGGGCCTTCATAAGAGCTCCAGTTGATATGTATATCATCAGTAAAATGTATTGATTTTGGAAAAATGCATTAAGAATAATTTTTATTTGAAATGTACAAAATTGTATTGATAATTGACATGTAGATGTATCACATGCATGAAAGAAGCTTGTGTTGCAATTATTAATCGTAGATATTTAAAGTTGAATGATTACAATTTGGCAATCCTCGATCAATTTTACACTGTTGATTGCTGATGTCTATTGACTGAATCCAGTCTTAAGCATCTTGTTCGTTTAACCCTTTATCTAAAGAATCAGCCATGACTGTCCCCATAATTTAGAAATCAAGTAAATAAAAAAAAAATCAACAAAACCTTATCATGTGGCCCCTCATTGGAACGAGGTGTCCAGCTCATTCCAAAGAGGGATCACATGATGAAGTTTTGTTGAAATGTATTGAAAATTTAAAAAAAAAAAAATTTAACTGTGTGATCCCTGGGAAGTGGAGCAGTGCTTCTTTACTGTTGTAAACAAGCTCTGTTTTACTGGTAAAATAGGACCAGGTAACCAATGCCCTGTGGTGGAAGTCCTCTAAAATGGGCAACATGGGTATGAAAGACTGGCTGTACTTAACTTAACATCCATGTTGTGGTCACGATTAGCCATTATGCAGAAATACAGGACCTTAGATGCCAATAAATAAATAAATTTTTAAAAAATATTTTAAATAAGAAATTTTGATACTGTGTGCATTGGGTAAAGGGTAAACATGTTTTTGGGTTGTTTTTTTTTGTTTCTAACTATGACATTTTCAATACTTAAACTTATTTCTAAATAAAATTTATTGCCATTTTCTTATAGATTTAACCCTTATGGGACTGGAGATTTTTTTTATTCTACATTTTTGCTGTATTTTGACAATCTGTATCTTTTGACTTTGCAGTTGTTTTTAACCCTTTACCCAACGAATCGCCCGCATCCGCCCATGTAATATGCAAATTCAGCAGTTGAAAAAATATTATTTTTCAAAAAATTTCAACAAAACCATATCATGTGATCCCTCGTTGGAACGAGCTCGTCAGGGTTAAGGAAGTCTTTGCTGCTGATATAGGCAGCCAAGACTTCCTTAGAAACAACTGCCATGGCAATAATATATCCACGGACGCAATAATATTAGATTCCAAACACTAATTATAGGAATAAGCATCAAAAATTTAAATAACGAAGCACTGGGTAGAACCTTGGGCTTCATTAATTAAAATTTTGTGGATGATTATTTTTATTACCCGGTAAATGCATGCATGGACAACACTGCCCACACGTGGATTACAGCCAGTCAACGCTGATTGGACTGTAACCTTTAAATGCAAGAAGAAACAACTGGGGTTTGTGATGGTCAAGGATGTGTTAAAGACTGATTACTGTACGGCCCTAGGTTAGTTAATTTCCTCCTTCGATATGTGTCTCTTCAGTCCGACTTCAGACTGTTTGATTAATAAACAAAAACTCCTCTCCTCTCAAACAAATCTGTTTATGCTGATTGCAGCTCAAGATCATTCTCATTGCTATTGGTCCCCCATTTGAACCCTTGGAAGTGAAGCAGTGCTTGTTTACTGTGGTAAACAAGCTGTTTGAGTGGTAAAATACGACCCTGTCACCAGTGCTTGGTGTAGAAGTTCACTAAAAAAATGGCAACATGGGTATAAACAATTGACTAAACTTTACTTTATCTCCGTGTTGTGGTCACCAAGCCTGAAAATAAGCAGTCTGACATTTGCAGAATGAGGTCCCCAGAGGGTGAATTTGATGATGCTGTCCCATACAGTGGGCCAATTTATCCTCTGGGTACCTCTTTCTGTTTAGTTTTGAGACCCTGATTCAGATTGAGGTTCCATTGCAGGGTAGCATCACTAAATTCACCCTCTGGGGGACCTCATTTTGCAGATGACAGTCTGCTTATTTTCTGGCTTGGTGGTCATGCTAAGCCACTATGCAGAAATATGTGACTTTAAGCACCAATAAATAAATAAATAAAGAAATATTTAAAAAAATAAAGAAATAAATAAATAAAAATAGTGTTATTGGTCTGTTGCTGGGAAAAGCTTATCTGAAGCTCATTGAATATGGCTTGCAAGGTTTCTTGAAAGTCCTTGATTTTGTTTGTCCTTGAAACAGTGAATTCTATAACTCTGTTTACCTCCTTACATGTTGCTGGAGGATATTCCTGCCCAGGACAGGAAATTAATTTACATTACAGGGACTGACCTGGGCATGCGCCAGTGCATATTTGGTTCTGAAACATCAGGACCTGGCTCTTAAATCTCATAAATAGGCTTCTCAGTTGGCGCGTAACTTCTCAGATCATATTTTGATATTCTTTCGATGGATAATCGAGAGAGACACTCTTACATGTATTATATATATGATTATCATTTATCATTGTTGTAGAGTGCTTAAGTTAATACTTCAAGTCTTAATTACCAAGCATTAATCTTCACTGTGGTTTCTGATCAAGTCTTGGCTGCCTAAATAGGCAGCCAAGACTTGATCAGAAACCACAGTGAAGATTAATGTTTGCTATAGTGTACTAAATGAAAATGATGAGAGCTATTACATACTTGCAGTGTGTGTTACAAACAGCAGTGTGACTCCGTAAATTAAAATCTGGCGCATGAATTGAAAAAATAGGCTCCGAGGCTAGAGCGTATTTTAAATAGTCCTGATCGGTCCCTGCATTAAAATAAGTAAAATTTGAGCACATTTAACCAAATTTTCACCAGCAAATTATATCGTCTTTTAGACCAGTGATTTCTTGCGTCAAATTTTCAAGAATTTTTCATTAAATCTGGTCATAGCTGCTAGACAACATGTCTAATACAAGAATGATGTCAGAAGTCAACGTCGACACTGTAATGTGAGTTGGTTTCGGAAGTGGAATTAAATTCGTCTTCTCTTTTATTTCATTAACAGTTTACCTGATGCAAATAGAAGAGAATTGCAAAAAAAATTCCCAGCATTTCTTGAAATAATAAACATTTTCATTTTTTGCCTTGGAAACAAAGCTTATGAGCTCATGGAGTTTTTCCAGTGTGTGTCCTTAAGCTATGTTTTCAAGCCAAAATTTGAAAAAAAATTTATGTGATAAGTGCTGGCCAGTTTTGTTGGGTTAGGTAAAAGGTGAACTCTTTACCCAACGTAACGGCCAAAACCAGCCTGCGCTATTCTAAAAAAATCGCCAATTAATTTTCATTATTTTTTTCTTTGAGCTCGTTCCAATGAGGGGTCATAACCTATGTTTTTGAGACAAATAATGAAAAAAAGTAGTTATTCAAGATTATTTTTTGCACGAGTCGTCTGCTTTTCATGTTAGGTAAAGGATTAAATTACACTTGAGTGATAAAAAAAAAATAATTTGGCATGAAATTTCTGAACCTCATTCACTAAAATGAATCTTGCCTCAGGTTAATTTTAGTGCACTATGTACGGAAATTTCGCATGAAAATGCAACTCATGAGAGACCCTCTATTTATTTTTTGTTATTTTTTATATTTTCAGTTGAAAACTACTGATGCAGTCATTGTGTAAAGATTGTGTGATTGACAAGGTGACTTATGGAGACTGACAATTTACTTGTAGATTATATGGACCCACAGAGGACCCCATCTCCACAGTACATACAACCTGGAGTGAATGGAATACTGAGGCGCAGTAGTACAGATGATGAAATGATTGACATTGCTGCAGAAAATAATTTGGACCCTATCAAAGAATACTCCGATGACCCAGAGAGACCTACAGGCAGTAAGTAGCATATTTAATATTATTTTCTATCTTGTGTAATGTGATCTTGAGCAAATTACAGTGAAATCTTGAAAACTCAAATCCTTGGGATCAGGGTCGCCGAGAGTGAGAACAGGCCTGCGGCAGTGTGTAGAATGAGCATTACGGGCCCTGCAAGCGCCAAAGATGCGAAGCAATAAGCAGAATTTTTTTTTAAATTAATGCTAGCAGAAGCATTCTCCTGCATTTTCTTGACAATATCTACTCAATTATTTCCTTACAATTTGGGTAATTATTACCTGTATTTTTGTGTGTATGGAGCATTTTTCTCCAAAGATAATTGTGACCACCATGATGCAGGAAAGACGGGTGGAAAACCAACAAACTGGAACAAGTGTTTTTTTTTTTTTATATGAATGGAACCTGGTAAGTAATGCAGCTATGCACTCTTGCCAACTCCACTAGCATTAGAGGCCTGCACCAAAAGCTTTCCCACAAGCTTCAGCTCGGATGTATCGATATGTCAACTTACACATTTTTTAAAACACCAAAAATCCTGGGGCAGTTGCACCTCTAACCCCATCCCCCATCGGTGCTAGTGAGGGGGATCAGGGAAATTTCTTCAAATTATCAAATGTTCGAGTTTTAAAAAATTAAAAAATGTGACTTGCAGTCTTGGTTTTGTTTGATTGAGATTGAGTTTTATATTAACCCTTTACCCAACGTAATGACCAAAACTGGCCAGCGCCATTCTGAAAAGTCACAAAATAATTTTCATTTTTTGTCTCAAAACATAGGTTATGACCTCTCATTGGAACCAGCTCATCAAGCTCATTCCAACGAGGGGTCATAACCTATGTTTTTGAGACAAAAATTAGTTATTCAAGAATTGTTTTTACAAGTGCCGTCTGCTTTTCATGTTAGGTAAAAGGTTAAGGTGTGTGTAAAGCATGTAAAATACCAAATTGTATTCAACCTGTAGCAAAAAAAAAGTATAATGAACAACTGATCACATCAGTCTTATTATTGATATCCCCAAACTCCCATGTATGTACAGAAATGGATAGCAATGTAGCAATGAGCAAGTAAAGAATATGTTGTGCAGTAATGCCTAAAAAAATAAAAAATAAATAAAAAATCTGTTTCTTAGGCCCTCCCACATGTTCCTTTTGGCTGCCGCATGATCTCTTTTTATAACCAACTTAAACTTTAAAAAAATTAAAATTAAATGGTTTATGTCTGATATTTTACCCAAGTTAAAACAATTGATGAATTTGTCCCTTGAGTTCAAGAAGGCTTTGCAATGCTTTAGCATTGCAAAGCCTTCTTGCACTCAAGGGATGAAATACACCACCACCCATGCTATTCTGTAGATTATGAGGCCTAAAACTTGAACCAAGAACATGAACTTTTGATGGTTAAGAAGTAATAACTGAAATAAAAAATAAAATAAAAAACCGCTTGCCCACATGGAATTTCACAAATAATGGCCTGAGAAACAGAAGATCTACTTTGTGTGACCTAAATGCAAGAAGATAATTCTTATTTTTTTAGCATCAGGGTGAGCTATTGCCAACACATGGCATCCATCGTTTGGCATCCATTGAATTTACATATCAGTCTTTTTCTTCAGGAATCACTGGATCAAACCCAACCAAACTTGACATAAATGATCTTTGAGGATAACCTTCCATGTTTGTTCAACAGACGTAGCTGAGCCCAATGGGGGAAGTGCCCCAAAAACCTAAAATTCTTAAAATACTCTCTGTTAAACCACCTGTTAGAATGCCTTGAAATTTGATATGCAGATTGCTTATATGCTTAAGATTCAAGTTTGTTCAAAGAAATTTTCTTAGGCAATATTTGGGCTCATGCTGGGAGGGGCTTTTTTTTGTACCTGTCCCAAATTTCTATTTTCAGATCGGTGAGCCAATTTGGACCAAATTTGGTATATACTAGTATTTGGGTTTATGTACATGACTTATGCCCACATCCTGTGGGAACTCCAGCAGCTAAAAATAGAAAAAAAATGAAGGGACATATTTCCCAAACTGCAGGGAACAAATAATTGTTGTTAGTCCCCCATAGTTTCACCGTGAAGGGGACTATTGGACAGGGTCCTGCCGTGAGGGCGACTAAGGCGATTATGTCGACCTTCTAAGCCCAAAATCGCCTAGATAAATAGTCGGGGCGATTACAAGTCGCCCTCTAAAAATTGGCCAAAATGAGGAAACTGTAAAGGCTGAACTGAGTGATCCGAGGTTTACATAAAAACGATTATTTTCAAGAATCGAATGTGCTTGAGTGTGATAAATGGGCATTTTCATTCGTCAAATAAAAGGGCATTTATTTGAAATCATATGACATTGACAACAATCAATTGTCCATTGTCGCTTTTGGCGGATTTTTTATTTCTATTTTGTTCCGTTTGAGTTGGAGCTTCAAGTGTCGAAACGAAAATAGGTGACTTACGCGACTCAACAAAATAACCCCGTTTGAAAGTAGGTTACCTCGCTTAGGATACCAAAAATGTTTCCACAACGGACATATTTTCTGAAACTGTATTTTTATTTCGTTTTGCTGACGACTGTTAACTGTTGGGCCAAAAAAACATGAATGGAATTGAAACACATGAAAAAAAGCTTTAGTGATGACAAGAAAAGCTTTGTATAGGGCACAAAAAGGGGTCCTCCTAAACACCGGAATGACATGAAATGACGTGGAATGACACCAGAATGCCATAAAAATGATGAGAAATGACATTTATTTTACAAAATACTTGACCCCAGAATGTATTTTGTTTATTAACTAACAAAGTACGTTCCAAGGAACATTCTTACATCTGGTCCTGTTCACACTTTCAGACTTAAGAAATTATTAGCTCAGTAGACTTTGGTGAAAGGCAATCACAGGAGGGTACTGGGGGATTGGCACGAAGAAGAGGGGAGGGGTCATGAAGGAGAGGGAAGCAGTGGGGGATTTTCAGTCAATAATTACTTTGTGATTTTTTAACCTGGCATAGATGCATCATAGACAACTGGACCTGGATTAATCTGACGTTAATGGAGGACCACAAGCAGAAAATATGAAGGCGGTGGGGGTGGTACATAAATATTTTTAATTTTCCCCACTTGCTTATGAAGTCTCCCTACTTGACACTGCAGTCTCCCTATTTTTTCTGGAGGGAGACATGAAGTCTGCCTAAAATTCCCCCCTCAGCTGGTCCCTGCTATTGAATTGCATTCCGTCTGTCTGTCTGTTTGTCTGCCCTTCTGTCCTGTTACCACCTGTATCTCAGAGATGCTTTGGCACTTTTGTATCAAATTTTCAGATTTGATGGGGCATTAGGAAAAATCAAAAAATCTAAGATGGCCAACTGGTGGCCATTTTTGTTGGAAATTGCGTGTAATTCGTTCTACGCTCAAAACTTCTGAACATTTCCATTTTCAATAATTTATGGTATGGAGGTCTAGCAGCATAAGATAAATAACATATCATACAGGTTTTTTTTCTCAAACATAAATTATGCAAATTAGCCTTATTTAACCTTTTTTTCCTGTAATATTTTTGTGCGTATTATGTTGTGTACTGTTACCACCTGTTTCTCAGAGATGCTTTGATGCTTTTGTTTAAAATTTTCAGATTTGATTGGGCACTAGGAAAAACTGATGCACGTCAATTTTTTTCTGAAAAAAAATTCAAGATGTCTGACGGCCATTTTTGTTGAAAATTGCTTGTAATTCGTTATACGCTCAGAATTTCTGAACGACATTTCTGATTTCAGTAATTTTTGGTATGGAGGTCTAGCAGCATAAGATAAATAACATATCATGCGAGGTTTTTTCTCGTGCATAAATTATGCAAATTAGCCTTACTTAACCTTTTTCTCAGGTAATATTTTTGTGCATATTATGTTGTGTACTGTTACCACCTGTATCTCAGAGATGCGTTCATTTCTAATTTTCAAATTTGAATGGAAGAGACATAAGATAAATAACATATTATACAGATTTTATTTCTTGTGCATAAATTATGCAAGTTAGCCTGACTTAACTTTTCTATAGGTATTTGGATGCTTCCAGTAAAACCACAGAAATATGGGTAATATTGGGACTAGTTTGTTGAATTGTTGCTTTGACATCCATATTTGTTTGGGTTTTATTGAGGAAATATCAATATATTTCACAGTTATCCACCTATCATGGGGGACGATTGTCTGATCGCTGGCGAGCGGCATTGCACTTGTTTGTATATGGCATCCTTTGGTCCAGTAGAATTGAATGGGCCCCAAAAATCTCGATTGTGTCATGGGGTGCCATATGGGGGCAGAGTCAGTACTTTTCAACAGGCACTCTCTAATAATTTGTCTTAAAACAAATATATATAAACAAAAGTTTGGCTGAATATGATACATGAGCAAGGAAAATGTTCTGCTCTGGTACCCTCATTTGTCTGAAAGCCCTGATAGTGGTTTCTAGTACTCAACCAGTTAACATGGATTAGTTAGAACAAAGAGGAACTGAATGATGGATCGATTTAATTGTCAGTTTTCAAGGAAATAGCCTAAGGGGTCAAAAGACTAAAAACGCATTAGGCACAAACATAGCCAATTAGAGATTTAGTAAATACAGTAGAATCCTCTTAATTGAATATCCATTTTGCCAGTGAAAATTATTCAATTAACAGGAGTATACAATTAACAGGGATTTGGTCAGTT
The DNA here is from genome assembly GCA_031216915.1 of Pictodentalium vernedei. NCBI lineage: Eukaryota > Metazoa > Mollusca > Scaphopoda > Dentaliida > Dentaliidae > Pictodentalium > Pictodentalium vernedei. The sequence continues at coordinate 143,706,458 of CM062297.1, read as the reverse complement.
TCCTGTGTTCTGGGAGGAAACTGAGCATTTATTCTATTATATCTTGTTTGACAGAGCTCAAAGAGCTCTGTCAATCAAGATATAATAGAATAAATGCCTGTATTGGATGAAGCGAGGCCAAAAAGGTTGATAAATAAGGGGAATTTGGTGTGTGTCACAGTTATTTTTTTGACATATTACAAAAATTTATATACAATTAACAGGAGTTTACTCTACAACCCATATGCAATTAACAGATCAAATTTGTACTGAAGGTATGGTAAATGGTTTTGTGTTTGAAAATTATATTCAGTTAACAGGGATATACAATTAAGAGATATCCAATTAAGTGGGCTCCACTCTATTTATTATATATCCGAACCATTAAATGACAATAAAAGTTCACCAAGATATTCAAGACTTTTTTGCCAGAGACTGGTCACATCTCTCAAGCAGAGTCTAAAATGAGTCCTAAAATGCTTACCTGAATCACGTTTTCTACAAGGAATAAGGGTATTAGTGTTAAGGGATCAGAAAGACTGATGCAAAAAGGATGTGTCACCTTGCATATGTATGCAAACTGCAATGACTGTCACCAAAGAGCTCTGAAAAATGATGTCTGTTTTCAAATCCCATTCCCAACTCCCAGCACAGATCTGTGTCAGACTTGAGCTTATGTTCAATAAGAGCAATGCCTGGCATATCTAAATACGCCCATTGAGCAATTCGAGTTGCAGCAATTTTCCTTCTGAGAGCACTGAAAAATCCACGTCCACCTGGCCATAATTTTGAAAAGGTTAATCAGTTCAGCTTCCAAAGTTCAGGTTCCTATTGTGGTTAGTATTCATGCCATGTTTGGAGATGATTGTTTAAAACACGACTGAGAAAACCACTGGACAGAAAAAAGTTTACAGGCTTCAGAGAGCAGTGAAAATTCTAAGTCCATAGGGACATACATTTGGAAGGGTTAATCCAATTACCCTTAAAATCACAGGTGCACAGGTTCCTATTGTGCTTATTATTCATGCCAAGTTTGAAAAAGATTGGTTGAAGGATGACCGAGAAAACTTCCAGACAGAAAAAATGTTTATGGATGGATGGATGGAAAGAGATGGACAGACAGACCAATCGCATAATATATCCTGTTTTTCAATGGGCGTAAAATAAAAAAGGACTTCCTTTGAAAGATCACCTGGGTTGGTTAAAATTTAGGGTTGAAATTTGGTGAAATATTTAGTGCTCCTGAAAGACATCAGTTGTGTGAAGAAATGGAGTGAAACGGCAGGCAACAAGAACATGAGACAGGTAGATTTGTTTTGACAAATTAGGGCTTTCCACACTCACCAACAAATGTCATCATTAACAAAGACAGAACATTTGATTGAAATAAAATTTATTTTCTTGCCAAATATCAAAAGGTTCTGTCTAGTGGATCAGTGCTGGAAATGAACAGAATTTATGGGTGCAGTTTTAAGCTCCCGCGAAATCAGAGATGGGAGTAAATTACTCCCGTAAAATGTTAGTATATGAATTTTCGAGGGAAGACTGTCACCAAACACCAGAAACCATAACCCTTTGAATACGAGTGGCCACTTTTCCAGCTAGGAACATGATACGCCATAACGTCATTAAATAGGATGGCTGTTCAGGAAATGTGTTGGGTAGACCAATCAGTATTTTCAAACTGCAGCCCGAGGCTGCATGTTGAAAATATTAATCGGTCTACCCCAAATAATGAATATGGACTCTTCTAATTGCTGCCATTGAACTGGCATGGCAGATATTCAAAGGGTTAAATGTATTAGGAATTGATGAATTATGACAGTAACTTGCCAATAGCCACAGAGTGCAGCTTTCTCAAAACAACACAGATTTATATTCCCTCAGTATATTAGTGCTCCACAATATTTTTCAACGAGTGCATTTTTTAGCTTCCATAAAATAGAAAACACGGGTGCTGAGGGGAGCAGTTGCACTTGCACCCATCTTATTTCCAGAACTGGTGGATCTGGAGAAGAAAATCTTCGAGGAATATTCTTGATATTGCAAGTTAAAATTTGGGCTCCATATGGGGCCAATATATGAACCATGGACTTGATTTGAACATACTTAAATCTGCCCCAATTTGGTGTATACCAAATAAGAAAAGTTTCTGCCCGGTGGGTCTGAAAAGGAAAATTTTTAAAGCATTTTATTCATATGGAGCCCAAAATATGAATCCAGGACTTAGTTTGAATAAACTTGAAACTGGCCCCTATAAAGATGTTGTATACATGTATCAGCTATCAGAAGATTCAACTGAAGGTTAAAATTTGGGCTCTCAAACAGAGTTAAAATATGAACCTATAGACTTGATTTGAACAAACTTGAATCAGAGCCTCCTAAAGATGCTGTACACCAAATATGATAAGATTCTGACCACTAGATCTGGAGAAGTAGATTTTTGAAGAATATTCCTCATATTGCACTAAGTTAAAATTTGGGCTGCCTATCTGGGTACCATAAGGAGCCCAAATATAAAACCCAGGGACTTGACTTGAACAAACTTGAATTTGACTTCCTTAAGGATGCTGCGTATGAAATATGAAAAGATCTTGTTATAAAACAAATTCTGTTATAAAATAAATTCTGAATAACAAATCCAGACCACCAAAAATAAATTTAGCCCCCAACCAGTTAATTACCTCTCCCAAAATAATGTACAGTGACATTGATAATATGATCAACAGTGCAGGTCACACCATCAAACCAGAAAATAAGCAGACTGTCATCTGCAAAATGAGGTTTCCAGAGGGTGAATTTGGTGATGCTACCCTGCACAGCAGGGTTGCATCACTAAATCCACCCTCTGTGAACCTCAATCTGAATCAGGGTCTTAAACCTAAACAAAAAGAGGAACCCAGTAGTGCTGCCGCGGTTATCCGGATAACCGGTTAACCTGTGGTTAAAACTTTGACCAGTCCTGAAAATGTTTTAACCGGTTAACCTTACATTCCCTATACTCACCGTATATGTCCGTGTATAAGTCGCCCCCATGTATAAGTCGCACCCCAAACTCACACCTGGAATTCCTCCCTTTTGCCTAAAGCCCATGTATAAGTCGCACCCCCCATTTTTAAATATATGCAGTCAAAAAGAATTAGTTGCAAGTTACGTTTTGCCAATTTGGGGCAGTTTGGGATGCAACGGAAATAGGTAAGCTTTGACGAGTTACCACACGGTGAATAAGATAAAAGAATAAAGGAAAATTATTACTAAAGATTTAAAAAATACTCGCATTTATTTGTTTTTCGTTGTTTGTTTATCACCCCAATGTCTTTCTTCATCCCTGTCAAGAAAATCCAACGCTCGTTTGTGACTGAAAGTTCATAGTTTCAGAATCAGAGCACCATTTGCACCGTAACCTGCGCAGTTGTTGTGATTAAGTTGGTTTTTCCGGAACGCAAGAATGTTCCGGAAAAACCAATAAAAATACAACAAATGCGCAGGTTACAGCGCAAATTGTTTTCAAATTGATGTCCCACTTAAGCATTGTTGGTGCTATTGAAACTAACTTTACCTGGTGCACGTGTGCGTAATTTATAACCGGACATTACACATCAGCGAATTGGAGTTCATGGAATAAATAAATACGTCTCTCCAGGTATTGCTGGCAAACATTTAATGTGTTATTATTTATTTTTTCGTTGTTATTTTGATGATTTTGTATTTTTTATGGTTTCATCCATATTGGCCCCACAAACCTGTTGATTTCTGGTACACGCACTGATGTAAACACATGGGCGATTGAACAACAACGACTAAATAGAATACTTCTTTATTATTATTTATGGTCAATGTAAATAACATTGGCCGGCCCGATATAATAGTTACAGTTGAAGCAAGAACACACTACAAATATAGGTACCTTAAATGCGGTTAACCACGGTTAACCATGGTCAAACACGCTGGTTAACCGGTCAGAAAAAAGTCTTAACCGCGGCAGCACTAGAACCCAGAGGATAAATTGGCCCACTGTATGGGATAGCATCAGCAAATTCACCCTCTGGGGACCTCATTCTGCAAATGACAGATTGCTTATTTTCAGGCTTGCACACCATCATCATTAATTATCATGTTATTTTTTATACAAGCTGAGTTCAAATTTCCGAGGGTATTATTCAATGATTTAGTAAGTTTCTGCCAAAGTAAAGACTTTGAGAGATTGTAGGTATTTGAGATATCGAAATTCAAGTTCTTGAAGTTGAAATTGATGGTTTTGTACACTCAGTGGTTAGGACCAACAGGTCATTTTGAGTTATCATGGATATTTGAGTTTTAGAAGTTCATGTTATCGAGATTTCAAAGTATTAATTTTTAGATTATCCTTCACAGTGTTGATATTCATGTTTGCCCTGATATTTATGATCCAGTAGAGGTTCCAGGAACTGATTAGAACGGGTGTGGGAGTACGCTACAAATTGTCGAGGGGACCCGCAGCTAATGTTTCCGGAAGATGGAGGGTTCTGTATGGACAGAAAAGTAGCATGGTATGCTATGATATTGTCTCCAAATACTAGGTCTGCACGGTATATTGGTAAACCGATATATACTGGTATTCAAACCAATCTCTATTGAATACCGGTGTAATTACAAAAATATCGGTTTATCGTCATTATTTATTTACCCACAGTTTAATTTTCAAGATGTCTTGAGTTTTTGTAACTGTAGCCCCAAATGAATAATATTATCCCTTTATCCATGGAATCGTCTGTTTGTGCCCTTGTAATATACAAATTCAGCAGTTGAAAAAATAATTTTAAAAAATTTCAACAAAACTATATCATGTGACCCCTCATTGGAACGAGCTCGTTGAGCTCATTCCAATGAAGGGTCACATGATATAGTTTTGTTGAAATCTTTGGGGAAAATCTGATAAATTATACCGCAGTATTTTTTTTGAATACCGATACCGGTATTCAGTTTTGAATATCATGCAGCCCTACCAAATACCCCAGTATACCAGGGTAAAATATCATGATACTCTTATAAGAGGCTCTGTGGTGTGTACTCTAAACCATTTTCTTGCACATGAAGTTACTGGCAATGGGAGACATTTAACTAAACTTATTTCTTGAAGAAAATGTCAAGGTTTTCTGATTATCATGTAAGTTATGCAGTTTATTGTAAAAAGTAAAGCTCTGAGGGTACTCAATAAGCATAGAAATGAATTGCTTTTTTAACCCTTTACCTAATGAATCACCCATATCTGCCTGCATAATTTGCAAATTCAGCAGTTGAAAGAAATAAAAATTTTAAAAATATTTCAACAAAACCATATCATGTGACCCCACATTGGAACGAGCTCCTTGAGCTCGTTCCAATGAGGGGTCACATGATATGGTTTACTTGAAAAATTTTTTTAAGTTTAAAAAATAGTAATTAAAATAATGAATTGGGTGAAGGGTCAAACAAAATTCTACCCTATTCAAACTGATGTCAAAATTTCAACATGTAAATATTTCCCACAATGGAACCAGGAATTAAACCAATTCAGTCTTGTTTGACTGAGCTCTATAACCTCTGTCAAAGAAGATTGAATTGTTTAACTTACAAACTGCATTATTGGAAAATTTGCCACTTGAAATTTCTGAATTTTAACATAAATGTGCAGCAGGTTGAATCATTTGACAAAAAAACATAAGTCAATTAATGTCTTTGTCTACTCAAACAAGCAGCTTTGCTGAACCACACAAGTACAAAAAAATGACATTCTTGCAATTGTTTTTTTTTAAAAAAGGCAAAAATGCTACCTTGTGTTACTGACTGTTTTCATAAAAATATTGTCAATTTGAGGTACATAAATTGGTATGGGTAATGGGCACAACATGTCTGGAAAAAGTATGGAACTTTTTCCTGGTAAGTGTTAGAACCCTGAACCCAATTCCAGGTAATTTTTTCCAGTCAGCATTGTCTCTTGTTTGCAGTCCACTTCATATTGTGTATCAAGGGAGGTAATACAAGCATTTTGCACAAACTTTCAGGCATTGTGTGCATCAAGGGAGATAATTCATTCATGTATTTAGTGATGTGCTTGACATTTTTGCATCCTTTTCAAAAATGTATTCCAGTGTTTTGAATTTAACCTTCCTACCTTCGTTTAATTGTGTTACATTTTGTTTATTTATCCATATCCTTATTCAAACAGAGTGTCTGTGGAAAAGATGAAGTTGAGACAAAACTGGAATCGATCTATACATACTTGCTCAGTCAGGAGAAACAAGGGGTTAGAACTGCAACTTTTACTCTACTGATAAATCTTTCTGTACATATCAAACCTTGTCAATAAAATATATGTGCTCCTCCCAAACCCCCTCCACTAGCACCCTCATTCACATCCAACATCTTCCCTTAAACATGGCTTTTGACAACTCCGACGAAAGACCCTGTTGAGCTCACTGCAGTGGGGATCAAATCTATCTTCTGAAAGAAAAAATAAATATTTTTTTCAATTAAGTGGAATAGACACTGATAAACAGTTTAAACTTGATATCCTGTCACTGTATTGTGCACTATTTTGAAGTAAAAGCTCGCTGAGTAAGTGCACTTTTTGTTCCTTTCAAACTCAAACTGCCCAGTTCGAGGAATCCAGTTCCTGTAGAAAACTAGCATGCCCAACAATTCAATACCAGTAAATAGAGATCATTAACATCATTCCTAACCTCTGCTGGGATACATGTATATGTACTGATGTAAATACAGTGGAGCCCACTTAATTGGATATCTCTTAACTGAATAACCTTTTTAATTGAGTATAATTTCCCAACACAAAACCATTTACCATACCTTCAGTACAAATTTGACCTGTTAACTGGTTGAGGGCTAGATTATTTTTGCTTGTCTGAATATATTCACCAATGTTTGTTTTATTACAAATTACTGGAGAGTGCCTATTGGCACTCTCCAGTAATTTGTAATAAAACAATTTAATATAAGCAAAATGTTATTTGCGCTTGACTGAAAAAGGAACATGAGTGAGAAAAATGTTGGCTTTTGCTCTGGTACCCACATTTTCTTCAAAGCCCTGATAGTGGCTTCTAGCACTCAACCAGTTAATTGAATATGGGTAAAAGAGTAAACTCCTGTTAATTGAATAAAAAATCTTGTAACCTGCCAAGAAATTATCCCGACTCTCCCCAGTTTTCCTTTGTCTGTAGACCTATTTGGCCTCAGTACATCCAATACAGGCATTTAATCTATTATATCTTATTTGACAGAGCTCATGGAGCTCTGCAAACAAGATATAATAGAATAAATGAGAAGTTCATCTCTTCAATATAGGAAAGTGACACAGCCCCTGTAAATTGAATATTCCTGTTAATAGAATAATTTTCATTGGCAAAGTGGCTATTCAATTAACAGGGTTCCACTGTATATATTGAAATGCAACTACATATACAGAATGAAGAGAGTGGATTACTCCTTAAATGCAGCGCTATATATTCTCCACTGGAAAAGTATTTATAATTGTTCATAACAGCACAAGAAACATTTGAAAACTTTCATCAGATGGACCACTGGGTTCAACCCGGTGGTCCATGTGATGAAAGTATGCAAGTGCTTCTTGTGTTTTGTCCCCAGAAATTGTAAATAAATACTAACTGAATAAGCCAAGACCAATACCGGGTCTGGACCTGCGTCGCTGCATGCAATTGATTACAGAGATGAACAGACTTCAAAGTATCGGCAAACAGGAAGTGGCTGCACGGCAGATCTGAAAATTAGATACACGATACAACTCATCATTATGAAGCAGCAAACCAAATATAAAAGCATTCTCTTTCATAGAAGCCAAGAAAACTACTAGTAATCCTCCCTTCACATACTGTAGTCTCAATATTTTCTTTCTGTTTGATCGCTTCAGTTCTTGATTTCACTAATAGAACATTATATTTTCCATTGTTCAACGCAAACACTTTCGTGTATTCTTCTGCAGTAAGGAGTGCATTAACCAACAAACATTTTCTGCACTAATTATGACAGAACTTCTAGTTTCAACTGTAGTTATCTGCAGCTTCTTGTGTTAGACACAGTGTTAGGATCGAGGCACTTTGTTTTTAAATGTTAATATTTTGTAAGGTTCAATAAAAATATGACTTTCAAATTAAAACTTAGATATATGTGTTATGAATTCAATCACCCTTAACCTTTTATCTAATATAACAAGACTATCCTGCTACTACTATTCTCAAAAATCACTATTCAGATCTTTTTTTTTTAAATTTTCTACCCCCCAAAACATATCTTAAAAACACCTTATTGCATTCATTCCATTGCAGGGTTGGGGGGGGGGGTGCAGTGACTCAGTAGGTAGAAGTGCAGGCTGCAAGCCGAGAGGGCCTCAGTTTGAATCCCACCTGCAACAACCAAGTTGTGTCCTTGGGCAAGACACATCACCCTCATTGCCCATGTGGGGACACAATGGTGTTGTGTACTAAGGTGTAGTGCATGTCGATGGTGCACCTGTCTTCAACCAGTGCTAACCCTGCTTGGAGTTAGCATATTGGGGAGCTGACAGTTGCTTGGTGGTTCTCTCCAGGTACTCCAGCTTCCCCCACCCATAAAACTGTTGAGGTCATGATTAGCCATTGTGCAGAAATATGTGACCTTAAACACCAATAAATAATAAATTTCAGGGTTATAAACTTTGTGTTTGAGAAAAATTAATTTTTATTTATTCAAGAAATATTTTTTCCAAGAGTCATCAGTTGTGAATGTTAGGTAAAGGGCTGAAGCCTCAGGCCCAACTCTGACAACCCTAGTCTCCAGATCAAGTCTGGACTGCTTGTACAGTCAGCCATGACTTAACTAAAAATCACTGCCAAGCAACAAAACTTAAATTCTGTCTATGTCAAACTATAATCCTCAGCACACTGAAGTCCAAATTTCAAGTTCCAAATTATCCCCATAATGCAGCTAGAAATTTAAATAAATCTTTCTTCTTACTTATATAGCACCCCAAGGGGAGCGTGGTGGCTCAGTGGTAGACTGTTGAACTTCTGTGCTAGAGGTCCCGAGTTCGATCCCTTTCTGGGACAACCCGCGTTGTGTCGTTGGGCAAGGCACTTTATCCCAGATGTCTACATGGAGGCACGATGACACCCTGTACTAAGGCATACTGCATGTCTATGGTACACATCTCTTCAACCGCTGGAACCCTGCTTAAACAGAGCTTGAACAGAGAATGTTGAGGAGCTGACAGTTGCTCGTCGATGCTTGGTGGTTCTCTCCGAGTACTCAGGCTTCTTCCACCTGTAAAACTGTCACAGTCATGATTAGCCATTGTGCATAAGTATGTGACCTTAAACACCAATAAATAAATAATAAACAATATAGCACCCCAAGTAATAACTGGTTGAGTGCTAGAAGCCACTATCAGGGCTTTAAAAAAATGAGGGTGTCAAAGCAAAAGCCAACATTTTCTTTAATGCATTTTTCTTATTCAGTCAAATGCAAATAATATTTTGTTTATATAAATTTGTTCTATTACTGTGGGCAATAATTTGTAATAAAACAAATTTTGAATAACAAATACAGACCACAAAGAATAATCTTGCCCTCAACCAGTTACCTAAATGTTTGGAACTTCAATCCTCAACTCAAATTGCCTCTTACATCCACATCTGTTCTTTAACCCTTTACCCAATGCAGACGATATCAAAATTTATTATTTTAAATATCATTTTTTCAAATTTAAAAAAAAATTTCAAGAAAACCATATCATGTGACCCCTCATTGGAATGAGCTCGACGAGCTCGTTCCAACAAGAGGTCACATGATATGGTTTTGTTGAAATTTTTGAAAAATAATATTTTTTCAACTGCTGAATTTGCATATTACTTGGGCGGATGCATGCGATTTGTTGGGTAAAGGGTTAAAATAAATGTTTGTAACCCCTGAAAAGAACTTAAATGGTGCTTGAATTTCATTTCTCTAGACCTGTATGAACTATGCATTTGCAAATTGTTGACCATCAGACTCATCTTCAAGCTTGTGTTTCCATTTAAACAAAACTATTTATTCAGTGCAGAGTCTGTGATCAGAGTGTTTTCTTTGGTTCTCCACCCCCTATGGGAACCCTCAGAAGTGTAGCACTTCTTGTTTCCTGCAGTAAACAAGTTCTGCTTTACAGGTAAAATAAGACCCAGAATCAACGTATGGGGTGGAAGTCCTCTACAGTGGGCAGCATAGGTTTAAATGGTTGGCTAAACTTGACTTCATATCTATGTTGAGTTCACAGGGCTCGATTTAACTGAATTCGCATAGTAGTCTTCAAATCAATTTTCAACTATAGCTAATCAATTTCAAGTAAAAAATCATATAACTGATAGGAAATGCTAATCCAAATTTATCCAAGTTAGAAAACTGCTATTCAATTTTAAAAAATTAAATCGACCCCTGTTCAGTGTTCATGAGATTGCCAAAAATGCTGAAAGTGACCTTATGTAAATAAATTTGTTTGACCACAGTATATGGCGGTTACTGACCTTTATGGATTCAGGGAGTTTCCTCTGTATTATGGGAACGGCTTCAGATCATGATCTATCAAGAATTTTTCTGCTGTATTATGTCAAAGAGGGAATTAATGTTTGTACTGAGACTCGGACTCACCGAGGAATCCTTGGGATTTAAGAGTCGACAGTCGGTCCTAAATTTCATGATCTTGTCAAGTTATCAGAGCCATAAAACTTATTTTTAGTTTTTCTCAGTGGTGTAGGGTTATGGTATCATGGATTGGCAGCTGATAATTGTGCAACTTATGGACTAGGTGTGATTGGGAAGAGAACTGATAAACAGACCTGTAAACTGCTGAAATCCCTGGAACCACAGCTTTTAATCATTCAGTTTAAAGGAATATATTTTTTAACTGGTTATTGGTCATCCTTCTGTGTTCTTGTGATAAACTGAGTATATATTCTACTAAATGTTGTGTGACAGATCTCTGACAGTTCTCAAATAGTTAAAACCTGGGCAGTATTAAAATTTCAAGTTCGGTTTTGGTATCGGTATTTTAAAACTGATTTACTGCAGTAACAGTACGGTGTTCGATGTCATCAACATACATGTACTCACACTAATACTAAATTTGAATGTTATTTTTGATATACTGCCAGCTGCAGATCCCCGCTTTACCCCAGACAAAGCCGTCGAATTGTAAAACTATTGAAAGTAACACAGGCAATCTCCATCAGTCATTTGATGTAATGAAAAAAGCTGAGAGAAAATACCCCCTTGGGGTATTTTCTGTCGGCTTTTTTGTTACATCAAATGACTGGTTGACTATCTTTAGAAATACACAGACCATGGGCTCTTCTTGTCATTAATTTTAAAAAATGTTGTTTGTCCTTTTATTTTTAACAAATGTTAGGAATATTTTTTCAGTTCCAAAATTTCGGCAGTTTGAGACTCCCTCGGTATGGTAAATCGGTATTGACTCGATACCAACACTGAGCGGTATTTATGGAATACCACCCATCTGGGGGCACGGTAGCACCGTAACCGGTTCTTGTTAGGTCACCAAAGTTAAGCAACGTCAAGCCCGGTTAGTCCTCGGATGGGTGACCATCTGAGCGATCGATTCGGACTCCCGCATTGTGTCCTTGGGCAAAGCACTTAACCCCAATTGTCCACATGGGGGCACGATGACTAAGGTGTACTGCACGTCGATGGTTCGCATGTCTTCAATCAATCTAACCCTGCCTGAGCTGCAGTGTGGAGTTACGATGTAGGGGAGCGGGCAGCTGCTTGGTGGTTCTCTCCGGGTACTCCGTCTTCCTCCACCCGTCATGGTCATGATTAGCCATTGTGCATAAGTATGTGACCTTAAACACCAATAAATAAAATTTATACCACCCTTCTCTAAAAATGTTTATGTAGAAACAATATATGATAGATTAAATGCTTATATTGGATGTACAAGCAGTAAATAGGTTTATAAATGGGTTGGGTGTGAAAATTAGTGGTTATCATGCTACATGTAACTCTTCAAAATATCTAAGAAATTTTTATTCAATTAATAGGAGTTTAACCCTTTACCCAACGTAACGGCCAAAACCGGCCAGCGTTATTCTCAAAAATTGCCAATTAATTTTCATTATTTTTTTCATTTTTTGTCTCAAAAACATAGGTTATGACCCCTCATTGGAACGAGCTCGTTGAGCTCGTTCCAATGAGGGGTCATAACCTATGTTTTTGAGACAAAAAATGAAAAAAATGAGTTATTCGAGAATTTGTTTTGCATGTGTCGTCTGCTTTTCATGTTAGGTAAAGGGTTAAAACCTATGTAATTCATAGATCAAATTTTATTGAATGCATGGTAAATAGTTTGGTGTTTGGAAGTTATAAGCAGTTAACAGGGTTATTGGATAAAGAAGTAATTAAGTGATCTTCTCTGTTTTACTTATTGCCTTCAAGTAAATTACAGTGATCACAAAAGTGGTCTTTTACCCAGTTCTGTAGAAACAAAATTTTGAAAAGTCCCGACTGAGAAATGAAGTTTTATCTGAAGAAACCAAACTCAATGTAAATCGAGAAAAAATCAAGATTCAAATTGAATGGCCGAAGACCGCTTTATTCATAGCTTGGAAAAGAATCCCAATTTCAAGAAGAATAAACTGTGCACTATTTCTTATTGATGGCAAACTATTGATATGCAAACGTTTACTCGTTATAATAGAAATCTAAGGTCCACTTATAACATTGAACTCATTGAGAAAATCGCAATTTTGTATCAATTTTTATGCATTTTTATCCACACAGTTTTCCTAAGTGTGATCAATTAGATTGCATCTTGTTTCGACCCAGTCAACATTTAGGGACCTCTTTAACCCTTTATCCAACGTAACGGTCAAAACTGACCAGAGCTATTCACAAAAATCACCATTCAATTTTCATTACTTCTTCATTTTTTGTCTCAAAAACATAACTTATGACCCCTCATTGGAACGAGCTCATCAAATTTGAGCTATTGTCATGGCCCGTCGTCCGTCCGTCCGTCCGTCCGTCCATCCGTCCGTCCGTCTGTCCGTCTGTCCGTACGTCAACAATTGGCTATGGCTCGGGCTAGAGGTCGTATTTATGAACCGCTCTTTACGAAACTTCTTGGGTGCCTTTGTTATGACCGTGGGACGAGAACGAGTGTTTTTGGGTGCGGTACTGAGACATATATAAAGGTAAGGTACGTTTACTCGTTATAATAGAAATCTAAGGTCCACTTATAACATTGAACTCATTGAGAAAATCGCAATTTTGTATCAATTTTTATGCATTGTTATCCACACAGTTTTCCTAAGTGTGATCAATTAGATTGCGTCTTGTTTCGACCCAGTCAACATTTAGGGACCTCTTTAACCCTTTATCCAACGTAACGGTCAAAACTGACCAGAGCTATTCACAAAAATCACCATTCAATTTTCATTACTTCTTCATTTTTTGTCTCAAAAACATAACTTATGACCCCTCATTGGAACGAGCTCATCAAGCTCGTTCCAATGAGGGGTCATAAGTTATGTTTTTGAAGCAAAAACAAAAAAATTAATAAAAATTGAATGTCGATTTTTATAAGCAGGGCAGTCCATTTTGAGCCTTTATGTTGGGTAAAGGGTTAAAGAATACTCTGGCTTGACAGACTGTATGTTGGGTAAAGGGTTAAAGTGGTCCCTAAATGTTGACCGGTTCGAAACAAGATGCAATCCAATTGATCACACCAAGGGAAACTGTGTTGAAAAAAACGCATAAAAATTGATACAATATTGCGATTTTCTCAATGAGTTCAATGTTATAAGTTGACCTTCGATTTTTATTATAAAATGAAAATATTTTGTTATTCAATAATTTTGTTTGCAAGTGTCATCTGCCTTTCGTTTTCGGTAAAGGGTTAAATGATTTGCGTACATGTACCTACATTCTGATTTATTCTCAATGAATATAAAATATTTTCACACAGGTCCTGACTACATTATCGCAGTCTAGTGGCCTATATGCATATTCTCTTCTCCAAAAAAAATGGAAGGTTAACCCTTTAACCAATACAGATGATATCAAAATTTATTATTTTAAATATTATTTCAAATTTTGCAAAAACTTTTACCAAACCATATCATGTGACACTTCATTAGAACAAGCTCATTCCAATGAGGGATCACATGATATAGTTTTGAGGTTTTTTGGACTTTTTTTTTTTTTTTTTACCTACTCAATTTGTATATTATGTGGGTGGATGCAGTCGATTTGTTAGGTAAAGGATTAATTGGAAACCAAACAGATACATGTATAAATAAATGGTTTGCCAGTTATAAGATTTTCTACTCAGCACTACTTGGCTCGAATATGCTTCTGCCAAAAACACCTGTACCAGTGGATTTCTGTTCTGAGATTATTATTATCCCTGGTGGGTGAGGGTGTGAAATGGGGAAATCTCACCTGAGGGCAAGATATTTGGACCAGACATGAGGCTTGCCGACTGTCTGGATCAAATATCTTGTCCCGAGGGTGAGATTTCCCCATCTCACACCCGCGTCCATCAGGGATAATTTTTCTCCCCCACCCAAACAGTCTGACGTCATCAAAAGTAATTCAAGGGCATGTGCAGCTTTCTCGAACAATTTTGTTGTCCATTTCTACAAAACTGGTTTGCTTGGATAGAGCGTACAAACGTTCTGTATATACCACAGGTATATACCACAAAATTAAATCCCAAATCCAGCAAGGCAGGGGTTAAAGGTTTGTTGCAAAATGAACATTGACACATTGCGATGATGTCATATTATGAATTCAGCAATATATTCACATAGCGTTTCGATGGGAATTTCATGCAACTCGCACCACTCATAATGGCGTTCATCCGAAAATTCATATAAAAGAGTCAAGTGTTCTTTGGTTTTGCAGTCTGTGTTTTTATTTCTATTTTCTTTGACAAACGTTCATCTGCTAATATCTCCAAAACGTGACACCATGTTGTTTGTTTATAGAAGAATTGTGATGATTGAATAGTCCTGTGCTCATTAAATATGCTAATAAGCAAATATAGGTTTGTCATCTGGGTGGGATGAGGTAGCTGTCACGTGTGTGGGGAGACACCGGCATATCACTCCCTGCTGTCTCACATGACTTTATATATGTCTCAGTACCTTAGTGGTGGGAGAATAGAAGAGTACCATATCAACCTGCAAGTTCTGTAGAGTAATGAAGCATACAAATTCTAATGCAGCATACCAGTATCAGGGCCTGCACACATTGTAATTGGGTATCATCTCAAAAATAATCCTGTTGATTACAAAACCTGTTAATTGCCTATAGGTCACAGGGTAAATCTTACTAATTTGAGTTAGTATGCCACCGATAAATTCTCTCGAGATCATTATGTTTTCGGCATGTCCATCCATCCATCTGTCTGTCCATCGTCTTGCATCCATCCATCCATTAACTTTTGGTTTCCATTAAATAACTAAAGAACCGCTTATTTGATCAAATCATTATTTTAGTGGTTAATTGTGGATAACAAGACAATGCTTCCTTTCGATTTTGGTTCAGCCGGCCAATTTAATATGGACGTCATGGCTGCCATATTGAATTTGGTTTCCATCCAATAACTGATGAATGCTGACTCGAATCATTTTTATTTTTTAATTATGCATTGTCCTTTTGATTTTGGACCAGTTAGCTGATCGAAGATGGCCACCATAATGAATTGTCCACTGGTGAATTTGGTTTCCACCCAATAACTAATGAATACTGACTCGAATCAATTTCATTTTTAGCTCAACTTTGACGAAGTCAAATTTGAGCTATTGTCATGGCCCGTCGTCCGTCCGTCCGTCTGTCCATCCGTCCGTCCGTCTGTCCGTCTGTCCGTACGTCAACAATTGGCTATGGCTCGGGCTAGAGGTCGTATTTATGAACCGCTCTTTACGAAACTTCTTGGGTGCCTTTGTTATGACCGTGGGACGAGAACGAGTGTTTTTGGGTGCGGTCCAAAATTCAAGATGGCTGCCAGCCGCCATTTTGTACCGATGATGCAGAAATCTGTTTTTTGTACAGAACTTCCATATGAAAGCTCTGATTTGAATAATTTTTTGTATGAATGTTTAGTACCATGTGGTACATCACATATAATACGGGTTTTTTTCTCGTGCGTAAATTGTGCAAATCAGACTAATTTTGATGTTTTTTGGTGTTAATTTCAGCACTGTAAGTGCAAATGCCAATACGGCTCGGGCTAGAGGCCGTATTTATGAACCGATCTTTACGAAACTTCTTGGGTACCTTTGGTATCACTGTGGGACGAGAACGAGTGTTTTTGGGTCCGGTCCGAAATTCAAGATGGCCGATGGCAGCCATTTTGTACAAAATTAGGTGCAATCAGATTTTTGCACAGAACTTCCATATGAAATCGCTGATTTGAATAATTTTTTGTGTGAATGTTTAGTACCATGGGATACATCACATATAATACGGGTTTTTTTCTCGTGCAGAAATTATGCAAATTAGATGAACTTTGATATTTCAGTGCGACTTACACACATTAAGTACACATGTCAATACGGCTCAGACTTGAGTCTGTATTTATGAACTGATCTTCACGAAATGTCTTGGGTACCTTTGTTATCACCTTGGGACGAGAACGAGTGTTTCTGGGTGCAGTCTAAAATTCAAGATGGCTGCCAGTGGCCATTTTGTACCGAAATTAGGTCTAATCAGTTTTTTGTACACAACTTCTATACAGCTCAGACTAGAGGCCATATTTATGAACCAATCTTTACGAACCTTGTTGGGTACCTTTGTTATCACCGTGGGATGAGAGCGAGTGTTTTTGGGTGTGGTCCGAAATTCAAGATGGCCACCAGCAGCCATTTTGTACCAAAATTAGTGCAATCAGTCTTTTGTACAGAACTTCTGTATGAAAGTTCTGATTTGAATAAATTTTTGTATGAATGTTTAGTAACATGGAATACATCACATATTGTAAGGTTTTTTTTTTTTCGTGCAGAAATTATGCAAATTAGATGAACTTCGATTTATTCAGTGCTACTTACACAATGTAAGCACACATGTCAATACGGCTCAGTGTAGAGGCTGTATTTATGAACCGATCTTCTC
This sequence comes from Pictodentalium vernedei, assembly GCA_031216915.1. Lineage (NCBI taxonomy): Eukaryota > Metazoa > Mollusca > Scaphopoda > Dentaliida > Dentaliidae > Pictodentalium > Pictodentalium vernedei. The sequence continues at coordinate 143,689,343 of CM062297.1, read as the reverse complement.
AAAACTTCTTGGGTACCTTTGTTATCACCTTGGGACGAGAATGAGTGTTTCTGGGTGCAGTCCAAAATTCAAGATGGCTGCCAGTGGCCATTTTGTACCAAAATTTGGTCCAATCAGTTTTTTGTCACAAGTTCGATACAGCTCGTATTTATGAACTGATCTTCACAAAACTTCTTGGGTACCTTTGTTTTCACCTTGGGACAGGAACGAGTGTGTTTTGGGGTGCCTTTGTTATCACTGTGCTATGAGAACAAATATTTTGGGGTTGAGTCAGACCCACTCTGGGACTCAAAGATTTCTTTTCAGTTTAGCATCTGACTGTAGCCCACCTTTACAATACTTCACCTAATCATTTGTTACAGGCAACGGTCAGTATTTATGTACAGACCGTTACAATACTTTATATGTACCTTTGTTATCAGGTCATTACCTAGATGTTTGTCATTGCTGTGTCACATACTATACATGTACATGTCTTTGTCTTGACAGGTTGAGCTACAGTGTCATTGACACTTTCATTATTTTTGAATTGTGCAGTGTTGGTGTCGATAGGAAGCTTCCTTTCCATGTTGGACCAGTTTTGGATGAGCTAGCCAATTCAATATGGCTGTATTATGGCCATATTGAATTTGGTTTCCAACCAATAACTAATGAATGCTGGCTCGAATCATTTTTATTTTTGAATTATGCGTTTTTGCTGTCTATTGGAAGCTTCCTTTCAGTGTTGGATCTGTAAGCTGAACCAAGATGGCTACCAGTGGCCAATTTATGATGGCTGCCATCTTGAATTTGGTTTCTGTCCAATAACAAATGAATACTGACTTGAATCAGATTCATTTTTATACGCCCATTTTATAAAAACGGTCGTATTATGGCTTTGGCATCCATCCGGCTGTCCAGAATTGTTTTCCAGATTTTTTTTCATTTTTCAGACTTTTTTTCGTTGGACATATTGAGAAAAGTTTGGGTATGCAGCTTTGTTATGGATACTTACACATCAAGGTCAAATTTCATTCCACTCAGTTGATTTTTGGTGGAGTTAACTGCCCTTGAACTTAGTTACAGTTTTCCATACTTTTTTTCGTTAGATTTAACATATTGAGAAAATTTTTTATCTATAGCTTTGTTATGGATACTTACAGATGAAGTTCGAATTTCGTTCCACTCGGTTGATTTTTGGTGGAGTTACTGCCCTTGAACTCACAATTTTTAGAGTTTTCCGGATTTTTATTTCATTTTCCAGACTTTTTGAATAAGTATAATTAACTAAAATGGAGAAGCTGGCAGTAAAGTTCAATTGGAACATGAATAATGTTTTATAATTTCTGGAAGTACAGGCGTATTATGCACCGTCCAATGGTGGCCTCTGGTTTGGTTATGCATCATTTGTGTCTAGAGGAAGCTTCCTTTCGATTTTAGATCAGATAACCAATTCAATACGCCGCTATGGTGGCCATCTTGAATTTGGTTTCCATCCAATAACTTATGAATGCTGATTCAAATGAATTTAATTTTTCATGATGCATTGTTGGTATCTAGAGGAAACTTCATTTTGATTTTGGTTATACCCCCAAGAGACTTTCCTACCCTTTTATGACACCGCTCGGGGATATATGCCATGCTTTGCATTGCTCTTGTTCTGTTTGTAGTGATGTGCCCTTCAAACTCAGCAGGTGTACAGTTAAAACTAGAAGTCCTGTCATGAAATGTGCACTCATAGCACGTCGATTGGCACGTTAATCTACACATTATGACCACAGTAAGCCTATCAAATTCTGTACATATGGCCTGTGCACAAGCAATGTTTCAGCCAATGGACCTCCGGGTTACCCGGAGGTCCATTGGCAGAAACATTGCCTGTGTTTGCTATGAGTAAACAGGAGAACCTGCCATACTTTGGATGCCATTCGATATGGCAATTGCGCGCAATTCCTAAGCGCAATTAAGCCTAGTTAAGCGCACAGTTCATGACAGGACTTCTAGTTTTAACTGTAGCCTTAGATGCTGAAAGTGACATTAAGCACCCATAAATAAATTCATGCTCAGTCTGTATAAAATATGTGGATGTATAGTTCTGTATATTCTGCTACATTGTGTATTATTTTGTAATTTATTTTGTATGATGTATAAGATGTAATTCATGATATCAGGTGAGAATTGTAAGCATTCTGTAGACTTAGTATGGGCTCCTCTCTTGTATTTTGGGAGCATGTTGATGTTGTTCTAGTTTTAACTGTATATATTTCCAACTGTTCTAAATAAGTCAACATGTTTTGTGGCTATATTTTGCATTATTCCCAAAAATCGGCAGTTGTTTCACATCCTGTGCAGTCCTGGAAATGAGACGGGTGCGAGTGCAATTGCTCCCGTCAGCACACGTGATTTCTATTTTACGGGAGCTAAAAATTGCACTTGTTGAAAATGTTGTGGAGCACTAATATACTGTGAGGGCATACAAATGTGTGTTGTTTTGAGAAAGCAGCACTCTGTAGCCAGTGGCAAGTTACTGTCATAATTCAGTAATTCCTTATACATTTAGCCCCTTGAACCCAATTGGCCATTTTTCTGGCCAGGAACATGATACGTCATAAAGTCATTAAAGGGGTGGCTGTTCAGTAAATGGGGCTGCACATTGAAAATATTGATTGGTCTTCCTCAAATAATGAATATCGACACTCCTATTTGCTGCCATTGAACTGGTATGGAAGATACCACTAGAGTTCAGAGGGTTAAAGTTTCTGGTGTTTGGTGACAGTATTCCCTTGAAAATTCGTATACTAACATTTTACGGGTGCAATTTACTCCCGTCTCTGAATTCACGGGAGCTTAAAACTGCACCCGTCAATTTTGTTCATTTCAGCACTGCCTGTGCTATTTTGTATTTTCAGACAGGTCTTGTTGAATTTTTTTTTAAAAATCTGAAGAGAAATAATTAAAATAACAAATTTTGATATTGTTTGTTTTGAGTAATGGGTTAACAGGCTTGTCTTGTATTGTATTTGGATGTCAAACCCATCAGAAGTTTTTTTTCGCTTCAGTATAAAAAATTTTCCATGATGTACAATTAAAACTAGAAGTCCTGTCCTGAAATGCACACAAATAGCACATCGATCTGCGCATTAATCTACGCATTATGACCATGGTAAGGCTATCCAATTCTGTACATATGGCCTGTGCACAAGCAATGTTTCAGCCAATGGACCTCCGGGTAACCCAGAGGCCCATTAGCCGAAACATTGCCTGTGTTTGCTACGAGTGACCAGGAGAATCTGCTGTGCTTTGAATGCCATTCGATATGGCAATTGCGCGCAATTCCTACATGCAATTAAGCCTAGATAAGCAAACAGTTCGCGACAGGACTTATAGTTTTAACTGTATAGATTTAAATGCAAGATGAACCTCCAAACTGCCATTGGAGGGGGCAGAGTGTTTTGAACAAATATTCCTTGCTCACTAATGTTTAATTTGAATTGAATGCATATTACACCAGCTTATCACTCCACAGCTGCACGATTTCACCAAAACAGTTATTATCTGGAAGTAATTGGTTTTATAATAAAGACTGTCGTATTTACATGCTTTGAGTGGGAGGATAAAATTATCAGTAATCACTTCTTGATTGGCTTGTGATCAGTCTCGCAAATTAGTTTTCTCCAGAATGTCCTGTAAGAGAATAAATGCCTTAATATCTCGAGATTAATTGGAAATTCATCTGTGTTCTCTTACTTAATGAAACCCTTCGAATTCTTAAATTCAAAAAGCCCTGTGGGATATGGTAGTACAATGAAAAATATACTAATCATTTCATACAAGTGCCATAAGAATCTCGGGAACTCAGGCAGAGAGATATTTCCTGTTATCTACAGTTAAAACTAGAAGTCCTGTCACAAACTGTGTGCTTATCTAGGCTTAATTGCGCGTAGGAATTGCGCGCAATTGCCATATCGAATGGCATCCTAAGCACGGCAGGTTCTGGTTACTCATTGCAAACACAGGCAATGTTTCTGCCAATGGACCTCCGGGTTACCCGGAGGTCCATTGGCTGAAACATTGCTTGTGCACAGGCCATATGTACAGAATTTGATAGCTGTACTATGGTCATAACGCGTAGAATAACGCACAGATCGACGTGCTATTTGTGCGCATTTCATGACAGGACTTCTGGTTTAACTGTACATGGTCTGTTTATTGGCTTCTTTCCCAATGCCATTTAGTGTGTTATACTTTACCTAAAACAAGCTACAAATCTACAATCCCCATACTCTGGATGGAACTGGCCTTTAGATTGTCCAAGTTTTGGCACATCAGTTCAGATGCACGAGACTGACCATGGTATAGCCCAGTAAGAGAAAATATAGACCCAACTCTCCATTTCCTTATAACTGTTGGGCCCCAAAATTATTCTCTCCACAGGGTTCGTTTGACATTTTTAAATTCTTTAAAAGGTATAGAAATTTGCTGAAATATAAATAAAAATCCTTTCTGTTCAAACACATGTAGCTTTAGCAAAATTTAAATCCAATGAATTTCTCTCTTTCGCCTCTCTTCCGTGGACGAGGCCGAGTCCGGTTGAGAGTGAAGAACCTGTGTAATACATATTTCAAATGTATAAGTGCATGATTTTCACTGTTGAAGTGTCCATGTACTGACACCAGGTGTCTCTTTTGTGTTTAATATCTGCAAAAACTGTTCTTCATTGTATCGGTAGAACTGACGTTTAGTTTCCACAACATATTGTTTTACTCAGGAATCACATGTAATGAGGTACTTTGGAGCCCTGTTAATTGAAATGCCACTTTGCCAGTGAAAATTATTCAACTAACAGGAGTATTCAATTAATAGGGATTGTGTCACTTTCCAGTATTCTAAAGATAAACTTAGCATTTATTCTATTATATCTTGTTTGACAGGCTCAGTGAGTGCAGTCAATCAAGATATAATAGATTAAATGCCTGTATTGGATGTACTAAGGCCAAATAGGTCTATAAACAAAGGAAAACTGGGGAGAGTCAGGTTAATTTTTGGACAGGTTACAAGATTTTTTATTCAATTAACAGGAGTTTACTCTATAACCTATATTCAATTAACAGGTCAAATTTGTACTGGAGGTATGGTAAATGGTTTTGTGTTGGGAAATTATTCCATTAATAGGGTTATTATGTCCGCGAAAAAATTTTTTCGGGGGTATATAGTCAAGGTCTCCGTCCATCAGGCCGTCCATACTTCTGTACGTCCGTCCATACGAACATTTTGTATTATAACTCGAGCATCAGTTGTCGGATTTTAATTTTGTTTGGTATGGTGATAGAGCAGCTTGGGGGAATGGATGCCTTCATACCTAGCGTTTCGTCCATTCGTGTTTGTTAGAGTTATGGCTCCTGTTTGTTTTTGGCCTCTGTTTCTGACTAAGGTAAATTGTACCATAACCTATGGCGTTGTTTGGATGAACCAATTCTCTTCAAACATTCAGAAGTTATTTATTTACATGCAAGTCCGACTTTGTTACCTTTGTGGGCATCAGCAGACGCTCTTGTTCAGTTAAGAGATATCCAATTTAGTGGGCTCCACTGTATGTGCAATTTTTGGTTAAACAGTTGGCTTGGTATGGCCCTTGGTACCACCCTTTTTGTTACTGTGCTGCAGAACCTGAGTGTCTGTGAGTATGGAAAAATGGGCATAGAAGCCTAGAGGGCATTGGAAACATATGGGAATTTAATTTTTCGAAAAACTTTAACTCTCTCCACACTGATGTCAAAATATTCAGACATCAACCTGCAGATACTTCCCATAATGCAACCTACAATTTAACCAATTCAATCTTGTTTTACAGAGCTCAGCTCAAAATTGAATTGGTGGAATCCCCAGATGCCCTATGGATAAAATATGCCACTTGAAATTTCAGTCTTTTAATCTAAGTGTCCAAAGTGTTGAGTCATATGAAATAAAAAAACACATCAAGATTCCAAGTAATTTAACAGTCTTTGTCTGCCGCTACTCGGTGGTTCTCTTTTGGGTACTCCAGCTTCCTCCACCCGTAAAACTGTCCAACACGAGGTGACCCTGGCTTTCATCATTAAACCCCATTAACCCTTTACCCAACGAATCGCCCGCATCCGCCCGCGTAATATGCAAATTCAGCAGTTGAAAAAATATTATTTTTCAAAAAATTTCAACAAAACCATATAATGTGACCCCTCATTGGAACGAGCTCGTCGAGCTCGTTCCAACGAGGGGTCACATGATATGGTTTTGATGAAATTTTTTGAAAAATTTTAAAAAATGATATTTAAAATAGTGAATTTTGATATCGTCTGCGTTGGGTAAAGGGTTAAGGGCTTGTTCCAATAAATTTGAGGCAGTTTGGTTACTGAATGCTTCACAACATAACATTTGTGGAAAACCCTAGGCTTCATTGTGCTGCTTGTGCAGATCGTGAAGAAACAATTGAAGCCTTTATTATTCTATTGGGCTCTCAGCCTATCTGTTGAGTTCTGTATTGTTATAGTGTGAAAAGATTCATATTTGGAGCTACACTTATGTGGAGGGAAGCCGGCGAGGGTTCGGTCTTCAGCTCATTCGGGTGGCATTTATTACAAGAAGCCAGGCATTGACTACTGGCGAGGGTTCAGTGGTCATTCACAGCACACTGGCTGATTTAGTCCACCAGTGCATCAACTTTCATTTACCAACAGGTCATGGTCATGTTGAATAATTTATGCTTGGTGAGATAACCATGGTTTTTTGGGCAATCATGTATATAGTGTATATAACATATTTCTTGACGGCACTCTTCAGGACATGACCTTTTCAGTCTCATTTAACAAAAAAAAAAAAATGTCCTCACCAGTTTAGGATGATACTCTAGGGACTATGGGTCTGCTCGCTGTCCTTGTCGGGTTACAGGCACTCGGTCACCTGGCCTTTATACACAGATGTAGTTGTTGGGATGTGCATTTGCTTGTATCGCTCCCTTCGGATTTCAACTCTCAATACACCTTGGTGGCAGGATGCAAGGATACCAGTCGCTGGGTTGATTATGCAACTCAAAGTAGGCCAACCCAGCGCCCGATATCCTTGAATCTGTGGTACTTTAGTGCGCCACCTTTGTATTGCATATTGGCTATATACGGTTAAAACTAGAAGTCCTGTCACGAATAGTGCGCTTATCTAGGCTTAATTGCGCGTTGGAATTGCGCGCAATTGCCATATCGAATGGCATCCAAAGCACGACAGGTTCTCCTGGTTACTCATAGCAAACACATGCAATGTTTCTGCCAATGGACCTCCGGGTTACTCGGAGGTCCATTGGCTGAAACATTGCTTGTGCACAGGCCATATGTACAGAATTTGCTAGCTTTACTTGGGCCATAACGCGTATATTAACGCACATATCAACGTGCTATTTGTGCGCATTTCATGACAGGACTTCTAGTTTTAACTGTACATATACTTTTATTTAATTATCTGTTTATAAATTTTAATGTGTTCATTGTTCAGTTAAATACAAATGGTTGAATAAAAATGATTATATAGCCCTTTCAGCTAAATCAGTGTTTGAGTCATTTCACTTATGTTTTCTCTCATTGGGTGTTGGTTTACAGACTTTCCGGTGATTATGCGATGAGGCATCTGGGGCATAAATGAAATTCTTGCGAATGTTTTTTCAAAACACAAAAATGTTCTCTTGTGTTACTGACTGTTTCATAAAATTTTTCCCACTGTCAAATTTTCGTCAACTCATTCTCAAATGAGTATGGAAAATTGGATGACATGTCTGGAAAAAGTATAGAACTTAATTTTCTGACAAGTGAAAGAATTTTGTACAGTCCAACAGATAGAATTTTCCTATTTCACAACTAAGCATTTCTATACAGTACGTGGAGAATGTACTATCACTAAATCACCCACAGAGTGGAGATTCCACCTGAGCAATAATTGCAAATTTGTTGCAAAGCATAACCAGCACCAGCAAAGTTTCAGCTTTTTTGTCGATATATACAAAATTTGAAAATTATAGCTTGGGTGATACAGTTAAAACTAGAAGTCTTGTCATGAAATGCGCACAAATAGCATGTCGATCTGCACGTTAATCTACGCGTTATGACCATAGTAAGGCTATCAGATTTTGTACATATGGCCTGTGCACAAGCAATGTTTCGGCCAAAGGACCTCCGGGTAACCCGGAGGTCCATTGGCAGAAACATTGCCTGTGTTTGCTATGAGTAACCAGAGGAACCTTCCGTGCTTTGGATGCCATTCAATATGTCAATTACGCGCAGTGCTTATGCGCAATTAAGCCTAGATAAGCACACAGTTCGGGACATGACTTCTAGTTTTAACTGTAACTCCACTCCATGGGTGATTTAGTTACAATTCACTCTCCACGTATTGTATATATATGATGACTCATTATTATGTCCATAACAGTTTGGGGTTGCAAAAGTAAAGTCACTGTTTTGTCTTTGTGATCGTAAGCAATGCTAATATTTGACAACATATTCTTTGCGCAGACAGAAATCTTGTGCTGAGTAGTGTTGGAACCCAAATTTTAACTTGGTACAATAGGAGGAAATTTATTTAAAAATCTTTTTCTTCTGATCTACATGTACCAGTATAAATCTCTTGATATTTGATATACTGCATGTTTAAAGTGGTCAGCTTGAAAATTGAAGTTTTATCAAATTAAGAAATTAAGTCTCTGGAGTGATATTGTGAGTCCCTGTGTTGGGAGCATGAATGTTAACTTTATGTAATATGAGAAAAACGTTTTTAAAATCTCAGATCCACCAGTCAGAATCTTTTGATGATTGGTATAGAGCATCCTTGGCGGGGTGGGGGGGGGGGGGGGGGGGGGATTCAAGTTTGTTCAAATCAAGTCCCTGGGGGACATATATGGGCTCCCTATGGGAACTTTAACTTAGTGCAATATAAGGAATAGTCTTTAAAAATCTTCTTCTTCAGATCTTCCAATCAGAATGTTTTGATATGCAGTATCCTAAGAAGGTTCAAAGTCAGTTTTAATCAAATCTGGACCCTGGGGTCATATTTGAATTCCTTGTAGGGGCCTGAATATTAACTTGGTGCGGTATGAGGAATGTTCTTTAACCCTTTACCCAACACAGACGATATCAAAATTTATTATTTTAAATATCATTTTTTTTTATTTTTAAAAAATATCACCAGAACCATATCATGTGACCCCTCAATGGAGCGAGCTCAGCAAGCTCATTCCAAAGAGGGGTCACATGATATGGTTTTGTTGAAATTTTTTTTTAAATAATATTTGCTTTGCAGATCCACCAGGTCAACTGGATGATATTTGTCTTTTTACTTCATAATGAGTTTTGAAGGGGTTTGAGTGATTTTATGCAAAAAAAAAAATTAGATCAATTCACCCAACAGCCTCTTCTGCTCCACCCCCATTCCCTAGCTAAATTAGATTAACTGCATATACATAAACATGTAGATGCTGAATGTGACCTTAAATCTTTCTTTAAGGAGATGTCCAACCTAACTTTGGTCAAATTTCTCCCAAGTCTAAAAAAGTCCAAAAAGGATAAACCCAATAAATTATATGTCATTTTTTTTGGAATGGAAAATAGATAACCTGGAAACTGATATTTGCCGTGAAAATCTTACCATGTGGTAGAAAGCAGTGCGTGAAAGTCTTCTATGGTGTGTGTAAGCGACCAGATTTTGTACAATAAAATACCTTAATAATATATATTTCCTGGATAGTTATATTCTGCAGTCCTTCAAGTCAAGACTCGGAGAAATCTTTTTGTTGCAAGGAACGTACAGTAAGACTGCTTATACCCCCTGCAGCGAGTTGTGGGGGCATATACTGGAATCACCTTGTCCATCCATCCATCTATGTCTGTCCAGGCTTAGCAGAGGTACATCCATCCATCTGTCCGTCCATATACATAATTTTGTCGGGAGCTTTTCTCAGACTTTTATGGACCAATCTGCTCAAAACATCATCTGAAATGTTGACCACCATGGGAACCTGTGCATCTGCGATTATAATTCCGGTCGGATTATTTTTGCCAGAATTATGCCCCTTTTCAACTTGAAAAAGCAGGCGTATAATTTTGTCTGGAGATATTTTCTCAGATGTTTATGGATCGATTTCTTTGAAACTTGGTATGGATGTTTTCTACTATGGGAACCTGTGCACCTGAGATTATAGTATCGATCAGACTTTTTTTTGCCAGAAAAATTATGCCTTTTTTCGTCTTAAACGTTGCGTTGTTTTGGGTATATAGGTAGGTTGTTATTATATAAAATGGTTAACCTAGACAAGTACATGCTTCTATTAGCACATGATTTGATCCATGATATCAAAAGAATAATACATCTGTATACCCAAACAATGAAAAGTTTAACACAGAACCATTGAGAACTCTCCATCTGCTGAACCACTTTTTGTTGTGTACCATACTGAGAACCCTCCATCTGCTGAACCACTTTTTGTTGTGTACCATACTGACTGACCTCTAAATTGTGCATATTTTTACCTGCGACTAGCAGCTCTATAAGTGGCAAGTCTGTCTGTCTGTCTGTCTGTCGGTCGGTCTGTCTGTCTGTCTGTCGGTCGGTCGGTCGGTCGGTCGGTCGGTCGGCCGGCCGGTTGGTCGGTCAGTCAGTCTGTCTGTGACCAACGAGTTTCAAAACTCAATAACTTTTGAAATACATGACGGAATGACTTTATATTTGGCATGTAAGTGTATCTTATTGATGTCTAGCCACTGTTCAATGCATGTGTTGTTCCAAATATTTTTCTTGGAGTTATGGCCCTTGATGAACTTAGAATGTCGGTCGGTCGGTCTGTCTGTGACCAACGAGTTTCAAAACTCAATAACTTTTGAAATACTTGATGGAATGTCTTTATATTTGGCATGTAAGTGTATCTTATTGTTGTCTAGCCACTGTTCAATGCATGTGTTGTTCCAAATATTTTTCTTGGAGTTATGGCCCTTGATGAACTTAGAATTTTGTGAAATTGCACCACCCGTTGCAGCTACGGCGTCGATGTCATGATTTTTGAACGATTCTTGGTGCCCAACTTAAATTGTTATTCGTTTCCAATATATTTTGCTTTTAAACCTTTACCCAATGTAACGGCTAAAACTGGCTAGCGCTATTCACAAAAATCGCCAATTAATTTTCATTATTGTTTTCATTTTTTGTCTCTAAAACATAGGTTATGAATCCTTAATCGCTCACCTGATAAAATTGTTTAAAGAAAGATATATTTTTTTCAACTTGTATATTTGTTTCAACAACTTAATTCCTAAATTATGTGTGTGGTTGCAGCTGATTCATTATATATAGGTAAAGGAATTAAAGGTCGTTGGAAATAATAAGATGAACTTGTATTTTGGTTGTCACCAGTATTGACTTTCCAATTGTTTAAAGAAGGATATATTTGTTTCAACAAATATATTTGTTTCAACTACTTAATTTGTAAATAACATGTGTGGATGCAGTCGATTCATAAGGTGAAGGGTTGAATGTCAATGGAAATAATAAGACAAACTTGTATTTTGGTTATCGCCAGTATTGACTTTCCAGCCATTACCTGTGAGTTCACAGAAAGTATTACCTGTATCTGTTATTGATTCCCATTTAATTGCCTTGATGTTGAAAGGTGTGACATGAAAAACGTATTTAAATATTTGTGCAGTTATTCTGAAAAATCATTTAAGTAGAAGCTATATTGGTGAATTCATTCTAATATAAATGGCACAGGTATTTCAGATATTGGCAGAAAGTGATTAATACTGTTTATCTGATGCCATTTTCTTCTGTTGAGTATTTCATAGAATTAATTTCTAATTTCTAGAAAGGAGTATCTGCAATATACATTTCTGTCGATAACATGTCATGATCTGGTCGAAAATCTTGGTGCACTTTCCTGTTGAAAAAGACCTCCCAAAACTTTTAGATCCACTGGAGTGCATGTAAATGTTTCAAAACCTGGCAGCTTGTGATCTGATTGAGGAAGAGGCCACTTTTGCGATTACAGTACAGTACTTACTTGTCCTCTTCGCTTCATCTGGAGCATAAGGTCTCGACAAGATGCCTCCATCCAACACAGCCTTTTGCCTTGGCCTCTGCCTCGTTCCAGGTCTTTCCCATCTCTCTAAGTCCTGACTCCGCTGTTCTGCGCCAGGTGTTTTTTGGTCTGCCTCTTGACCTCTTTCCTTGTGGGGTCCCTCTCACAGCAACCTTTGCTATGTTTGATGTTGTCATCCTTAGCACATGACCTAACCATCTCATCTGTCTCTGCTTGATTTCTTCCTTGATACAGGTGGCTTGGCTGAGCTCGAGGAGATTTTTGTTTGAAATCTTGTTTGGCCAGAATATTCTGTTGATTTTCCTAAGGCACCCACTGTGGAAACTAGACATTATTTCTTTCCAAAGTGTGATTTACTGGGATTTCTGGGTTTGATTATAAACGATAACTTCACAAGTGAATTATGCAATCAACAATTGTGTCATGTATCCATGCGTGCAAACGAAGATGCTTTGCCGTGGATGTAATGGGGACTTCATTGTTTTTTGTTTTTTTTAACCCTTTACCGAACATGAAAAGCAGACGACACTTGCAGAAAATATTCTTGAATAACTATTATTTTCATTTTTTGTCTCAAAAACATAGGTTATGACCCCTCATTGGAACGAGCCCGATGAGCTTGTTTCAATGAGGGGTCATAACCTATGTTTTAGAGCCAAAAAATGAAAAAATAATGAAATTAATTGGCGATTTTTGAGAATAGCGCTGGCCGTTAAATTAGGTAAAGGGTTAAATAATATAATTATCGTTTAGGTGAAAAGTAATAAACAGAGTAATTGCTTGACTGGACTGGTTACGTGAAATAATTCATTCGAGGCGAGGAACTATATTGTAAAACACTTGTGCGCATTCGCGCACTCGTGTTAAAACAACGTCCCTCACCTCTCATGAATTATTTCGCGTAACCGGTCCAGTCAAGCGATTACTCTCTATTATTTGTTTCCCTATCAGTTTTGGTGACCCTCCAACACTCACTTCCACAGAGAAGGATGGCCTTTACATTGCTGTTATGGATGCAAATCTTGGTCTTGCAGCTGTTGTGCTTGGATTTCCATACGAACTTTAGCTGCAGATATGCTCTTCTTGCCTTTGCCAATCTTTTCCTGATGTCCTTTTTTGCAGCATCTTCTGTGCTGCTGACTGATCTCAAGTAGATGGGATTGTCTGACCTGTTTGATATTAGTCCCTTCAATATTGATGTCAATATTGTTGGTGGTATTTATACGCATTTATTACTTTCCAAAGAGTGACTTACTGGGATTTCCGGGTTTGATTTTAAATGAGAACTTCACAAGTGAAATATGCAATCAACAATTGTGTCATGTATCCGTGTGCGCAAACGAAGACTCTTTGCTGTGGGTGTAATGGGGACTTCATAGTTTTTTTTAACCCTGTACCTAACATGAAAAGCAGTCGACACTTGCAAAAAAATAACTGGACTGGTTACGTGAAATAATTCATTCGAGGTGAGGGACTATATTGTAAAACACTTGTGCACATTCGCGTACTCGTGTTTGTACAATGTCCCTCAGCTCTTATGAATTATTTCACGTAACCAGTCCAGTCAAGCGATAACTCTCAATCTCTTGGGTCTTGGCTGTGTTAATATTTAGCCCAATCTGACTAACATAATGGTTCAGTCTCTTTGACTTGGCTTGGATATGGTCGTATTGTACAGTGGATTCATATTAATTTAATTGCCACTTTGCCATTGAAAATATTCAATTAACATGAATTTGGTTCTCTATGGGAACCTCAGGAAGTGAAACAGTGCTTGTTTAGTGTGGTAAACTAGCTCTGTTTTTATGGTAAAATGGGATCTGATCAGCAATGTCTGGGGTGAAAGTCTTCTAAAATGGGCATCATATTAGAGGAGAGGTTTTGTTTGACATACAGTTGAAGACTCAATCCTGACTAATATAAACACGTTTTGCATTGTAACTCAAATGGCAAATTTTGATGACCTCCAGCACACTCACCTGCTGAATAATAGTGATGTCACTGTTATTAATTTTGAAGAACAATATTGGCTATCACTATTATTTGGAAATGAAACAAAGAGTGAAAATTCCATCACTATTAGTAACTTTAATTAAAGATGCAGGACATCGCTATTATTCAGCCATCACTGTTATTAGGCAGGTGAGAGTATGGTAATAGACCAGTATTGAGGAAAGGTATCCACATATTGTGAGTTTTGTTCCTGCATAGAGTTATGGCCCTTGTTTTTTTATAACATAGTTTATGACCCCTTGTTGGAAGGAGTTCTTTGATTATGAGTGATCATGTGCAGTGTGTTGAAAGCAAAATATGGGAAAAATTATGAGAAATTTTGATTGCATGTGTCCCAGACTTTCGATTTTGAGGTGCATCTCAGAATTTTTCTCATGTAGATTTCATTTTAATGTGGCAGACGAACAGACATGCAGTATTAGTGGCTTGCCACCCTAATGTCATCACATCCGAGCTGACTGTGAGTGACCTAGAACGTCCCCTTTTGGTAGCGATCCCAAAACCCGAAAATCTTTAGCATAGACTACTGGCCGTATTGATGAAGGGATTTCATTGTAACTTGGTAGCATGACTCCATATAATGTTTAGAAGAGAACGCCCCCTTTTGGTAGCGATCATTCAACCGTGATGGTTGCCCAAGCCCAAAACCCGAAAACCTTCAGCATAGACTACAGGTCGTATTTATGAAGGGATTTCATTGTATCTTGGTAGGATGACACAGAATAATGTCCAGATGAGGACGTCCCCCTTTGGTTGCAATTGATTAACCATGATGGCTACACAGGCCAAAAGCCTGAAAACCCTTAGCACAGCGTACAGGCCATATTTATGAAGGATTTCATTTTAACTTAATAGGATGACTCGTTTTGGAATAATTTCACTGTAACTTGGTAACTTAGGTTGACAAACATTAACTGTGAGGGCCACATTAACCTACCCCTCAGTTCTTTAGTACAGTCTACACCTCAAATTATTTTTATTGAAAACATCGCATACAGGGAACAGAAATTAACATATTCTCAATTATCACTATTCTTGTCGTATTTCATAATCCTTTCATAAACATTGAACATTATCCTTTTCATCAAACACAACATACGGTCAAGTTAAGCTACAGTGTCATTGACACTTTCATTTTTAACTTGTCAGTGAGCACAGTGTTGCAGACAACGTATAAGATATAATGCCATCAAAGCTGGCCTTGTTGTTTAATTGCAACATCATCACTTGCCAGCTAACCAAGCATCGACTTGGTTGGCTAGATATCACAATAATCATAAACCACAAAAAATTTGGAAGCTTCAACCTACACGGTTCACTGCAAATCCAGCCTCGTGATAGAAAGTATAGCCTTGTTAAGTTGATGGCTGGATCCTTGAGTACTGTTGGAACTTGGGATTTTGAGCAGAAAATTATTGTTGAAGGTTGAGAAGCACAAGAAGATAACTGATAGCCGATGCAAAATGCAATTCCATAAGCTGACATGACTTTTCTTATCACATGCCTGTACACACAGATATGAGTTTAATCAAATCACCCAAGTGCACAAAAAGAAAATGTTTTGCCTGGATTTGAAACCAGATGCATTATTTATTAAACGCATGCATTTTCTGGTGTCCTTTGTAACTTGTCCTGTGAAATAGAGGGTTAAAACAGGATATTGGTTCAAAGTATTTCTAAACAAAGAGCCAAATATGAACTTGTATGGAATTTTGATTGAAAGTTCAGATCTGAAATGTTTGTTTGTTTCAATGAATGACCAACTCAAGAATTCTTCTCAATATTTCACTCTTAGCCTTTTACCATTCCTCACAATATGTTTCATGTTTATCAGTTAGGCACTTGACTATAATAATCACAGTATGATAGCCTTTGAATGGTATTGCATTGTATGATAGAGGCTTTCATTATTGATTTTTCTGGAAGATGCTGCTACTGTTGACAGACTATTGAGTTCATGTTACTTTGAAAAGCCAATAAATATTTTGAGAAATTGAGTGATCATTGAAACCTCTCAAGTCTCTAGCAATAATCATCAGGATGCCTTCCAGACTAGGATTAATACAGATTATTTCAACAGACAGGTGATCTGGATGGAGGTCATTCTCCATTCAGTTGATAGATTAGATTGCAGGGTTCCCACGAAGCCTTGACTTCAAGGAATGGCCTTGAATTTGACTAACAGTTGTTCTGGGCCTTGAAGTTTGGGAAAATGGACCAGGAAGCCCTGGAAGTCAAGAATGTTGATGAGATAAAAATGCCTATGAAGAACATAATCATATCTGTATAATTTTATATGCCATAGATCATGAAGTCAAGTCCAAACTTGGATGTTCCAGTTGTTGTCCCTGCTTCATTAATTATATCTCCCCTTCCCAGAAGAGAGACATATTCTTTTAGTGCATATTCTTCTTCTTCTTCTTCTTCTTCTTCTTCTTCTTCTTCTTCTTCTTCTTCTTCTTCTCATACAAACTATGTCCGGGGCATAACTTTTTTGTCTTTTGACCTTGACCTTAGATATTTGGCATGTGGATGTATCACCATGAGCCAGTGTGTCGCGTACCATAGGGACCTTCATGTGACCTTGATCTTTGACCTGAAGGTCAAATTTATGTGCTTTTTAAGGGAAACTTTGGCCGGGACATAACATTTTTGTCTTTTCACCTAGACCTTAGATATTTGGCATATGGATGTATCACCATGAGCCGGTGTGTTGCGTACCATACTGACCTTCATGTGGCCTTGATCTTTGACCTGAAAGTCAGATTTATGTGCTTTTTAAGGGAAACTTTGTCCGGGGCATAACTTTTTTGTCTTTTGACCTAGACCGTAGATATTTGGCATGTGGATGTATCACCATGAGCCGGTGTGTCGTGTACCATAGTGACCTTCATGTGACCTTAACCTTTGACCTGAAGGTCAGATTTATGTGCTTTTTAAGGGAAACTTTGTCCGGGCCATACCTTTTTTGTCTTTTGACCTATACCTTAGATATTTGGCTTGTGGATGTATCACCATGAGCCGGTGTGTAACGCACCATAGTGACCTTCATGTGACCTTAACCTTCGACCTAAAGGTCAGATTTATGTGCTTTTTTAAGGGAAACTTCGTCTGGACCAGAACTTTTTTTGTCTTTTGACCTAGACCTTAGATATTTGGTATGATTGTCAATATTATTCATGTATATATAATTTACAGTGCAATAAATAGAAAGGAAGGGGAGACATATGTTTTAGTGTGCTAAAACAGTTTCTAGTTATATTTGTGATGATTATTCCTATAATTAGTGCTTGGAATTGTATATTATTGTGTCCGTGGAAATATTGCCCACCCGTGGAAAGTCCACAGCAGCCATACTGTAGGAAGTGGAACTGTGTTAAACAAGCTCTGTATTACTGGCAAAATAAAGTCCTCGTAAAGTGCACAGTATAGATATAGGCTGAGCTCTGTGTGCTCTGTCAAACAAGATATGGTTGATTGAATACTGATACAGAGGAACCCTGTGAATTTAATAGTCATTTTGCCAGAGAAAAATATTCAATTCACAGGATATACAATATATCTTGAATTTATAAACTGAGCATTTATCCTAATGAATGCCCCTGCAGCAACCCCCAGGAAGTGAAGCAGTGCTTGTTTACTGTGTTGCTGAACAAACTGTTTTACTGGTAAAATAGGACCTAGTCTCCAGCGGTTGGGGTGGAAGTCCACTAAAATGGGCAACATGAATTTTAATGATTGACTTAACTTGACTTTTATCTCCATGTTGCAGTCAGAATTAGCCATTGTGCAGAAATATGTGACCTTAAAAACCAAAAAGCAATATGTATTCTAATAAATCTTGTTTGACTAAGCTCACTGAGCTCTGTCAAGATGTAATAGACTAAATGCCTCTATTGGACATATTGGGACCAAAAATATCTGTAAATTTGTGGAATTCACTGGATTTCAGAGTAAGACTTGGACAGATTACGCCTAAAAAAATAAATAATCTGTTTCTCAGGCCCTCCCGCATGGTCCTTTTGGCTGCTGCATGCTCTCTTTTTATAGCCAGTGTAAACTTAAAAAAAAAAAATAAAAATTAAATGGTTTATGTCTGATATTTTACCCAATTTAAAAAATTGATAAATTTGTCCCTTGAGTGCAAGAAGGCTTTGCAATGCCTTAGCATTGCAAAGTCTTCTTGCTATCAAGGGACGAAATACACACCACCCACGCTATTCCGCAGGTTATGAGGCCTAAAACATAAACTCAAGAACATGAACTTTTAATGACAAAGAAATAATTACAGAAATAAAAAATAAAATAAAAAACCGCTCGCCTGCATGCAATTTTACAAATAATGGCATGAGAAACAGAAGACCTACTTTGTGGGGCCTTACAAGATTATTTATTCAATTGACAGGAGTTTACTTGATAACATATATGCAATTAAAAGGACAAAGTTGTACTGAAGATATTGGTGTTTGTAATTTATATTCAATTAACCCTTTACCCAGAGTAACGGCCAAAACCGGCCAGCACTATTCACAAAGTCTTCAATTAATTTTCATTTATTTTTTCATTTTTTGTCTCAAAAACAGGTTATGTCCCCTTTTTGGAACAAGCTCAATGAGGGATCATAACCTATGTTTTTGAGACAAAAAATGAAAAAAAAGTAATTATTCAAGAACTTTGTTTGCAAGTGTTGTCTGCTTTTCATGTTAAGTAAAGGGTTAACAGGGTTATATCGAACACCACTGTACTCACTTTACCACCAAAAGTATGAGGACCAGTGAACCACTCTGGTTAATATAATATTCCTGTTAATAGCATATTCTCTCCCAGTAAATTTGTTATTCAGTTAACCCTTTGAAGTCAAAATACCAAAATTTCAAGCAGCAATTTTTTTTCTCCATAATGCACCTGAAATTTAACCAGTTCAGTCCTGTTTGACAGAGCTTATTGAGTAACAAGACTTACTGAATTGGTTAAATTCCTAGTTGCATTATGGGAAATATTTGTGACTTGAAATTTTGATATTTCATCATCAGTAACATCAGAGAGTTAATTCTCTGCACACTGATGTTCAAATATCCAACTTTGATCTGCAAATTTTTCCCATGAAGAAACATACATTTAGAATTTTACCAATTCAGTCTTGTTTGACAGAACTCATTAAGATGTGTCAAATAAGATTGAAAGGTATCCACATATTGTGAGTTTTGTTCCTGCATAGAGTTATGGCCCTTGTTTTTTTATAACATAGCTTATGACCCCTTGTTGGAAGGAGTTCTTTGATTATGAGTGATCATGCGCAGTGTGTTGAAAGCAAAATATGGGAAAAATTATGAGAAATTTTGATTGCATGTGTCCCAGACTTTCGATTTTGAGGTGCATCTCAGAATTTTTCTCATGTAGATTTCATTTTAATGTGGCAGACGAACAGACATGCAGTATTAGTGGCTTGCCACCCTAATGTCATCACATCCGAGCTGACTGTGAGTGACCTAGAATGTCCCCTTTTGGTAGCGATCCCAAAACCCGAAAATCTTTAGCATAGACTACTGGCCGTATTGATGAAGGGATTTCATTGTAACTTGGTAGCATGACTCCATATAATGTTTAGAAGAGAACGCCCCCTTTTGGTAGCGATCATTCAACCGTGATGGTTGCCCAAGCCCAAAACCCGAAAACCTTCAGCATAGACTACAGGTCGTATTTATGAAGGGATTTCATTGTATCTTGGTAGGATGACACAGAATAATGTCCAGATGAGGACGTCCCCCTTTGGTTGCAATTGATTAACCATGATGGCTACACAGGCCAAAAGCCTGAAAACCCTTAGCACAGCGTACAGGCCATATTTATGAAGGATTTCATTTTAACTTAATAGGATGACTCGTTTTGGAATAATTTCACTGTAACTTGGTAACTTAGGTTGACAAACATTAACTGTGAGGGCCACATTAACCTACCCCTCAGTTCTTTAGTACAGTCTACACCTCAAATTATTTTTATTGAAAACATCGCATACAGGGAACAGAAATTAACATATTCTCAATTACCACTATTCTTGTCGTATTTCATAATCCTTTCATAAACATTGAACATTATCCTTTTCATCAAACACAACATACAGTCAAGTTAAGCTACAGTGTCATTGACACTTTCATTTTTAACTTGTCAGTGAGCACAGTGTTGCAGACAACATAAAAGATATAATGCCATCAAAGCTGGCCTTGTTGTTTAATTGCAACATCATCACTTGCCAGCCAACCAAGCATCGACTTGGTTGGCTAGATATCACAATAATCCTAAACCACAAAAAATTTGGAAGCTTCAACCTACACGGTTCACTGCAAATCCAGCCTCGTGATAGAAAGTATAGCCTTGTTAAGTTGGATTACACTGATGTTCAAATATCCAACTTTGATCTGCAAATTTTTCCCATGAAGAAACATACATTTAGAATTTTACCAATTGAGTCTTGTTTGACAGAACTCATTAAGATGTGTCAAATAAGATTGAACAATCGTTATCCCCTACTGAGAAGTGGCTCACTAAGAAGATCATCCAGAAACCATAAAAATTGAAATTTTCTAAGTCCAAAAAGGTAAAAGAAGGCCCATAACTCTAGAAATAGGGTTCCCTTACGGGTCTTAAAAAAAAAGCTTGAAAAGTCTTGAATTTGAAAAAAAAAAATTTAAGTCCCTTGAAAAGTCTTGAATTCAAAGTTCCAGTCTTCAAAAGTATTAAATTGACAGAAGTCAGGAGATACATCTGAGGTGCTGTATATTGTGAACATCGACTGTCTGGAATCGGTATTTTGCCACGCCTGTCTTTTAGAACGAGAAGTCTTGAAAAGTTTTTTTCTTACCTTGAAAAGTCTGGAATTCACATTGAAAAGAGTCTTAAAAATTCTTGAATTTTTCTCTCCCCAAACGGCAGGAACCCTGTAGAAAAAATGATTGGACAAACCCTGTTACTTGTGAATATCCTTTCCCACATGATGGTCCATCAGCATACCAATGATGATTAAAATCCGACATGCACTGACCAAGATACAGGGGTCTAAAGTTGTTATGGGGATGGACTGGTGGACAGACCCCATTGCTAGATCGCCCACAAACTTTCGTTTTGGTGCTGGATTATTAGTAAAATTCCCAGTTGCATTATTATATGTGATATTTTGACGTCAGCTTGCAGAGGGTTTAACCCTTTACCTAACATGAAAAGCAGACAACACTTGCAAATAAAATTCTTGAAGCACTCATTTTTTTTATTTTTTGCCTCCAAAAACATAGCTTATAACCCCTCTTTAGAATGAGTTTGTTGAGCTCATTCCAATGAGGGGTCATGAGCTATGTTTTTGTGACAAAAAATGAAAAAATAATAAAAATTGAATGGTGAATTTTGTGAATAGCGCTAGCCGGTGTTGGTCATTATGTTGGGTAAAGGGTTAATAGAGTTCTACTCATTACGAAAAGAATCAAGCATAGGAATTATTACAAGGATAAGATTAGTGCAGTTATTTTGATATTCTATTGCAAAATATACATAACCTGGGGAGTGTGGTGACTCAGTGGTAGACTGTTGGACTTCTATTCTAGAGGTCCCGAGTTCGATCCCCGTCCGGGGCGACCAGCGTTGTGTCCTTGGGCAAGGCACTTTATCCCAGCTGCCTGCATGGGGGCACCATGACGCCGTGTACTAAGGCATACTGCATGTCGATAGTGCACATGTCTTCAACCGCTGTAACCCTGCTTGAGCTGAGCTTGAATAGAGCTAGATTGTCGAGGAGCTGACAGTTACTCATCGATGCTTGGTGGTTCTCTTTGGGTACTCCGGCTTCCTCTACCCATAAAACTGTCAACAGTCACGATTAGCCATTGGGCATAAGTATGTGACCTTAAACACCAATAAATAAATAAATAAATACAAGGATAAGATTAGTGCAATTATTTTGATCTTCAGTTGCAAAATATACAAAACCAGTTGGTCTAGCTTTACTTTAGGAATAAAAATTAAGATACAGTGGAACCATGTTAATTGAATAACCACTTTTTCAGTGAAAATTATTCATTTAGCAGGAGTATTCAATTAACAGGGATTGTGTCACTGTCCTGTTATCTAGAGATAAACTTAGCATTTATTCTATTATATGTTGTTTGACAGAGCTCTATGAGCTCTATCAAACAAGATATAATAGATTAAATGCCTGCATTGAATGTACTGAGGCCAAATAGGTCTATAAACAACTGGGGAGAGTCAAGAGTAAATTCTCGAGAGGTTACAAGATTTTTTATCCAATTAACAGGAGTTTACTCTTTAACCTATATTCAATTAACAGGTCAGATTTGTACTGCAGGTATGGTAAATGGTTTTGTGTTGGGAAATTATTTTCAATTAACAGGGTTATTCAGTTAAGAGATATCCAATTGAGTGGACTCTACTGTACAGGAAGAAAGCCTAATTATGAGTGATTGGAAGAAGATGTACCTAACAGTTGTTGTTGTTGAAAATCACTTCTTCCATGCTAATGGCCAGATATGCAAAGTGGGTGTATAGAAATATTGAAACTTACTCCATTTCAGTGTGACATGTTCTCTGCAACAAAATCGACTTTTATGCTTCCTGTTTTGCCTCATTACCCTCTGACAGCAATTCTCACTCAAGTATTCACAGTGAAACATCAAAGGGAAACGCTTGAGTTGATTCAGCTACACTGATGTATTGTTGTTTGTAAGGATTAGTGTTGTGCAGGCTCATATCATTTTTTATTTAACCTTTGAAGCCAAAAATAAAAATCATCTTGGTTCTCCAGCAATCCTTCATTGCATTGACATTGAACTCCCTTGTTGAACATTTTTAGCTCAAGTATGAGCTATTGGCTACGTACGTCCCTCTGTCCATCCACAATTCCTTTAGCACACCCAACAGGCCACATCTCTCAACCAATCATTTTCAAATTTCATACATGGCTTTTGGGTAATATCTAGATGAGAGCTATGGCATTTTGCAGAATTTCTTAAAAAAACATGGCCACCAGTGGCCATCTTGAATTTGGCATATAAGTTGTGAACAATTCCATTGGCACACCATTCAGGCTGATCTCTCACCCAATCTTTTTTCAAACTTCATATGTAGCTATGGTGTAATATCTAGATGGGCGCTATCAAATTTTCAGAATTTCATTGAAAAACATGGCTGCCAATGGCCATCTTGGATTTGGCATGTAAATTTTCAACAATTACATTAGCACACCCTGTATGCTGTACCTCTCACCTGATCTTTTTCATATTTTATATCTAGCTGTGGTTTGATGTCCAGATGGAAGCTATCAAATTTTTCTGAATTTCATCTAAAAACATGGCTGCCAGCAGCCACCTTGGATTTGTCATGTAAATTGTCACCCAAGTCCATTAGCACATCCTACAGGCCACATTTCTCACCCAATTTTTTTCAAATTTCATATGTAGTTTTTGTGTCATATCTAGATGAAAGCTATCAATTTTTTCTGAATTTTGTTGAAAAACATGGCCACCAGCAGCCATCTTGGATTTGACATAAAATTGTGAACAATTCCATTAGCACACCCTACAGGCCACATCTCTCACCCAATTTTTTTCAAATTTCATATGTGGGTTGAACTGTTAACTGAAAAAATGCAATCAAATTTTCACGAAACTTTCTTAAGGCATACATGTATATTGTGAAATGATCTTGGTTTTGTTTTTTCATGAGACACATTTAGACTCACTTCTCTCTTTGCAGGTGGGGAATTTTGCCATCTTATTGCATATGTTTGTTTCATTTGGCCTAAAAGTTGTATTTTAATGCAAGCAAAACAAGTTTCCACCCAAGCTATAGCTCATATTCTATTGGGAAGGAAGTCTTGACTAATGGACCTTTGGGTTCAGCCTTCAGGTTTTTTTGTTTATTTCAAAATATAACTTTTTGACTGACAAACTTCACTTTCTTTGCAAACTGTGTTAAACCTATACCCAAACCACAAGGTATCAGAATTTAGTTTTTAGCTCAACTTTGGCGAAGCCAAATTTGAGCTTATGCCATGGCCCGTCATCCGTCTGTCCGTCAACAATTGGATACGGCTCGGGCTAGAGGCCGTATTTATGAACCAATCTTTACGAAACTTCTTGGGTACCTTTGTTATGACCGTGGGACAAGAACGAGTGTTTTTGGGTGCGGTCTGAAATTCAAGATGGCTGCCAGCCACCATTTTGTACCGACGATGCAGAAATCTGTTTTTTGTACAGAACTTCCATATGAAAGCTCTGATTTGAATAATTTTTTGTATGAATGTTTAGTACCATGGGATACATCACATATAATACGGGTTTTTTTCTCATGTGTAAATTATGCAAATTAGACTAAATTTGATGTTTTTTGGTGTTACTTTCAGCACTGCAAGTGCAAATGCCAATACGTCTCGGGCTAGAGGCCGTATTTATGAACCGATCTTTATGAAACTCCTTGGGTACCTTTGTTATCACAGTGGGAAGAGAACGAGTGTTTTGGGGTCCGGTCCAAAATTCAAGATGGCCGATGGCCACCATTTTGTACAAAATTTGGTGCAATCAGATTTTTGCACAGAACTTCCATATGAAAGCGCTGATTTGAATAATTTTTTTATGTGAATGTTTAGTACCATGGGATACATCACATAATACGGGTTTTTTTCTCTTGTAGAAATTATGCAAATTAAATGAACTTTGAGTTTTTCAGTGCTACTTACACACAGTAAGTACACATGTCAATACGGCTCGGGCTAGAGTCTGTATTTATGAACCGATCTTCACGAAACATCTTGGGTACCTTTGTTATCACCTTGGGACGAGAACGAGTGTTTCTGGGTGCGGTCCAAAATTCAAGATGGCTGCCAGTGACCATTTTGTACCAAAATTAGGTCTAATCAGTTTTTTGTACACAACTTCTATACGGCTCAGGCTAGAGGCCGTATTTATGAACCGATCTTTACGAAACTTCTTGGGTACCTTTGTTATCACCGTGGGATGAGAACGAGTGTTTTTGGGTGTGGTCCAAAATTCAAGATGGCCACCAGCAGCCATTTTGTACCAAAATTAGTGCAATCAGTCTTTTGTACAGAACTTCTGTATGAAAGATCTGATTTGAATAAATTTTTGTATGAATGTTTAGTAACATGGAATACATCACATATAGTACGGGTTTTTTCTCGTGCAGAAATTATGCAAATTAGATGAATTTTGATTTATTTAGTGCTACCAATGCACTGTAAGTGCACATGTCAATACGGCTCGGGCTAGAGTCTGTATTTATCAACCGATCTTCACGAAACGTCTTGGGTACCTTTGTTATCACCTTGGGACAAGAACGAGTGTTTCTGGGTGCGGTCCAAAATTCAAGATGGCTGCCAGTGCCATTTCGTACCGAAATTAGATCCAATCAGATTTTTGTCACAACTTCTATACAGCTCGTATTTATGAACTGATCTTCACGAAACTTCTTGGGTACCTTTGTTTTCACCTTGGGACAGGAATGAGTGTGTTTTGGGGTGCCTTTGTTATCATTGTACTATGAGAACAAATATTTTGGGGTTCAGTCAGACCCACTCTGGGACTCAAGATTTCTTTTCTAGTTTAGCATCTGACTGTCACCCACCTTTACAATACTTTACCTGTGCATTTGTTACAGGCTACGGTCAGTATTTATGTACAGACCATCACAATACTTAATATGTACCTTTGTTATCAGGTCATTACCTAGATGTTTGTCATTGCTGTGTCACATACTATACATGTACATGTACAAGTTGAGCTACAGGGTCATTGACACTTTCATTTAATTATGCATTGTTGGTGTCTACAGGAAGCTTTCTTTCCATTTTGAACCAGTCAGCTGAATTAAAATGGCCGCCTGTGGCCAATTCATCATGGCTTCCATGGGGCGGCCATCTTGAATTTGGTTTCCGTCCAATAACTAATGAATACTCACTTGAATCAATTTCAGTTTTTGGTTATGCATTATTGGTGTCTACAGAAAGCTTCCTTTTAATTTTGGACCAGTCAGCTGATCCAAGATGGCCACCAGTGGCCTATTCATCATGGTTTCCATGGTGGACATTTTGAATTTGGTTTCCTTCCAATGACTAATGAATACTCACTCAAATCAATTTCAGTTTTTGGTTATGCATTATTGGTGTTTACAGAGGAAGCTTCCTTTTGCTTTTTGATCAGCTAGCCAATTCAATATGACCATTGACACAAATCAGTCAAGGTTTTTTTTTCCATTCATTATTGGTTTCTACAGGAAGCTTCCTTTTGATTTGGTTATGCCCCCGAGAGACTTACCTACCCTTTTATGACACCATCGGGGGCATATCCATGCTCTGCATTGCTTTTGTCTATATTTATTTAATCCTCTTCCATAATCCTCTACCCATAACTACTATGGACTCGTAAACACAGGTCCTCCACTCACTTGAGCAAGTTTGGATTTGGTGACTCTGAAAGGAGCTGTTGTTTGCTGTTCAAGCTCTTGACTTGCTGTACACAGAATGTGCTGGAGACAGACTATACTTGCCTGAAGAATAAATGGCACTAACAGAATCTCTTGATGTGTTGGGGCCTAGATCACTCCAACCTTCTTTGCTTTTGACTGTATAAGCATGAACAACATCGCTTGATGGAAACAGTGGTCGCAAGTGCTTGAATTTAACCACATCATCCATGTGGCATTATAGCAGTTTAAACTTGCCTGAAGACTAAAGAATCACAAACAGAAACTCCTGATGGAATGAGGACTGGATAATGGCCACCTCCTTGGCTCCTTTGCTCTTGACTTGTGTTAGTACAGCACAGTCACCGTGGACTGGTCATAATCCACATGTTGGCAGTGATGCCCACACATGCATTTACATGTACCAGGTAAAACAATCATCATCAGCAAATTTTAATTAATGAAGCACCAGGTTGTACTTAGTGCTTCATTAATTAAATTTTTGATGATTATTTCTATAATTAGTGTTTGGACCTTAATATTATTGTGTCCGTGGAAATATTAGCCAACCGTGGAAAGTGAACAGTCCTTTGTGGACATACTGTATGGACAATTACTCTTCATGCAAATGAGGTCACAAGGGGTCGAACAATACCACATCATCGTGTTTGCATACTTTCTGCACACTAAACCCCCTCAAAAGACACCTCAGAATACTTGATTTTGTACATGTATTAAATATTTTGAACAATTTAGGGTTAACTGTAATATTTTGAGGTAAAACTGAAATGCTTTAAAATTATTATCCCCCAGAAGTTTGTGGGGGATCTAGCAATGGGGTCCATCTATTCATCCATCCATCTGTAGCTTTAGACCTCTGTATCTTGGTCAGTGCATGTTGGATTTGAATGATCTTTGGTATGTTGATGGACCATCATGGGGGTAAGGTTATTCACAAGTAACATGTTTTATCCAATCATTATTTCTAGGGCAATGAGCCTTTTTCAACTTTTTTGGACCACTAACCCCCAACAACTTTGTTCTCTTTTTAGTAAACCACTTCTCGGCGGGAGATACAGTTAAAACTAGAAGTCCTGTCACGAATAGTGCACTTATCTGGGCTTAATTGCGCGTTGGAATTGTGCGCAATTGCCATATCGAATGGCATCCAAAGCACGGCAGGTTCACCTGGTTACTCATAGCAAACACATGCAATGTTTTTGCCAATGGACCTCCGGGTTACCCGGAGGTCCATTGGCTGAAACATTGCCTGTGCACAGGCCATATGTACAGAATATGATAGCTTTAATTGGGCCATAACGCGCACATTAACGCACATATCAACGTGCTATTTGTGCGCATTTCATGACAGGACTTCTAGTTTTAACTGTACTGGTGGCATTGCACCTTGTAATTTTTCAGCCTCTCTTGGTCCCACTCGAACTCTCTCAAACCCATTTATATGGGACCAGAGTTTTTAGGGCAAAACCTGCAAAGTTTTAGTTAAAATTTAAATTAGTTTTTCAACAAATTTATTTGAAGTGTCATTTTCTATACATGTTAAGTAAAGAGTTCACCCTTCACCTTATAACTCAGACATACCCGCCAGCATAATTTACAAATTAAGCAGTTAAAAAATTTTTTTTTTAAAAATTGTCAGCTAAACCACAATATGTAAACCCTCAATGGAACAAATTCTTTGATCTTGTTACCTGCGTCACCAGCGGCAGAGCAGGTCTAGTAACCGCTCGACTCCGTCCATCAGTCTGTCAGTCCGTCCATCAGTCCGTCCGAAACACTTTTTCCGTCAAAGTTTTCTTGGCTTCTATGAAAGGGAATGATTTTATATTTGGTCTGCTGCTTCATAATGATGAGTTGTATCGTGTAAGCAATTTTCAAATCTGCCGTGCAGCCACTTCCAGTTTGCCGATACTTTGAAATTTTACTGTACCCACTAAACATTGAAATTTTCCGTCAAGGTTTTCTCGGCTTCTATGCAAGGGATTGATTTTATATTTGGTCTGCTGCTTCATAATGATGAGTTGTATCGTGTAAGCAATTTTCAGATCTGCTGTGCAGCCACTTCCTGTTTGCCGATACTTTGAAATTTTACTGTACCCACTGAACATTGAAATTTTTCGTCAAACTTTTCTCGGCTTCTATGCAAGGGATTGATTTTATATTTCATCTGGAGCCTGATAATGTTCAGTTGTATCGTGTATGCAATTTTCAGATCTGCCATGCAGCCACTTCCTGTTTGCCGATTCAATTGCTTGCAGCGACGCAGGTCCAGACCCGGTATTGGTCTTGGCTTGTTCCAATGAGGGTTCACATGATATACTTCTGTTGAATTGAAAACAAATAAGGAAAATAAATTTTAATACCGTGTGCATTGGTTAAACTTATAAGGATTAACTCCTTGCATGCTGCCGGCAGATATTCCTGTCTGGGACTGGATTTCTCTTGCCGCTGAAATAAGTATAATTTGGGCACATTTTATCAAATCGCCCCCTATAAATGGCATGGATTCTTTCACCAATGATTTCTTGAGTCAGGGGGCACAGTGGCATTGTGGTAACCGGTTCTCGTCAGATCATCAAAGTTAAGCAACATCAAGTCTGATTAGTCCTTGGATGGCTGACCGTGGGAGCGATCGATTCAGACTCCCACGTTGTGTCCTTGGGCAAGATACTTAACCCTCATTGTCCACATTGTGGCACGATGACGCTGTGTACTAAGGTTTTCTGCACGTCGATGGTGCACATGTCTTCAACCAGTCTAACCCTGCCTGTGCTGCAGTGCGGCATTACAATGTTGTGGAGCTGGCAGCTGCACGTCATTGCTCAGTGGTTCTCTCTGGGTACTCCGGCTTCTTCCACCCATAAAACTGTCTCTGACATGACATGACCTTGGCTGATAAAGTGTCATTACCGGTAAACCTCAATAAATATTCTTGAGTCAAAATTAGTTGAATTTTTTATCAAATCTAGTCATGGCTGCTTCATGGCAGCCATGACTAGATTTGATAAAAAATATCTTGAAAATACTCAGTGGGTAAAGAGTTAATGGAATAATTCATTGTCTTGTAGTCTTGAGACTTCCAATTAATTTTGAACTAAACATATTTCAATATTAATTGGCTTTTCGCATCTCAAAACAAGTGATTTGTGTTGATTCACCTAATTGCCTTTCTGAAATCAATACCAGATATCGGTAATTGAGGAATTTGATTCGACAGATCTGTTCCTTTGTGATGCCTATCATTTCTCTCATTTTGTCTACGAGCTGTAAAAAGGTCCCCATCTAGTAGTGTCATTCAATGCAATTATTTGTTATTGATTTCTTGGGATTTATTTATTGTCATATCACAGTGAGCTGGGGCAGATTTCAGTTTAATAGTTTATTGTCTTAATATTAGAGTCCAATAGTTTGCTGATAAACGTTTACGCTTTATTGAAGCTTTTAATTGAAGTTTTCTTGAAAGAATGTTTTTCGTTTTTCCAAGACGCATATTTTTCCATGGATACATCGAGTTCTGATTGTGATTAAACGAGAGTTATAGATTTATACTTGTGTGAGCTGTGCATATTACACCATTAGTTTAGAACTTTATCACAATTGTGTCACTTTCTTCAGTTTGCTCTCATTCAGAATACTTTTCTTCATTTGAGCCTGGATTTAAAGTTAGCGGAATTTTCTCCCATGATGAGGATATTCAGGAAAATTTCATAATTGTTCAGTTATGTCACAAAAATAATTTATAATACTAATTCTCTGTGTGGCTGTGTTCTGATTATGAGTTTTCTGTGATATTAGAATAGAAGAACAATTTTTCTTTAAAAATGCGAGTTAAAAACTTATAGCATAAAAATGAGTGATAAAGATTTGAAAAAGAAAACTGTGAAAATTCTGGAGCATATTCCATTAGAGGCAATGAGCAGAACTCGCAGAAAATTGAACCATTATGACACGCTAGCAGAGGAATATGAAGATCTACAGAAAGATGGTATGCTTATACTAACTAGCTCACCAATATCCGTTTTTAATATTTTAACTCTTTGCGTCTTTCTAGATCATATTGTGTGCGGGAAAGGCTGTGGCATTACAATTCTACATTTGCCTCCTCCCTACCCCTTGCGCATTCTTGCCATAACCACTCTCAAGCCAGAAAATAAGCAGACTGTCGCAAAATGAGGTCCCCAGAGGGTGAATTTGGTGATGCTACCCTGCACAGCAGGGTAGCATCACTAAATTTGCCTTCTGTATACCTCAATCTGAATCGAGGTCACAAACCGAAACAGAAAGAGGTACCCAGAGGATAAATTGGCCCACAGTATGGGAAAACATCAGCAAATTCACCCTCTGGGGACCTCATTCTGCAAACGACAGATTGCTTATTTTCTGGCTTGACCGCTCTGCTTATGGACATCACCTTTTTTCTTTTTCATTTTTTATTTTATCTTTCAGATCTTATCCTTTGAGAACCCTGAAAAGTGAAGCAGTGCTTGTTTATTGTGGCAAACACGCTCTGTTTTACTGGTAAATTATGACCCAGTCACTCAATGATTGTGGGGGGGGGGGGGGGGGGGGGGAGAAAGTCCTCTAAAATGGGCAACATGGGTTTAAACGATTAACCAAACTTGTTTTTTATCTTCATGTTGTGGTCATGGTTAGCCATTGTGCAGAATTATGTGACCATAAACAGCAATATATAAATACATAACTTTTTTTCTGTTTTACCCCACATCTGAAAGAAGTATAAAAAACTTGAGCTTCAATGCATTTATTAAAACTGATATTTGCACTTTGTAACTCTTGCCATCATAATCTGTAATATTTTGAATGGAGGTAGCTTTACATAAGCATGATGCTTACCAGTGAATACCATTTCAGATTATGTATTATGCAGGATATGTATTTCTTTTGTTATATGTATATATCTATCCATAATGGACTGAAATAAAATGTTGTTTAGGCTAAATTTACCTTGCTTTCAGGAAAATGAATATTCTAAAATTATTTATGAATATGCACAAATTCTAGAACATTCATGAATTTTCCAGAATGTTAAATTGCCCCTGGAATATCTAAGAATATTCATGCATATTACAGGGAGATGGGGGGGGGGGGGGGGGGGGGGGGGGAGGGGGGGCGGGGGGGGGGGGGGGAACCTCCAGGAACAAATGATGATTTTGAACTTTCAACATGTCAAACCATGCACCCACTCTTTCCCCTCAAATTTTTTCCATTTTTAATCTTTTTTTCTGACCAATTTTTGGACTCTCACTTCCCTTTGATGGATATTCACTAGAGCTGAAACGGTTGTCTCATTTTCGTAACCAACTAACCGTGAGCTATAACCGGATAATATCCGGTTATCCATGGCTATTATTTCACCGAATATGGGATCAGAACTATAGGAATTGGAAAGCAGTATTCTCAAACTATTCCTTAGTGTGTATTCAAATGAACGTTGTCGAGTACTGGACAAAGTTCGTTTGTACACACACTGCGGAATAGTTTCTGCGATTGCTCATTACTCACAGAAACTGCTGATCATTAACGAAGTCTTGAACACCAGAGTCGATTATTTCTCAATATACACAATGCGGCTTCAATGCGTAATTTTTCCCAAAGGAGGAGCGGCAGATTTACTACGTTTTAAACGTGGAATGACGATCACTATCAATATTTCAGATAACCAGTTGATGGTTTTCTGATCGGTTAGGTAGCTAACTGGTTCCAAACCGATTATCCAGTTAACGATTTCAGTACTAATATTCACAGCCCTACTCAGTATTCACTACAGTTTGTTGTTGGGGAGCTTTCTAATGATATACCAGTTTTTGGAGGAAGTTGATGAGCATGTTGTATTAAAAACATCTGCAGAAATATGGCATGTTTTCTCCAAATTTGTGGTCTATGTACCAATATTCTCAAAGTATTGAGGATTTAAAGTTCGGATCATGGGGCAAGAGCAAGCAAATGATGATGGAGGAAGTTGCTGAGCATGTTGTATTGAAAAACATTTGCAAAATATGGCAGGTTTTCTACAAATTTGTGGTCCATGTACTCATATTCTCGCAGTATTGAGGATTTAACCCTTTACCTAACATGAAAAGCAGACGACACTTGTAAACAAAATTCTTGAACAACTAATTTTTTTCCATTTTTTGTCTCAAAAACATAGGTTATGACCCCTCTTTGGAATGAGCTCGACGAGCTCATTCCAAAGAGGGCTCATAACCTATGTTTTTGAGACAAAAAATTAAAAAAATAATGAACATTATTTGGCGATTTTTTTGTGAATAGTGCTGGCCGGTTTTGGCCCCTTACATTGGGTAAAGGGTTAAAGTTTGGATCATGGAGTAAGGGCAATAAAATGATGACAGTTGATCAGCTGTTGAAAAGGAATTTTATTTTCACACATCCCAAATTCCGAAATGGAACATTGAGTTGTCTCTGTTTGTATCTGTGTTACAACATGGAACAAACATGGACTATGAAATACCAAAATGACCAGTGTATTAATCAGGTTGCCCAGGTGTTGTACCACTAAATATGTTTGACAGTATGCTACTTGAACAATTAGATCATGTGATTATAAAAATTCATTAATACTCAGGGTTCCTATAGCTCTTGAAAAACCCTTGAAAATGAGTTTTTTCTTGAAAAACCCTGGAATTTGAAATTAGCCCTTGAGAAACCCTTTAACTTTCAGAAATCTCTGAAACCCTTGAATACCAAGCTATTTCCTGGGCATTGTAAATATTTGTACTCGCCTTTTACTTGTTTGTTGCGCTCGTGTCGCTCAGTTAAAAAAAAACATAAAAAAGTATGGAACGTTTTACCAAGATTACTGGTACACAGATCACACTTTGGGTACCAGTACTTCCTGACTTTCAGAGTCAGATGCGTGTCACATGAATCTTAGATTTTTCGAGCTCATACAACAAGCTGAATAGTATATGTAGCCCTTGAAAAAAAAAAGAAGCCCTTGAAAAACCCTTGAACTTTGTGAGGAAATTTTTGTATGAACCCTGATACTCCTAATCTCTGGTATTCCGGGGGGTAGAATGACATCTATTTTTAATTTCTATTTGGTGTATTTGATTGAGTGAACCTTTTCATTCTTTAAAGTTTTCCTTAGCCTGCACATGTAATTTGTAGAATGATTTTTCTTTCAGTTTTATTATTTTATTTCCAAAATTGATAATGAAAATGAGTGGAGTGAAAGATATGAACTGTGGGACTGTTGTTGGCCGGTAACAAATTCTAGACACATATTCAGAGTTCTGGTTAACATTGATGATAAAAGCTAAAAAAGTTTAAACTGGCTGAAAAAAGTGACTAATGATTCATTGAATGACTGCTGCAAATCTATGAAAATGACAAAATCAACATTTATATGGATGTATCTGTCTTAACCCTTTACCAAACATGAAAAGCAGATGACAATTACAAAAAAAATTCTTGAATGACTAAATTTTTTCATTTTTTGTCTCAAAAACATAGGTATGACCCCTCATTGGAATGAGCTTGACTTGCTCATTCCAAAGAGGGGTCATAATCTATGTTTTTGAGACAAAAAAATGAAAAAATAATGAAAATTAATTGGCGATTTTTGTGAATAGTGCTGGTCGGTTGTGGGCCATTGCGTTGGGTGAAGGGTTAAAAAGCCTACAGTTAAAACTAGAAGTCCTGTCACAAACTGTGCGCTTATCTAGGCTTAATTGCACATAGGAATTGTGCGCAATTGTCGTATCGAATGGCATCCCAAGCACAGCAGGTTCTCCTGGTTACTCATAGCAATCACAGGCAATGTTTCGGCCAATGGACTGCCGGGTTACCCGGAGGTCTATTGGCTGAAACATTGCTTGTGCACAGGCCATAAGTACAGAATTTGAACACCTTAGCAAAGTCATAACGCATAGATTAACGCGCAGATCGCCGTGGTATTTGTGCGCATTTCATGACAGGACTTCTAGTTTTAAATGTATACATGAAAAAAATGATTTCTGGCTACTCTGACTACCCATCCCATCATTTGTTCCTGGAGAAAAAAAATTGACATTTCCACACAGCCTCCCAAACCCCTGCCCCCCCCCCCCCCCCCCCCCCCCCCCCTCCATCCTGTATTTGCATATTGCAGAATATTTTCAAAAAGCTCAGGTATATTTTTAACTGTAGTGTTCAAGAATATTACTGAATATTCTGTGAAATTGTTGTAGGATTAACATTCTTAGCTCACCAGTAAAAACCACATCACAATAGTGCTCATGAATATAATATTGGGAGCCTTTTGGGTGGCATTACAGTATGAGTGAGTTACTACAGTACACATAGCTCTTTTTGGTTGTTTGATACCTGAGCACCCAGTCGGTGGCCTCTACCCTATAAACACCTATTCACTTGACCAGTAGAAATTTAGCCCTTTACCTGACTCAATAGAAGATGTTGGGTTAAAAAAAAAATCTAGAAAAGCTAAAAGATTATATTTTTTTTTACCTCAAAAACATAGTTTATGACATCTCATTGGAACGATCTCATTGGGATCGTTTCAATGAGATGCCATCAACTATGTTTTTGAGCCAAATATTGAAAAAAGAATAAAAGTTGAATGGCAATAAGTAAATAATGCTGATGGGTTATGGCTTCTACATTGGAAAGAGGGTTAAGGGCCTTCTTGGTGAATTTGCAGTTCATGGACCACTTGGTAGTCTATCTGATGGTGTGTGTACTGTAGATTGGTTTGTTGTGCCCTCAAGACAGGGATTAGCCTAGAAGGAAAATTTAGGGAGAAGTGACTCTCCCTCTCAGAAAAACAGGGAAAAGTGAGGCTCCTTTTGGGAGAAGTCAGACTTCCTGAGGGAGAAGTGATAGAAAAAACTTATTTTCCTCAGTGGTTGATATTTATGAAAAAAGAAATTTTTTTTAATTTCATTTATAATATGAAGATTACTAATACAAACAATTAACAAAACATAAAAAATAACATAAGATACAGTACGGCTGTCATAGACTGATCATTTTCCACTGGTGGGCAATATTTCCACAGATGCAGTAATATTAGATTCAACACTCATTATAATGAATAATCAGCAAAACTTTAATTAATGAAGCACCGGGTACAGCCCGGTGCTTCATTTAATTAAAATTTTGCTGATTATGATTTTTATTACCTGGTAAATGCATGCGTGGACATCACTGCCCATGGCTGGATTACAACCAGTCCACAGTGGCTGTACCGTACATGCAGTAAAATCATTATACATTTAGCACACTGTTTAGCACATCTTAAGTATGGAAGGCAGTAAACCATCAAAAAGGC
Organism: Pictodentalium vernedei; assembly: GCA_031216915.1. Lineage (NCBI taxonomy): Eukaryota > Metazoa > Mollusca > Scaphopoda > Dentaliida > Dentaliidae > Pictodentalium > Pictodentalium vernedei. The sequence continues at coordinate 143,653,437 of CM062297.1, read as the reverse complement.
TGTTTTATGTTTGAATACAATGAACTAGGACATGTAAGTACAACTACACATTAAAGAGCTTTCTCCGTTTCTACCCCTTCTATTTTGACAAAGCCCAAATCATCTCTGGGGCCACCATCCTCAGAGATTCTCATGAGCTCTTTGAGGATTTTGTTTGACATATTTGTCTTGTTTTAATTCTGTTTTGGGTAGAAAATCCACGTTCACAGCTAGCTCTCGAGACAGGTATAAGACAGGCAATCTTGAGCAAAACAAAAATATTGGGTAACATGGTACTTATCAAACACAAGAATTAGTGTCTAAAACGTGAGCAGTTAAGGGCATAGACTGATGATCACCTGCTGGGTACACCAAATTGCCCAGCGTGTACTATGTATGAAAACATTTATGTCATGGAGTTTTCATCCAGTAATATGTAGAACTTTACCAACCCCCCCCCCCCTCCCCCCCCCCAAAGTTCCAGGAAGATTTGCAACTTGCGGGCTGTGTCAGCACGAAATTTGAACAAGCATTTATCCGCTTTTACTCAACTTGATCTATGAGTTCTACTCGAGAATGTCTTGGAAGAGTTTGAAAACCAGTCCTGCCAGAATTAGTTTTCAGGAGTTATGCCTCTTTTATTGTTCTCTTGGTTGAATTTCTGTCCGACTTGCGAGTGGTGTCAGCACGTTAACTTGAACAAACATTATCCCATTGTGTCCAAATTTGGTCTGCATGTTCTCCTAGTGAAATATTTGGTTGAGTTTGAAAACCTGTCCTGCCCAAATATTTTCATGAGTTACGTCTCTTGGATTTATTTCTTGTTTGAACTTACGACTTGTGGGCGGTGTGAGCACAATAACTTGAACAAGCATTGTTATCTGATTTTACCAAATTTGGTCAGTGAGTTCTAGTTTATAATGATTGTAAAACTCAGTGTTCTTTGACTTTGGTGATGAAGACTGCCATGATATAGAACACAGTTGGAAAGAGATTTTTTTAGTGGTACAGTACGTAGAAGGACCCTGTTAATGAATAGCCACTTTGCCAAAGATAATTATTCAGTTAACAGGAGTATTCAATCAGCAGGGAAGTGGTCACTTTCTGGTATTCTGCAGATAACTTGAGCATTTATTATACCCCCCGCAATGAGTTGTGTGTGGGTATACTGGAATCACCTCGTCTGTCCGTTGTACCGATGTCCATCCATCCGTTTGCTCGTCTGGGAATTTTCTCAGACGTTTATGGACCAATCTACTTGAAACTTGGTATGAATGTTCACCACCATGGGAACCTGTGCACCTGCGATTATAGTTCTGGTCGGATTATTTTTGCTAGAATTATGCCCTTTTTCGAATTGAAAAAGCTGGCCCAGAATTTTGTCTGGAGATTTTCTCAGATGTTTATTGGTCGATTCCTTTGAAACTTTGTATGGATGTTTACTACCATGGGATCCTGTGCACCTGCGATTATAGTTTTGATCAGATTTTTTTGCCAGAGTTATGCCCCTTTTCATCTTAGAATGTTTGAATTTTGTCCAGAGATTTTCTCAGATGTTTATGGGTCTATTCCTTTGAAACTTGCTATGGATGTTTACTACCATGGGATCCTATGCACCTGCGATTATAGCTTTGATCAGACTTTTTTGCCAGAGTTATGCTCCTTTTCGTCTTAGAATACCGATGTTGCCTAGAATTTTGTCCGGAGCTTTTCTCAGATGATTGTGGTCCGATTTTCGTTGAAACTTCGTAAGGTTGTTTACTACCATGGGCACCAACTTATTTGTGTTCAACTATTTTTTAAAGCCAGTACTACTTAATTATTTTGTATATACTGTTCATTAATTTTGTTTTGCTGTTTATTTATTTTGTCATACCTGTATAGTTTTCTGCAAATCAGTCCAGCACTGTAGCAGTTAAGAAAAGTGGACCTTATTAGCTTGTCCTGTTACACAACAACATTGATTTGATGTTTGCAAAGCTTTTATTCCTGACATTTAAGGAAAATGCTGATGTATCATGTGAAGATTAAAGGTCAGAATGAAAAGGATTTAATGAGTGAGAGATATCAAAGAAAAATAGTACTGTTTTACTATTCTCTTCCATGTTTTATATATCGATGGAGAAGCTTTGTGTATTTATGCCTTTGCAAATGAAATGGTATTGTGAGTTAATTAATATTGGAAAAATCTCATTGAGTAATTTCCAGCTGTGTGGTCATGGCCGTTCTTTTAAGTAGTTTCCAACTGTGTGCTCATGACAGTTCTTTTAAGTACTTTCCAACTATGTGCTCATGTCAGTTCTTTTGACTACTTTCCAACTGTGTGCTCATAGCAGTTATTTTGAGTACTTTCCAACTGTGTGCTCATCACAGTTCTTTTGAGTACTTTCCAGCTGTGTGCTCATAGCAGTTCTTTTGAGGATTTTTTGAACAGCTGTGTGCTGATGATCAGTTCTTTTGACTACTTTCCAACTGTGTGCTCTTGAGAGTTCTTTTGAGTACTTTCCAACTTTGTGCTCATGACAGTTCTTTTGAGTACTTTCCGACTGTGTACTCATGACAGTTCTTTTGAGTACTTTCCAATTGTGTGCTCAGGACCAATCTTTTGAGAATTTTTCAACTGTGTGGTCATGCCAGTTCTTTTGAGAACTTTCCAACTGGGTGCTATTGACAGTTCTTTTGAATACTTTCCAACTGTGTGCTCATGACAGTTCTTTTGTGTACTTTCCAACTGGGTGCTCTTGACAGTTCTTTTGAGTACTTTCCAACTGTGTGCTCATGACAGTTCTTTTGAGTACTTTCCAGTTGTGTGCTCAGGACCATTCTTTTGAGAATTTTTCAACTGTGTGGTCATGCCAGTTCTTTTGAGAACTTTCCAACCGGGTGCTATTGACAGTTCTTTTGAGTACTTTATAACTGTATGTTCATGACAGTTCTTTTGAGTACTTTACAACTGTGAGCTCATGCCTTTTTTTTTGAGTTTGAGTACTTTTCAGCTGTGTGCTCGTGACAGTTTTTTTGAGTACTTTCCAACTTTATGCTCATGACAGTGTTTTTGAGTACTTTTCAAAATTGTGCTCATGACAGTTTTTTGAGTACTTTCCAACTTTGTGCTCATGACAGTTCTTTCCTCTGCATTTGTTATTACACATACAGCTGTCGCAGACCTCGTCACTTTCCACGCAATAATATTAAGATTCCAAACACTGATAATAGGAATAGTCATCAAAAATTTAATTAATGAAGCACTGGGTACAACCCGGTGCTTCATTAATTAAAATTTTGCTGGTGATGATTTTTAGCTTAACTTCACAATGTCAAGATAAGCTATTGCCATCACGTGTCAGGAAGTCTGTGAGTCTGTTCACATTTTCCTTTAGAACAAGCTACACCCCGTAGTTTTTGTGCGATTGTCACGAAATGTCATATGCAGGTTTGACGTCATGTCTAGATGAGAACGGACCCGTTTGGTCGCAATCAGTCAACTGTGATGGGTGCCCGAGCCCAAAACCTGAAAACCATTAGCACAGTCTACAGGTCGTTTTATAAAGAGATTTCAATGCCTCTGTATAATATCTAGATGAGAACGTCCTCTTTTGGTCATGATCTGTCAACCATGATGGCTGCCCAACCCCGAAACCCAAAAACTTTTAGCACAGTGTACAGGTCATATGTAATATGGAGGGATTTCATTGTAACTTGGTAGGATGACTATATGATGTCTACATGAGAACTTCCCTATTTGGTCACGATCTGTCAACTGCCTGAACCCCAAACCCCAAACCTTGAGCACAGTCTACAGATCGTATTTATGGCGGGATTTCATTGTAACTTGGTAGGTTGACTCCATATAATGTCTATATGAGGACGTCCTCTTTTGATCGCGATTGGTAAACTGTGATGGCTACAGGGGCCCAAAGCCCGAAAACCTTTAGCAGAGTCTATAGGTCATATATATGAAGGGATTTCATTGTAACTTGGTAGGATGACTCCATATAATGTCTAGGTGATACTGTCCCCTTTATATCGCGATTGGTCAACTGTGATGGCTACAGGGGTCGGAAGCCCGAAAACCTTTAGCACAGTCTGTATACAGGTCATATTTATGAAGGGATTTCATTGTAACTTGGTAGAATGACTCCAGATAATGCCTAGATGAGAATGTCCCCTTTTGGTCGCGATCATTCAGCCATGACGGCTGCCCGAGCCCTTTAGCACAGACTACAGGTCATATTTATGAAGGGATTTCATTGTAACTTTGTAGGATGACTCTGTATATCTAGATGAGAACAGCCCCTTTTGGTCATGATCTGTCAACCTTGACTGCCCAAGCCCGAAACCCAAAAACGTTTAGCACAGACTACAGGTCATATTTAATATGGAGAGATTTCATTGTAACTTGGTAGGATGACTCCATATGATGTCTAGCTGAGAACTTCCCCATTTGACCGCCATCTGTCAACCGTGACGGCTGCCCGAGCCCAAAACCTAAAAACCTTTAGCACAGTCTACAGGTCATATTTATGGAGGGATTTCATTGTAACTTGGTTGAATGACTCCATATAATGTCTAGATAAGAATGTCCCCTTTGATCACGATTGGTCAACTGTGGGGCTACAGGGGCCCGAAGCCTGAAAAACCTTTAGCACAGACTGCAGGTCATATCTATGAAGGGATTTCATAGTAACTTGGTAGGATGATTCCAGATAATGTCTAGATGAGAATGTCCCCTTTTCGTAGCGATCATTCAACCGTGATGGCTGCCCAAGCCCAAAACCCGAAAACCTTTAGCATAGACTACTGGTCATATTTATGAAGGGATTTCATTGTTACTTGGTAGGATGACCCATATAATGTCTAGATGAGAACGTCCCCTTTTAGTCGTGATCATTCAACCATAATGGCTACCCGAGCCCAAAACCCCAAAAACTTTCGCACAGACTACAGGTCTTATTTATGAAGAGATTTCATTGTAACTTGGTAGGATGATTCAGTATAATGTCTAGATGAGGATGTCCCCTTTTGGTTGCGTTCGATCCGCCGTGATGGCTACACAGACCCGAAGCCCAAAAGCCTTTAGCACAGTCTACAGGCTGTATTTATGAAAGGATTTCATTGTAACTTAATAGGATGACTCGTTTTGGAATAATTTCACTGTAAATTGGTAACTTTCGTTGATATACATTAACTGTGAGGGCCATATACATTAACTGTGAGGACCCCATTAACCCACCCCTCAATTCTTTAGTACAGTCTACACCTCATATATATTTTTATTGAAAACAGCATACAGGGAACAGAAATTAACATATTCCCAATTATCACAATTGTTGTCGTATTTCCTAATCCTTTCATAAACATTGAACATTATCCTTTTCATCAAACATAACACACAGACAAGTTTTAGCTACAGTGTCATTGACACTTTCATTATTACCTGGCAAAAGCATGCAGGGACATCACTGTCCACGCATGGATTACGACCAGTCCACGGTGACTGTACTGTTTGAATGATGCTCCTTAGGACTGATTAACAGAGTATTGGTTAAAAAAAAGATACTCAGTTACTTGGTACTGAAATTTTAAATTATGTTGTTGCACAATCGCAGGCATGCAGATTTCAGAAATTCTTGGAACCTTAAAACAGGTTCCGTGTATTTGATGTCTGGGAAACCCACGGAACCTACTTTTGGTTTCTAACAAGAGCTATCAGGGAACCTATTTTTATTTCTTATTGATTCTGTACCCATTTTCTTATCCTGATTTACAGTTTAACTGATAGAGTGCTGGAAGCCCATATTTGGGCTTTATTCTGAAGTGCAGGTACTGCAACTTAAAGGCTTCAAATTCAGTGGCTGTGCTTCATATTATCTTTGAAGTGATATTATTTACTCTGTTAGGTTTTGCCTTGTTACAATTTATAGGAGAGTGCCTGTGGGCACTCTCCTATAAATTGTAATAAGGCAAAGACATGGGAACAAATTTTGGTGGCCAAAAATAATTTAGCACTCTACCAGTTAAGACCTGCAAATGTTTAAGAAGGACCTAGAATATGCAGTGGATTGTTATTTATGAGAGGGTGAATTACATTTGATGAAATAAAAAATAAAGAAGTGAAAAATATTATCTGTATATTATTATTATTATATTATTATTTCATTTGTATATTTTGTATCCTTGAACACTCAGTGTGATTGTGACAGATGAACTGAGGCATTGATAACTCGGATGAGTGTGTACAACATTTTTTTGCAAGTGATAACAAGAAAAAAAACAATCAACTGTAGAGGCAGTAGGGTAATGAAATAATTATTTTGTTTTTTACTTTAAAGTGGAACAAAATAAAAAAAAAATTAAATAAAAATTCTTTGTTTATTCTGATTCGGTTGGGCCAATCGCCCAGGTACTAAACGTCCTGTTCAGTTCAGGAAGGTAATGGTATTGTGGTATTGATTGGAACAAAATGTCTGTAAACCTTGATTATAAAGAAAGCGTGAACACACCTCTTCTCCTTGGTTCTGCACAGAGCGCTGTGAAATTGGAAGAATATATCTCGCATTTTAGCAAAGATATTTTCCCCTCGTTGTCAGTTTCTGCGTTAAAAAGTGATTTTGCTATTGCTTTCAGTGATACCATTCTGTGTGTTTGGCTTTTCGTGGTTTTATTGTCAAACATGCTGAAATCGGGTGCATTCGATGTTAGTAATTAAGAATCAGAAACTGTTGGCAACACGCATGCTCAACAATCTGGATGAACTGAGATTGTAAAATTGAGCTCAATGTTATTTCTGTTATGACAAGGAGTTTAAATGAGGTTCATGCTCTTCATGCTCAAAACCCGAAACCCTTTAGCACAGTTTACAGGTCATATTTATGGAGGGATTTCATTGTAACTTGATAGGTTGACTCTGTATGATGTCTACATGAGAATTTCACCATTTGGGCGTGATCTATCAACCGTCACAACTGCCCGAGCCCAAAACCTGAAATCCTTTAGCACAGTCTACAGGTCATATTTATGGAGGGATTTCATTGTAAGTTGATAGGTTGACTTCATATAATGTCTACATGAAAAAGTCCCCTTTTGGACGTGATTGGGCAACTGTGATGGCTACAGGTGCCCGAAGCCCGAAAACCTTCAGCACAGTCTACAGGTCATATTTTTGAAGGGATTTCATTGTAACTTCGTAGGATCAATCCACATGATGCCCAGATGAGAATGTCCCCTTTTGGTTACGATCATTCAACCATGTTAGCTGCCCGAGCCTGAAGCCCCAAAACCTTTAGCACAGTCTACACGTCATATTTATGGAGGGATTTCATTGTAACTTGATAGGTTTACTTCATATAATGTCTAGATGAGAACGTCCCCTTTTGGGCAACTGTGATGGCAACAGGGGCCCAAAGCCCGAAAAACTTTAGCACAGTCTACAGGTCATATTTATGGAGGGATTTTATTGTAACTTTATAAGTTGACTTCGTATAATGTCTAGATGAGAATGTCCCCTTTTGAGCAACTGTGATGGCAACAGAGGCCCGAAGCCCGAAAACCTTTAGAATATTCCACAGGCTATAACTAGGAAAGGATTTCATTGTAGCTTGGTAGGATGACTCCAAGTTTGTGGTTAAAAACCAAGACAAACACCCCTACCCCCAAACCCCCCACTGCACACCCCATCCCCCACCCCCCAATTAGGCTTTTTTTCCCCTTCTTTTCTCCAATATACATTTTGAACTATTTACAGTCACTACATGCAGAACCTTTTTTTTAAACTTACGTACCCCCCCCCCCCCTCTCCTCCAACTACTGCTCCCCCCCCCCCCCCTGCCAGGGGCCAATTAGGCACTTTTTTTTTCTTTCGTCAAAAATGCTTGTTTACAGTTTTGGTTAAAAACCCAGACCAACACCACTGCCACCCCCCCCCCCAACCCCCCCCCCCCCCAATTATTTTTTTTATTTCCTTGAATTTGCATTTTGAACTATTTACAGTTACTACATGCAGAACCTTGTTTTCCTTTTGTCAAAAATGCTTTTCTACAGTTTTGGTTAAAGTTTGTGGTTAAAAATGCAGACAGAAATTTAACCTCCCCCCCCCACCCCCACCCCACCCCCAATTAGGCATTTTTTTTTCTTCCTCGAATATGCATTTTGAACTATTTACAGTCACTACATGTGTGTATGTGGAACCTTTTTTAAACTCATGTACCCCCCCCCCCCTCCCCCACCCCCTCCCCCACCCCCACCCCAGGGCCAATTAGGCACTTTTTCTTCTTTCGTCAAAAATGTTTTTTTACAGTTTTGGTTAAAGTTTGTGGTTAAAAACCCAGACAAACACCACCCCCACCCCCATGGTGCCAGTTAGGTATTTTTTTTTCTCTGCTCAAAATGCATTCTGAAGGATTTAGACCGACCACATGTGGAAAAAAATGGACTCCCCTAACACACACCCACTCTCCCCCCTCCCCTCACCCCCACCCCACCTCCTCCTCACCCAGGGCCATTCATGCAATATTTCTTCTTTGGTACAAAATGCATTTTTAGCCTGACTGTTTTTAGTCAGGGCTACAGTCATGACTTTCGTCCGTCCATCTGTCGATCCGTCCATCTGTCTGTAAACAATTGGTTTCCGACCGATAACTCCAGTTTGGATTATTTGATTTCAACCAAAGTTGATATGTGTATTTTCCTGCTAGTAATACAGGCCAGGTTTCAATATAGGTTCCACAGCTCCTCCCCCTAGCCCCCTCCCCCCCCCCCACCACCCCGCTCCCCCCTCCACACACACACACACACACAAACATGTCACTTAGGCAATTATTCCCAAAATGCATTTTGAAGGATTGTGAGTTATTACACGCAAAAAAAGAAAATCGACTCATATAGCCCAACACTGCTTTATGTACTGCATTTTTAATCCTTTACCTAACACAAGTTGAAGCCAGCAGAATAAATAAATTTTCTGAAACATCAGATTTTTTTCATTTGTTAGTTACTTCTAACCATGGCTTATTACTCCTTATTGGAACAAGCTCATCAAGTTTGTTCCATTAATAGGTCAGGAGGTATGTTTTGAAGTAGAGAAATGAAAAAATAAACTTTGAATAGCAAATTTTGTATATCACGAGTGCAGATATGGCAGATTCGTTAGGTAAACTGTTAACACAAAATGGCTCCGACTATTTTGCGTCTAAGCATTGCCATTCCTGGGACAGTCGGGCGGCAATCGTGACATCACTCCAGTTTTTTCTCTGATTTTGCCCTGACGGAACCTGCATGGAAATGGAACGAGCGTTTCCGTGAAATCTGCATGTGTACAATCATGCAGAAAATAAAGGCCATTGGATATTACAAGTAACTATGGTTAGACATTTCAAAGGTTAACCCCTCACCCAACGAATCGGCCACATCCTCCCGCGTAATATGCAAATTCAACAGTTGAAAAAATATTATTTTTCAAAAGATTTCAACAAAACCATATCATGTGATCCCTCGTTGGAACGAGCTCGTCGAGCTCGTTCCAACGAGGGGTCACATGATATGGTTTTGTTGTAATTGTTTGAAAAATTTGAAAAAAATTATATTTAAAATAATAAATTTTGATATCGTCTGCATTGGGTAAAGGGTTAATAATCTGACTGTTCATTCACCTCATTATACAAACCTGACTTATACCAATTTGAAAATGAATGTTGGTTGACTAAAAATAAAAACCATTGACTATCACAACAGTCGATGGTTAGTCTACTAATCAAATATTTGCAGCAGCCTTATCTAACATACCCGGTAATGGCCAAAACCGACCATCACTCACAAAAATTGCATTTCAGATTGTATTACTTTTTAAAATATTTTCTCCAAAACAAAGCTTATGACTCCCTCATTGAAATGAGCTCATTCCAATGTAGAGATGGACAGTATTGTAATTTTGAGATCAGTATCAGTTTTTGTATTTTTTGGGGGGTATACCCTGGTATCCATTCGGTAGTTGGTATCTAACTTGACTGAGATTTACTAGTACAGTAAAACCTGTTTTGAGAGACAACTGTCATGAGAGACCACCTGTCTTGCGAGGTCACTGTGACCTTGTACTGTTTGTTGTTTTACTCTGTCATGGACCTGTCATGAGAGATGACATGTTTTGATAGACCACTTCTGCCTGGCAAAAAAGAGGAAGGTCTCTCAAGACAGGTTCTACTGTAGTACCAAAGAAGAATTCACATTAGGAAAAACAGAATAAGTTGCAGTATCATTCTACCACAATGCTATAAATGACACTATCAATGAGCTCAACAATGGCATCTTTTACGACAACTAAAGCATTATCAACAGTGATTTTGTGACTTGTTCTAAACACACCTTAATGTTTAAGGACCATGCAATTTCAGGCTTTTGCAATCTCCGAGCATGTGCCTTGACCATGCCATCTTTTGGAGGTCCTGCTGACAATAGACAACACACCTGGGCAGTGATTTCTAGTCAGGTCTTTTCTGCCTTAACAATCAGCCAAGACTTGACTAGAAATCATTGTTAAGCAATTGAACATGTACAGGTTGTAGTCCAGTGGTAATTCAGGACAGTTGCCTAGTCCATTGAGGGTTAACAAAACTGAAAAGAAAATTGGTCACTTCTTTCATGAAAATGAACCTTTCAACTGTTATGAAGCCTCAATAGGAACTTACAAATAGCGTATGTAGGGCAGTTTGAAAATTCAGATGGTTTTGGTATTCAACAACTGGTTTGGTTCAGTTTTTCGGTATCCCTATAAAATCGGTATTGGTTTGGTTTTTCAGTATATTGCCCATCTCTGTTCCAATGCAGGATCATAACCAATATATTTTAGGCAGAAACAAAATTTTTAGTTATTCAAGAATTGTATTTGCAGGTGTCGATCATCCTCTATTTGGGTTATGTGAAGGGTCAATTAGTAAAGAAATGTAAGTGAGTAAATTCTTTCTCTCTCTCCAAGTCTCATTAATATTTATACCAACCTAATTACATTTTTAAGAAACTTTTGTATGTGACTCTCCTGATTTAATCACTGAAAATTGAGACTTAAATGATAGAACACAAACCATATCAGCAAGATACAGCTGTGATGCCATTTCTTCAATCTGTCACGGTAAACATTCTTATTGTCATTGCTATGCATTCAGTTGTAATGAGGGGATGAATTTGGATTAGTTTTCAGCCAGCTCTGTGATATATTATGAATAATTGTGTGCTGTGTGAGGGAGACAGAATAATTGTCCCTATCAGTGGCAGACACCTTTCAGTACAGTCACCGTGGTCTGGTCGTAATCCACGCATGGGCAGTGATTCCAGCTTGTGTTTACCAGGTAATAAAAATCAGCAGCAGCAAAATTTTAATTGATGAAGCACCGGGTACAATAAAAAAATCACCATCGGCAAATTTTTAATTAACGAAGTGCCAGGTTGTACCCGGTGCTTCATTAATTAAATTTTTGATAATTATTCCTGTAATTTGTGTTTGGATTCTAATATATTGCATCTGTGGAAATATTGCCCACTCATGGAAAGTGACCAGTCCTGGGTCGTGGACTGTATTTTGGAGATGTTGTATCATTACCATTCATTTATTATTTATTTATTGGTGTTCAAGGTCACATACTTATGCACAATGGCTAATCGTGACTGTGACAGTTTTACGGGTGGAGGAAGCCGGAGTACCCGGAGAGAACCACCGAGCAACGACGAGCAGCTGCCAGCTCTCCAACATCGTAACTCTGAACTCTGCACCGCAGCACAGGCAGGGTTAGATTGGTTGGAGACATGCGCACCATCAACGTGCAGTACGCCTCAGTACACAGCGTTATCGTGCCCCCATGTAGGCAATCAGGGTGAAGTGTCTTGCCCAAGGACACAACGTGGTTGCCGCAGGTGGGATTCGAACCAAGGACCTCTCAGCTTGCAGCCTGCACCTCTACCAACTGAGCCACCGCGCCCCCATTACCATTCATTTATTGAGGTTTAATGATACTTTCAATGACCACGGTCATACGTGTTGGAATTTGCTATTACCTATACTAACCCTTTATCTAAAAAAATTTCCCATGGGAACCCCATGAAGTGAAGCAGTACTTACAGTACAGCTGCTGTGGAGTGGTCAAAATCCATGCATGGACAGTGTTACTCACAGGCCCTATTTCACTTAACCCCCTGCACACTGATGTCAAAATATCTAAATTTCAGGCAGAAACAATTTCCCATAATGCTTCTAGAAATTTAACCAATTCAATCTTGTTTGACAGAGCTCATTGAGCTCTGTCAAACGAGATTGAATTGGTTAAATTTCTAGAAGCATTATGGGAACAAACAGCGTCCTGAAATTTTGGTATTTTGACATCAGTGTGCAGGAGGTTAATAATCAGTAGTTTTCAGAAAATATTCAATGAAAGAAGCATTTGGTCATACCCGGTGCTTCATTCATTGGAAATTTGATGGCTATTCCATTGTTTTATGTCTCAGATTGACTGCTAATGCATGTGTGGAAATACTGCCCATGTGTGGATTTTGACCTTTCTACGATGACCATACCATACAGTTAAAACTAGAAGTCCTGTCATGAACTGTGCACTTATCTAGGCATAATTGCCCGTAAGAATTGCGCGCAGTGGCCATATCGAATGGCACCCAATGCATGGCAGGTTCTCCTTGTTACTCATAGCAAACACAGGCAATATTTCTGCCAATGGACCTCCGGGTTACCTGGAGGTCCATTGGCTGAAACATTGCTTGTGTACAGGCCATATGCACAGAATTTTATAGCCTTACTATGGTCATAACGCGTAGATTAATGCGCAGATCGACGTGCAATTTGTGCGCATTTCATGACAGGACTTCTAGTTTTAACTGTACAAACTGTGGTAAACAAGCTCTGTTGTACTTCTAAAATAAGGACCCAGTCACAAGTCCTCTAAAATGGGTAACATAAACAACTGATAAAACTTGACTTTATCACGAGTAGCCAGTGTGCAGAAACACATAACCTTGAACACTAATAAATAAATAATAAATATATCAGTAGAATTTTGTGAGTATCAGAGAAATTTGATTCTCGTAATGATTCTCGCATGAAAATTATGTCATTTTGATTCTCACTAAATTTTCAGAAATTTTGCTCCTGTAATATCTAACTAAATAGCGATCATGGTCACACTAAACAAAATTGCCATTCATATTTTATTATTTTTTCCTCCAAAACAAAGCTTACAGTACAGTCACTGTGAACTGGTCATAAGTAAGCCATGCGTGGACAGTGATGAACGCTCATGCATTTACTTGGTAATAAAAATTATCATAATGAAAATTTTAATTAATGAAGCACTGGATTGTACCCGGTGCTTCATTAATTAAATTTTTGATGATCATTCCTATAATTAGTGTTTGAAATCTAATATTAGAGCGTCCATGGAAATATTGCCCACCTTTGCAAAGTGACCATGGTGGCCATACTGTATAACCCTCATTGGAACAAGGACATCGAGTTTGTTCCAATGAGGTATCATATGCTATGTTTTTAGGGCAGGAAATAAAAATTTTTACTCATTTAAGAGATTTTTTGGCAGATGTCCTCTGGTTATTATGTTAGCTAAAGAGTTAATTAACCCTTTGCGCATGGTTTCAAAATTTTCAAAAAATTTTTATACCCCTGATAGGGAAGTATCTTATATCTGGGTTCTCTGTCTGTCCATTCATCACTCTGTCCGGGTTTTAGCAGAGGTACATTATGCGGTTTACAATTTAGGGTCAGTGGGAGTTGTGGGATTGGGTTAGTACAGTGGCCACTTGTGGGGTTATTTTTTGCACTGTGGGTTAATTTTTTGACCTTGTGGGGTTAACATGGGAAAAAACCCACAAGTAAGAATGTGTTAGAATGTGTATCCATCCATCCATCCATCCATCCATCCATCCATCCATCCATCCATCCATCCATCCATCCATCCATCCATCCCATCCATCCATCTGTCTGACTATATTAAGCCCCTGAATCCTCCTCCAAGTGAAGCCCTCTATCTGTCCATCCATCTGTCTATCTGCCTGTCTGCCTGTCCATACAAACGTTGTACACAGTAATTTTAAAGCCATTGGTCGGATTCTGATTCTTTGTAGTATGCTGATAGACCTGCATGGGGGGGATGGATGTGCATAAGGGATGGGTTCTGTCCAATAATGTTTCCCAGGGTTATGGCCTTTTTTCACTTTTTAGATGTAGAAAATTTTTCGATTTTCACTCTTTTGACTTAGAAAATCTTTCTGTCCCACAGTACCTTTAAGGCTCCTTCGAATATGGCTACGGGTCGGGGCAGTGACCCACACTTTGTGTAGCCCTTTTTTTATCCATCTGGAACCATATCTCTGGAATGCTTTGGTTGTTTTCCATGAAACATTACACTAAGGTAAAGACCAACCACAGCAGCACCATGCTCAAATGACAAAGGTCAAGATCAAAGGAATGGAAAAACTTAATTCTCTAACATACTGTATTTGTCCATCAAGAGCCAGAATTCTGTAATGCTTGGGCGGATTTCCACAAAACTTCACACAAAGGTAAAGACCAATGAAAGATCTGTTTCACAGCAACACCATACTCGATTGACAAAGGTCAAGATCACAGAAATGTGAAAACTTAATTCTGTCACAGACTGTATTTGTCGGTCCGGAGCCATAACTCTAGAATGCTTGGGTAGATTTAAAAAAAAATTCACACAAAGGTAAAGACCAATGGAAGGTCCGTTGGACAGCAACACCATGCTCGAGTGAAAAAGGTCAAGGTCACAGGAATGGGAAAACTTAATTCTCTCATATAATCTGCAATTTTTTTCTTATCCTGAACAAATTCTAGTATTTTGCCATATTTCGGGGGCATCCATTGCCGAGCAGTCACCATTAGTCTTGTTTTTGTCCCAAATTTAATAAAAATTTTAACAAAACCATAGCTTGTTCCAATGAGGAGTCATAGACTATGTTTTTGAGAATAAAAGTTGCAAATTATGCTGGCAGATGATCCCAATTTGTTAGCTAAAGGGTTAATTAACCCTTTATCCAATGCAAACAATATCAAAATTCATTATTTTAAATATTATTTTTTCAAATCTTTCAAAAAATTTCAACAAAACCATATCATTCAACCCCCTCATTAGAATGAACTCATTGAGCACATTCAAATAAGGGTCACATGACAGGTATATTTTTGTTGAATTTTCTTTTTTCTACTGCCAAGTTTCTATATTACGTGGGTGGATTTTACCAGTTCGTTGGGTAAAGGGTTAACAGTTTCAGTCTTGATTGCATTCATTTCTGCAAAAGAGGAAAATATGGCAGCAGGCTTTTAATTTTGAGGTGGGTAGTCATTTTTCACCCTCAGTGTCCCACATTTGAAATAATAAGCTCATTTGAAATAAAGAGAACTTCACCTGTTCTAGCTTAACAGAGCTTGTTCCAGTGAGTCATCACATGATATGGTTTTGTTGAAATTTTATAAAAAAAATTGAAAAAACAATATTTAAAATATTAAATTGTGGGTTGGGTAAAGGGTTAACCCTTCAGTTACCATACTGCCCCAAACTGTCAGTTTTTCAGTGAGGGAATACATGGGAAGTGGAGCTTTGTTTGTTTACAGTTGTAGACAAGTTCTGCTTTACTGGCAAAATAAGTCCTGGAACCAATACTTGGGGTGGAAATCCTCTAAAGTGGGCATCATAGGTATAAATAATTGGTCACCTCCCGCAGAGCCAGTGATTGATGACCGACACTCTGCACACACCCCCAACAATGGTTCACTCCAGCAGCAGAGAGAGTTATCATTGATTGGCATCTGGCATACCTTACTCCAGTGAAAAAACATGGCTACGTGCCAGACAAGGTATGTCATGTGTGCAAGCATGATAGCATCTCTCAGAAATGAAGCTTTGCAACTGCTTCAGAGCATGTTTGTGTTGCTGTAGTTAAATACCATCTTTGCAACAGTCTGTTACTATCTCATGATTAATATTCAGTGTTTTCCCATGAGATATAATTGATGTCCAGCAGGATGTTGTTTTGTTGTTCGAGGCATGCAGTAGAGTTGAAACGGTTAACCAATTAATCGATTAACCAATGATCAATGTCTTGATTGATCAAAAAAGTGATTGATCAGTTAACCATTACTTTTGAACTACAGTATTTATTTTCTGGGTTAACGAAGGAACAAACTTGCTCCAAAACAGGCAAACATTGTCACACTGACTCACATCAATTATATGAGTTAGAGTAAAGCATGAAAGTTACGTGATGACATACTTGTTCACTTGCACAATCATTTTTCTGTATCAGTAGCTGGAACTGGTCATTCTTAAGTTAACCTTTACCCAATGTGGGTAGCAGACGACACTTTCAAAATAGATTCTTGAATTACTAAAAATTTTCAATTTTTGTCTCAAAAACATAGCTTATGATCCCTCATTGGAACGAGCTCAATGAGCTATGTTTTTGAGATAAAAATTGAAAACATAATAAATTTGAATGGAGATATTTGTATAAAGGCCTAGTCGGTTTTGTTTGTTACGTTGGGTAAAGGGTTCATGCTGTAAATCATCAACGGTATGGCAATTATTCAAATATCTATTTGGACAAGTGGGAGTGAGGTGGCTTAGTGGTAGACTGTTGGACGTCTATGCTAGAGGTCCCGAGTTCGATCCCCGTCCGGGACGACCCACGTTGTGTCCTTGAGCAAGGCACTTTGTCCCAGTTGCCTATATGGGGACATGATGATGCCGTGTACTAAGGCGTACTGCATGTCGATGGTGCACATGTCTTCAACTACTGTAACCCTGCTTGAGCGGAGCTTGAATAGAGTTAGAATGTTGAGGAGCTGACAGTTGCTTGTTGATGCTCAGTGGTTCTCTCTGGGTACTCCGGCTTCCTCCACCCATAAAACTGTCACAGTCACGAATAGCCATTCTGCATAAGTATGTGACCATAAACACCAATAAATAAATAAATAAATTTGGACAAGTGATTAATCGGTTAACCAAGGTTAATCCATGTGATTAATCGATCAAGAAAACCCCTTAACAGTTTCAGCTCTAGCATGCAGAAATAGAGGATCTCTAAAGTCACGATTTTATATATCAAGATGAGGTTTACTGAAGCTCAGATTGATTTTAGTAAGCTGGCCAGCACAGTTCCACAAAATCACCATACAAAGTCTAGTATGTTCAGGCCTGGCAGGTCAAGAAAATCAAGGAGTGCAAAACAATTGCCCTCCTCAGATTGCTTGGGAGTGCAATTGCATCTGGAATTTTCAATACATATACTTGTGTGCTATTTTGGGTAAAGTATGTGGAGGGTGGACTGTCACCCAATCACTCTTGGAGTGGAGGAATCACCCAAGCTACTACTCTCAAATTTCATACAGAAGCACAAGAAGCACTAGCCAAGTTTCAACCAATGGACTGGTGCAGGCTGCAAGCCGAGAGGTCCTCGGTTCGAATCCCACCTGCAGCTGCCACGTTGTGTCCTTGGGCAAGACACTTCACCCCCATTACCCACGTGGGGCCACAGTGACGTTGTGTACTAAGGCGTACTGCACGTCGATGATGCACCTGTCTTCAACCAATGCTAACCCTGCTTGTGCGGAGTTGGTATGTTGGGGAGCTGACAGTTGCTTGCCATTGCTCGGATGTTCTCTCCGGGTACTCCGGCTTCCTCCACCCGTAAAACTGTCACGGTCATGGTTGGCCATTGTGCAGAAATATGTGACCTTAAACACCAATAAATAAATAAATAACCAATGGACTTCCGGGTTTAACCCAGAGGTCCATTGGCTGAAACTTTGCTTATGCTAATTACGCTTTGCATCAAAATAGCATTTATTGCTTGAGAGAAATCACTCCACAGGTGATTTATTGACAATACACTCTCTATGTACTGTATATTTACTTCAAGGTATTAATATTGTGACTGAGAAATTGTACTACATTCAGCAACATAGTCAAAAAAATTGGCTCATACATATTCTCATTATTCAAAATCTTGCATTCAATTCTTAAGTGTCGGTCTTCTACACTCAAAATGTATTGAAATGTGACACAGAATGAGTCATGAATTATTGTGAATCAATGCATCATTGACAAATAATAATAGATTTTAAGGAACGTCCCAAACAGGTCTGGCATTCCAGAGAATCAAGGGGTGCAAAAAATTGCCCTCCTCAATTTTTTCTCGGTATGCAGTGGGCGTGCAGCACTCCTGCACTCCTAAAGAATGCCAGGCCTGGTATGTATTTTTCCAATTTTATGCCTCAAAAACATAGCTCATGACCTCTTATTGGAAGGAGCTTATTGAGCTCGTTCCAGTGAGTCATAAGCTATGTTTTCAAGACAAAAAATGAAAATATTTAGTTATTCAGGAAATGTTTTCTGCGAATGTCTGCTATTTGTATTAGGGAGACAGTTAACGAAAAATAAGAGAAGATTAATTCAGTGCAACCTACAAAACCATCTTACAACATCACTACATCGATCTCGACTTATGATGTCATTCCCATATCAAACATGCTATTTTCCATAATGAGCTACTTGGATGTAATGTTTTTGTTACACACAGATTTGGGGTCATGTGGTAATTTTTTACTGCCAGTAAAACATCTTATTCCAGCAGTGTAAATGTGTCCTGATCGAATTGGTAGAAAGATCACAGTACTGTTCACTCAGATCTAATTATGAAGGCAGAATAGGCAGTATATAAAGTGAAAGGACCTTTAACCCTTTACCCAAATGTAGTAACAATTTTTATGTTAAATATTTTTTTCTCAATTTTTAAAAAAAAAATGCAGCAAAACCATATCATATGACCCCTCAATGACGAGACACGATATGGTTTTGCTGAAATTTTTTGAAAAAATAGCTGTTTTTTTTTAACCCTTTACCAAACACGAAAAGCAGACGACACTTGCAAATAAAATTCTTGAAGCACTAATTTTTTTTTGCATCAAAAACATAGCTTATGACCCCTCATTGGAACGAGCTCATTGAGCTTGTTCCAGTGACGGGTCATAAACTATGTGTTTGTGACAAAAAATGAAAAAGTAATAAAAGTTGAATGGTGAATTTTGTGAATAGTGCTGGTCGGTTTTGGCCGTTACATTGGGTAAAGGGTTAACTGTTTAATTTGTAAATTACGTGGACAGCTGCAGTTGATTTGTAAGGTAAAGGGTTAATGCTTAAGTCTCCATACAGTCACAAACTGCTACTTTTATAATGCTTTGAAAAAATTATCCCAAGTGTATTCTTCCTCTACGCCCCAACCAGTGGGAGGCATTTATCTTGGAAGTGTTTTTACATTATTATTGGCTGCCTGTAGATGCAGCCAACAGTGATGGAGAAACCCTGTTAAGCCATCTGTAGCAGTGTATAGTATAGTCGCTGTGGACTGGTCGTACTGATCCACACATGGGCAGTTTACCAGATAATAAAAATCATCATCAACAAAATTCTAATTAATGAAGCACCAGGTACAACCCGGTGCTTCATTAATTAAATTTTTGATGATTATTCCTATAATTAGTGTTTAAATCTAATATTAATTCGTCTGTCGAAATATTGCCCACCGGTGGAAAGTGACCAGTCCACTGCAGCCGTACTGTATATATATAATCCGTATATCGTAAAAATTAATCTGACACTTCTGAGGTTTTATTGTGTGTGTAGTTGATAAAAGGGGATGTTTGTGTCCCCCCTGTAGTCAGTGTAGGCACTCCATTGCAGTAGACTCCAGCACCACTGATCTTTCCTGCCAACTAAATCAAATATGTGTACATGTACAAGATCAGCTGAAGGTAGATGGAAAGATAATCATATGAAAAAATAAAAAATCTTATATAAGTGCAAGTTTTTTGTTTTTCAAAAATGTGTAGAATACAGTCGCCATGGACTAGTTGTTATCCTCATGTGGGTAGAGATGTCCACGCATTCGTTTGCCAGGAAATAAAAAAATCACCATCAGCAAAATTTTAATTAATGAAGCGCCAGATTGTACCCAGTGCTTCATTAATTACATTTTTGATGATTATTCCTGTAATTAGTGTTTGGAATCTAATATTATTGTGTCCGTGGAAATATTGCCTACTCATGAGAAGTGACTTTCCCATTCTGGCTGTACTGTATCTATTTCTTATCCCCCTGCTCACTGATGTCAAAATATCTAAATTTCAGGCAGAAAAAATTTCAATAATGCAGCTAGAAATTTAACCAATTCAATCTCGTTTGACAGAGCTCATTGAGATCTGTCAAACGAGATTGAATTGGTTAAATTTCTAGATGCATTATGGGAAAAAAACGCTTCCTGAAATTTTGGTATTTTGACGTCAGAGTGAAGAGGGTCAATTGAAGAAAATAGAATAGAAATCACCTGTTTATAGTACAGCTAATTCCGACTCCCGCTTACGGACATCACAAAAGCCAACTGAAATTCCACTTGTACTCTGAGGAACATATCATCAGCTGCAAGAAAATTGAAGAAAATAAATTAGTTCTTCTCTTCTGATATCAGGCATTAATGAATAGATTTTGTTAGCATTAATGATTCTTCAGTGCATTATTTGTTTTGTTCGCATATGGTTTTTATGCCCAAAGGAAGGCTTGGTATTTGTTTTCAGAGGTTTTTATGTTGAAATGTCTGTGAATCAAATGCAGGGTTTTCTGCACTATAAATATTGAATCCTCTTCATACCTGTGTGTTATTGAGAACCAAAGTCATGTCTGGTCCAATAATATGTTACTGCACTACATTTTCCATAATAGCCCAGCTATAGGCATGCAGGAAGATCACAGGGAGGGTGGAGGGGGTGTAGGTGGCAACCACTGCCCTGTACCAATTCTTTAACCCTTTACCCAATCATTCAACTGCATCCACCTGGGTAATTTACAAATTTAGCTGCTGAAAAAATTGCATTTTTCAAAACATTTAAATAAAACTAGATCATGTGATTCCTCCCTCATTGGAAAGGGCACATTGAGCCTGTTCCAATGAGGGGTCACATGATATGGTTTTGGTGGAACTTTTTGACAGCTGTGGACTGCTCATAATCCACGCATGGGCAATGATGTCCATGCATGTGTTTACCAGGTAGTAAAAATTATCATCAGCAAAATTTTAATTACTGAAGCACCAGGTTGCACCCGTTGCTTCATTAATTAAATTTTTGATGATTATTTCTATAATTGGTGTTTGGAATCTAATATTGTGTCTGGCAAAATATTTCCCACCCATTGCAAGTGACCAGTCCACAGCGGCTGTACTGTACAACCAGTCCATGGTGACTGTAGGTATATTAATAATTCCCAGATCTGGAGTGACACAATATTAGCTCAATCTGTCAGTCACACATGTTCTTCAATATCTGTTATAGAAAATCTTCAAGGCATTTCTGTAAATCGTAAATTACTGTCAGACTGTGGATAATTACAATGCATGTGCTCCTTTTGCTCACAGAGGGCTTTAATTGAAGCTGGATAATGATCTTATTCTTGTAATGGCTTTCTTTAAAAGAGATTGATGATGGATAATTTATTTGAACTAGATAGGGCTTGTCGGAAAAATTTTCTCAGTTAAATTCCGATGGTATGGCACTAATTTTATATACTCCATGAGACTTAAAAGGTGCTCAATAAGTAGCCTTATGGTAGCTTCATGAAGTGAAGCAGTGCTTGTTTGCTGTGGTAAACAAGTTCTGTTTTACTGATAAAAATAGGACCCAGTCACCATTGCTTGGGGTGGAAGTCCTCTAAAATTGGCAATATGGGTATAAATGATTGACTGAACTTGGCTTTATGTTGTGGTCACGATTAGCAATTGTTCGGAAGTGTGAAATCTCAAACACCAATAAATAAATAAATAAATAAATAATAGCTACAGTACAAGTCAAAATAAGTTGTAGCATAACCATAATAAACTAAGAATACTGCTGCTCCTGCTCTGATAAGATCAGAATCTGAAATAAATTTCTGGAAAGCTCTCGGTGAGAGCTTTCCAGAAAATGATGTCAGCTTCTGGTCTTATTAGTGTAGGAAGAGAAAGATACATAGTTTGTAGTGGTTATCCTACAACCTATTTTGACTTGTACTGTATGGTGAAACAAAGGGAGCTGTTGGCATTGAATTATAATTATTATATCTTGACCCACTGATGTTAAAGTATGTCGTTACCAGATTTCAAACGGGGCAAGAGAGAGACTGCTTTTAAGATTAAAATATTGTAAATATGGTGTTGGACATCAGTGTTGATCATAGAGCCTGATTAAACTTTCTGTTTCTAAAGGTAATAGTAGGAAAATTAATAGAGCAGGGCAGTTTTTGAGATTTGGTTTTGGTATCGTTTCAAGAAAAAACATTGGTTTCAGGTCAGTTTTCTGTATGTTAAGAATATATAGTAAACAACACTTCCAGCTCTGTAACTTGGAAAAACCGTAAATAGTTTACAGAGGTGGCAGAACCAGGTGTGGGGGGGGGGAGGGGGGCTTTGAGGGGGGGGGGGGGGTATTCAGCCCCTCCACTTTTTTTGCCAGGCCATGTTTTTTTGTATGCATGTATTTTAACACAACAAATGACTGGTGAAACAAGGGATGGATGCAGAGCCTCCCCCCACATTTTCACCAGCAATGTTATATATTTTGGATTTCGGATCATTTTTGCAGTAAGTGGCAGCAAACGCTAAAATGTATACAGTCTGTTAAAAAATTGGTTAACTGGAGCAGATCGTAATCTTACCGACATACAAGTACCAAATCCACCCCCTGACAAGATAATCCACAGAGAGTATAATTGCTGTAAATGTCTGGTAAAGCATACAGGTGAGGTCTATTTATCAGCTTTGGTCGTTATGACCAAAGCCGATAAATAGACATCACCTGTATGCGTTACCAACGTTTTTTAAAGTGTGAAATCTTTCAAATACATCTCCGAAAAAAATCTGAAAATATCCACTCAATTGCATGGAAATGGGGGTTTGGGCCCCTGGAATTTAAAATTTTCATACCGATGACCATCCATTGCCCGATCCAGCCCCCCTCCCCCCCCCCTCCCCCACTTTGAAAATCGTCCCCCACCCCTACTTGGAAAATCGTTCCGCCGCCCCTAGTTTATATGACACCGCTCACTACAAAAAACCCAGTCTGTAAGTATCTCTATTGGGTTTATCCTAACTTCCCTTTGATCATTTTTGTAGGGCCTGGGAATCAGTTGCTAAGTCTATTGTATTAGAAACAACATACATTCGGATAACAAATGAATAAACAGTCCTTTAGATTCTCCCAAATTTGCAGCGGTTAACGGTGTGCCCAAATTACCAAAATGTGCCAAAATAACTGGCCAGATAGCAATTTTTATTGTGAAATAAGGTGAAATTCACTTTGTAAATGAAACCCAAATTTAAATTGACAGAAATATGCCAGAAGCAGTTTTATTTTTATCTGGTGTCTCGTGTTTATTTTGAAGAGCACAGTGTTTGTATTCCTGTACCTATTCCTGATTACGAACTCAATATTTTTAGTCATTACCAAATGAATATGTTGTTCTTTGGAATAAAAATAAATGTTTTTAATTGGTGAACAAAATGGGCTTGCCTTATGAGTCAGACATTGAATGATGAGAAGAGCCAACAACAAGGATTTGCCAAATTATAAATCTGACAACAAAACACTCGATTATCTTCCCGAAACTGTCATGTAACGGAGCAAAGATTCCTCATTTTTCCGATCCCAACATTCTTGTAACTGCAAATTAACAAAGGTATGACTGAGATCTCAAGTAAGATTGACACATCGTTAAAAGATCCTCAAGTTCAAACCGAAACAAAAAACGGTTGATTTTTTGGGATCCTCTGTGGTTAAAACTTTGGAAACAACTGATTTCTTGGTTGATAACCCTTTTGTTAGGTGCTGTGTTAACTCAGAAAATAGATACACAAAGTATTTTATTTTTGGGGATTTGTTAACTCTATTACTCTAATCAGGTGCTACACTCAGAAAATGGATACACAAAAAAAAAAAAAAAATTTAACTTGGTGTTAGCGGTAAACCGAAACTTCAGAAATTGTATCCTTTACCTCTTTGAACCTTAGTGGTATCTTTCATGCCAGTTCAGTGGTAGCAATTAGAAGAGTCCATCTTCATTATTTGGTGTAGACCAATCAATATTTTCAACGTGCAGCCTTAGGCTGCACGTTGAAAATACTGATTGGTCTATCCCACATATTTACTGAACAGCCATCCTACATAAGACTTATCATGTTCCTGGAAGGAAAAAATGCCACTCGGGTTCAAAGAGTTAATTTTCCATAGTTTGATAAAACTGGAATTTCATTCACGTATGCCAGGAAATTGCTTCATCCAGGGTCAAAAATCCAAATTTTTGCACACTAGGTCGAACCATAATCAGCCTGGTGGGTTCAAGGTCTATCGTGTGTGCCCAAATTAGGGGAATGTACAAATGTAAAGGCCTGGAATAAAGATCATCTATTCTATGTTGTGTTCTCAGAGTTACATTTTCTCCCTTATTGACTCGTCTGGTAAACAAGTCAATAAAGGGAAAAAATGTGACAATGAGAACATGAAGCCTTTGCTCTATAGACTAAATGATGGGAGTCCATATGGGCCACTAGTTCAGTTCCCTCCCAGTAAGATATGTTTATCAGTTTATGCACAAACAGTAAAACCGTTTGGTCAGTTTTTGCTGTGTCTTGCGAATATGTTTTCTGGTTTGCCACAAAAACTGGAACCAAACCAGAAAGCCGAAAAACCTCCCGGCTCTGGCATGAACTGCATGTTTATAATTCTGTGGAATTTGTATACGTCACTAACATCTATACAGTGGAAACTAGGAGACCTGTCACTGTATTGTACACAATTTTGAAGTACAGTATGTGGAGGGTGGATTGTAACTAAATCACCCATGGAGTGGAGTTATCACCCAAACTATAACTTTCAAATTTTGTATATATCGACAAAAAACACAAGCAATGTTTCAGCCAATTGGCTGAAACTTTGCTGGTGCTGGTTATGCTTTGCAACAAATTTGCAGTTATTGCTCTGGTGTAATCTCCACTCTGTGGGTGATTTAGTGATAATACATTCTCCACGTACTGTAATAGCGCGCTGAGTAAGTGCACTTTTTATCCTATCAAACTCAAACTGCCCCATTAACATAACTTAATTACACTCGCAACAAAGTGGAGAATGGAATGAGAATTAGACCCACCGGTCTATGTGTTCATTCAGAACCCTGTTCCTCGAGAGCTACAAACACCAGGGATGTATAGATTATTATGAAGCAACACATGCAATCCCTGGCCAATGGATCAAATAGAATAGCAAACAAATTGAAAATCCCACCCAGATTTGATCGGAATCAGAACTGGAAACACTGTATTTCTAGAATGGAAGCAGGATGTAAATTTTGCATAAATAAGGTATTTCTAAGCTAAACTGTCACTAGATAAAATTTTTGTCCATTATAAACTATTGTTGTTTGAAAAATACCAGTGCATGTTTCATGCCCCTGAAAATAATATATAATACACAATGTTTATATTGTCTCCATATCCTTTGAACATTAGTGATGCATGTGCATACATATATTACTGTTAAATACATGTAATATTATCCAAAGCAAATGAGTAAGTATGTTTAGTATTTACTCAGAGAATCGGCAGTAACATTCAATCCTAGTACTCATCATGTGAATCTGTGCTTGTTTATTGGGGACGAAAAGTTCTTTGTTGTAAAAAGATAGGGCAGGAACAATTTGCTTCCCTCTCAATACGATATGTGTCACGATTCAGTCTATATGATATGATACATATCATGGTACACGTTAGGCCTAAAAAAAAGTTGAAAAATCTGTTTCTCAGGCCCTCCCACATGGTCATTTGGGCTGCCGCATGCTCTTTATTTATAACCAATGCAAACTAAAAAATAAAAATTAAATGGTTTATGTCTGGTATTTTACCCAAGTTAATAATATTGATAAATTTGTCCCCTGAGTGTTACAAGGCAATACACCACCACTCATGCTGTTCTGTTGATTATAAGGCCTAAAACATAAAACAAACCAAGAACATGAACTTTTGTTTCAAAGATATAATTACAAAAATAAAAAATGCCTGTGCCACATGCAATTTTACAAAATGGTCTGAGAAACAGAAGATGTACTTTGTGGGGCCTTATCTCAATGGTCAGATGTCAGACAGTATTATGGGTGGAGAGAGCCAGAGTACCTGGCAAAAACCACTGGGAAATGTCAAATAATTGTTAGACTGTTAATTGACTAACCCAACATAAGCAGGATTAGCATTATTTGTTTGAATGCAAGTGTACTATTCACTTTCCTGAGTACACAATGCAAACATGCTGACCAACATGGGCAATTGGATTAACCCTTTACCTAACATGGAATGCAGACGACACTTGCAAAAAAAATTCTTGAATAACTAATTTTTTTCATTTATTGTCTCAAAAACATAGGTTATAACCCCTCGTTGGAACGAGCTCGATGAGCTCATTCCAACGAGGGGTCATAACCTATGT
This sequence comes from Pictodentalium vernedei, assembly GCA_031216915.1. NCBI lineage: Eukaryota > Metazoa > Mollusca > Scaphopoda > Dentaliida > Dentaliidae > Pictodentalium > Pictodentalium vernedei. Next base: position 143,626,877 of record CM062297.1, on the reverse strand, counting down.
TTTTGAGACAAAAAATTAAAAGATAATGAAACTTAATTTGCGATATTTGAGAATAGCGGTTTTGGCCGTTACGTTGGGTAAAGGGTTAACCATTGCCCAATGCACATGATATCAAAATCTTTTATTTTAATTATATTTTCCTTCAACTTTTTCTCAAAATTCCAAGAAAACCATATCATGTGATCCCCTCATCGAGTTCGTTACAATGAGGGGATCTAATGGTATGGTTTTGTTGAAATGTTTTGAATAATAATTTTTTCATTTTGTAAATTACATGGATGGATGTGGGCAATTCATTAGGTAAATAAAGGCTTAAGGGTCTTGCCCTAGGACACACTGCTAATGATGTGGTTCAAGAATGGACTATCAAACTTTCAGTCTGTAGTCTAGAGCACTAACCAATGTGCCCCCACACCCCCAGTGCACAAACCAATGTGCCCCTGCACTCCCCAGTGCACTAACCAATGTGTCCCCGCTCATCCCAGTGCACTAAACAATGTGTCCCCGCTCCCCCTTCACTTTTGTGTTCACAGTACCTTAAGAGTTGCCCATATGTAATTAGAGATGGGCAATGTGCCGAAAAACTGATCCGATACTGATATGGGATACCCCAAAAATGAACCAAACCAGTCATTGAATACTGAAACCAGTTGAATTTTCAAACTTTTCTACATTCGCTCTTTGTAAGTCCCTTTTGAGGCTTCATAACAGTTGAAGGGTTCATTTTCTGGTGAGAAGTGACTGGGTTTCATTTCAGTTTTGTTAACCCTCAATGGACTAGGCAACTGTCCTGAATTCCCATTACATCCTGTACATGGTCAGTTGCTCAGAAGTGATTTCTAGTCAAGTCTTGGCTGCCTGTAAATCACTGCCCAGATGTTTTGTCTATTGTCAGTAGAACCTCCTAAAGATGGCATGGTCAGGGCACATGCTCTGAGATCGCAAAAGCCTGTTATTTATTTATTGGGGTTTTAAGGTCACATATTTCTGCATAATAGCTAATCATGACCATAACAGTTTTACAGGTGGAGGAAGCCGGAGTACCCAGAGAGAACCACTGAGCAATGGCGAGCAACTGTCAGCTCCCCGACATACTAACTCCACACAAGCAGGGTTAGCATTGGTTGAAGACAAGTGCACCATCAACGTGCAGTATGCCTTAGTACACAACGTCACCGTCCCCAAATGGGAAATGGGGGTGAAGTGTCTTGCCCAAGGACACAACGTGGTTGCCACAGGTGGGATTCGAACTGAGGACCTCTCGGCTTGCAGCCTGCACCTCTACCTACTGATCCACTGCACCCCCTCAAAAGCCTGTAATAGGTCTTTAAACATTAAGGGGCATTGAGAACAAGTCACAAGATTACTGTAGATATGATTTGTGGTCGTTAAACAGTGTTACTGTTATGCTCATTGGCAGTGTCATTTATAGTGTTGTGGTAGAATGATACAACAACTTATTCTGTTTTTCCTGATGCAAATCTCAGTCAAGTCAGATACTGAATACTGAACTGATACTAAGGTATACCCTTTCAAAATACCGAAACCGATGTCAAACTGAAAATCCAATATCACCCATCTCTATATGTAATGTTCCCATGGGTAATTGTTTTGGCCCCATATTATAATATCAGAATTGTTATGTCTTTGGTTAATAATTATGAACAATTATTATTTTCTCAAATTATTTTTTATTAGAATAAATAGTCTTTGGCTTGGGTGATAAGTTGTTTGCACTGAGTGACCTTTGAATGTAATTAATAATAGTCCTTTCTGTTCAAGCCGAGTGGTATGAGCGTTTTGAGTTGGAATATCCATCTCATTTCAGCAGTGCATCTTCTATCCATATTTGTCGGGACGTCTGGATCAGAGTGAGATTTGTATTATCCTATATTCTACATTGTGGATTTGGTGATTGAAATGACAGGGAACTGGTGCGTCTCTCTTGTACCTATTTCTATTCACTCTCTCGAGCTCCAAACAGAGCTTTTATTTTAATAAATGACCTTTGAATGTACTTATCAACATGTTTACAAATACTGTTACACTGAATCTATTTTAGATCACTACTTGTTTGTTTGAGTCACACTTGTTTACTTGAAATTAGACAGGATCATTTAGAAACTTATTGAGGTGATTTAATTTAGCCAATTAGCAATTAGTGGAACAAAAGAGCATTGGAGAAATTTCTAATTCTCGAAATTTTTATTTGAAGACTAAAAATGAGCCCCCCTCAGTAGATTTGTGTGTTAATTTCATCTCATTCAACTCATTGATAAGTGACTAGACTATTGTTTATACATTCGACAATCATTTAACATTGAAGATTAGTATAACACGTCAGTGCATTTTTACAGATAAGACGTGGCATTCTTGAAAATGCAGGAGGGCTAAAAATTGTGCCCCTCTTATGGCCTAGGGGAGCGATTATCTCTCCTCAAGTTTACAAAAGCTAAAAGTGACAAAATGAAGTTTTACTATTAATGTATTCTGTCTAGTGGGCTTTGTACATTTTATTTGGTGCGACTTACAGGGTAGTCTCTGTGAGATGGCTACAATGCCTCTCCCACACCTCCGGGGCTTGGCAAGGCCCAGAGGTGTGGGAGGGGCAGTGTGGCCATCTGATGGAGACCACTACATAGCAGAGGTCTTAAAAGATGTGTGGTTTAGGAATAGGCTGTTATGGTAATCATTATTTCCTAAGGCTGGGAGGGCTAGTTTTCTCCTGCCTTAATTTTTTTTAAGGCGAGCAGTAGGCGAGCGAATAAATCGCTCTCCTGAAAATGACAGGCCTGACAGATAGCAGCTGAATTTATTATATATATTCTACAGAGTATTTTTGTGATCTGTGCACCTTTAATTGTTTTTAGCTCACCTGAGCGAAGCTCAAGGGGAGCTTTACTAATCGCTTTCCATCCGGCGTCCGTCCGTCGTTGTCCGTCGTCCATCGTCATCCGGCGTAAACTTTACAAAACCAACTTCTCCGAAGAAACCACTGGCCCAATATTTTTCAAATGTTGGGTAACTCTTTATTACCAAATGTCAATTCAGATTTGTTCAAATGAAGTTGCCCCTCCTCCTGGGTGGGGCCAGGCCCCCAAGGGGCACCAAAATCTTTGAAAATCTTCTCATGAACCAGCAGTAGCAGAGACTTGATATTTGGGATGCAGCTTCCTTTTGAGGTGGAGAATCAAGTTTGTTCAAGAGAAGTTTGTCGGGCATTATTAGCCTTCGTTATGGGAGGGGCAAAAATTTTGGCCACGCCTAAAATTTCTATTTTCTGAACCATGAGATCGATTTGAACCAAATTTGATATGAGATGATAATGGGTCATAAGTAGTTGATTGATGCAAAAATTTTTTTTCTTTTTGCCCCGTGGGAACCTCGGGAGCTAAAACTAGGAAAAACCTTAAAACTGTCATATCTCCAAAACTGCACGGCACAAAGAATTCTTATTTTGTATAAAGCTTACTTTTATCCAGTAGAATAGAATGGTTAAAAAAAATCCCTATCGGTTTGATCACAAGGTACTTTTTTCAGGACTTTGAAAAAGTGCTGAGTCGGCACTTTTTAACACTGTAGGCAATGGGAAAAGATTAAAAAATCTTCTTCTCCAGATCCAGCAGGCAGAATCTTTTGATATTTGGTATGCAATATTGTAGGGTGGATCTGATTCAAGTTTGTTCAAATCGGCCCCCTGGGTTTATATTTGGGCTCAGTATAGGAGCCCGATTTCGAACTTAGTGCATTTCAGGCAAATTTCTTCAAAAATCTTCTTCTCCAGATCCAGCAGGCAGAATCTTTTGATATTTGGTATGCAACATTGTGGGGTGGATCTGATTCAAGTTTGTTCAAGTCGGCTCCCTAGATTCATATTTGGGCTTACTATAGAAGCTCGAATTCAAACTTAGTGCATTTCAGGCAAATTTCTTCAAAAATCTTCTTCTCCAGATCCAGCAGGCAGAATCTTTTCATATTTGGTATACAACATTGTGGGGTGGATCTGATTCAAGTTTCTTCAAATCGGCCCCCTGGATTCATATTTAGGCTCACAATAGAAGCCCAAATTCGAACTTAGTGCATTTCAGGCAAATTTCTTAAAAAAATCTTCTTCTCCAGATCCAGCAGGCAGAATTTTTTGATTTTGATATTTGGTATGCAACATTGTGGGGTTGATCTGATTCAAGTTTGTTCAAATCGGCTCCCTAGATTCATATTTGGGCTCACTATAGAAGCTTGAATTCGAACTTAGTGCATTTCAGAAAAGTTTCTTAAAAAATCTTCTTCTCCAGATCCAGCAGGCAGAATCTTTTCATATTTGGTAAGCAACATTGTGGGGTGGATCTGATTCAAGTTTGTTCAAATCGGCCCCCCTGGGTTTATATTTGGGCTCAGTATAGGAGCCCAAATTTGAACTTAGTGCATTTCAGGCAAATTTCTTAAAAAAGCTTCTTCTCCAAATCCAGCAGGCAGAATCTTTTGATATTTGGTATGCAACATTGTGGGGTGGATCTTAGTGCATTTCAGGCAAATTTCTTCCAAAATCTTCTTCTCCAGATCCAGCAGTCAGAATCTTTTGATATTTGGTATGCAACATTGTGGGGTTGATCTGATTCAAGTTGGTTCAAATCGCCCCCCCTGGGTTTATATTTGGGCTCAGTATAGGAGCCCAAATTTGAACTTAGTGCATTTCAGGCAAATTTCTTTGAAAATCTTCTTCTCAAGATTCAGAAGGCAGAATCTTTTGATATTGGGTATGCACCATGCTTAGGGGGTGAGATTCAAGTTTGTTCAAGCCAAGTCCCTGGGTTCATATTTGGGCTCACTGTGGTAGCCCGAATTATAACTTAGTTCAAAATGAGGAATTTTCTTTAAAAATCTTCTTCAGAATGTTTTGATATTTGGTATGCAGCATCCTTAGGGGGTGAGATTCAAGTTTGTTCAAGCCATGTCCCTAGGTCCATATTTGGACTCAATGTTGGAGCTTGAATTGTAACTTAGTTCAAAATGAGGAATTTTCTTTAAAAAATCTTCTTCAGATCCAGCAGTCGGAATGTTTTGATATTTGGTGAGCAGCATCCTTAGTGGGGTGAGATTCAAGTTTGTTAAAGCCAAGTCCCTGAGTTCATATATGGGCTCCCTGTGGGAGCCTGAATTATAACTTAGTTCAATATGAGGAATATTCTTTAAAAATCTTCTTTTTTTTTTAGATCCCCTGGTTAGAATCTTTGGAAATTTGGTATAAGCTTTTCTTAGGAGGAGCAGATGCAACTTGTTGAAATCAGTTCTCTGGGTTGATATTTAGGCTACCATGTCAGGTGAGCGCCCTCTGGCCCCTTGAGGCCTCTTGTTTGAAAAAGTGTTTCCAAAATTTTAAGAGAATTTAACCTTGTTGTCAACTAGAGTGCGAAAAACCAGGATTCAACTGGATTATTTTATAACCACCTGTGGAGCCAATACTTGTTGGCTATTATTTCCATTTGAATTTTGCTGAGTGCTGTATTGGATTTTAATGGATACTGCAGGATTTTTAAGTGAACATTTCGTTACAATTTACTGGATACTGTTTCTGCAAACAAATTTTTGGACATTGCAATACCAGGTGGAAAGTTACTTCATCACTAGATTCTATTGAACTTTATTTTAGACTAACTGATAAGTATTTCTGTTTTATTTTCTGTGAACCATACAGTGTAAAAGATACTGTACCATATTTATACCCCACGCAACAAAGTTGCTGGGGTATAATGTTTTTGACTGGTCCATCCGTCAGTCCGTCAGTCAGTCCTACTTGTTTTCCAGACTTTTTTTTCTACAAGCTTCCAGATATTGAGCTGATTTTTGGTATGTGAGTCTAACATGGTGACCTACAGATCAAGTTTGCATTTTGTTCCGCTCCACTGATTTTTACCGAAATTACGGCCCTTGAACTTTGAAAAGTTCATCAAAATTACAGTTTTCCGGACTTTTTTTCTACACGCTTCCAGATATTGAGCTGTTTTTGGGTATGTTAGTCTAACATGGTGGCCTACAGATCAAGTTTGCATTTTGTTCCGCTCCACTGATTTTTACCGAAATTACGGCCCTTGAACTTTGAAAAGTTCATCAAAATTACAGTTTTGCAGACTTTTTTCCTACACGCTTCCAGATATTGAGATGATTTTTGGTATGTTAGTCTAACATGGTGGCCTACAGAACCAGTGTGTGTTTCGTTCCGCTCCACTGATTTTTACCGAAATTACGACCCTTTGGACTCTGAAAAATGCATTAAAATTACAGTTTTCCGGACTTTTTTTTCTACACGCTTCCAGATATTGAGCTGATGTTTGGTATGTTAGTCTCACATGGTAGCCTACAGATCAAGTTTGCATTTTGTTCCGCTCCACTGATTTTTACCAAAATTCCGGCCCTTGAACTTTGAAAAGTTCATCAAAATTACAGTTTTGCAGACTTCTTTCCTACACGCTTCCAGATATTGAGATGATTTTTGGTATGTGAGTCTAACATGGTGACCTACAGATCAAGTTTGCATTTTGTTCCGCTCCACTGAATTTTACCGAAATTACGGCCCTTGAACTTTGAAAAGTTCATCAAAATTACAGTTTTCCGGACCTTTTTTCTACACGCTTCCAGATATTGAGCTGTTTTTGGGTATGTTAGTCTAACATGGTGGCCTACAGATCAAGTTTGCATTTTGTTCCGCTCCACTGATTTTTACTTAAATTACGGCCCTTGAACTTTGAAAAGTTCATCAAAATTACAGTTTTGCAGACTTTTTTCCTACACGCTTCCAGATATTGAGATGACTTTTGGTATGTTAGTCTAAAATGGTGGCCTACAGAACCAGTTTGTGTTTCGTTCCGCTCCACTGATTTTTACCGAAATTACGACCCTTTGGACTCTGAAAAATGCATTAAAATTACAGTTTTCCGGACTTTTTTTCTACACGCTTCCAGGTATTGAGCTGATGTTTGGTATGTTAATCTGACATGGTAGCCTACAGATCAAGTTTGCATTTTGTTCCGCTCCACTGATTTTTACCAAAATTCCGGCCCTTGAACTTTGAAAAGTTCATCAAAATTACAGTTCTCCGGACTTTTTTCCTACACGCTTCCAGATATTGAGCTGATTTTTGATATATTACTCTAACATGGTGGCCTACAGAACAAGTTTGGGTTTTGTTCCGCTCCACTGATTTTTACCAAAATTACGGCCCCATAGACTTTGAAAAGTTCATCAAAATTACAGTTTTCCGGGCTTTTTCTCTGCTTGAATTCTTTCAATACCGTTGAAACTACAGAACACTGTTTTCTGCAGTATTCCTAGAATCTATGTTTATTTTTAAAAAATGATTAGAGCTTGAAATATCGGGGCGCGTGGGGTATGTGAGCGTGCTCACTGAGGTTCTTTAATCTCTTTCTCATATTACAAGTATTTTTTTGTACCCCCACTTTCGAAGAAAATGGGGGGTATACTGGATTACATGTTCCATGCGTCTGTGCATCTGTGTGTCCATCCATGCATCCGTCCATCCATCTGTCCGTGTGTGAGTCCGTCCGAGAATTTTCATAACTTTCATAACTTAAGTAAATTATTATGGAACTTGGTATGTAATTAAATTGTAACATTTCCCAAGACTAGAATGATTTTCGGAGTACTAAACTTGTGGAAATATAATTGAGTGAACTTGTTCATTTCTGCTTCATCGGGCCAGTGCTGCGGTGGGAGTATGAATTGCCGTCAGCAATAGCTCTTGTTTTAATTATATTTTAGAATAATTAAATTTTAGTTATCGTTGCTGGACCTCAGATTTCTTTCTTTTACTATTATTATTTTTTTCACACCGTAACGGTAATTTTCACTCATAATGACATCAGGTACTAAAAGAATTTGTTCCAAACTATATGGATTTGCCAAAAGGCACTCTCCAATAAATTGTAATATGGCAAAGACCGATGAATTAATTTTGATGACCATAAATAATTTAACATTCTACCAGTTAACCCTTTGAGCACTGGTGGTATCTTTCATGCCAGTTAAATGGCAGAAATTGGAAGAGTCCATATCCATTATTTGGGGGTAGAGCAATTAATATTTTCAACATGCAGCCTGAAGGCTGCATGTTGAAAATATTAATTGTTCTACCACACACATTCACTTAGTAGCCATCCTACTTAATGAAATTATGACGTATCATGTTGCTGGACCAGAAAAGTGGCCTTTGAAATGAAAATGAAATGAAACTTTTATTCACATTATATCAATTAAATATAAAGTACAATTGTTAAAATAAACAAATCGATCAAACTCAATTTTGAAACACTGCAAGGATGTGACATAGCAGAAAATGCTGTCTTCCTGTCGCTCCTCAGACGAAGCAAAAAAATTCTCGACAGCAGACCATGTATTTAAAACAATTTTTAAGGCGTATGATAGTGTCTCATTGACGACATGGACGAGCAAATGAGGATCACAGCTGTTGAGGGATTAATAGTTGTATTGACGAGGATACAAGACAAAAACGACTTGATAGTTATTAGGCAGTACAAAGTTCCATGTTGTATTGAATTGTAAAGTGACAAAGAAAATAAAATGATATCTTCATCTTATAATAATAATGTACCCAGTGCCAGCACCCGAGATCTCCTTTAAATGGGTTATCGTGTTCCTTGCGTTAGGTTACTTAACCGGCTTCTCTTAGCTGCTGTCTGAATACATCATGGAGCAGAATTTAACCAAAACAGGATAAATAAAGATTGCAGGACTCTCCAGGATGTTAGATCAAGTCGGTGGGCTGCGCACAGAATGGGATGAGGTTCCAGTGAGAGTGAATTATTTCGGGTGGTTGGGATGAGGTTCCTGTGAGAGTGAATTATTTTGTGTTGAAAGAGTTAATTACGCAGGCAGATTCATAACCATTAGGTAATGGGTTAAATATTTAATACTACTAAAAGAGTTCCATTTCTTTGTCCTTGCACCTTCCAATGTATTGTGACCCCCACGTGTACTGTGACACAATATGAAAGAACACAGAACAGTATGTTAATAATTTATAGTATAAACTTTACAGTAATAAGGGGGAGTTTCACAGTCACAATACAGTTGAGATCACAATAGAAATATTAATTTTCACAATTTTTTAATAAATTTGTTGATAAACGCAGAAGCCTGAAGTAGAATCTTCCACTTTGCCCTTGATAAAAACTTTCCAAAGAATACTGATAGATTTAACCATTTTCATGTTGCATATAGAGTAGGAGATTTTTTGTTGTTAGTTTTCAGCAGTTAAATATGGACTTACAGCTAGTAAGATGTTAGACTGAACATAAGTATATTTTATTCTGTGCATGTGTTAGGTATTGACTGCTTTCAGTGACAACTTTGAAGTTAATCAGATTTATTATGTTTGGAAGTTATGGCATTTCTGTGGAAATCCCTTACAAATTCCAAGTGAAGGATTCTAAACCAAATGTTGAATATTAATTTTTGATGACATTTCTGTGAGACTAAGTACAGTGTGATTCCATTATGGGATTAGAAGATGATGATGGAAGCTTTGTTGATCCAAATGGTGATGAAATTTTTAGTAAACTGCAGCTGAGACTTGGTAAGAAAGTGTTCAGTTACAAGAGATGGGCAATATACCAAAAAACAAATGACCCCATACTAATATCATGGTGATACAGGTCTGGCATTCTTAAAAATGCAGGAGGGCTAAAAATCGCTCCCCTTGCTTGGCCTAGGGGAGCGATTAGCTCTCCTGAAGCTTACAAAAGCTAAACGTGGCAAAATGAAGTTTTACTATTAATGAATTCTACCTAGTGGGCTTTGTACATTTTATTTGATGCTGCTAACAAGATAGTGTCTGTGAGACTGCTGCACTGCCCCTTCCACACCTCCGGGCCTCTGCAAGGCCCGGGGGTGTGGGAGGGACAGTGTGGCCGTCTTACAGACACCACAAACATACATGAAGCAGAGATTTGAAAAGATGTGGGTTTTAGGAATAGTCTGTTATGGTAACCATTATTTTTTTTATTGCCAGGAGGGCTAGTTTTCGCCCTCCTTAATTTTTTTAAGGCGCGCAGTAGGCGAGCGAATAAATCGCTCTCATGAAAGTGCCAGGCCTGATGATACTGAAAAACACTGAACCAATTATTGAAAATAAAAGCCATCAGTATGATAAAATTTTCCTACATTTGCTTTTTATAAGATTTTTTTGAGGTTTGATAGCAGCAGAAGTGATCATTTGCATGAAAGAAGTGACTGATTTTCTTTTTAGTTTTGTAAACCCTTAAAGGTCTGGGCAATTGTTCTGAATTCCCACTAGACTACAACCAGTATGCATCCAGTTACTTAGCAGTGATTCCTTGTCAAGTCTTGGCTGTTGGTTAATGAAAATGACTGTCAAAAAAAAAATGTAGTCTGTTCAAAACTTAACAGAATGAGGATACAGGTTAGTGAACTGCCTCATTTAATATATAAAGATATGTATATATACTTGCCCAAAAAAGAAAGTGTGCATTGCAGAAATTGATCAAACTCCAAAAAAATAATTTCGTAGGTGTAAACAGTGTTAACCTGTTCATGAATAAGTTATATTGAACACAAAAACAGCTTTCCCCGTTAAAATTGCATTAACGTTAAATGACATGCTGCACGTTTGTGAAAAGGCATGTTTTGCACGTGGAGAGACTGAAAATTCATGCAGCAGTGGGAATCCTTGGGTATTTAAACACTAAAGTAAGGCCTTCCTATCGTTCACATTCAAACTTGCACTGCTGTTAAAACGACTCCACATTAGCATGCCAAGATTGACAATGAATCAATGTCCCTGGGTATGATTAGAGCTGGCAGAACACACAGAGAGGTTGCCCAGCATTTGAACTGCCACCGTAACACTGTAGACAGGCTAGTCCATCGACATGCACAACATGATGACGTTCGAGACCGACCCCACACCGAGAGACCCCGAGTTACCACCCTGCACAAGATCGGTATATCCGTGTCGTCCATCTCCGGAACCGGCAACAAACGGCAACGATGACAGCCAGGAACATCCCTAACCTGAGACGGATACATCCTCAAACAGTAATCAACCAGCTGAGAGAATACGGCTTACGTCCTCGAAGACCTGCAATTCGTCCGATTTTGACGTTACGTCATCGTCGGGCTGGACGGCAGTGGTGTAGACAACATCTCAGGCATCCCTTACACTGGTGGCGACGTGTTTTATTCACAGATGAATGTCGTTTCCATCTTTCATCATCAGATGGCTGCCAGAGAGTGTACAGACATCGAAACGAATGCTACGCAGATCCATGTGTCGTGGAACGAAACCGTTATGGGGGAGGGTCTCTCATGGTGTGGGCTGGCATCACTGCCCGTAACAAAACTGAGCTGGTCATTATTGATGGCAATCTCAATGCAGCCAGATATCATGATGAAGTGCTTACACCTGTTGTTGTCCCATTTCTGCAAAGTCACGACCCCGGCGTCATTCTACAGCAGGACAATGCCCGACCCCACGCAGCTCATGTTGTTCAACAGTATCTGCAGCAACAACAAGTGGATGTTCTTCCCTGGCCTGCAAATTCGCCCGATATCTCACCCATTGAGCACGTATGGGATGAAATGAAACGTCAGCTATGCCGGCTTCCCCATGCACCGTCAACGCTTGTGGAACTCCAAAGACAGCTTATCAGAATATGGAACAACATCCCACAACACTTCCATGCTAACTTGTTCGCTTCCATGAGGCGTAGATGCACAGCAGTAGTCGATGCAGACGGAGGTCATACCAGATATTGAGTGTGTGACTTTTGTGTTTGACCCTTAGTGTCTTTGACTCTCCATGGCACCAAGAGTATTCTTCGTAGCGTAATGAAATTTCTTGTGTTGATCACAAATTGATTCATCTGTGATTGAATAAAATTTCCATGAATGAAAATGATATATATCTTTTTTTAGTGTTATTTTTTAGCATGCACACTTTCTTTTTTGGGAGAGTATATATGTTGGGGATACCACAGCCCTCATCCCCTCCCTTTGTTAGAAAATATGGGTGACACCGCTGGTCATTGCCATGTTTTATTTATTTTTAGCTTAACTTGACAAAGTCAAGATAAGCTATTGCCATCATGAGTGCAAAAGTCTGAGAGTGTGTCAGTCTGTTCATGTTTTCTTTGGCACAGGCTACACCCTGTAGTTCTTGTCCGATCATCACAAAATTTAATATGCAGGTTCGAGGTCATGTCTAGATGAGAACATCCCATTTTGGTCGCGATTGGTCAACCGTGATGGCTATGAGAACCCGAAACCCAAAAACATTTAGCACAGTCTGCAGGTTGTATTTGTGAAGGAATTTTATTGTTACATGGTAGGATGACTCTGTATAATGCCTAGATGAGAACGTCCGAATTTGGACTTGATTAGTCAGCTGTGATGGCTGCGAGAGCCTGAAACCTGAAAACCTTTAGCGCCATATTCAGGTCATCGTATTTATGAAGGGATTTCATTGTAACTTGGTAGGCTTTCTTCATGTAATGTCCAGATGAGAACATCCCCCTTTGGTCGCAGTCTGTCAACCGTGATGGCTGCGAGAGCCTGAAACCCCAAAACCTTTACCACAGTCCACAGGTCTTATTTATGAAGGGATTTCATTGTAACTTGGTAGGATGAATCTGTATCTACATCTAGATGAGAACATCCTATTTTGTCCGTGATTGGTCAACCATGACAGCTGCACAGGCACATGACCTAGATTTGTTTAACACAGCCTACAGTTCATATTTATGAAGCAATTTAATTGTAACTTGGATAACTTGGTATGATGTCCAGATGAGTCTGGCATACTTTGGTCACGATCAGTTAGCCATTCACTTGACCTGGTCACTTGACTGAGCTTCCTTAAGCACTGCTTACAGGCTGTTTTTATGAATGGATTTCAATGTAATTTGGTACGATAACTAAGTATGATATCCAGATGAGACTCTATTTTGGTCATGGTCGGTCAAATTTTTTTCTGCCTAACCATCACATGACCTAGATTCCTTTAGCAAAGTCTACGACGTATATTTATGAAGGGATTTCATTGTAACTTAGAAGGATGACCTGTTTTGGAATGATTTTACTGTAACTTGGTAACTTTGGTTAACAGTTAGCGTTAACTGTTAGGGTCTCATCAATCCAGTTCTTAATTCTTTAGTACAGTCTACACTCAAATTATTCTTATTGAAACCACAGCATACAGGGAACAGAAATTAACATATTCTCAATTATCACAGTTCTTGTCTTATTTCATAATCCTTCCATAAACATTGAACATTATCCTTTTCAAACACTTCACACAGTCAAGGTAAGCTACAGTGTCATTGACACTTCATTTAGCTCACTCTAATGCAGTTGTGGACAAGCGACAAGCACAGATTGCCACCTGGGGCAAGCCTTAGGTACTGCCCTATCCTCATGCATCGCTAAGTATTTCTTGGTGGTTGGTTTCTAAAAAGCATCTTAATTACATGGCTTTATTGACATAACCCCCCCCCCCCCCCCCCCCAAACAAAGAAAAAAATAGATGCTATTCAGAGCATCCACTTGCCATTGATTGCCTCACTTCTAATGATTGGTCTTTTACTATTGTTTGCAGAAAGAAAAACTGAATTTTTTTTAGTTATTCACAAAATGTATATGCAACGGAGCCCACTTAATTAGATATCTCTTTAACTGAATAACCCTGTTAATTGAATGTTATTTCCCATCACAAAACCATTTACCATACCTCCATTACAAATTTGATCTGTTAATTGAATATAGTTTATAGAGTAAACTCCTGTTAATTGAATAAAAAAAATCTTGTAACCTGTCGAGAATTTACTCTGACTCCCTCCTGTTTTCCTTTGTTTATAGACCTATTTGGCCTCAGTACATCCAATACAGGCATTCAATTTATTATATCTTGTTTGACAGAGCTCATGGAGCTCTGTCAAACAAGATATAATAGAATAAATGCTAACTTTATCTCTAGAATACAGGACACTGACACAATCCCTGTTGATTGAATACTCCTGTTAATGAATAATTTTCATTGGCAAAGTGGCTATTCAATTAACAGGGTTCCACTGTACTGTATATGTGAAGTTGACAGCATTTTGTGTCAGGTGAAAAGTTCAAGTGAAAGAATCTACTGATAATTCTCTCAGTGATAACTTGGAATCAGTCTCAGAAATGATTATCACGTTTTACAAATTATCTCAATGGAAGTAAGAGTTATAAAGAGAGATTTTGCTGAAAATAATCAATAGTTTGGCTTCTTGGTCATTATTCCAACACTTTGGGTCATTTAATTTTCTGTACAGTGAGACATCAGTCCAGATTTGTCAAAGCATTGATCAAAATCAGTGTCAATTGATGTCAGTGTTACCATTTTACACTTGACTGGGTTTTATTACTTTATTGTCTGAGCAGTAGATAGACATACAGTACAATAGCCATGGACTGGTCGTAATCCATGTATGGACTGTGATGTCCACAAATGCATTTTCTAATATCTTGCATCCGTGGAAATATTTCCCACTCATGGAAAGTGACTAGTCCCCCGGCAGCCGTACTGTATTTTGGTGATGTTGTATCATTACTATTCATTTGTTGGGTTTTAATGATACTTTCAGTGACCTACAGGCACTCTCCTATAAATTGTAACAAGGCAAAGACATGTGAACAAATTTTGATGGCTAAAATAATTTAGCACTGTACCAGTTAAGGAAGATCACAAGCCACAAACTAATATTGCCTCAATTTTGAGTGTCAGTAATTTTGAATTATCACTCCGTCACTACATGTTTTTGATGACAGAGATTATTTCCATAAGCCTTGTCATATGATGCAGTCTTATTGTCAAAACAAGTAGTGAATGAATATACAGCATTTGAATAAGCAGGGTTCATGTTTCTTTGCAGAATTAGCTTGCTATGTTGTTTGGGCCTGATTCCTTATATATTTATATATACCTAACACAGGTAAACATTATAGTTCTGCTAGTGGTTCAGTAAGACCAGGGGCCAGTACTATAAAATTTTTACAATTGTATTTTATAGAAGGGGGCGCAGTGGCATTGAGGTAACCTGTTCTCGTCAGATCACCGAAGTTAAGCAACGTCAAGCCTGTTTAACCATTGGATGGGTGACCATCTGAGCAGTCAATTTGGACTCCCTCACTGTGTCCTTGGGCAAGGCACTTAACCCTGATTGTCCACATAGGGGCACAATGAAGCTTTGTACTAAGGCATACTGCACTTTGATGGTACGCTCGTCTTCAACCAATCTAACCCTGCCTGTGCTGCAGTGCGGAGCTAAGATGTTGGGGAGCTGACAGCTGCTCGTCGTTGCTCGGTGGTTCTCTCCGGGTACTACGGCTTCCTGCACTCGTAAAACTATCACAGTCATGATTAGCCATTGTGCATAAGTATATTACCTTAAACACCAATAAATAAATAAATACTAAATTTAATTTTATAGAATCGTATTTTCTAGTCATGACAATGACAAATTGGCAAATTGCCATATCTTTTAAAATGCTAATGATTTAATTTACTTAGTTTTATTAATAGGTAGAAAATACAATTCTAGAAAATACAATTGTAAAAGTTTTATAGTATTGGTGCCTGGTAAACAATTCATGAGACAGCCATCCTCAGAAGTGGGCAGCAGTTCTAATATAGCAGTTTGCAGTTGTAATATAGCCACAGATACTGAAAAGTAATTTATACCTCTTCACCTTGAAAACCCAGGAGGTGAAGCAGTGCTTGTTTACCATGATAAACAATCTGTTTTACTTGTAAAATAGGACTTGGAGCCAATACTATAAACTTTTACAGTTGTATTTTCTAGAATTGTATTTTTTACCTATTAATATAACTGGCTAAAATCAATCATTAGCATTTAAAAGATATAGTAATTTGAAAATGCTAATGATTCATTTCAGTCCATTTAATCAGTCATAACTGGAAAATACAATTCTAGAAAATACATTAGTAAAAGTTATATATTTTATTGGCCCCCTGGTCACCAGTGCCTGGGGTGGATTTATCCTCTGAAATGGGAACATGGGTATAAATGATTGGCTGGATTTAATAATAATAATTTTAAAGCCTAGAATCCACGCACAGTGCTCAATGGCTGTACAATAATTGCATACATACATATACACACATACACATACATTCTCTCACAGATACATTGATACATGAATCACTAATATCATTCATGAGTGCCCAATGCCACATTAGCAACTGAGGCTATATCGAGGCAATAAGCGACAGAACCTAAAAGAAAAAGGGTATTGAATTAAAACAAAATAAAAAAACAAAACAAAACAAACTACAACTTTACCAAAACAAGTATGTGAGTGTAACTTGACAAATAATGAGGCAATCCTCACTGACTCAGTCACACCCACGCATCTGGTAATGTCAGTTTATGACCAAAATTAAAAGACCACTGAAGGAAATGCCTTTCGAAAAAGGTAGGTTTTAGTACCAGACTTTAATGATTCAAGTGATTTACTATTTTTTATGTCGATTGAAAGAGAATTCGAAAGCCTTGGGGCAGCAACTGCAAAAGCCCTATCACCAGCACTAGTAAATTTAGATACGGGCTGAACCAGATTGAGCTGACCTGATGACCTAAGAGACCTCGGTGGTTTGTGGATCATAAGCAGATCGGACAGATAGGATGGTGCAGATCCCAAGATACACTTCATCACCAAAAGGACAATTTTAAATTGAATTCTTTGCTTAATGGTAGACAGTGTAACTCAGAGAGTACTGGTGTTATATGGCAGTACTTTTGAGTTCTGGTTATGACCCGAGCAGCACAATTTTGGATGTGTTGTAGCTTTTCAAGAATAGATGTTCTAGAGCCAATCAGAAGAGTGTTGCAGTAGTCGAGGCGACTGGTAAGAAAGGTGTGGACAAGCTGTTGTGACATCTGCGTATCAATGAAGGATTGAATTTTGCTAATATTTCTAAGATGAAAAAATGCACTGCGAGAGACATGTTTGATATGTTCATCAGCGGCCAGATTTTCATTCATGAAATAACCTAAATTTCAAACACAGCTACTGGGTTTTATCGCAGAACCTCCAGTATTCAGGGACAGGTTGGATATTTTTGAAAGTTGATATATTACTTCTGTCTTGTCATCGTTCAATTTAAGAAAGTTTTTAGTCATCCAAGCCTTGATGTCTGACATACAAAGTTCAATCTTACTGCATGCTTCAGGCTCAATGGCATGAGTAAAACTAATATACAGCTGTGTGTCAATTGTGTAAAAATGAAAGTCAAGTCCATGGCTTCGGATAATGTCACCGAGAGGTAAGACATAGACAGTGTACAGTAGGGGACCCAACACCGATCCTTGAGGGATGCCAAAACGTAGTATGACCTTGTCTGACAACTCACTGCCAGTAAGGACACTCTGTGTGCGACCATTAAGGTACGACGAAAACCAATTAAGTACTCGGTCAGTAAGGCCTATTCTCACTGCCAGTCTTTCAATAAGTATGTTATGATCTGTGGTGTCAAAAGCGGCACTTAAATCCAACAAAACAAGACATGTTAGGTTGTGCCTGTCCGTGGATAGGAGGATATCATTTTGGACCCTTAGAAGTACCGTTTCTGTATTGCAATTAGATCTGTATGCAGATTGGTTAACTTTGGCTAGGCCGTGGGCTGCCAAATGAGAATTCAGCTGAGAAGCCACCGCATGCTCAATAATCTTTGATAAGAATGAAAGATTAGAGACCGGTCGGTAGTTTTTCAGAACCTCTGGGTCAAGTGTTGGCTTTTTGTGAAGAGGTTTTACTAAAGCGTGTTTCATGTTTGTTGGAAAGACGCCCGAGTGGAGGGAGGCATTTACCAGTTTCAATATCGGTGTAGTTAACTCCGAAAGAGATGCTTTTAACAACCAAGTTGGAATGATATCTAGCATGCATTGCTTAGATGGTGCCTTGAATATTAACCTCTGGATATCTGTTGTAGCCAAAGGTTTGAATTGGGACAACTGTGCAACAGCTTTAACACAGGTCCATGGCTTGTCGGCCATCTGTCGAAGATCAGATTGTGAGCTTGTATCAAGCTAAGCTCTGATAGTCTCAATTTTTTCAGAAAAGAAAGAAGAAAATCTATTCACAAGGTCTTTGGATGACGAATGCTCTGGGAGTACTGTTGTCTTTTGATGATACAGAAGCTTCTCAAGAACAACAGACAGCGCATTAGGGGAATTAACATTAGCTGATAATAAGTCTGAAAAGTATTACTGTTTTGCGGATTTGACCAGTTTGTTAACAATATTTCGCTGGTTGACATAACTTGACAAACATCTCTCTTTGAACACATAGTTTCGTTTGCCGCCACTGAAGCTCTGGTTTGTGTCGAAAATCTTTTGTGCGCCTAATCTCATAACTGAACCACTGTGAGCAAGGGCATATGCTAAAAGTGCGTGTTTGCTCAGGCGCAAACTTGTCAATAACCTCTTGAAGTGAGCCAGTGAGGATGCATTCAATACTGTCAACAGTTTGCATCTCGTTAATTTTAGTGACGGGAGACGAAGCAATAGCATCCGCAAACTTAGCAAGGTCAGTACTTCGGTACTTGCAGTATGTGACTTTCTTCCAGTCAGGGGAGGGACGAAGAAGTGCCAAATCGAAGATAATCATGCAATGGTCAGAGATTGCAGGATCAACAATCAAAACATTTTTAACAAGATCAGCCTCGGATTCTCTGGTGATCAGCAGATCTAATGTGTGGCTATTTTTATGGGTAGTGTCATGAACATGTTGGCGTAAATTCATTGAATTGATAAGATCACGTAGTTCAGAAGAATCACTGGAAGTTTTCTTTCTCCATATGGAAATTGAAATCACCTCCAATGATGAATTTTCCTGGCAGCGCAGTAATGCTTCCTAGGAAGTCTTGGAATTCACTAATGAACTGGTTGACAGTGAATTTGTTTTTGGAGCTCTGTGGGGGTCGATAAATGACATTGAGGCGGACTGAGTGTGAGTCGATCGTTACAAAGGTGTCAATGCACTAGAATGTAACCAAAGTCTGAGATGCCTTATGCTTAACCTTCACAATGTTATCACATATTACACCCACATGTCCACCTCGCTGTGACTTCCTGGGGTTGTGTGTAAGAATCTTGCCGTTGGCAATGATCTCACCAACAGTCAATGTGTCGTCCAGAGTTAATCATGTTTTAGTTATCATGGATATTGAAATGTTGTTATAAATATTTGATTTTATATCCATGTTGTGGTCGCTATTAATAATTGCGCAGAAATAATGTGAAGGTAAACAAGGTATGGTATGTGTATGTGGGAAACACAAAAATAATCAGTCCCAACATCATAAGAGTTAACCCTTTACCCAGCACAGACGATACAAATTTACTATTTAAATATAATTTTTTCAAATTTTTCAAAAAATTTCAACAAAACCATATCATGTGACCTCTTGTGGAAGGAGCTCAACAGGCTCGTTCCAATGGGGGACATGATATGGTTTTGTTGAAACATATATTTTTTTCAACTTTATTATGCCCCCGACCTCCGAAGGAGGATTTGAGGGTATCGAGTGAAGTCCTCTGTCCATCTGTCTGTCCATCTGTCTGTCTGTACAAACATTTTGCATTGCAATTTCAAAGCCATCACTCGGATTTGGATCTCCTTTGGTATGCTGATAGACCTGCATGGGGGAACGGATATGCACATGGAACGGGTTCCGCCCAATGATTTTCCCAGAGTTATGGCCCTTTTTTGACTTAGAAAATTGTTCTGTTTTCACTCTTTCAACTCAGAAAATTTTTCTGTCCCACAATACCTTCAAGGCTACTTTGAACTTGCATACTGGTTGCCCTTGCCCTTGCATTGCCCTTGTTTGTAAATTATGTGAGCGTATGCAGCCAATTTGTTAGATAAAGGTTTAAAACAAATCAATGCATAATCTTAACCCTCGATCTGCACACTGATATTAAAATATTAAAATTTCAACCCGCAAATTTTTCCTGTATCTGGGGCATCTCAGAATTTAACCAATTCCATCTTGATTAACACTGACTTTGTATTGGAAACTCGACCAATTGATGTGAGTACAGTATGGCTGCCGTGGACTGGTCACTTTCCACGGGTGAGTAATATTTCCATGGACACAATAATATTAGATTCCAAACACTAATTCTAGGAATAATCATCAGAAATATAATTAATGAAGCACCGGGTATAACCTGGTGCTTCATTAACTGAAAGAGTGCTAAATTATTTCTGGACATCAAAATTTATTCACTGGTCTTTGCCATGTTGCAATTTATGAGAGAGTACCAAAAGGCACTCTCCCATAAATTGCAACAAGGCAAATCCATGCAGTTGGAATAATTTACTCTACTGATTAATTAAAATTTGGCTTATGGTCATTTTTATAACCTGGTGAACACATGAGTGGACATCACTGCCCATGCATGGATTATGTCCAGTCCATGGTGACTGTACTAGCTGTATTTCCTGACTCAATCATGATCTGAATGAGAAAAGATCGCTTTTGCAACCAAAATATTGCAACACATCAGGTTGAAACCCTTTGATGAATTTGATGCATAATTTGCAAATTAAGCAGTTGAAAGATTATTTTTCCAAATTTTTCAACACTACCATATTATATGACCCTCTCATTAAGCTTGTTCCAATGAGGAGGTCGAATGATATTGTTTTCCTGAAAGTATTTTTAAAAAATTGAAAAAATAATATTTAAAATATTAAGTTTTGATATCCTGTGCATTTGGGTAAAGGGTTAAATATTATTATCTTTATGAACTTTCACTGTTTCAAAAATTTTAATCTGGACTACATAATTTCATGATGAATTATGGATGAAGAGATCGACTAATACAAAGTTCATACAGTGTAATCTTCTAGTGTCTCCAATTCAAATTTGAATGACAAATATTCTCATGATTAGTTCAAAATTTTGAAATATGTTCATCATTGCGTTGCATTGGATTGCATTGGTGAAAATACAAATTCTTTTTACCAACATTTGACAACTGTGGCAAAGTTCTCTTTATTCTTCTTGTGGATTTTCGATCGCACTTCAGAATTTGACAAGGCATATTTTTGTAATTAGTTCAAATAATGGAAGTTTGTCTGCACTTGTTTACTTTAATAGTGTTTTGTTACTCTGCTGCGTTATTTATTTATTTATTGGGGTTTAATGACACTTTTGACAACCATTGTCACCTTGTGTCCGACAATTTTTCGGGGTGGAGGAATCCAAGGTACAGATAAAACTAGAAATCCTGTCATGAACTGTACGCTTATCTAGGCTTCATTAAATTTCTCATGTGAAGGGGTGTCACTCTGTACTTTGGAATACTGCATATCAATTGTGCACTTGCCTTCCACTGCTGGTGTATAGTTGTTAAGTTGGAGAGTCTAACTGTTGCTTGCTACTGCTCAGTGGTTATATCTGACATGGTTTGACCTTGGTTGTTGAAAAAGTTGTTAAACACCAATAAACAAACCACAATAAATAAACAAATTTGAACTTGGACAAATACTCAAATATGACAGTCTCCGTCAGAAATTTTCAATGACCCTCAGACAAAAATTCTGACCAACAAAGCCTAGTTGTACAGATGTCCATTTCTAATAGATTCTCTCGATCATTCGACAGTATTCCAAATATTGCCAAAAGATCGAGAGAATCGGAAATGAATATCGGCATGACATTATATTCCTCGCTCATTCTCAGAGGCACCAAAAAATGATCATCTCTTAACTAGACCCTATTGAGCTACTAGAAAAGACAGATATCATAAGAATCGTTATCTTTTATAATTTTCTCGGGGAAGGTCCCTTGAACCTCCACCAATGGGAGGGGGGCAACACACCTAGGTGGGGAAGAGTATGAGAGGGCATTGCCCCCTCACACACTCTCCCCAGGCCCGACCTTGATGCTTAGCACCTCAGGTGCTTTGGCATACAGCTGCCTGCACTTTGCCCCCACCCCCCACCCCCCCCATGTTGGCTGATTTTAATGCTCCAAGCTTCAGGCCTGATTGCAATTGTATTCATTCGCTATCTCTTCGAAAACAGTGGACTTTGAAGCTGATGGCTTATGGCTGTGATGTAACACACTGTTGGAAAGGGCTCTTTGAGCCCTTTCCACCACAGCACATCAAATCCTTTCTATTCTAACTGATTGATATGAGTGTGTCTTCATTTTACATTTTCATTGTATTTCTAGTTTTGGTTGCTGTTTCCCTATTTTTGACACTAACTGGGTTAGAGATATACTACTCAAAGTTCGCTAAGCACCAAATATTTGACACATCATTGTGAAATTTGTTTGTGACATATTTGCTATGTTTTTGGTGGATATGATTGAGGAATGTATTGAGATGGTCCTCAATGTTTACATTAGCTCTCTGGACAGGCAAACTTTTCGTGACAGTCATGGAAAGCATGTACCCCTTGATTTTCATGATGTTTTCGTGTACTGTCTACATGTACATGACATGTGTAGGGTATTCAATCTTCATTTCAACACCAACCCTTGTGATTTAATGATTGAATATCTCAAATGCAAATGTAAGAAGACATTTGTCTAAAGCAGAAATGTGGCGGGCTGTAGGGATGGTGGAGCAAGGGGCTACCCATCGTCAGGTTGGTGCAGCCCTTGGTGTGCACCATACGGTGATCACCAGAGCCTGGGCAAGATTTCAGCAGTATGACACACCAGTAAGACGGCATGTTGGTGGCAGAGACAGGGCAACATCTGCAGCTGAAGACCGTTTTTTGATCAGTCAGGCCCGTGGAACCGCTTTGCCAGAGCAACCCAGCTTCGCAGTGACCTTCAGAATGCATCCGGGGTAAATGTTTCGACGTAGACTATCTGGGCAAGGTTGCACAAAGGTGGTCTCTGATCGAGAAGACCATGTATTCATATTCTGCTGTACCAGAACCACCGTCAGGCATGATATGAAAGGGCCATGGACCACGTTGGATGGACCAGAGAAGATTGGCGACCTGTCCTTTTTACAGATGAGTCAAGGTACTGCCTAGACCACACAGATAGGCGTTCTAGGGTATGGAGAAGACCAGGAGAGCGATTCCATGCAGCCATCATTGCTAAGCATGACCACTATGGTGGAGGGTCAATCATGGTCTGGGGAGACATCAGCAGGGATGGACGTACAGAGCTCTGTGTCCTCTAACATGGTACATTGACTACACAGCGGCATATTGATGAGATCCTGGATGTCCACGTCAGGTTGTATGCAGGTGCAATGGCTGATAGATTCATTCTGATGGATGATACTGCCCGTCCTCATGTTGCCTATGCTGTTGGGGAGTACCGACAGAGGGAGGCGATTGAGCGTATGGACTGACAAGCAAGATCCCCTGACCTCAATCCAATCGAACATGTCTGGAATGAGTTGCAGCTTGCAATTTCAGCCCGTCCAGTCCAGCCAAGAAGTGTCCAGGAGCTTGGTGCCATGATGGTCCAAGAATGGAACAACATCCCACAAAGGACTACCAGGAACCTGAATGGGAGCATGAAAAGGCATTGTCAGGCTGTAATTAACAGTAATGGGTCTCAAACTCGATATTGAACCCATACCAGTTCCTCTATTACCAGTAATATGCATTTTCCATGGTTATCATATTCAAAAGCTAAAAAATATGTCAAACACAAATAAAATCTTAATTGCTGTGCTTAAATCATTAAAGATATAATTAAATAAAAAATATATACACTTTTCATCAGTCATCACAATATTTCAACTAAAACGTAAAACATATAGTTGGATATACTTGGTGCTTAGCAAACTTTGAGTAGTATATATTTACATACTAAATTGCTTGGTTTAAGAGCTTTCCTTTGTAAATTGTGATGCTACTGATTGTGATCAGCAAGCTTTTAACAGAAAGGTATATGGCAATTAAGGCACAAATTCTGATATCCCTCAAACTTCTAATGAGTGGCAATCTCTATGAAGTTGAAGAGACATATATATGTGGCATAACCAAGCACTAGATTCCCTTGTACTTATTCCAGTAGGCCATAAATATTATTAGGGATCATAACATGTAAAAATGCAGTAAAAAACAAACAAAAATAAATGTTTTTGCTTGTATGTATTTCTATAATGTTCATTTGAAATACAGGGTCTGTCAGCCATGTGTAAATATTGAGGTCAAACCGTAATAAAATCTTCTGGAATAGATATAAACTAGGCATTTATTCAGTTTTGTGTTGAATGACAATGTTGCCAATGCAGTTTGTAAAGGACACTGATCTCACATTATCCGGATTGCCAGACTCTGGTGCATTGGAAACAGATTATTTGAGCAGAAATGTGGAGTTGACCAAATATGGTAATATAAGTTCTTTCTACCTATAGTCCCCTTGTAATTCCCATGAAGTGGAACAGTGCTTATTTTCTGTAGTAGACAGTTCTGATTTGTTTGTAAAATAGGACCCATTAACCCTTTACCCAACTTAACGACCAAAATCGGCCAGCACTATTTACAAAAATCACCATTGAATTTTCATTATTTTTTCCAATTTTTGTCTCATAAACATAGCTTATGACACCTCATTGGACTGAGCTCGTTGAGCTTGTTGCAATGAGGGGTCATAAGCTATGTTTTTGACGCAAAAAATGAAAAAAATAGTTTGGCCACACAAAGTAGATGTTCTGTTTCTCAGGCCAAGTTTTGTAAAATTGCATGCGGAGGGCGGTTTTTTATTTTATATTTTATTTTTGTAATTATTTCTTTGCCATCAGAAGTTCATATTCTTGGTTTATGTTTTAGGCCTCATAAACTACAGAATAGCAAAGGTGGTGGTGTATTTCGTCCCTTGGGTACAACAAGGCTTTGCAATGCTAAAGCATTGCAAAGCCTTGTTGCACTCAAGGGACAAATTTATCAACTTATCAGACATAAACCATTTAATTTTTATTTTTTAAAGTTTTCATTGGTCATAAAAAGAGAGCATGCGGCAGCCAAAAGGACCATGCGGGACGGCCTGAGAAACAGATTCTGCTCCACTGATTTTTCCCGAAATTATGGCCCTTGGACTCTGAAAAATTCATCAAAATTACAGTTTTCCGGACTTTTTTTCTACACGCTTCCAGATATTGAGCTGATTTTTGGTATGTGAGTCTAACATGGTGGCCTACAGATCAAGATTGCATTTTTTTCCGCTCCACTGATTTTTACCGAAATTACGGCCCTTGGACTCTGAAAAATTCATCAAAATTACAGTTTTCTGGACTTTTTTTCTACACGCTTCCAGATATTGAGCTGATTTTTGGTATGTGAGTCTAACATGGTGGCCTACAGATCAAGTTTGCATTTTTTCCGCTCCACTGATTTTTACCGAATTTACGGCCCTTGGACTCTGAAAAATTCATCAAAATTACAGTTTTCCGGACTTTTTTTCTACACGCTTCCAGATATTGAGCTGATTTTTGGTATGTTAGTCTAACATGGTGGCCTACAGAACAAGTTTGCGTTTTGTTCCGCTCCACTGATTTTTACCGAAATTACGGCCCTTGGACTCTGAAAAATTCATCAAAATTACAGTTTTCAGGACTTTTTTTCTACACGCTTCCAGATATTGAGCTGATTTTTGGTATGTGAGTCTAACATGGTGGCCTACAGAACAAGTTTGGGTTTTGTTCCACTCCACTGATTTTTACCAAAATTATGGCCCCATAGACTTTGAAAAGTTCATCAAAATTACAGTTTTCCGGGCTTTTTCTCTGCTTGAATTCTTTCAGTACCGTTGAAACTACAGAACACTGTTTTCTGCAGTATTCCTAGAATCTATGTTTATTTTTAAAAAAATGATTAGAGCTTGAAATATCGGGGCGCGTGGGGTATGTGGGCGTGCTCACTAAGGTTCTATATTTTTATTAAGCCTTATCCAAGAATTTTATTTGCAAGTGTTGTCTACCTTTCGTGTTAGGTAAAGGGTTAACAAACTTCTGGGGTAGAAGTCTTTTAAAATGAGCAGCATATATAGACAGAATGCGATATGTGTTTGAATCGTTCGGTGTTTTACATAATGAGTTGGAATGATGTAGTCATATTTCGTGTGAGCCGTAGGCTTAAGCAAAATATGACAATGCCATTCCAACAAGTTATGTAAAGTCCCCCCCCCCCCCCCCCCCCCCCCACTGCAACCCCGGGAAGTGAGGCAGTGCTTGTTTTCTGTGGTAAACAAGCTCTGTTTTACTGGTAAAATAGGATCCAGTCACTAATGCTTGGGGTGTAAGTCCTCTAAAATAGGCAGCATGGGGCATAAATGATGGACTGACCTTGACTTTATCTCCATGTTGCGATCACGATTAGCCATTGTGCAGAAGTCTGTGACCTTAAACACCAATAAATAAATAAACAATTCAAACACACATTGTGTTCTGTGTTTATTGCACATCCCCATGCATTAAAATTAATTTAAATATTCCTATGTATTGGGAGCGCGGTGGCTCAGTGGTAGACTCTTGAACTTCTATGCTAGAGGTCCCGAGTTCGATCCCCATCCGATTTGGGCGGATTTGCAAAAGCTGGAAGAAACATTTTACGTGACCGACAATCGATAATTGTATAAAGAAATTTGGAAACTTTTCGAAGTGTAGCTAATGACTCGACGGGAAAGGAACTAGTGTAAATGGTGCGGGAAAATGTTCCTGCTTGTACATCACCAGTTAAATATAGAAACATTTATGTCATAGCGGCAATTCTGTTAAGTACAAGGGTTTACAGTTTAATGGATGTGTAATAAGTATAAACGATTGGCTAAACTTGTCTTCATCCCTTTGTTGTAATTAACAGTCCTTACTTTGCAGTGTGAAGTTTTTCACACAACAGATATTTTTGAGAAAATACAAAAGAAACAGAAAGCCAATATTGCGTTCATGGTTTGGTTTTACGAAAATTTCTTGTCAGTTCTTGATCCGTGGCAAGTAATTTCATTTCATTCCATCAACTGTTTGGTGTGAAAATTTACTTTTAACAGTAAATGTTAAATTCTTGTTATCTTTTGTGGTGTACATTTAAAAAATAAATAAATCTACCCAGTTTCTACAGTAGAATCTTGTTAATTGAATAGTCGCTTCACCAGAGGAAATAATTCAGTTATCAGGGGTACACAATTAACCCTTTACCTAACATGAAAAGCAGACGACACTTGCAAAAATAATTCTCGAATAACTCATTTTTTTCATTTTTTGTCTCAAAAACATAGGTTATGACCCCTCATTGGAACGAGCTCGACGAGCTCGTTCCAATGAGGGGTCATAACCTATGTTTTTGAGACAAAAATGAAAAAATAATGAAAATTAATTGGCGATTTTTGAAAATAGCGCTGGCCGGTTTTGGCCGTTACGTTAGGTAAAGGGTTAACAGAAATATGAGCATTATCCTATATACTGGTGAGGATCTGAGCATTTGTTCTATTACAGGTTTCCCACAGGGGCTTATCTTCAAGAAATGGCCTTGAACATGTAATCATAACTATATAGTTATATATTCCAGAGTTTGTAAAGGTATAGTCCTAACTAGGATCCTCTGGTCATTACCCCCCTCCTCCCACTTCCCTTGAAGGGAAGTGGGAGGAGGATTATCAGGGACCGATCAGGACTATTTAAAATACGCTCTAGCCTCGGTGCCTGTTTTTTCAATTCATGCGCCAGATTTCAATTTACGGAGTCACACTGCTGTTTGTAACACACACTGCAAGTATGTAATAGCTCTCATCATTTTCATTTAGTACACTATAGCAAACATTAATCTTCACTGTGGTTTCTGATCAAGTCTTGGTTGCCTATTTAGGCAGCCAAGACTTGATCAGAAACCACAGTGAAGATTAATGCTTGGTAATTAAGACTTGAAGTATTAACTTAAGCACTCTACAACAATGATAAATGATAATCATATATATAATACATGTAAGAGTGTCTCTCTCGATTATCCATCGAAAGAATATCAAAATATGATCTGAGAAGTTACGCGCCAACTGAGAAGCCTATTTCAGAGATTTAAGAGTCAGGTCCTGATGATTCAGAACCAAAATACGCACTGGTCATTACCCCCTCCTCCCACTTCCCTTGAAGGGAATTGGGAGGAGGATGTATGGACCAAAGGATCCTAGTTAGGACTAATGAAGGCAGGCCTTGAAAGTCATTGAATTTGACAATTTATTTGTATGGCCTTGAAAAATGCTGAAATATGTAGTAGAAACAGCTGTGAATAGCCTTGAATTCTATCCAACCTTGGTTACAGGAACTCTGTATTATAATTTAGTTTGAAAGATCATAGAGATCAAAGATGACAGTTTTTGATCAGTCGTGTATTATTAGTGGTTTGAATAAACTTGGTGGAGAGAATTAGGGAGCATGGTGGCTCAGTGATTGCGGCATTGAACTCAATTCCGATTTCCTGCATTGGGGCATGCTTGCTCTGTGTACTGAGGCGTAATGCACGTCGATGGTGCACTCGTCTTCAACCAATGCTAACCCTGCTTGTGTGGAGTTATTATGTTAGAGAGTTTGACAGTTGCTTGCCATTGGTTGGTGGGTCTCACTGGGTATTCTGGCTTCCTCCATCCATAAAACTGTCTGACACAAGGAGGCCCTGGCTGTCAGAAGTGTCGTTAAACTCCATTAAGTAAATAAATAAATAAATAAATAAATAGAAGAGAGAGTTGTCATTTTTAGCTCACCTGGTCTAAAAGGCCATGTGAGCTTTTCACCTCTCTTGGCATCAGTTGTCGTCTGTAAACTTTTCACATTTTCATCTTCTCTATAACCGTTGAGCCAGTGTGAACCAAACTTGGCAGTAATGGTCTGTTACTGTGCATCGAAAAACATGGCCGCCAGAAGCATTTTAGCTCAACTTTGGCGAAGCCAAATTTGAGGTATTGTCATGGCCCGTCGTCCGTCTGTCCATCCATCTGTCCGTCGTGCCATACGCACGGCTCGAGCTGGAGGCCGTATTTATGAAGCAATCTTTACAAAACTTCTTGGGTACCTTTGTTATCACCGTGAGATGAGAACAAGTGTTTTTGGGTCTGGTCCAAAATTCAAGACGGCCGCTGCAGCCATTTTGTACAAAATTAGGTGCAATAAGATTTTTTGTGCAGAACTTCCATATGAACGCACTGATTTGAATAATTTTTTGTATGAATGCTTAGTACCATGGGATACATCACATATAATACAGTTTTTTTTCTCATGCATAAATTATGCAAATTAGACTAACTTGAACCGATCTTTATGAAACTTCTTGGGTACCTTTGTTATCACCGTGGGACGAGAACAAGTGTTTTGGGGTCCGGTCTGAAATTCAAGATGGCCACTGGCAGCCATTTTGTACAAAATTAGGTGCAATCAAGATTTTTGCGCGGAACTTCCATATGAAAGCACTGATTGAATAATTTTTTGTGTGAATGTTTAGTACCATGGGATACATCACATATAATATGGGTTTTTATCTCGTGCATAAATTATGCCAATTAGACTAACTTTGATCTATTTAATGTTACTTTCAGCACTGTAACTGCAAATGCCAATACGGCTCGGGCTAGAGGCCGTATTTATGAACCGATCTTTACGAAACTTCTTGTGTACCTTTGTTATCACCGTGGGACGAGAACGAGTGGTTTTGGGTGCAGTCCAAAATTCAAGAAAAAGGTACCGAAGAAGTTTCGTGAAGATGAGTTCATAAATACGAGCCGAAAAGAAGTTGTGACAAAAAACTGATTGGACCTAATTTCGGTACAAAATGGCCACTGGCAGCCATCTTGAATTTTGGACCACACCCAGAAACACTCGTTCTCGTCCCAAGGTGATAACAAAGGTACCCAAGCAGTTTTATGAAGATCGGTTCATAAATACAGCCTCCAGCCCGAGCTGGGACAGGAACGAGTGTGTTTTGGGGTGCCTTTGTTATCACTGTGCTATGAGAACAAATATTTTGGGGTTCAGTCAGACCCACTCTGGGACTCACAGATTTCTTTTCTAGTTTAGCATCTGACTGTCACCCATCTTTACAATACTTTACCTATACATTTGTTACAGGCTACGGTCAGTATTTATGTACAGACCGTTACAATACTTTATATGTACCTTTGTTATCAGGTCATTACCTAGATGTTTGTCATTGCTGTGTCACATACTATACATGTACATGTCTTAACAAGTTGAGCTACAGTGTTATTGAAACTT
Organism: Pictodentalium vernedei; assembly: GCA_031216915.1. NCBI lineage: Eukaryota > Metazoa > Mollusca > Scaphopoda > Dentaliida > Dentaliidae > Pictodentalium > Pictodentalium vernedei. The sequence continues at coordinate 143,596,587 of CM062297.1, read as the reverse complement.
TCATTGTACAGAACTTATGTATGAAAGCTCTGATTTGAATAAATTTTTGTATGAATGTTTAGTAACATGGAATACAACACATATAATACGGGTTTTTTTCTCGTGCAGAAATTATGCAAATTAGATGAACTTTTATTTATTCAGTACTACTTATACACAGTAAGTGCATGTGTCAATACGGCTCAGTCTAGAGGCTGTATTTATAAACCAATCTTCACAAAACTTCTTGGGTACCTTTGTTATCACCTTGGGATGAGAACGAGTTTTTCTGGGTGTGGTCCAAAATTCAAGATGGCTGCCAGTGGCTATTTTGTACCGAAATTAGGTCCAATCAGTTTTTTATACACAACTTCTATATGGCTCAGGCTAGAGGCCGTATTTATGAACCGATCTTTACGAAACTTCTTGGGTACCTTTGTTTTCACCGTGGGACGAGAACGAGTGTTTGTGGGTGCGGACCAAAATTCAAGATGGCCGCCAGCAGCCTTTTTGTACCAAAATTAGTGCAATCAGTTTTTTGTACAGAACTTCTGTATGAAAGTTCTGATTTGACTAAATTTTTGTAGGAATGTTTAGTAACATGGAATACATCACATTGAATATGGGTTTTTTTCTCATGCAGAAATTATGCAAATTAGATGGACTTTGATTTGTTCAGTGCTACTTATACACAGTAAGTGCACATGTCAATATGGCTCGGGCTAGAGTCTGTATTTATGAACTGATCTTCACGAAACTTCTTGGGGTACCTTTGTTATCCCCTTGTGACAGGAACCCTTTGTTATCACTGTGCTATGAGAACAAATATTTTGGGGTTCAGTCAGACCCACTCTGGGACTCAAAGATTTCTTTTCTAGTTTAGCATCTAACTGTCGCCCACCTTTACAATACTTTACCTACACATTTGTTATGGGCTATGGTCAGCATTTATGTACAGATCGTTACAATAATTTACATGTACCTTTGTTATCAGGTCATAACCTAGATATTTGTCATTGCTGTGTCACATACTATACATGTACATGTCTTAAACAAGTTGAGCTACAGTGTCATTGACACTTTCATTATACCCCCTGCAAACAAAGTTTGGGGGGTATATAGGAATCACCCTGTCCGTCCGTCCGTCCGTCCGTCCATCCGTCCATCCATCCGTCTGTCCGTGTGTCCATCCATCCATCCATCCGTCTGTCCATCCTTAAGTGCAACTCCTCCTAAACCGTTTGAAGAATTTTCATGAAACTTTACACAATGGAAGAACTCCATATGAAGATATGGATGAAGCAATATAATTCCGTTCTGACATTTCCAAGGGGAGATAATCTAACTTACATTTCAGGTGCGGGGGGTATCACTTTGTGAGCTTGCTCACAGTACCTCTAGTTTTTATTTTTTGAAGACCTCAGATCGCTTAATATGAAAATGTGAAAACAAGTGAATTACCCTTTACCCCAGACAGGGCAGGGGAATGGGCAATGGTTGGAGGGGGGACAGACATAGTCGAGTGAACAAAAATTTCAAACTTTACCCCAGAGAAACTTGTGCATGTACCAATTTTGACGGGCGTATGTTGCCCCACCAGGTGGTGCTCTTGTTTATTCATGAAATCTCGACCAACTGGTGTTTAAGTGTGTCACACTCCACTTGCGATCTGATCAAGTAAAATACCACTTTTGTGATAACAGTACTGGTTTTGTCAAGTTAACCCTTTACCTAATGCAGACGATATCAAAATTTATTATTTTAAATATCATTTTTAGCTCAACTTTGGCGAGCCAAATTTGAGCTTATGCCATGGCCAGTCATCCGTCGTCCATCTGTCTGTCTGGCCATCTGTCCGTCAACAATTCAATACGGCTCGGGCTAGAGGACATATTTATGAACCAATCTTTACGAAACTTCTTGGGTACCTTTGTTATGACGGTGGGACGAGAACGAGTGTTTTTGGGTCTGATCCGAAATTTAAGTTGGCCGCTGGTGGCCATTTTGTACAGACTTAGGTGAAATCAGATTTTTGCGCAGAACTTCCATATGAAAGCACTGATTTGAATAATTGTTTGCATGAATGTTTAGTACCATGGGATACATCACATATAATACGTGTTTTTTTCTCGTACGTAAATTATGCAAATTAGACTAACTTTGATGTATTTAGTGTTACTTTCAGCACTGTAAGTGCAAATGCCAATACGGCTCGGGCTAGAGGCTGTATTTATCAACCGATCTTCACAAAACTTCTTGGGTACCTCTGTTATCACCTTGGGACAAGAACGAGTGTTTCTGAGTGCGGTCCAAAATTTAAGATGGCTGCCAGAGGCCATTTTGTACTGAAATTAGGTCCAATCAGTTTTTTGTCACAACTTCTATACAGCTCGTATTTATGAACTGATCTTCACGGAACTTCTTGGGTACCTTTGTTTTCACCTTGGGACAGGAATGAGGGAATGTTATCACTGTGCTATGAGGTGCTTTTGTTATCACTGTGCTATGAGAACAAATATTTTGGGGTTCAGTCAGACCCACTCTGGGACTCAAAGATTTCTTTTCTAGTTTAGCATCTGACTGTCACCCACCTTTACAATACTTTACCTATACATTTGTTACAGGCTGTGGTCAGTATTTATGTACAGACCGTAACAATACTTTATATGTACCTTTGTTATCAGGTCATTACCTAGATGTTTATCATTGCTGTGTCACATACTATACATGTACATGTCTTGACAAGTTGAGCTACAGTGTCATTGACACTTTCATTTTAAAATTTTTCCAAAAAATTCAACAAAACCATATCATGTAACCCCTCATTGGAAGGACCTCGGGGAGCTCATTCCATAGAGGGGTCACATGATATGGTTTTGTTGAAACTTTTTGAAAAATAATATTTTTTCTGCTGTTGAATTTGCATATTACGTGGGCAGATGTTGCCGATTCGTTGGGTAAAGGGTTAATACACGCATATAACAGGTTTTCCACTTAAAATGTTGGGGACATTCCATGGGGAAAACCTAAATTTTGAATTTTATTAGTCTGAAATATGCCATTCCAGCTACCTGTGATGATGTGATCTTCCTTTTTAGTAAGGTGGATTGTTCAAGGCCAGCAAACTGCTTGTCTTGACGCCATACACCAATTTTCCAGTATGTATTTCAAATATTATTGGTTACCCAGGAACGACACACATCACAGAAAATTCTGTATAGTAGAACCCTGATAAATGAATAGCCACTTTGCTTCTGAACATATTCAATTAACAGGAGTATTCAATTAACAGGCATTTGGACTTTTTCCTGTATTCTAGTGATAAACAGAATTTATTAGTAGTGTTCAGCCGATTATCAAAAATGGTCGCTGACCGATTACCAGTTATTTGAGCTCATAATTGTCCGATTCTGATTGTAATACCGTACACTACAAGACAATTTGAGGTTCGAAAGAACTACCTTAAACTGAACATATTTCAGTGTTAAGCTTCGTTGACTGGGGTAGCAGTAAAATTACCAGTCGCGCACACTTGGGCGGTAAGCATGGCTCTCAGAGCCACGTTTACCGACCAAGTGCTTGTGACTGGTAAGTTTACTGTGACCTGAATCAATGGAGTACAACCTTCACTTTTCCGGTATGAACTGGCGATTGCCGCAAGTACGCTCAATTGTAAGCTTTACATGTCGTTCAACTTGGATATCCCATAAAGGTCCGTCTAGAGAGATTAAGAATACACATTGTGGTTGTTTCTCAGCTATATTGAATGGTATCATTGACATCATTTTACATTAACAATTGAACAATTGCAGGAGATAACAAAAGGCGGTTAATGAATCATCACAAAATGTTTGGCAACAATCGGTTGAACCGATGTTCCAGGAGCAGTTGCCGTTGTCATCCCATTGCCCACAATCGGCCGATTGTTGTGCTCAGTTCCGATCATCGGTTGAACACTATTTATTAGTCCTCCATGGTTTCACCATGAAGGGGACTTTTGGATTGTACTCAGTCAGCCTTTCTGTCCCTCTTACCTGTTACCACGTGTATCTCCGAGATGGTTGAATGTTGGCATTTCACATTTTCAGCATTAATCAGACATTATGGAAAGATTATGACGTGAGTCAATTTTTTTCTAAAAAAAAATTAAAGATGGCCGACTGACAGCCATTTTTGTTGGAAATTGGTTGTAATTAGTTTTCTGCCTAGAACTTCTAAACAACCTTTCCAATTTCAATAAGTTTTGGTATGGAGGTGTAGTAGCATAAGATAAATAACATCTTATGCAGGTGTTTTCTTGTGCATGAATTGTGCAAATTAGATGAACATTTTTTGTATATATTATGTTGGTGTGTCCTGTTACCACCTGAATCTCAGAGACACTTTGATGCTTTTGTTTAAAATTTTCCGCAATGATCAGACATTATGTAAAATTGAAGCACATCAAATTTTTTTTTAGAAAAAAAAATCAAGATGGCCGACTGCCAGCCATTTTCGTTAGTTTTATGCCAAGAACTTCTAAATGCCATTTTCGTTTTCAAAAATATTTGGTATGGAGGTGTAGCCACATAAGATAAGTAACATATCATACAGGTTTTTCTTGTGCATGAATTATGCAAATTAGCCAAACCTCTTTTCAGCCATTTTTAGCTCAACTTGACAAAGTCAAGCTGAGCTATTGCCATCACTTCTCGTCCGTCGTTAGTACGTTAATATGTACGTCCACAATTTCCTTTGGCACACCTCACAGGTCACGTTTATGATCAGATCGCTTTGAAACTTGGTATGCGTGTTTGGGGTGACCTCTAGATGGGAGCTATCGATTTTCTTCAATTTCTGTCCAAAAATGTTAGAAGACCTCAATATTTCCCTTTGGCACACCCTACAGGGCACATTTATGATCGGATTGCTTTGAAACCTGGCATGCTTGTTTGGGGTGACCTCTAGATGGGAGCTATCGATTTTCTTCAATTTCCATCAAAACATGTTGCCGCATCCGATGTTCTTAGAACTTAGTTTAGTCAGACCACAATATTTCCCTTTGGCACACTGTACAGGGCACATTTGTGATTGGATTGCTTTGAAATCTGGTATGCTTGTTTAGGGCGACCTCTAGATGGGAGCTGTCAATTTTCTTCAATTTCCATCAAAAAATGTTGCCACGGCCAACGTTCTTAGAACTTAGTTTAGTCAGACCACAATATTTCCCTTTGGCACAACCTACAGGGCACATTTATGATTGGATTGCTTTGAAACCTGGCATGCTTATTTGGAATGACCTCTAGATGGCTCTCGATTTTCTTCCATTTCCGTCAAAAATTGTTGCCGCGGCCAACGTTCTTAGAACTTAGTTTAGTCAGACCTCAATATTTCCCTTTGGCACACCCTACAGGGCACATTTTTGATTGGATTGCTTTGAAACATGGCATGCTTGTTTGGGGTGACCTCTAGACGGGAGCTATCGATTTTCTTCCATTTCCGTCTGTCAAAAAATGTTGCTGCTGGCAACGATTTTTGAACTTAGTTTTAGTCAGGTATCAATGTATTCGTTTGGCATGCCCTACAGGGCACATTTATAATCAGATCGGTATGAAACTTTGTATGCTTGTTTGGGGTTTCCTCTAGATGGGAGCTATCGATTTTCTTCGATTTCCGTCAAAAATGTTGCCACTGGCAATGACCTTCGATGAACGTAGTAAAAAATTTAGTGCAGTTAAGCATCAATATTTCCCTTTGACACACCCTGCAGCGCACATTTATGATTGGATCGCTTGCAAACTTGGTGTGCTTGTGTGGGCTGACATCTATATGGGAGCTGTCGATGCAATGACCTTCTACTTAGTGCATTTGTGCATTAACATCTTCCTTTGGCATGCCTCAGAGGGCACATTCATTATCAGGTTGTTTTGAAACTTTGTATGCTTATGCAGGGTGACAAAGATAGGAGCTATTGATTTTCTTTTCATTTCCTTCAAAAACTGTTGCTGTTAGCAACAATCTTTGAATTTATTTCATTTGTGCATCAACATTCTTTGACATGGCCTACAGGCCACATTTATCATAGGATTGTTTTTGAACTTGGTGTGCTCATTAGGCAAGACCTTTAGATAACAGCTATTGATAAGCATTCATTTCTGTGAAAAAAGTTGCCATTTACAATAACCTTTGAACATACTGCATTGTGTATCAACATTCTTCCAGTCTTACTGTTTACATTTAAAAATTGCATGGATTACTCTGACATTGTGCACACACAATGCTGTTATGTTAAAGTTTCATCAAATAACATTGGTACCAATGATCTTCAATTTTGCCATTTCATTTATGACTTACCAAGTTCAAGTTTGTCAAGTTGAGCTACAGTGTCATTGACACTTTCATTGTTGTAAATTGTGTGTAATTAGTTTTATGCCTAGAACTTCTAAACGACATTTCCGATTTCAATAATGTTTGGTATGGAGGTGTAGCAGCATATATATAAGATAAATAACATAGCATAAAGGTTCTTTCAGTCATATTTGTACATATTATGTTTGTGTGTTCTGTTACCACCTTATATCGGAGACACTTCGAAGATGTTTCTAATTTTTACCAGTGATCATATATTATACAAAATTGATGCATTTAATTTTTTCAGATTTTAGTGAAAAAAATTCTTAAGATCGCAGGTGATGGGCGTTGCACTTGTTCCATCTGTGTCTATATTAAGGTGAAAAACCCATCTGATCTGATTATTTTAGGTTTACCCCTGTTATCTGTGATATGTAACCCTTTTTTTGTTTTTCCCAATTTTTTTTTCATATCACAACCTGTTGCTAGAGATATTTTGGTGCTGTGCTTTCAATCTTTCTACATTCATCCGACACAAGTCCAAAATTTGTTGACACTCCCAACTGTGGGGGACTATTGTCTTATTGCTGTCAATCAGCATTGCACTTGTTATATTACATTTGTTTGACAGAGCTCATTGTGTTGTATCAAAAAGAATATACCAGATTGGATGTACTGAGGCCAAATACAGTACAGCCACTGGGACTGGTCATAATCTATGCATGGGCAGTGAAGTCCATGCATGCGTTTACCAGGTAATAATAATCATCATATAGAAATTTTAATTAACGAAGCACTGGGCACAACCTGGTGCATCATTAATCCCCTCACCCCCATGGAAAGTGACCAGTCCACGGCGGCTGTAGCATACTTGCCCGCTTTTCTCTTGAGTCACTGAATTTACCCAATTCAACCTTGTTTGATAGAGCTTGTTGAGCAAAGTCCATCAAGATTGAATTAATTAAATTTACAATTGCATTACGGGGAAAACTGGCCACTTGAAATAATGAAGTTTCAGTATTTTGACATCATTGTGCAGAAGTTCAATGCAATTATTTCCAGTAGAGTAAAGTTTTTTATCCCCTGCCAAAACGAGGTTTGTGGGGGATATAGAAATGGACATCCATCCATCCATCCATCCGTCCACCGTCCATTCGTCAGTTCATTCAGTCGTCCGTAACAACTTTGAACCTTCATATCTCAGTCAGGGGATGTTGGATTTTAATGATCTTTGGTATGTTGATAGACCACCATGGGGGAAAGAATATTCACAAGTAACAGGTTTTGTCCATTTTCTAGAGTTATGGGCCTTTTTCTGCTTTTTTTGACTTAGAAACCCTTGGCGGTGTATACCGGTGGCATTGCACCTTGTTTATATTTATGTTGTAGTTAGGATGTAGACATAGATGGTCAAGGTGACCTTGAATCAGAATAAAATTACCAAGTGGTGTTAAGAGCAGTATTAAATTCATTTCCTTCTAATTTCTGATGTCGCGGCTTTTTTTCATTTAGGTGCTGCCAATCTCATAGATACCCTCGATGATTTGCCTCCAGGAATTGGACAGTATGAAGATTTCCACACGATTGACTGGTTGCGAGATGTTGCTCGTGATCGCATGCGGCATCGAAATATTGTCAAAAAGAAACAGGAGGGGATTTTAGAAACTTTGAAGGCAGCGCATGATGCTTGGTCAGGCTGGTTATGTGTATTTCTTGTTGGATTGGCTGCAGGTAACTTACATATTGTTTGTTAAACCCTTATGGAATACATCTAGAAGACGGCACTTGCACAGAAATTTTCCTGAATAACAGATTATTGTCATTTATTTTTACCTACAAGACATAACTGATGGCCAATCATTGAAATGAGCTCCAATGAGGGGCCATAGCTATCATTTGTAAAAAAAGGTGAAAAAAAAAATTAAAATTTGAATGATGATCTACATACAATACTGACGTGTGGGCTAGTCATAATCCGTGCATGGACAGTGATGTCCACTCATGCATTTACCAGGTAATAAAAATCATCATCAGCAAAATTTTAATTAATGAAGCACCGGGTTGTACCCGGTGCTTCATTAATCAAATTTTTGATGCTGATTCCAATAATTAGTGTTTGGAATGTAATATTATTGTGCCCATGAAAGTGACCAGTGTACACTGGCCATATACTGTATCATGTAGGTGCTTTATACACATAGTCATCACACTGTACCAGAGATTTAGCTGTGAATTGAATATAACATGTCTGAAATTTTCTGTCAGAATGGTATACATGTCCAAATCCTGCTTTTTAGCTCACCTGACTTTTTGTCAGGAGAGCTATAGTGATCACTCGTCGTCCGTCGTCCGTGAACATGGTGATTGCGTCTTCTCCTCCCAAACCGCTGAACCAATTTAATTGATATTTGAGATAATAGTTTGTTATGACATCGCAATTTGATTTTGTTCAAATCAAGTTACCTCGCACCTTGGGAGGGCCACACCCAAAAAGTGTGCTGAAATCTTCTCATGAACCAGCAGTAGCAGAGACTTGATATTTGGTGTGCAACTTCCTTTTGAGGTGTAGACTCAGATTTGTTCAAGAGAAGTTTGTGGGACTATATTTGCTGTCGTTATGGGAGGTGCAAGAATATTTGCCCCTCCCAAAATTTCTATTTTCCAAACCGAGAGGCAGATTTGGACAAAATTTGATATGAGGGCTTATTGGGTTATAAGAACTTAATTTATGCAAAAATTGTTTTCCCGTCGCCCCATGGGAACCGCAGGAGCTAAAAATAGAAAAAATTAAATGCCCATGTCTCCAAAACTACACGGAACTGAGAATTCTTATTTGGTGTGAAGCATCCTTAGGACCAACAGAATGGAATGATCAAACAAAATTGCTATCGGTTTTATCATGGGGTACTTTTCTGAGACTTTTGAAAAAGTGCTGAGTCAGCATTTTTTAACACTGTGGGTCATGGGAAAAACATATAAGACTACTTTTCTCCCAAACCACTGCTCCAAAAGCTTTCAAATTTCACATATAACATCTTTGGAAGATTGTTTCACATGCTTATTGAAATCAATTCCCTTGGTCCATATTTGGGCTCTCTATGGGAACCCAAATATTTAAATTAGTGCAGTATGAGGAATATTTTTTAAAAATCTTCTTCTTCAGATCTACCAATAAGAATCTTTTGATATTTGGTATGCAGTATCCTTAGGGGGGTGAGATTCAAATTTGTTCAAGCCAAGTCCCTGGGTTCATATTTAGGCTGAAAATTTGGGGTCCCATTCCGAACTTACAAATTTTGGACCAAAATCCGGAAATTTTCTTTTTGTTTTTTTATGCGTTTCGGTCAATTTTAAGACAAAAACATTTTTTTTTTACACTGAAAATTTGGGGGCTGAGTGGGGCTTAGAAAATTTTGGACCAAAATCCAGAAATAAGTTTTTTTTGGCTTTTCATGCGTTTTGGTCAATTTTAAGAAGAATTTATTTATTGTTTATTTATTGGTGTTTTTGGCTCACCAACGTTAGTTGTGTGAGCCTATGGCATAGCCCTCATGTCGGCGTCGGCGTCCGCTCTCAAATATTTTGAACTTTTGTGTACAGGTTTTGATTTTTTGGCTTTTCACATTTTTTTTTAGTTTCAGCATATTGCTATAGTGGTTCACTATAACATTTAACTCTTTTCCAGGGTATTTTGTCTTAATTTTAACCCTTTGAATCAAATTTTAGACTTATTTTGATGTTTGCGTGCAGGTTTTGATGGGTTTTTTTTCCTTTCTTTCAAGTGGAGATTTACCTTGCAGCATATGTCCATGCTTTCTATTGTATGTAAACATGCATCTTTGGGCTATGTTTGTATTATTTAACCCTTTTCCTGCTGAATTACTTCAATTTTGGACTTTTATGTACAGCTTTTGGACTTATGTTTACAGCTTCTTACTTTTATGTACAGGTTGTGATAAAAAAAAACAATTTCAAGTGAGGTTGACCTCACTGCATATTGCAGTGGTGGTTATTATAACATTGATATCTTTCCAGTACATTTTTAAAAAGTTTTTAACCCCTTCAATAGATTTTTAGACTTATTTTGACGTTTGCGTGCAGGTTTTCATGGGTTTTTTTTTTTTCCTTTCTTCCAAGTGTAGAGTTTCTGCATATTGCTATGGTGGTTCACTATAACATTTAACTCTTTTCCAGGGTATTTTGTCTTAATTTTAACCCTTTGAATCAAATTTTAGACTTATTTTGATGTTTGCGTGTAGGTTTTGATGTTTTTTTTTTTCCTTTCTTCCAAGTGGAGATTTACCTTGCAGCATATGTCCATGCTTTCTATTGTATGTAAACATGCATCTTAGGGCTATGTTTGTATTATTTAACCCTTTTCCTGCTGAAGTACTTCATTTTTGGACTTTTATGTACAGCTTTTGGACTTAGGCTTACAGTTTCTTACTTTTATGTACAGGTTGCGATAAAAAAAAAACAATTTCAAGTGAGGTTGACCTCACTGCATATTGCAGTGGTGGTTATTATAACATTGATATCTTTCCAGTGCATTTTTTAAATTTTTTTAACCCTTTGAATAGTATTTTAGACTTATTTTGATGTTTGCGTGCAGGTTTTCATGGGGTTTTTTTTTCCTTTCTTCCAAGTGTAGATTTACCTTGTAGCATATGTCCATGCTTTCTATTGTATGTAAACATGCATCTTAGGGCTACGTTGTATTCTTTAACCCTTTCCCTGCTTAATTACTTCAATATTGGACTTCTTTTGTTTACAGGTTTGGATTTTTGTGCTTTTAAAAAAAATTTTTTCTTCTTTGCATATTGCTGTGGGGGTTCACGATAACATTTAACTGTTTTCCAGGGTATTTCGTCTTAATTTTAACCCTTTGAATCAAATTTTGGACTTATTTTGACGTTTGTGTGCAGGTTTTGATGTTTTTGTTTACTTTTATGTGCAGGTTTTGAGGTTTGTCTTTCTTCTCTTCCAAGTGGCAACTTACCTTGTAGCATATTGCCATGGTTCCTATTTTATGTTAGGATGCTTCTTGGGGTTATTATTATATTATTTAACCCTTTAGCTGCTTATTTACTTTAATTTTGGACTTTTGTGTGCAGGTTTTGTACTTTTGTGTGCAGGTTTTGATATTTTTTTTTAAGTAGAGTTTTACCTCACTGGCATATTACCATGGTGGTTACTGTAACATTTTCAGGGTATTTTTCTAAATTTTAACCCTTGGGAACAAATGTGATTCTTTTATGTGCAGGTTTTGAGGTTTGTCTTTCTTTTCTTCCAAGTGGATATTTTTCAAGTAGACTTTCACCTTACTGTCATGTTGCCGTTGTGGATACTGTGACAGGGTATTTTTCTCAATTTTAACCCCTTGAAACAAATGTGATACTTTTTTTTACTTTTATGTGCAGGTTTTGAGGTTTGTCTTTCTTTTCTTCCAAGTGGTGACTTACCTTATAGCATATTGCCATAGTTCCTATTAATGTTAGCATGCTTCTTGGGCTATTTTTATATTATTTAACCCTTTAGCTGCTTATTTACTTTAATTTTGGACTTTTCTGTGCAGGTTTTGTAATTTTGTGTGCAGGTTTTGATATTTTTTTTTAAGTGGAGTTTTATCTCACTGGCATATTGCCACGCTGGTTATTGTAATATTTTTAGGGTATTTTTCTAAATTTTAACCCTTTGAAACAAATGTGATACTTCTTTTACTTTTATGTGCAGGTTTTGAGGTTTGTCTTTCTTTTTTTCAAAGTGGAGACTTACCTTGTACCATATTGCCATGGTTCCTATTTTATGTTAGCATGCTTCTTAGGGGTTATTATTATATTATTTAACCCTTTAGCTGCTTATTTTCTTTAATTTTGGACTTTTGTGTGCAAGTTTTGAACTTTTTTTTTTTACTCTAGCCACCCCTTTACATTGGCCACCTGTTGGTGAGCCACGGGGTACTGATACCCCCCTCTAGTTAAGGTCACATATTTCTGCACAATGGCTAACCATGACCGTGACAGTTTTACGGGTGGAGGAAGCTGGAGTACTCGGAGAGAACCACCGAGCAACGGCGAGCAACTGTCAGCTCCCCAACATACCAACTCCACACAAGCAGGGTTAGCATTGGTTGAAGACAGGTGCACCATCGACGTGCAGTACGTCTTAGTACACAACGTCACCATGCCCCCACGTGGGCAATGGGGGTGAAGTGTCTTGCCCAAGGACACAACACGGTTGCCACAGGTGGGATTCGAACCGAGGACCTCTCGGCTTGCAGCCTGCACCTCTACCAACTGAGCCACCGCGCCCCCATTTTAAGAAGAAAAAAAAAAAAAAAAATTTTAGGCTGAAAATATTTTGTTTGGGACTTCGAAAATTTCCGAACAAAAATAAAAAAAAATCTGTTTTTTATGCGTTTATCTCAATTTTGGGACGTAAAAGTGCAGGAACTGAAAATAGAAGGAAAATCATGTGTATTGTGTGGGCACAACTGCTTCATCTAGTTGGTATATGCCTTTCTTAGGAGGGGCGTATGCAGCTTATTCAAATCAAGTCCCTGGTTTGATATTTAGACTACCATGTCAGGTGAGCGCCCTCAGGCCCCCTGGGGCTTCTTGTTAACTGGTAGAGTGCTAAATTATTTTTGGCCATCTGCATTAGTCCACGTCTCTTTGCCTTGTTACAATTTATGGGAGAGTGCCACTTGGCACTCTCCCATAAATTGTAACAAGGCAAATCCTCTCAGACTAAATTATTTTAATTCAAAAATAATATGAAGCACATCCACTGAATATGAAGCCATTAAGTTGCGGCACCTGCACTTCAGAATAAAGCCCAAATATGGGCTTCCAGCACTCTACCAGTTAAAAAAGCCATTTACACTTTTGATGCGGGGAATGGTGGTTTCTCCTTTGTCTACTTCTTGGAAAATTATAGAGAACAATATCTGTTGGATGGTTATTTTTGTTGTTCTTTTGAAATATTTCCATTGGCAAGTTCAAGTTCCATACACACATGCATTTATTACATGCCATTTGTATAAGGATTTAATGTTCCATTTATTTCATTCTATCTGATGGTTTGGCCATAAAGTGATGTAGTGATTTTGTTCACTTTGACACCTGTTACTTTTCTGTCTGTCTGTCTGTCTGTCTGTCTGTCTGTCTGTCTGTCTGTCTCTGTCTGTCTGTCTGTCTGTCTGTCTGTCTGTCTGTCTGTCTGTCTGTCTAATCCAGACATGGACTGTAAGGCCGTAATTTATTTAGTTAAGTGTAGTATATCCTGTAGGACGAACCAAACTTAAAAAAAAAAATTATGGCTTATAGTCGCAAATATGGCATTATTAACAAAAGAATTTCGTCTAATGGTACACTTTGTTACACAGGTTGTACTGTATGTACATATATATACATATGAACGTTCAAAGCAGTGGTTTATTCAAAAACCCAACAACCTGTCTTTTCGATGGGCAGATTTTCTCCTTTACCAAGAATGGACAAGTGTTGGATCAAAAATGGACTATGGGGCTATAAGGCCTAAAAAAGTTGAAAATCTGTTTATCAGGCCCTCCCGCATGGTCATTTTGGCTGCCGCATGCTCTCTTTTTATAACCAATGCAAACTTAAAAAGATTAAAATATTTTACCCAAGTCAGTAAAATTGATAAATTTGTCCCTTGAGTGCAAGAAGGTTTTGCAATGCTTTAGCATTGCAAAGCCTTCTTGCACTCAAGGGACGAAATACACCACCACCCATGCTATTCTATAGATTATGAGGCCTAAAACATAAAACAAACTATGAACTTTTGATAGCAAAGAAATAATTACAAAAATAAAAAATAAAGTAAAAAACCGCCCTCCTGCATGCAAATTTACAAAAAATGGCCTGAGAAACAGAAGATCTACCTTGTGGGACCTAATTTATTGTTTTTAGTTTAGTATATCCTGTAGGATATACCAAATTTAAAAAAAAAATAATTTAAAATTAATATTTTTTTACATTCGACATTTGGTCCAACACCTTTCCATTCAGAGCAGACGAGAAAATTGGCCCATCCTAAAAGGCAGGTGGGTGAGGCTGAATAAACCACTGCCCTGTACATCTGTTTGTCCGCATGTATATACATCTTGTACAACATATAACAAAGTGTATCATTGGACGATATTCTTTTGTTCTTAATGCTGTGTGTGGGCATTATTGTGGCAATATTCCGTTAGCATTAGCATGATATTTTTGTCATATTATGGCATATATCACAGGATGAACACACTTGTGACTCGATATTTTCACAAATATGAATAAAAAAGTGAAAATCTCCCCTTGAACACAGAAGATTTATTTTACATTTCTTTGCGAGATTCTTGTGTGTACATTTACGAACTGATTTTGATTAAAAAAAAAATTAAAAAATGCATCACTAACAAGTGAACATGTACATATTTTTTACAGAATTTTTTATCTACGATAATTTTAACCAGGTTATCTCCTCTCAGATTAAATACAGATTTCTATGTAAATTTTGCCTGCAATCAGGGATTGAAGGACTGGTATCACACTAACATGACGACACTGAAAATCACTTGTGTTACCATAAACTTATAAATGGCATCATATTGCTGTACCATAATTTTTCAACAAATTATAAATTTGTCCTCTTGACTTATGCAAAATGTTTCATATTTGCCATTCTAGAGAATCTCCACGATGTTCCACCATTTATATGATTATTTAACAGTCTGGATACAGTGACCACCCACTTGTGGATGGCCACTATATTCGGATTGCTAAACTGTTCAGTAAATTACCTAATATACTTGTATGTCTTCACAGCCAAATAACTTGGATGTTGATAATTCAAGAGACGGGGTGTTGCGTTAACCGGTTCTCAGATCACCAAAGTTAAGCAATGTCGGATAGTCCTTGGATAGTCCTTGGATGGGCGACCATCTGAGTGATCGATTTGGACTCCCGCATTGTGTCCTTGGGCAAGGCACTTAACCCTGATTGTCTACATGGGGGCACAATGGTGCCGTGTACTAAGGTGTGCTGCACATCGATGGTGCGCATGTCTTCAACCAATCTAACCCTGCCTATGCTGCAGTGTGATGTTACAATGTTGGGGAGCTGGCAGCTCGTCGTTGCTCAGTGGTTCTCTCAGGGTACTCAAGCTTCCTCCACCCATAAAACTGTCACTGACACGATATGACCTTGGCTGTTAAAATGTTGTTAAACCTTAATAAATAAGTAAATTCAAGAGACAAGGTGTGACTAACAGTGTGTTTCAAGAAGCAGTTTCATGCTCTGTGATGAGGTTAGTTTTTCTACAGTTCCACATATTAGTTTGTGTTACCAGTTTTCGGTAACATGGGATACCTGAACATATATGAACTGTCTTCCCATGCTTGAAACCCATCCTATATAGATGACTCCATTTTGATGAAGCTTTGAGTACATGATGACCTGTAAATGGACATGTATATTTCAAAAGTGTCAAGCTGGGCTAATTTTACCCAACTTATCCTTCTTGAAACTTAAATTTAACATAGATTGCTGTATTAAAACTTTTTTATTGGAGTTTTATGGCACTTTTGACAGCCAGGATCATCTCGCGGGTTGAGGAAGCTGGAATACCTGTATACAACCACTGATTAGCGGCGAACAACTGTCATACTCCCCAACTTACTAACTCCACACAGGCAGGGTAAGCATTGATTGAAGACAAGGGCACCATCGATGTGCCGTATACCTTAGGGCCACTATGCCCTCACATGAGCACTTGAGATTAACTGCCTTGCCCAAGGACACAATCTAATTACCCCTGGTGGGGATCAAACTGTGGATCTTTTGGTGTGAAATCTAAAGCCGTAACCACTGAGCCACAATGATCCCTGTATTAAAACTACATTTAACCCTTTACCCAAAATAACGGCCAAAACCGGCCAGCACTATTCTAAACAAGCCAAGACCAATACCGGTCATAACCTATGTTTTTGAGACAAAAAATGAAAAAAATTAATTATTCAAGAATTTTTTTTGCAAGTGTCGTCTGCTTTTCATGTTAGGTAAAGGGTTAAGCTAATTTTGATAAAACTCTTCAGACTTGGCAACAAACAAGCGAACATCCGCATATTGCCAATTTACATATTTGGCATGGCTGCCTAGATATAGAAGACTATTTTTAGCTCACCTACATCTGTAAGATGTGGTGAGCTATTGTGATAACCTCGGGCGTCGGCGTCCGGCGTGTCCAATATTGTAAGAGTTAATGTTAAGGTGAATTTCTCAAGCATCAGTGGGCTCAGGCCTTTGATATTGCATATGTAGGTTCTAGGGGACTATTAGAACAGTATTTAACCCTGAAACTACGACTTTTTTCCAAATTTCAGCTAAAATTTTCTGCCAAAAGTTGTAAGAATTTGCGTTTAGGTGTTGTAAGAATTTGTGTTAAAGTCAGCTTTTGTGCAGATTGTGCTGGTTTAACTTCTCATTACTGTTGATTTTCATATTTCAATAACAACTGTAGGTATTAACCCTACTGTATGCAGAAATTTAACGAAAATTTTCTTTTTTTTCACTCAAAATTTTCATGTTTTTCTCGGACTTAGTAACTTTTAAGTTGTAAAACTTTGTGTTTAAGTGAGTTGTGTTTCTATGTGTCTTTCCAGGTGATTAATATTCTACACTTGGGTTACTGAACTCCATTGCAGTAATATTTAACCCTCATTACATGCATATTTGAGGAATTTGAGGCTGAATTTCTGCCAAAACTTGTTGTAAGAATTAGCGTTTAGGTGTTGTAAGAATTTGCGTTAAAGTCAGCTTTTGTGCAAATTGTGGTGCTTTAACTTCTCATTACTGTTGATTTTCATATTTCAGTAACAACTGTAGGTATTAACCCCACTGTATGCAGAAATTTAACGGAATTTTTTTTTTTTTTCAGTCAAAATTTTCATGTTTTTCTCGGACTTAGTAAATTTTAAGTTCTAAAAGTTTGTGTTAAGGTGAGGTGTTAAGCTGAGTTCTCAAAGATCAGTGGGCTCAGGCCTTTGATATTGCATATGTAGGTTGTAGGGGACTATCACAACAGTATTTAACCCTGATACTACAACTTTTTTCCAAATTTCACCTAAAATTTTCTGCCAAAAGTTGTTGTAAGAATTTGCGTTTAGATGTTGTAAGAATTTGTGTTAAAGTCAGCTTTTGTGCAGCTTGTGCTACTTTAATTTCTCATTACTGTTGATTTTCATATTTCATTAACAACTGTAGGTATTAACCCTACTGTGTGCAGAAATTTAATGGAAATTTTCTTTTTTTTCAGTCAAAATTTTCATGTTTTTCTTGGACTTAGTAAATTTTAAGTTGTAAAACTTTGTAAACTTTGTGTTTAGGTGAGTTGTGTTTCTATGTTTGTTTCCAGGTGATTAATATTCTATGCTTGGGTTACTGAACTCCATTGCAGTAATATTTAACCCTCATTACATGCATATTTGAGGAATTTGAGGCTGATTTTCTGCCAAAACTTGTTGTAAGAATTAGCGTTTAGGTGTTGTAAGAATTTGTGTTAAAGTCAGCTTTTGTGCAGATTGTGGTGCCTTCATCTCTCATTACTGTTTATTTTCTCATTTCAATAACAACTGTAGGTATTAACCCTACTGTATGCAGAAATTTAACTGATTTCTTTTCTTTTTTTCAGTCACAATGTTCACGTTTTTGTCTGACTTACTCAATTTTAAGTTCTAAAAGTTTGTGTTAAGGTGAGGGGGATTTTTGGGACTTATATTCACTTTCTTTAAAAAAAATTTTTGTAACTTTTTTTTTTTAATACTTTCTCATACTTGTTACTAGTAACATTAAGGCTTATTTTAGTTGTTGATGTGATGTATTTTTGTTGGGACTTATAGTCACTTTCTTGAATGAATGTTTTTCCGCAACTCCTCTTTAACCAATGAATGTACTTACAATTTCAGTGATTTATGAAAGCCTTGAATGAATGTTTTTCCGCAACTCCTCTTTAACCAATGAATGTACTTACAATTTCAGTGATTTATGAAAGCCTTTCCTAATTCTTATTTATGATTTAAATATCTGGCCTCACGATTCATATCATCATAAACATTTCTAAAAGAAAAAAATGCTTTTATATCCAATGATTTTATGTTGAATTGATATATAATAAGTGCAGAAATATAGACTTTCCAAAGCCATCACATAAACCACATTAATCATTTGATGCCTAGTTAATGATTTATATTAACTAAATGTTAGGCATGTTACATTGGAACGACATTATCAAGCGCGAATGTAGGTGAGCGTTGGGATGTAACATCCCTCTTGTTACAATGTAGCACAAAATATGTGTGGGTGGGATCAATATAAAAAGTTCCATCCAGTAAAAGTTAGAATTAGAATAAAATGTTTTGAATGTTGTGTCTAAGCAAATACAGAAGCACTCTCTCTTCCAGAATGAAGTAAAAATTGAATTCTCTTTTTTATTATTGAAACGTAAATTGAAAATCCTTCAAGGCATTGAGTAAGAAGTCAAAATTTAATTCTCTTTGTGATAAATCCAAAATATTTGATTAGCTACAACTGACATTATTTTTCAATTTATAAAATCAATAAATCAATAAAAATAACTTTTGGAATGCTTTATGAACTTGTCTTTGCATCAACAGTAGGACAAACGAACACCTTTGAATTTTAACTCCCAACCTCAAAGCTATAAAATCAAATTTAAAATGTGTTTTTCAAACTCAAAAGCATGCAAGTTATATTTCCGTGCTGTGTACTTACAAGAATGCATTTTCATTTTTGGAATTCGCTAAAAAAATCATCCCACAATCCATTCCAATGAGGGGGCATAAGCTGAGTTTGTATGCATTTTGAGAATAATACTAGTTGGTTTTGGCCATAATGTTAGGTAAAGAGTTGATAGAGATGAGATTTACACTAACACTGTACAGTGTACAGCCTTAATCAATTAATAGTGAAATATTTTTATAACCCAAATAACTTTCTGGTTATAAAAAATGGTAACTGCCATATCAAACACTACGGGAAAATGTACACTCACTAAGGCTGGGCAATGCACATGGTTAGTCACACTTTTTGGTTATAAAAAATGGTAACTGCCATATCAAACACTGCATGAAAATGTACTCACTGAGGCTGTTCAATGCACAGGGTCAGTCACATATTTATGTATTTATTTATTGGAATTTAACGACACTCACCCAAATTTCCAGTTCAGGGACCACTGGATGGGCCATGAACTACAAATTCTCTTGCTGGTTCATTCAGTTTATAGTGGACTAGCAGAGTTACCCGGCGTTACTTGGGCTGAGGAGAGTATTATAACTGTTGGTGCCCCTCTACATCCCCACCCCGGCACTTTTTTAAACCTCACCATTAGATTCCTGGTAAAAAATTACCTCTAGTAGACCCCTTTGAATACCTATATCGGTGAGAAAAATTTTGGTCATAACTTTTGGTGCCCCTCTACACCCCCACCCCAATACTTTTTTAAACCTCACCATTAGATTCCTGATAAAAACGTACCTCTAGTAGACTCCTTTGAAGACATATATCGGTAAAAACGATTTTGGTCATAACTTTTGGTGCCCCCTACACCCCCACCCCACACACTTTTTTAAACCTGACGATGACCTCCGCCATAAAAAAGTCTTCCTAGTAGACACATTTTGGACACTCGGGTTGGCCCCATATTCATTTCTATAGCGGACAGACAGACAGACAGACAGACAGACAGACAGACAGACAGACAGACAGACAGACAGAGACAGACAGACAGACAGACAGACAGACAGACAGACAGACAGACATTCTAAAATATAGTATAGAGAAGATTATGAAACAAGGATATGGGTGGAAGTCCATGCATTGAGTGACAGAGTATCAAATTATCTGGTGCAGTATCATGTTCTAATGATTCTTTAACAAGATTTTTGGAGCTCTGTGGTTAGAGCATTGGACTTCAAACTGAAAGGTACTTGGTTCGATTCTAACCAGTGGCAGCTGCATTTCGTCATTGGGCAAGGCACTTCATCACAATTGCCCATGTGGGGGCACATTGGTGAGTACTGTGTACTAAGGCATACAGGACATCGAAGTTGAACTTGCCTTCAGCCAGTGCTAACCATGCCTGTGCAAAGTTAGTACAGTGTGGAGTCTGTTTGTTGCTCGCCACTGCACTGTGGTTCTCCATGGGTATGTGGGCTTCCTCCATCCTGTTAAACTGTTCGACATGAAGTGACCCTGGCTGCTAAGAGCATTATTAACCCTTTACCCAACGCAGACGATATCAAAATTTATTATTTTAAATAGCATTTTTTCAAATTTTTCAAAAAATTTCAACAAAACCATATCATGTGACCCCTCATTGGAACGAGCTCGACGAGGGGTCACATGATATGGTTTTGTTGAAATTTTTTGAAAAATAATATTTTTTCAACAGCTGAATTTGCATATTACGCGGGCGGATGCGGGCGATTCGTTGGGTAAAGGGTTAACCTCAATAAATAAATGAATGCTTATAGAATGAGATTTGGCAGTGAGGAATTCATTAACTGTTTGGTTTCTTTGTTTTATTTAGGAACGTGTGCAGGTATCATTGATATCGGTGCGACATGGATGTCAGACTTGAAAGAAGGTATCTGTACTGAAGCTTTCTGGTTCAATAAAGAACAGTGCTGCTGGTCAGCCAATGACACAAGGCTTGAGGAAGAAGGATGCTCTCAGGTATTGTTTTTATTCACAGGGTTCCCACTCAAAAGAAGAGTTCTTGAATTTCTGCATTTACTCCTGTCCTTGAAAATTCAAGTACCTCCACTGAAAAGTACTTGAATTAAGTTTACCCGCAACCTCGAAGAACAGAAGTTTCATGATAACTCACCTCAGTCTGATATGAAGATTCTAGATAACTGCAGTTTTTATCATAATTTTCTGTCAGTAATCCAATAATATTCTGTGATGCAATACACAAAACGAGATCGTGCATTAGACGTTGCTATTTATTGTGGCATCCACCCAGTTTGCACTTGAAAATCGTGATCAAATTTCTTTAAAAGTGCTTAACCCTTTACCCAATGAATCAGCTGCATCCACCAGCGTAATATGCTAATTCAGTAGGAGAAAAAATATTATTTTTAAAAAAATTTCAACAAAACCATATCATGTGACCCCTCATTGGAACGAGCTCGTTCCAACGAGCAGTCACATGATTTGGTTTTGTTGAAATTTTTTTAAAAATTAATATTTAAAATAATAAATGTTGATATCGTCTTCGTTGGTTAACTGGTAGAGTGCTAAATTATTTTTGACCATCAAATCTTGTACACATGTCTTTGCCTCGTTACAATTTATGGGAGAGTGCCAATGGGCACTCTCCCATAAATTGTAACAAGGCAAACCTTTACAGATTAAATAATATCACTTCAAAGATAATACAAAGCACATGCACTGAATATAAGCCTTCAAGTTGTGGTACCTGCACTTCAGAATAAAGCCAAAATATGGGCTTCCAGCACTCTACCAGTTAAAGGGTTAAATAGTATTTGAATTTGATTCTCTGATATCAGTTGGTGGCACGGTGGTGCTGTGTACTAAGGTGTACCGGTACTGTATATTGATGGTGAACTTGCCTTATTATTTTTCAAAAAATTTCAACAAAACCATATCATATGATCCCTCATTGGAACGAGCTCATTCCAACGAGGGGTCACATGATATGGTTTTGTTGAAATTTTTATAAAAATTGATATTTAAAATAATAAATTTTGATATCATCTGCGTTGGTTAAAGAGTTAAATAGTGTTTGAATTTTATTCTCTGATATCAGTTGGTGGCACAGTGGTGCTGTGTACTAAGGTGTACTGTATATTGATGGTGCACTTGCCTTCAACCATTACTGACACTTCATGTGTGGAGTTAGTACATTGAGTAGTCTGACAGTTGCTCATTGCAGCTTGGTGGTTCTTTCTACGTACTTCGACTTCCTCCACCCTTAACCCTTTACCTAACGAATCGCCCACATCTGCTCACGTAATATGCAAATTGAGCAGTTGAAAAAAATTAATTTTCTTGCACTCAAGGGATGAAATACACCACCACCCATGCTACTCTCTAGATTATGAGGCCTAAAACTTGAACCAAGAACATGAACTTTTGATGGCAAAGAAGTAATTACTGAAATAAAAAATGAAATAAAAAACTGCTCACCCGCATGCAATTTTACAAATAATGGCCTGAGAAACAGAAGATCTACTTCGTGTGGCCTAAATTTAAAAAAAATGATTTTAAAATAATAAATTTTGATATCGTCTGCATTGGGTAAAGGGTTAAGAGAATCATCTTTTTGTGTTTTAGTTTTATGAAACCCTTGTATGTGACTCACTGTCAGAAAAGGCTCAACCCAAGGTCTATTGGCTGGAATTGGGGGTTTAGGATTGCAGACTTAGAATTACAGTAATATGATCACAAAAGTGTTCTCTTTCTAGATCAGATCACGGTAGAATTGTGATCTGCTTGCAACATGTGACTGGTTGACAGAAATTTCATAAATAAATAGAGATCATTATGACAACAAAGTTATCTGGTTTGTTGTATTCCATCGAGTTGATGAGGCCAGATCGCCAGATCACATGGGCCGCTGAAGGCGGCTGGTGTGACCTGGCGATCTGACTTTATCAACAAGATGGAATGCGACAAACCAGATCACTTTACTGTCACAATGATCTGTTTATTATATGCTGTTATGGAAATTCACCTTTCACACAAGGCTTCAATATAAGGGTAAATAACGTGCAATTGTATCTAGAACTACATTTATTTTCAAACAAATTACACTTGTAAAATTATGGAGACATCCCAAAATAGCATTTCAAAGTTGACAGCATTCAGCATTTCATTCTTCTTCATCAGAGTCAGATTCACACATTAAAATGGCAATTAAGTAAGAAAACAAAGATATTTTATTGTGATTAATAGGGGTTAGTACATATAAAATTGGTTAAGAACAATATTGGAAATTCACATTATTTGATAGTGTTTATTTACACAAATGAAGTGTACCTAGAAACAGTTGGTAACCTGGGCAGACTCAATTGACGTTCTCCAGTGCCGTCCTCATTCTGAGACCAACCATTTTATACGGAATCAGAAAACCACTCAGTGTGTTCTGGCTCTCAGGATTCGATGAGTGAAAAACACAGTGTATCATTGATAGGTATATAATATTGTAAAATCAATTCAAGGAAGACAAACTGCACATAGTGTCTTTGTACCAAAAAGTTCTCTGGAGCTCTGGCCTTCGCAATCTTTGAAGAACGTAACTTTCTGAAATTTTTGCTTGCATGCAGTCTCCAATAATTTGTAATAAAACAGACTTTGAATAACAGATAGATTCAGACCACCAAGATAATCTAGCCCTCAACCATTTAAGGAAATAGAAAGATGCACTTACACCAAAATGGTCTTCTAGCCCTTTTGCATTAGAATCCTGTCGTGGTCTTCTCACACTCAGACAGTTAAATAATTGTTATCATCAAGAGCTAATATTTTCAGGAAGCAATCAAAATGCTGAGTTATTGTGTTTCCCTAATTTCCATTGAAATGACAATAACCTCATGTTCTAATGGTTAGATACGATTTATTGTGGATTTAGTAGTACAATGTATTCACAATGGATGATGTGATATGATGAGATACACACATTTTCTTGTCATGTTCATGCATCATTGTCAAAAAACTTATTAGTTACAGCTGTTCAGATTGCATGACATTTAATAGTGTTGCTGTAACTTAACCCTTTACCCAACGTAACGGCCAAAACCGGCCAGCGCTATTCTCAAAAATCGTCAATTAATTTTCATTGTTTTTTCATTTTTTGTCTCAAAAAACATAGGTTATGACCCCTCGTTGGAACGACCTCGTCGAGCTCGTTCCAACGAGGGGTCATAACCTATGTTTTTGAGACAAAAAATGAAAAAAATTAGTTATTCAAGAATTTTTTTTGCAAGTGTCGTCTGCTTTTCATGTTAGGTAAAGGGTTAAGTGGGATAAACTAACAATATTTGACCATAACCCTTTACCCAACGAATTGGCCGCATCCGCCCACATAATATGCAAATTCAGCAGTTGAAAAAGTATTATTTTTCAAAAAATTTCAACGAAACCATATCATGTGGCCCCTCGTTGGAACGAGCTCATCAAGCTCGTTCCAACGAGGGGTCACATGATATGGTTTTGTTGAAATTTTCTAAAAAATTTCAAAAAATTATATTTAAAATAATAAATTTTGATATCGTCTGCATTGGGTAAAGGGTTAAGGGACTTTATTGTGACAAGTTATACTACTTGCAACTTACGCTCTTGATACTGAATGTCAAATTATCTTTTTGGCAGAAGTTTCAAGTCAAGTCATGGTTGTCTGCCTGTCCTTTTACTGCCCACCGATATTTTACCCAAGTTAATAAAATTAATAAATTTGTCTCTTGAGTGCAACAAGGTTTTGCAATGCTTTAGCACTGCAAAGCCTTCTTGCACTCAAGGTCGAAATGCACCGCCACCCATGCTATTCTGCAGATTTTGAGGCCTAAAACAGAAAACAATCCAAGAACATAAACTTTTGATGGCAAAGAAATAATTTCAAAAATAAAAAATTAAAATTAAAAAAACACCAGCAATGCAATTTAAAAAAAAAAATGGCCTGATAAACAGAAGATCTACTTTGATGGGCCTTACTATAATTTTTTAAAGTAACCAATTTTTCAGGTAACCCTTTTCATAGAGAGCAAGTAGAAATGGCAAAGTAATATTGATATTTATATCATTGTCAGCATAAAGACTGCAACTTATTATGCCTCCGACATGAAAAGTTGAAGGGGTATCTAGTAGAGACCTCCATCTGTCTGTCTGTTTGTCCATCAGTTCATCCGTCTGTCCATCCATCCATCTGTACCAACATTTTCTCTTGTATCTCAATCACTGCTACTCTGATTTGAATGATATTTGGTGTTGTGGTAGAGCATCATGGGGGAACGATACCTGTGCATTTTTTAACATTGTGGGTAATGGGAAAAACATTTAAGACTCTTCTTCTCCCAAAGCACTGCTTCAAAAGCTTTCAAATTTGACATATAACATCTTTGAAATTGTTTCACATGTTAATTGAATTCAAATCCCTGGGTCCATATTTGGGCTCTCCATGGGAGACAAAATGTTTAAATTAGTGCAGTTTGAGGAATATTCTTTAAAAATCTTCTTCAGATCCACCAATCAGAATCTTCTGATATTTGGTATGCAGCATCCTTGGGGGGAGAGGGGGGGGGGGGGGGAGATACAAGTTTGTTCAAGCAAAGTCCCTGGGTTCATATTTAGGCTCCCTGTGGGAGCTCGAATTATAACTTAGTTCTATATGAGGAATATTCTTCAAAAATCTTCTTCTTCACATCCACTAGTCAGAATCTTATGATATTTGGTATACAGTATCCGTATGGAGGTGAGATATAAGTTTGTTAAAGCCAAGTCCCTGGAAGCCCAAATTGTACCAAAATTTTTATTTTCTGAACTGAGATGCCGATTTGAACCAAATTTGATATGAGGGCTTATTGGGTCATAAGTACCTAATTTATGCCAAAAAATGTTTCCCCGTCGCCCCATGGGAACCACAGGGCCTAAAAATAGAAAAAATTTAAAATGCCCATATCTTCAATACTACACAGCACTGAGAATTTTTATTTTGTGTGAAGCTTCCTTAGGAACAGCAGAAAGGAATGGTCCAAAAAAAATGATTAGCACAAAGTAAAAGTCCAAAGAAAAGGGTCTCCATATTTATCAATAATTAAAAGAAGTAACCGCTCTTTCCGTTCCTCCAACGTTTTGGCCTCTTGGCCTTCTTCAGGGTGGAATCACTTAATTATCACATAATAAAATATTTATAGTTCTCTCACTAATCGACTAATCGATATAGTTGATTAGTGAGAGAACTATTAATATTTTATTATGTGATAATTAAGTGTTTCCACCCTGATGAAGGCCATGAGGCCGAAACGTTGGAGGAACGGAAAGAGCAGTTACTTCTTTTAATTATTTACAAAAAAAGATTGCCATCAGTTTTATCATAGGGTACTTTAAGACTGTTCTTCTCCCAAACCACTGCTCCAAAAGCTTTCAGATTTCACATGTAACAAATTTCACATATAATGAACTTTTCCAGGGTACTTTTCCAGGACTTTGAAAAAATGCTGAGTCATCATTAGCTTAACTTGACAAAGTCAAGATAAGCTATTGTCATCATGCGTGTGGAAGTCTGTCAGTCTGTGAGTCTGTAAGTCTGTTCACATTTTCCTTTAGCACGGGTTACACCCCGCAGTTCTTATCTGATCGTCACGAAATTTCATATGCTGGTTTGGGGTCATGTCTAGATGAGAACATCCCATTTTGGGCGCGATTGGTCAACCGGTATGGCTGCCCGAGCCCAAAACCCGAAAACCATTAGTACAGTCTACAGGTCGTTTTTATGGAGGGATTTTATTATAACTTGGTAGGATGCCTCTGTATAATGCCTAGATGAGAACGGCCCCTTTTGGGCATGATCTGTCAACGGTGATGGCTGCCCAAGCCCGAAACCGAAAAAACTTTTAGCACAGTTAGCAGGTCATGTTTAATGTGGAGGGATTTCATTGCAACTTGGTAGGATGACTCCTTATGATGTCTAGATGAGAATTTCCCCATTTGGGCATGATCTGCCAACCGTGATGACTGCTCGAGCCCAAAACCCGAAAACCTTTACCACAGTCTACAGGTCATATTTGTTTAGGAATTTAATTGTAACTTGGTGGGTTGACTTCATATAATGTCTAGATGAGAGAGAAAGTCCCCTTTTGGACGTGATTGGGCAACTGTATGGCTGCAGGGGCCCAAAGCTCGAAAATCTTTAGCACAATCTACAGGTCATATTTATGAAGGGATTTCATTGTAGCTTGGTAGGATGACTCCAAATAATGTCTAGATGAGAACGTCCCATTTTGATAGCGATCATTCAGCCTTGATGGGTGCCCGAGCCCAAAAACCTTTAGCATAGTCTATAGGTCATATTTATGGAGAGATTTCATTGTAACCTGTTAGGTTGACTCCATATAATGCCTAGATGATGACATCCCCTTTTGGTCGTGATTGGTCAACTGTGATGGCTACAGGTGCCCGAAGCCCAAAAACCTTGAGCACAGTCTACAGGTCATATTTATGAAGGGATTTCATTGTAACTTCGTAGGATCACTCCAGATGATGCCCAGATGAGATTGTCCCTTTTGGTTGCGATCATTCAACCATGATGGCTGCCCAAGCCCGAAGCCTGAAAACCTTTAGCACAGTTTACAGGTCATATTTATGAAGGGATTTCATTGTAGCTTGGTAGGATGACTCCAAATAATGTCTAGATGAGAACGTCCCCTTTTGGTCACGATCATTCAGCCTTTATGGCTGCCCGAGCCCAAAGACCTTTAGCATAGTCTATAGGTCGTATTTATGGAAGGATTTCATTGTAACTTGTTAGGTTGACTCCATATAATGCCTAGATGATGACATCCCCTTTTGGTTGTGATTGGTCAACTGTGATGGCTACAGGTGCCCGAAGCCCGAAAATCTTGAGCACAGTCTACAGGTCATATTTATGAAGGGATTTCATTGTAACTTCGTAGGATCACTCCAGATGATGCCCAAATGAGAATGTCCCCTTTTGGTTGCGATCATTCAACCATTATGGCTGCATGAGCCTGAAGCCCAAATACCTTTAACACAGTCTACAGGTCATATTTATGAAAGGATTTCATTGTAACTTGGTAGGTTTGACTTCATATAATGTCTAGATGAGAACGTCCCCTTTTGGACACGATTGGGCAAATGTGACAGCTACAGGGGCCCGAAGTCCAGAAACCTTTAGAACAGTCTACAGGTCATAATTATGAAGGTATTTCATTGTAGCTTGGTAGGATGACTCCAAATAATGTCTAGATGAGAACGCCCTCTTTTAGTCATGATCATTCAGCCTTGATGGCTGCCCGAGCCCAAAAACCTTTAGCATAGTCAAAAGGTTGTATTTATGGAAGGATTTCATTGTAACTTGTTAGGTTGACTCCATATAATGCCTTGATGATGACATCCTCTTTTGGTCGTGATTGGTCAACTGTGATGGTTACAGGTGCCCAAAGCCCAAAATCTTGAGCACAGTCTACAGGTCATATTTATGAAGGGATTTCATTGTACCTTGGTAGGATGACTCCAAATAATGTCTAGATGAGAACGTCCCCTTTTGGTCGTGATCATTCAGCCCTGATGGCTGCCCGAGCCCAAAACACCAAAACCTTTAGCATAGTCTATAGGTCATATTTATGGAAAGATTTCATTGTAACCTGTTAGTTTGATTCCATATAATGCCTAGATGATGACATCCCCTTCTGGTCGTGATTGGTCAACTGTGACGGCTTCAGGGGCCTGAAGCCTGAAAACCTTGAGCACAGTCTACAGGTCATATTTATGAAGGGATTTCATTGTAACTTCGTAGGATCACTCCAGATGATGCCCAGATGAGAATGTCCCTTTTGGTTGCGTTCATTCAACCATGATGGCTGCCCGAGCCCAAAGCCAAAAAACCTTTAGCACAGTCAACAGGTCATATTTATGAAGGGATTTCATTGTAACTTGGTAGGTTGACTTCATATAATGTCTAGATGAGAACGTCTCCTTTAGCACAGTCTACAGGCCATATTGATAAAGGGATTTCAATGTAACTTGATAGGATGACTTGTTTTGGAATAATTTCACTGTAACTTGGTAACTTTCATTGATATACGTTAACTGTGAGGGCCACATACATTAACTGTGAGGTCATATTAACCCACCCCTCAGCTCTTTAGTACAGTGTACACCTCATATTATTTTATCAAAAACATAGCATACAGGGAACCGAAATGAACATATTCCCAATTATCACAATTCTTGTCTTATTTCATAATCCTTTCATAAACATTGAACATTATCCTTTTCATCAAACACAACACACAAGTTAAGCTACAGTGTCATTGACACTTTCATTTTTTAACACCGTGAGTATTGGGAAAACATTAAAGAATTTTTTTCCCCCATACCACTGCTCCAAAGGCTTTTTGCATATAACATCTTTGGAAGCTTTATTCACACGTTTGTTGAAATCAAATCCCAGGATCCATATTTGGGCTCTCTATGTGAGCCCAAATGTTTAAATTAGTGCAGTATGAGGAATATTCTTTAAAAATCTTCTTCTTCAGATCCACCAATCAGAATCTTTTGATATTTGGTATGCAGCATCCTTGGGGGGTGGGGGGGGGGGGGGGGGGGGGGGTATTCAAGTTTGTTCAAGCCAAGTCCCTGGGTTCATATTTGGGCTCACTGTGGGAGCCAAATTATAACTTAGTTCAAAATGAGGCATTTTCTTTAAAAATCTTCTTCAGATCCAGTAGTCGGAATGTTTTAATATTTGGTATACAGTGTATCCTTAGGGAGGTGAGATATAAGTTTGTTAAAGCCAAGTCCCTGGGTTCATACTTCGGCTTCCTGTTGGAGCCCGAATTATAACTTAGTTCAATATGAGGAATATTCTTTAAAAATCCTTTTTTTCTTAGATCCATTGGTCATAATCTTTGGATATTTGGTATGAGCTGAAATCAATTCCCTGGGTTGATATTTAGGCTACCATGTCAGGTGAGTGCCCTCAGGCCCCCTGTGGCCTCTTGTTGAAAATGTGGGGATAATATATAAATATTACATATAACTTAGGAGTCATTTTTCTGTTGAAAGACTGATTTTCAAGTATCCAAAACCAAAAAGTTCATGCTTTGATCCTAACAACCGGTAACTGAATAGTGTTCTTTACAAGTCACTTAAACTTTTACCCAACGAATCACCCGCATCTGCCAGCGTAATATGCAAATTTGAGCAGTTGAAAAAATATTATTTTTCGAAAAATTTCAAGAAAACCATATCATGTGACCCCTGTTTGGAACGAGCTCGTTCCAAAGAGGGGTCACATGATATGGTTTTGTTGAAATTTTTGGAAAAAATTTTAAAAATGATATTTAAAATAATAAACATTGATATCGTCTGCGTTGGGTAAAGGGTTATCATGATTTCCTGTATATGGGCATGGTGGAGTACTACACATCAATGGTACACTTTCCTTCAACCCTTGTGCAAATTTAGTACATTGGAAAGTCTGACAGTTGTACGCCAATGCCCGTGGTTCTCTCTGGGTAATCCATCTTCCTCCACCCGTAAAACTGTCCGACATGAGGTGACCCTGGCTGTCAAAGGTGTTGTTAAATCCCAATGAATAAATAAATAAATTAGGCATTCAAATTCAAAAATTTATTTTCCAGTCTGTAAGACAATTTTCATGCCAATGTATGAAAATAAATTTTGGGTTCTGAATACTTAATTTGAGAAAACCTAATTCAATAATGTGTTTGAATGTATGAATGTTTTTCAGCAACAGATATCATTTTTAGCTTACCTTGACAAAGTCAAGCTGAGCTATTGCCATCACCTCTTGTCTGTCAGTGTACGTACATACAGGTGACCGGGCGGGCATATGTACGTACATTACATCCACAATTTCCTTTGGGACACCGCACAGGTCGCATTTATGATCAGATCACTTTGAAACTTGGTATGCTTGTTTGGGGTGACCTCTAGATTGGAGATATCAATTTTCTTCCATTTCCTTCAAAAAATGTTGCTGTTGGCAACGTTCTTTGAACTTAGTTTAGTTAGATCTCTAGATGGGAGCTATCGATTTTCTTCATTTCTGTCAAAAATGTTGCCACTGGCAACAACCATTGAACTTGGTTCAGACAGCCATCAGTATATTCTTTTGGCACGTCCTACAAGGAACATTTATGATCAGATCCGTTTGAAACTTGGTATGCTTGCTTGTTTGGGGTTACCTCTAGATGGAAGCTATCGATTTTCTTTGATTTCCATCAATATATTCCTTTGGCACGCTCTACAGGGCATCTTTATGATCAGATAGGTTTGAAACTTGCTATGCTTGTTTGAGGTTACCTCTAGATGGGTGCTATTGATTTTCTTTGTTTTCCATCAAAAAATGTTGCCGCTGGCAATAGCCTTCATTGAACCTAGTGCAGTTAGGCATCAATATTTCCCTTTAGCTCTCCCTGCAGTGCACATTTATGATCGGATCGCTTTGAAACCTGGTGTGCCTGTTTGGGGTGACCTATAGATGGGAGCTATCGTCTTCTATTTTCGTCAAAAAATGTTGCAGCTGGCAATGACCTTTGAACTTAGTTTAGTTAGATCTTAATATTCCCCTTTGGCACACCCTACAGGAAACATTTATGATCAGATTGCTTTGAAACCTTGTATGCTTGTTTGGGGTGACCTCTAGATAGGAACTTTTGATTTTCTTCCTTGTCCGTCAAAAAATGTTGCCGTTGGCAGTGACCTTTAATGAACTTAGTGCAGTTATGCATCAATATTTCCTTTTGACACACCCTGCAGGGCACATTTGTGATTGGATTGCTTAGAAACTTGGTGTGCTTGTGTGGGGTGGCATCTATATGGGAGCTATTGATTTTCTACCATTTCTCTTGAAAAATGTTGCTGACCTATGAACGTAGTTTAGTCAGACCTCAATATTTCCCTTTGACACAGAAAACAGAAAACAGTTAAACAGAAAAAATGTGTTTTTTCTTTCTATCCGTTACTTCTTTTCATGTTACTTTATTTCTGTTACTTTTTCTGTTTCCTTATGTCCTGTTTTTTCCATCATGTTTCTTTCTTTTGAACACTCATTTTCCCCCACAAAACGAAGTTTACAGGTGTATATAGGAGTCAACTTGTCCGTCGGGTCTGTCGTCGTCGGCCCGTTGCACATGTAAACTTGTGAGTCGAACTACTTCCACAGTTTTAGCCGCATTTTTATGGAACTTCACAAAAATGATCAACATGATGAGGGGAAGTGGAAGACATAATTTTTTTCTCGCTCGGTTTCAAGATGGCCGACTAGCGGCCATATTGAATTTTGCAAAATACTTGTGGATCGAACTACTTCCACAGTTTTAGTTGCATTTTCATAAAACTTCACCAAAATGATCAACATGATGAGGAGCAGTGCGTGACATAATTTTTTTCTTAATTGGATTCAAGATGTCTGACTGGTGGCCATATTGGATTTTGCAAACTACTTGTGGAGCGAACTTCTTCTACAGTTTTTGCTGCATTTTCATGAAACTCAATATAAATGATCGACACAATGATGAGCAGTGCGTGACATAATTATTTTCCCATTCTGGTGGCGATATTGAATTTTTTTTTTAGTTAGAAAAATTGAATGCCTTTTTCAGTCACCCACACTAGGCTACGTTGGGGGTATACTGGGCGACAGACCATCTCTAGTTTCATTTGAGATGAATAACAGGCAAAGGAATTGACTGACCATTCATTCAGTTTGTCCAGGCTTGCTTAAGAATATTTTAATAACAAACTTTCAAAGGTAGAAATGTTAAGTTAATTTTCTCTCTACAGATTAACTTTAACAAGTTCAAATCTGTATTTGTTTGCCTTTTCTGCTTTGTAAGTTGTAATGGGCAGTGAAACACTTGTCATGAAATAGAGTAAATTGATATTTTGAGTGTTCAAAAAGTGTTATCTCCTACGTTTCTCTGTTAGCTTATTATGATTGGATAGAAAGTAATTTTCTTGTCAACAGCTATCTGATTTCATTTGACAATTTGCATATCTTGTGAATTTATCTGTCTGGTCATACTTATTCACAAGCCCAGTTCTATATAATGACAATTGGTGATTACCATAACTTCTATCTGACTTTTTGATCATGTTTTAATCATGACTTATCATACATAGAAATCCTAGTGAAAAATTACTGCAAGCTAGTCATTGGTACAGTGATTTATATATCGTATAGGCTGTGTGAAGTGGCATCTACAAAGACGTCACATGTAATATAATGTATTACCTAAGGTAACAGCCTCATCTGGTCACATTTATTCTCAAAAAACACTGTTCAAATTGTATTATTTTTTTCCAATCTATTCCCCTAAAACATAGCATAGGATGCCTCATTGGAATAAGCATATCACACATGTTCCATTGTGGGTTTCTAAGGTATGTTTTTTAGGAAAAATGAAAATCATTAGTTATTTCTGTCAAACAAGGTATATTTGGTTAATTATCAACCGGCATAATGGGAAATATTTGCTGTTGAAAACTTTACCATTTTGACATCAGAGTGCAAAAGGTTAAGAATTGAGTTTGTGAATTTTGTCTTATAGACATATTATAGGTACCGTTTTAACCTTTTACCTCACACAGTGGTTGCATCATGTGGCCAGTATTATAGACTGAAACCGCATTAGACATGTTTGATGGAAATATTGTGAAATGACCATACAGATAATTGGGGAGATAATAAATGAAATTCTTTATTTTTCTGTGGAAAATAGTTAATTGGCAGAATTTATGTAATAGAAACAAACGGTTTGGCCTCCAAAAAATTCTGGTAACTCGAGCAATTTCCTTCTATTTGTCTGTCTATACTCCAAAACCTGTCTTGAGAGACCACTGTCATGAGAGACCACCTGTCTTGAGAGACCACTGTGGCCATGTACCGATTGGTTTCACTCTTTAATGGACCTGTCATGAGAGGCCACCTGTCTTGAGAGACCAGAGACCGCAAAACTGTGGCAAAAACTCACCCATTTTGAGAGACTGGAAAATCAATTTTTGACAATTTCAGAGTATTAAAATCAATTAAGATCAATGCAATGTGTACAGAAATCAATAGTTCAGAAATGTAACCAGGACATCTGCCCAGCAGTGAAATTGTTAGTCAGGACAATTGTCCCCCAAAACCTCAATATCTGAAATCATATGAATGAATGAAAAGTTCCAGCATGCCAAAGGCATACTGGGACGATGTGGGATTGACATCCCTTGCGACCCGAATAATTTTATTTGCTTATGAATCCACAACAGTCGGAAGCGAGGGTCAATAATCTTATTTGGTTTGAGTGTGTGCATTGGCAGTGGGGAACTGGGGTCAGACCCCCAAGGACTGGAAGGTGTCTAGGAATTGTGCACAACAACAAGAATTCTGCTTTGTGTTTTACTTAGAAACCTGGGTAAAACCAAAATCATAGATTGATGGTTTTTTCAGAAAAAAGAAAAAGAAGCCCAAACAGTCACAGGTTTGGGAGCAGCCCCAGCATATTCATAACGGTTATAGAAAAGGACAAAAATCCACCAATATGTGTTTTTGAAAGCTGGGAGTCAGCCTATAAGGGAGAGTGGATTCTGAGCCTTGGCCATCTGGTCTGCCTTCAGGAGGAACAGATGATGGGTGATGGGAGGGACAAAAAAAAAAAAACACTCACAGACATACACTCAAAAGCCCTTAAAAGGGCTGTTATATCTTTATTCATATGTTTGTGTATTTGAAATGTACACTGGTCCCAGCCAGGCAAGCTTGTTTCAATCATTGCTTGGTGTTTAGTTTCCTGTATATGTTAATAGAAAACTTGTTCCAATCCCTTCTGCGCTTCTTCTGGTTCAAGAAAAATTAAGAGTGTTCAGTTAGAAACGTTATAGGTAGAGAGAGATAGAAAACCACTATTGTATATTGTGACTGTTGTGTGATTATTGCTATTGATGAGGTGAGAGGTGGGTTTCTTCATGGCCAACTCCCCACATGCAGAGTTGCAAGGCAATCCTCACAGACTCAATCCTAATGTTCTCAATGAGTAATGAGGCAGTCTTCACTGACTCCACTTATCCATATCTTTATTAGAGAGATAGACAGAAATCTGCTATTGTATATTGTGACTGTTGTGTGATTGTTGCTATTGATGGGGCGAGACTGTGTATCCCTATCTTTATTAGAGAGATAGATAGAAATCTGCTATTGTATATTTTGACTGTTGTGTGATTGTTGCTATTGATGGGGCGAGGGTGTCTTTCTTCATTGCCCACTCCCTACACGCAGACTTCTACCTAAAGTTCTCAATGAGTAACGAGGCAATCCTCACTGACACCACGCACTTTAATTCTAATGAATAATTTTTATACGCCCATTTAAAAAATGGTCGTATTATGTTATCAGTCTGTCTGTCTGTCCGTCTGTCCATCTGTCCATCTGTCCGTCTGTCTGTCTGTCCATCTGTCCTTCTGTCTGTCCGTAAACAATTTGGTTTCTGTTCATTTAAAGTTGAACGCCTTGACGGATCGACATCAAACCTTCAGAAATTGTTTTTAGCATTAAAATACAGGTCAAGTTTGATATTGGTGTTTCTCAGTTTATCTGCTGCAGAGATATGGCCCTTTGAAAACACAATTTTTGTAAAAAAATAAATTGGTTTCCATTCAGTTAAAGCTGAATGCCTTGACGGATTGACACCAAATTTTTCAGATGTTGTTTTTAGCAATGAAATACAGGGTCAAGTTCGATATTGGTGTTTCTCAGTCCATCCACTGCAGAGTTATGGCTCTTTGAAAACGCAATCTTTCGAAAAATGAATGATTGCAAATTTGTGAATTATGTGGTTTCCGGATGATAACTTTAGTTTGCCTTGACTAATTTGTTTCAAAATCTCAGATTTTGTTTATGATCACAAAGCACAGCTCAAGTTCACTTTTGGCCAAAATCGCATGTACCTTTCCAGAGTTATTGCTCTTGAATTTGTGCATTTTGTGTTTTCCGGATTATAACTTTAATATGGCCTAACTGATTTTTTATACACCTGTTGAAAAACCGTCGAATTATGGAATCAGTCTGTCTGTCTGTCCATTTGTCCATCCATTTGTCCATCCGATGGTCTGTCCGTTTGTCAACATTTGGTTTCCAGATGATAACTTTAGTATTTTTTTTTCGATTGACTCCTGAACTTGGTATGTGGTTTAATCAAAACAAAAGACAGGTCAAGTTCGAATTTGGGGTCAGTTCGAACTTCGATGTTTCCCTGAATTATGGGCCTTGTTGGACATAGAACGCAATAAATATTTGGTTTCCGGATGATAACATTTATTGTTTTCCGATTGGTTCCAAACTTGGTATGTTGTTTAATCACAACAAAATACAGGTCAAGTTCGAATATGGGGTTAGTCCAAACAATTTTCACCCTCACCCCCATGCTTACTCCAACCCTTCAAAAATACAAAACGGGCGTATATTGTCCCGCTCCGCAGTGCTCTTGTTATTTTCTGTGACTTACTTTGTTTTTTTTGTTAAGGGTTCGGTGCTTGTTAAGCTCTACTATTAATTCAATATCTTGGAGTCTTTTGAGGGTTTTGTTTTTTAGGTCTTTTAATCGTGTGTTAATAGTTTCTATTTTTGTGAGCTCATGAAGTTCCTTTACCGGTGTCCACATGGGCTTGCATAGTGCCACGCGCAGGGCATGATTTTGAACCCTCTGTAGCTTCTGAATGCAGGTTTTGCTCAGGTCACTTGTTATTATGGCACCATATTCTAGTACCGGAAGTATAAATGATTTGTAAAGTTTGAGAAGCACGTCTTTGTTTGCTCTCCAGATTTTACCTCTGATCATCTTCAGAAAATTGATATGTTTACCGGTAGTAGCTCTAACCATAATGGAGTTTATGTGACTGTTTAGGCTGAGGTTGGGGGCGTGTTGGCTCAGTAGGTAGAGGTGCAGCCCGCAAGCTGAGAGGGCCTTGGTTCGAATCCCACCTGCGGCAACCGCGTTGTGTCCTTGGACAAGACACTTCAACCTCATTGCCCTTGTGGGGGCATGGTGGCATTGAGTACTCGGGCATACTGCATGTCGATGGTGCACTTGTCTTCAGCCAATGCTAACCTTGCATGTGTGGAGTTAGTATGTTGGGGAGCCGGACATATGCTCGCCTTTGCTTGGTGGTTCTCTCTGGGTACTCCACCTTTCTCCACCCATAAAACTATCTGACACGAGGTGATCCTGGCTGTCAAAAGTGTCGTTAAAACCCAAATAAATAAATAGA
The DNA here is from genome assembly GCA_031216915.1 of Pictodentalium vernedei. NCBI lineage: Eukaryota > Metazoa > Mollusca > Scaphopoda > Dentaliida > Dentaliidae > Pictodentalium > Pictodentalium vernedei. Next base: position 143,559,217 of record CM062297.1, on the reverse strand, counting down.
CAGAGGTAGCTATCTAGTATGAATCCCCAAAATTTGTCCTCGTTGCTTGCTTCTAATTTGTGATTGTATAACTAGAGATCAATACTGAGGACTTTTTTTTCTCTGCTTCTTAAAGAATGTAATTTTTAGTGGCATAGAGCTTGATGCATCATAGGTGCACCAGCTCTCAGGATCGCAAATGGTATTTTTCAGGCGATTTTTATAACCCCCCGCAAACAAAGTTTGAGGGGTATATAGGAATCACCCTGTCCGTCTGTCTGTCCGTCTGTCTGCCTGTCCATCCTTGTAAGCGCAACTCTTCCTAAACCGTTTGAAGAATTTTCATGAAACTTTACACAATGGAAGAACTCCATATGAAGATGTGCATGAAGCAATATAATTCCGTTCTGACATTTCCAAGGGGTGATCATCTAACTTATACATTTCAGGCGTGGGGGGGGGGGGGGGGGGGGGTATCACTTTGTGAGTTTGCTCACAGTACCTCTAGTTAATTATGTTTTGGGGCTTACCGGCCATCCACATGCCTTTATCATGTGAGAACTGCGATAGTTCAACACAGTTTTTCCCGACTTTTTGTATGTCATTCACATATATTATGAAAAGAATCGGGCTCAGAACCGATCCTTGAGCTGTGCCCGCTTCGAGTATCACTTCCTCTGACACCCCGTGGTTAAGCCTCACCTTGATTTTTCGGTCACTTAGAAATAATATTCTCCACAGAATTTTAATCGGTAATCCCATTTTGGCTAGTTGTCCCCCGAAAAATTTTTTGGGTGACTATTAAAATAGCCGGTGTCTGTCCATCCATCTGTGTACATCTGTCCGTCCATCCCACATTGGTTTTGCAATGACTTTAGGTATAGTTGGCTAAATCAAATGTAATTTGGTACATCGGTATATCAACTTAAAATACAGGTCAAGTTTTAATCGGAGTGTGGTCTGACAATTTTTACCAGAGTTATGCCCCTTTTTTGACTTAAAATATTCATTTTCTTGGGTTTCCCAGTGATAACTTTAGTTACAATTGACCAAATCAATTGGAATTGGTATGTAGGTGTATCAACATAACATACAGGTCAAATTCGAATCAAGGTGTGGTCTGATAATTTTTGCCAGAGTTATGCCCCTTTTTTGACATCAAAAATTTTTTTTTTTTTGTTTAGTTTCCCGATGATAAATTTAGTTGTTTTTTACTGAATCAAATAAAATTTGGTATGTAGATGTCTCAACCTAAAATACAGGTAAAGTTCAAATCGGGGGTTGGTCCAACATTTTTTGCCAGAGTTATGTCCCTTTTTTAACTGAAAAATCAAATTTTTGTCAAATACCTCGAATTGCACACTTTTTTTCGGGGCCGGGTGGCCTTTTATTTATATCTGATGTCATTGTGCCATATCGAGTCAAACACTTTTTCTGCATCCAAGGAAAGTGCTGTTCCTATTTCGTTTTGACTAAATGCTATTTTCATATAATCGACCAGTCTATATACATGTTTGATTCCCTCTTTCTGACTCCAAAATCCTCTTTGCCATTTGTTGAAAAAGTTGATTGATTCGAGATAGCTGCAGAGTCTCATAGTGAGAATCCACTCAAATATTTTTCCAACACAGCTAAGCAAGCTAATTTGGGCGGTAGTTAGAAGGGTTGGTAAGGTCTTTGTCAGGTTTAGGTATCATGACTCCTGTGGCCACTTTCCAGCATTTTGGGAAGTACCCACAGGAGAGACAGCAGTTTAGGAGTTGGGTATGTGTACAATAGAAGATGTTCGGACACTGTTTCACTATTTTGTGAGAGACTTCATCTTCTCCAGGCATGAAGATGACTTGCATTTTCTGATTATACCCAGTACATTTTTTGCGCTTATTGATTCTGTTAATTCTTCAAGCCTTTGGTTGAGGTTGGGTTCATTGAAAATTTACATGTTATCTTGGACAAATTTATTTACTTTTACATTGAAATGATCAAATCTGTTCCCTTCTTGTGGATGGTGAGCTTTTTTCGAAGTTTGGCAAAAGCACAGACTTTTGTCCTGTCATCCAGGGTCATAGTTCCGTCGCTGGTCTTCAGCATATTATTATTGGCACTTTTGCTCTTTTTGGCCAGTAAGAGTTTTAACCCCCTGCACTCTTATGACGAAACACCTGATTTGTCATCCATGATTATCCCCCCTGTGTTGTCAGAAATTCAGGAATTTAGATTTTGGTTGACAGAGCTCCAATTGAGCTCTGTCAACCAAATTCTAAATTGCTGAGTTTCTGACAACACAGGGGCAGTATTATCCATGGATGACAGGGAGGTGTGTTGGGGCTTAGAGTGGGGGAGGTGTCGAGCATTCTCGACATCAGAGTGCAGGGGGTTAAATATATCTCACCTTTTAGTTTCTCTCAGCCCATTTATGTTTTTCTTTTGCTTTTATACAAATGAATTCCATCCATCCATCCATCTGTGCATTCGTCTATCCATCCGTAAGAACTTTGGACCTTCATATCTCAGACAGTGGATGTTGCAATTAAGTGATCTTTGGTATGCTGATAGAACATCATGCGAGGCATTGAGCGTGAACCTCAAGCACAAATCGTCAACATGGAACTTACAGTATGTTACCAATGTAGTTTGGAATCACGCATGTCGTGTGATTCCAAATGACATCGGTAATACATTCATATTTTATTATAGATAAAGTAACAGGTTTTGGTCAATCATTTTATAGAGTTATGGGTCTTTTTCAACTTGGAAATTTTCTATTTTTATGGTTTCTGGTTAGTAAACCATTTCCCAGTGGGGCAGTGACCGACCTTGGCATGCACCAGTGCGTATTTGTTCTGAAACATCAGGAACTGGCTCTTAAATCTCAGAAATAGACTTCTCAGTTGGCACGTAACTTCTCAGATCATATTTTGATATTCTTTCGTTGGATAATCGAGAGAGACACTCTTACATGTATTATATATATGATTATCATTTATCATTGTTGTAGAGTGCTTAAGTTAATACTTCAAGTCTTAATTACCAAGCATTAATCTTCACTGTAGTTTCTGACCAAGTCTTGGCTGCCTAAATAGGCAGCCAAGACTTGATCAGAAACCACAGTGAAGATTAATGTTTGCTATAGTGTACTAAATGAAAATGGTGAGAGCTATTACATACTTGCAGTGTGTGTTACAAACAGCAGCGTGATTCCGTAAATTGAAATCTGGAACATGAATTGAAAATATAGGCTCCGAGGCTAGAGCATATTTTAAATAGTCCTGATCAGTCCCTGGTGGGGGATACCAGTGGCATTGCACCTTGTTTTAATATTTTTACTGGCAATTTGCTGTTCAATTGATACCATGTCACTGAACTTAAAATCAGTCATTCTCCATTCTGTTCTCTTTTTTTCAGTGGAAAACGTGGTCCGCCTTGTTTGGAATAGCTGGATCAGGAGCTGGAGCATATATCATAAAGTATATTTTGTACGTTTTGTGGGCACTGGTTTTTGCTACCTTAGCTGCTATGTTTGTAAGGATCTTTGCACCATATGCCTGTGGATCAGGTATACCGGAGGTAAGTTTGTACAGAAAATTATATCTTAAGAAAATGTTAAATCAACCTTTATCTTGCAGTACTCTGATTGTAAAAGCAGTGTCTCTATCAGATCATTATCTGGTCACGAGTCATTTATAATAGGCCCCTACGAATATTTGATTGTTCGAGTCGAAGTTGAGTCGATCAACAAATTCGAATCGAATTTGTGTCAAAAATAAAATCCCGAATATAAAAATCGAATATGAACAAAACTTATTAATAAAAGTCTCAGTATACGTACCTTTGTCATTTAATACTGGCTAAATTGTCAAAACAATGCGAGGAATTGATCGTGAACCTAAAGCACAAATCGTCAACATGGAACTTACAGTTTATTACGAATGTAGTTTGGAATCATGCATGTCACATGATTCCAAATGACATCGCTAATACACTCATATTTTATAATAGATAAAGCCACTGCTACATACACGTGTAATACATGTAAGACAAAACCCAAGTGACGGACTACATCTCACTCTGGTACACTTCAGTAAGAAGCATCCATCGCTTTATGATAAGGCGAGATCGAATGATGCCAAGCTGAAAGTCAAGATGGGAGCGAAGCAATCACAGGCGCATACAGATTCTTTGTCTCCTATTCAACCATGCGTTCAAGCATGCTGCATAGTTAACCCTTTACCTAACATGAAAAGCAGACGACACTTGCCAAAAAAATTCTTGAATAACTATTATTTTCATTTTTTGTCTCAAAAACATAGGTTATGATCCTTCATTGGAACGAGCTCAACGAGCTCGTTCCAATGAGGGGTCGAACTTATGTTTCAGAGACAAAAAATGAAAAAATAACAAAAATTAATTGGCGATTTTTAGCTCAACTTGACAAAGTGAGCTATTGCCATCACTTCTCGTCCGTCGGCGTACGTACGTACGTACGTACGTACGTACGTACACAATTTCCTTTGGCACACCTCACAGGTCGCATTTATAATCAGATTGCTTTGAAACTTGGTATGCTTATTTGGGATGACCTCTAGATGGGAGCTATCGATTTTCTTCCATTTCTGTCAAAAAATGTTGCCACGGCCAACGTTCTTAGAATTTAGTCTAGTCAGACCACAATATTTCCCTTTTGTACACCCTACAGGGGACTGTTATGATCGGATTGCTTTGAAACCTGGCATGCTTGTTTGGGGAGGCCTCTAGATGGGAGCTATCGATTTTCTTCGGTTTCGGTCAAAAAATATTGCCACTGGCAAAAAAAATGGCATTGGTACCAATGATCCTCAATTTTGCCATTTCATTTATAACTTACCAAGTTCAAGTTTGTCAAGTTGAGCTACAGTGTCATTGACACTTTCATTTAGAATAGCGCTGGCCAGTTTTGTACATTACATTAGGTAAAGGGTTAACGTGCAAACTGTTCAGTGTTAGCATGAAAATGTGGATAAATCATCAGTACAGTGCCAAAACAACCCTAATGTGGCTATTTTAAACTGGAAATATAGTGTACGAAACCACACTTGGACACCTGGTTTTGGCTAACTTGGTTTGAATTCAATGTTTGTTTGACTCGAACACTTTTTTGGCAAGTTTGAGTTGAAAATCGAGTCAAAAAAACATCCATATTCACAGCCGCCTAATCTTTACAGTGGAGTCCACTTAAATAGATATATTTTAATTAAATAATCCTGTTAATTGTGTATGACTTACAAACTCAAAGCCATATGTTCAGTACAAATTTGACCTGTTTATTTCATATAGGTTAGAGAGTAAACTCCTGTTAATTAAATAAAAAATTTTGTAAAATATTTCTCCATCATCCACTGGATTACCTACCTTTATTGAACTTCAATCTGAAAGGTCCATGGTTTGATCCCCGCCAGGGTTAACTGCATTGTGTCCTTGGGCAAGGCACTTAATCCCAATTGCTCATATGGGGGTATGGTGGCCTTGCTTACTAAGGTGAACTGCACGTCGATGGTGCACCTGTCTTCAACAAGTGCCAACCCTGCTTGTGTGGAGTTAGTACGTTGAGGAGTCAGACAGTTGCTCACCACACCTCGGTGGTTCTCTTTGGGTACTCTGGCTTCCTCCTCGTGCATTGCTGCCTGACACAAGGCAACCCTGGCTGTTGAAAGTGTCATTGAACCCAAATAAATAACTCAATAAATAAATGCTCAATTTATAACTAGACCACCTTGTGTTAATTGTTTGCAAAGTTGCTATTCAATTAACAGGGTTCGAAACTACCAGTGAGTCAAAATTTTATCAATGAATAATGTAAAATCAAGATCAAATTAAGAAAAACAAAAGAAAATACCATCAAAGATTATTATTATACCTGATGGATGAGGGTGTGAGATGGCGAAATCTCACCCGAGGGCAAGATGTTTGGGCAAGCCTCGTGTCTGGACCAGATATCCTGTCCTGAGAGAGCGCACAAAATTTCTGTATATACCACAGGTATATACCACAAAATTAAATCCCAACGCCGACGAGACGTGGGTTGAAGATTTGTAGCGAAATGAACATTGACACAGTCCGATTACATCATATTGTGAATTCTGCAATGTATTCGCATAACTTTTCGACGGGAATTTCGTGCAACTCACTCCACTCATAATGGTGTCCATCCAAAAATTCATATAAAAGAGTCAAGTTTCCTTTTGTTTTACGGTCTGTGTTTTTATTTCTATTTTCTTCGACAAACGTCGCCGGTCACATGGGTCATGTGAGATAGATATCTATCTCACATGTCCTTCTCATGTGACACACTCATATCTTGAAAAGGAAGTGGGGGAGAATCAGTGTTCTCACATTTCTTTTTTGACACTGACATTCTACAGTAATGTGAGGGAGAAAAGTGGGCAAAGAGTTTCAATCAGATCACAATGCACAGGGTTCATACAGGTTAAGGAAAATCTTGGAAAACAGTAAATTGATTGTCCAGGCCCTGGAAAACTAAGGAAATTGGGGTGGGTTTTGGAAAAGTTATGGGAAATGAACAAATTTGTGTAACTAGGGTATTTCTCCTGTCTAATGTGACATTTCAAAAAATCTTAGTATTCCTGTGCACTCACACAGTTTTTGTTCATCAAAAATCTCTACTTGAGTTATTGGTGTTTGGGGCTTCTTAACCCTTAAATGCCTGGTGGTTTGTATACATTTTTGCCACACTTTGATAGAGTACATCTGGTGGTCTTGCAGTTGTTTCTGGGCAAGTCTTGGCTGCCTGTACAGGCACCCAAGACTTGCTTAGAAACAACTGCCTAGGTACTTGGAATGTAACTTAAAGGTTTACCTGATTCTTCAATGTCCAAGCATTTTTCGAAGAACAAAGTGATCAAAGTTGGAATTGGGGCCTTTAACTCTTAACCCAGTGAGTATTTTATAGATATTTTTCATCAAATCTAGTCATGGCTGCTTTAAAGCAGCCATGGCTAGATTTGATGAAAAATAAATCTAAATGTAACACAAGAAATCATTGGTGAAAAATCCATTCCATTTACAGGGCAACAATATGATTAAATATTCACAAATAATACAATTTTCAGAGGCACGAGAAACTCTGTGCTGGGCAGTAATATCCGCCAGCAGCATGCAGAGTTAAGGTTCAGAGAGTTGTCAGGGAGGGTGAGGAGAAGGTTAAAAAAAGATTATATATTGAGTCACATTTAACATTTGGGGTCATGGAAATTTTAGGTCGGGGGTATGAAAAAATTATGGAAAACCAAATTGCATAATCTGTATGAACCCTGAATGCAGTCATGATTTTGTTGAAATACTCTGTTTGCGGAACTGTAATCACAGTAGAAGAGAGTCCACTTAATTGGATAGCTCTTAATTGTATAACCCTCTTAATTGCATATAATTAATTTACAAACACCAAACCATTTAGCATACCTTCAATAAAAGTTTGACCTGTTAATTGCATATAGCTTGTAAAGAAACTCCTGTTAACTGAATAAGAAATCAAGTTATATGTCAAGAAATTATCCTGGCAGTTGCTGAATTTCTCTAGTTTAAAAGACCTGTTTGGCCTCAGTACATCCAATTCAGGCATTCAATCCATTATGTCTTGTTTTGACAGAGTTTCATGAGCTCTGTCAAACAAGATATAAAAGATTAAATGCTCTGTTCATGTCCAGAATACAAAAAGATTCCCAAATCCATGTTAATTGAATACTCCTGTTAATTGAATATTTCCCCATGGCAAAGTGGCTATTCAATTGACTGATTTCCTCTATTGCATTTATGGGTGACACTTTGGAATTTTTTTCTTAACCCCTACACACAGATGTGAAAGTACAAAATTTTCAGCCTGCAAAATTTTCCCCATAATTCTACTATGAATTTAACTGGTTGAGTGCTAGATTATTTTTGGAAGTTGAAATTTGTTCATATAGATTTGCATTATTAAAAATTATTGGAGAGTGCCTTAAGGCACTCTCCAATAATTTTTAATAATGCAAATCTATATGAACACAATTGTATTTGCTTATGACCGAATAGGAAATTTGTGTAAAGAATATGAAGACTTTAGTATGGTACCCTCATGTTTCTTGAAAGCCATGATAGTGGCTTCCAGCACTCAACCAGTTAAGCAGTTCAATCTTGTCTAGTAGAGATTCTACCATATTGTGAGGGAGGGAAGCGCACACAGAATTGCATCCAGATTGCGACCTGATCACAATCCAGTCACAATTCTCTGTCCATTTTCATCATCACTGTACAAATGTACTGTTATTCTGAAAGTACTTTGTATACAACTACATCAGAAGAATTCTGATAGGATTTTTATGCAATGTTTGGGGGTTATATAACTCAAAATCTTAAATCTGTGTCCAGGTTGATCAGTGGGGTCTATAGATGTGCATGTTTTGCTCGGCCACCAGTTTATTCCTCTGGAACTGTTTTGGTATTTTGTTTAGCTGTTTCAAATAAAAGGATACCTGGGTTATACAATTCTAGATTCTGACATTGCTCTCATGGATTCAGATGGGATCTGCAAATGTCCTTAAAGGTTTCATATTTTTGGTTAACCACTTTGTGAATTTATTGGAACCAATTTAGAGTTTTGATTGGCCTTTTCTGATAAAGTCTCTGTGGGAAATACAGATCAAAAACCTAAAAGTATATCAACCCTTAGGGACCTGAACAAATTTCTTGAGTACCGCTAGACCAGTAGCTAAGCAGTGACTTCTTGTCAAGTCTTGGCTGCCCATTTAGGCAGCCAAGACTTGACTAGAAACCACTGGCAAGGTAAGGCCTAAAAAAATTAAAAATCTGTTTCTCAGGCCCTCCCGCATGGTCCTTTTGGCTGCCTCATGCTCTCTTTTAATAACCAATTTAAACTTAGAAAAAATAAAAATTAAATGGTTTATGTCTGATATTTTACCCAAGTTGAAAAAATTGATGAATTTGTCCCTTGAGTGCAAGAAGGCTTTGCAATGCTTTAGCATTGCAAAGCCTTCTTGCACTCAAGGGATGAAATACACCACCACCCATGCTATTCTGTAGATTATGAGGCCTAAAACTTGAACCAAGAACATGAACTTTTGATGGCAAAGAAGTAATTACTGAAAGAAAAAATAAAATAAAAAACCACTCGCCCGCCCGCATGCAATTTTACAAATAATGGCCTGAGAAACAGAAGATCTACTTTGTGTGGCCTAATATGTCTATTTTCAGCAGGATTTCCTCATGAGGACATAAAAGTCGGAAATGGTCCTTTAAGGGTTATGATATATTATGGTCTGGAGATATGCATGAAGGTTTAAGATTTTTTTTGACCACCAGGTGATTTCACTGGAAGCACTTTTGTATTTTTAGCTGAACTTTGACGAAGTCAAATTTGAGTTATTGTCATGGCCCGTCGTCCGTCCGTCCGTCTGTCCATCTGGCCGTCTGTCTGTCTGTCCGTACGTCAACAATTGGCTATGGCTCGGGCTAGAGGTCGTATTTATGAACCAATCTTTACGAAACTTCTTGTGTACCTTTGTTATGACCCTGGGACGGGAACGAGTGTTTTTAGGTGTGGTCCGAAATTCAAGATGGCTGCCAGTGGCCATTTTGTACCGATGATGCAAAAATCAGTTTTTTGTACAGAACTTCTGTATGAAAGTTCTGATTTGAATAAAGTTTTGTATAAATGTTTAGTACCATGGGATACATCACATATAATACGGGTTTTTTTCTCGTGCGTAAATTATTCAAATTAGACTGACTTTGATTTATTTAGTGTTATTTTCAGAGCTGTAAGTGCCAAGCTGCTATGGCTCGGGCTAGAGGCCGTATTTATGAACCAATCTTTACGAAACTTCTTGGGTACCTTTGTTATGACCCTGGGACGGGAACGAGTGTTTTTGGGTGTGGTCCGAAATTCAAGATGGCTGCCAGTGGCCATTTTGTACCGATGATGCAAAAATCAGTTTTTTGTACAGAACTTCTGTATGAAAGTTCTGATTTGAATAAAGTTTTGTATAAATATATAGTACAATGGGATACATCACATATAATACAGGTTTTTTTCTCGTGCGTAAATTATGCAAATTAGACTAACTTTGATTTATTTAGTGTTACTTTCAGAGCTGTAAGTGCCAAGCTGCTATGGCTCGGGCTAGAGGCCGTATTTATGAACCAATCTTTTCGAAACTTCTTGGGTACCATTGTTATGACCGTGGGATGAGAACGAGTGTTTTTGGGTGCAGTCCCAAATTCCAGATGGCTGCCAGCAGCCATTTTGTACCGACGATGCCGAAATCTGTTTTTTGTACAGAACTTCCATATGAAAGCTCTGATTTGAATAATTTTTGTATGAATGTTTAGTACCATGGGATACATTACATATATTACAGGTTTTTTTCTTGTGCGTAAATTATGCAAATTAGGCTAACTTTGATTTATTTAGTGTTACTTTCAGCACTGTGAGTGCAAATCCCAATACGGCTCGGGCTAGAGGCCGTATTTATGAACCCATCTTCACGAAACTTCTTGGGTACCTTTGTTATCACTGTGGGACGAGAAGGAGTGTTTTTGGGTCCAGTCTGAAATTCAAGATGGCCGCTAGCAGCCATTTTGTTCAAAATTAAGTGCAATCAGATTTTTGCGCAGAACTTCCAAATGAAAGATCTGATTTGAATAAATTTTTGTATGAATGTTTAGTACCATGGGATACATTACATATAATACAGAGTTTTTCTCGTGAATAAATTATGCAAATTAGGGGTCCGGGTGGGACTTAGAAAATTTTGGACCAAAATCCGGAAATTAGTTTTTTTGGTTTTTTATGCGTTTTGGTCAATTTTAAGACAAAAAAAAAATAAATTTTTTTTACACTGAAAATTTGGGGTCCGGGGGGACTTAGAAAATTTTGGACCAAAATCCGGAAATTAGTTTTTTGTGTTTTGATGCATTTTGGACAATTTTAAGAAGAAGAAGAAAAAATTTTAGTCTGAAAATATTTTGTTTGGGACTGAAAATTTCCACACAAAAATAATAATCTACAATGATTGGTCTTAATCTGTAGTCCATTACAGTCACCTTGTAATTCTTTTATTATTGTTGACTGGGTCAAAACAAATACTAATTCCTGTCATATTCATTATTCAGTTGTCTTGGTCACAGCAAGTACTAATTCCTGTCATATCCAAGTTGAGCTACAGAGTCATTGACTCTTTCATTTTTTTATCATTTTCATTGAAAGGTTTTGAAGGTATTCAACCTGTCAATTAATAATATCTGTGATTTGATGTTACAGCTTTTTAGTGGTTCTACTCATTAGTGAGTCAAAAGTTATTAGAATTCAGGTAAAGTTGGAGGATCATTGGAAGAAAATAGTTTTACCTGTCACATGTGCCAAATACTTCTTTATAAATATTTTGAGTTCTTTCACTTTCCACATGTAGTATATGCATATTGTATAATACATGTAGGTACAAAGTTTTTTTTGTGTTTTTTCTTTATAAAGAACGCAACTATACACCTTTAGTTATACTTTCTGTTATATTTCAGATTAAAACTATTCTCAGTGGATTCATTATCAGAGGATATCTGGGAAAATGGACACTGCTCACCAAATCTGTTGGTATGATGTTAGCTGTATCAGCTGGGCTCAGTCTGGGCAAAGAAGGTCCCTTTGTGCATGTAGCCTGTTGCTGTGGCAACATTTTTTCTTATCTGTTTCCTAAATATGGAAGGAATGAAGCCAAAAAGAGAGAGGTATATTTTCCTTTATACAGAAAATATATTAGTGAAAACAGATGTCTTGGTTTTTAAATTTATAAACATTAGCAGGCCTGATAAGAGGTCAGGGAAGCTGGAGTAGTACAGTCAAGCACACTCAACTGGGCATCTCTTAACCCTTTACCTAACATGAAAAGCAGACGACACTTGCAAACCAAATTCTTGAATAACTAATGTTTTTCATTTTTTGTCTCAAAAACATAGGTTATGACCCCTCGTTGGAATGATCTCGATGAGCTCGTTCCAATGAGGGGTCATAACCTATGTTTTTGAGACAAAAAATGAAAAAATAATAAAAATAAATTGGTGATTTTTGAGAATAGCACTGGCCGTTTTGGCCGTCACGTTGGGTGAAGTGTTAACTGAATAACTCTGTAAATGGAATACAATGTCCAAACAAAAAAACAATTTACCACACCTTCAGTACAAATTTGTCCTGTTAATTGCATGTAGATTATAGAGTAAAGTGCTGTTAATTGAATAAAAAATCATGCAATATGTCAGTAATTTATCCTGACAATAATAGCCAAATTTCTCAAGTTTATAGGCCTATCTTGCTCAGAACATCCAATATAGTAATTTAATCTATTATATCTTGTTTAAAAGAGCTCCGTCAAATAAGATATAATTGAATACATGCTCACTTTAACTCAGAAATGCAGAAAGTAACCAAATCCCTGTTGATTGAATACTACTGTTAATTGAATAGTTTTCACTGGACAAATCGTAATTCAATTAACAGGGTTCCACTGTAACACCAGAGCCTGGGAATTTGGGTGGTATGACCCAAGACCAAGCCTGGAAATAAGCAGACTGTCTCTTGCCGAATGATGTCACCAGAGGGTGAATTTCGTGATGCTACCCTGCACAGCAGGGTAGCATTACTTAAATTACTCTCTATGAACCTTAATCAGAATCAAGGTCTCAAGCCTAAACAGAAAGCGGTACCCAGAGGATAAATTTGGGGGGGATTCAAGCACACTGCATGGGATAGCATCAGCAAATTCACCCTCTGGGGACCTCATTCTACAAATGACAGATTGCTTATTTCCAGGCTTGCCCAACACTAGCAACACAAATTTCCCGTTGAATTGGAATAAAGACTTCAGTCATTTACAGATGAAATTTGAAGGCCACATGGAAATGCCAATCTGTTATAGATATAATTTTATTTATTTCATTCAGGAATTTAAGAAATGGGGACTCTTGCAGTCCAAATTTGGAAATCTTCAGAATTGGACAGCAAGCATTATTCATGTCCATCATGTCCTTGATTATCCTTTCATACTCATCCTCTTGCAACTTCAAGACTCAGACTATATGTTCCACACCTTGACCTTGGTTATGTACGGTTGTTAATGTAAGGTTTGTAAATGATTGAGTTAACAACTGAGGTCATGTCAGTTATACAAGGCATAATTATGGTACTGAAATCATGGAAGCATAAGTAAACTCCTATAAAATTATTAGGTGCTCTCACAACTAATCAGTGGCGGAGCCAGGATTTAAAATTTGGGTGTGCACAGTGAATCTTTTTTTTTGGGGGGGGGGGGGGGTTGGATAGCAAATTTCAAAGTAAGTCCTAACATGATATGCTGAAGAAATATCCCGAAGGCTGAAGAAGACCTGACCAGGGGCAGGTGATATAGGACGGACGTCTGGGGGTCTCCCCCTGGAAAATTTTTTCAAAATTTTTATGCCTAGAGAGTGATTCTGAGACTATTCCTTGCCTGCTGAAAAGTTTTTTGAAGGAAATAACCTGTATTCTAATTTTGATAATTGGCTAATCTGCATGTTGAAGATTTCTCACTGTGTGTGTTCAGTTAGATCTATAGTAAAATCTGTCTGTCTGACATTGAGATAATAAATGATAAATGCTCCAGAAAATGCCACAGAACAGGGTCAATATTTAGGCCTATGCATGCAATTGCCCACTCAATTTTCATATAATATTTTTTATTGGGGCACAGTAATATTTTGAGCCCCACTCCTTCCCCCATAGCTCCACCATTGCAACAAATATGAACAGGCATTACTGTGAAAGGCAAGTGATAACATGCTAGCATCTCATTGTGAGTTCTTTGATGTGTGCAGTATAGAGAAGATCAGCATTTCCCCTCTTGATCACATGTAAGACTGCCCTCCCCCCACACTCCCCCCCCCCCCCAGCCCCCCCCCCCCCCCCCACCTCACGTAACCTTTGTTTCCAAAATAAATAAGATGTGGAACATTAGCAGTAAACAAGCTTTGTCAAATAATGGCTGACGTGAACTTGACTTCACCCTTTACCGAATGAATCGGCTGCCTAACATACTAACACCAAACAAGCAGGGTTGGCATTGGTTGAGTTCAAGTGCACCATCGACGTGCAGTATGCCTTAGTACACAATGCAACCTTGCCCCCACATGGGCAATGGGGTGAAGAGTTTTGCCCAAGGACACAAAGTGGTTGCTGCAGGTGGGATTCGAACCGAGGACCTCTTGGCTTACAGCCTGCACCTCTACCTACCGAGCCACTGCTGCCCCGGAAGTGTAGCAATATTTTTTAACTGTGGGTGACAAGTTCTGCTTTACTGGTAAAATAGTCTCAGTACTAAGTCCCTTAAATCCAAGTATATTCACTTCAATCTTTCCCGTCAAGTCTGAAGTTCAAAACGATTAACTCATACATACACAGACCGACACAAGTGTGTGAATGGGTTAATCGATAAGGCATGAGTGCCAGTGCGAAAGGATACATCGAGAGGCCGCAGACCTCAAGTTTTATCCTTCCACGATGGCACAAGTGCCATATCGATTAACCCAATCACACATGCATGTCGTTCTGTGTTTATTACATGCCTTCACATCTATAAAAGCAATTATTAAAAGGACACTCAGCAATTCATTTCATGACTTAACAACAAAAAGAACACATTTTATCGCCAACGAAATTTGCAAGGGGAACCTGTGTTACTATTTCATCCCCCAGGTTCCAATGTGTTCTATGTGCCTAGTGGTACATAGAACACACTGGAACTCAGAAGACAATTTTCAGCTATCACTAGTGATTCAAGTTTTAACTGCATTGCACAATTTGTAGAAAATTCCAGTGAAATTTCCATTCTATTTAAAAATAGTCTGTCAACTATATTCGTTCCACACATATGTGCAGAACAGATTTTCATTTTCCGCATGGTTTAGTGTTGCTGTAGATGGGGATTACATAGAAAAGGCATGTAATAAAAGATACAAGACATCAAGAAGAAGGACTGAAAACATTGTTGCTACTTTCTGAAAAGTTTTCAAGTTGTCATTTAATGTACGAAACATGGCAGAGGTGGCTTTAAAAATGGTTGGTGTGAAACATTGCAAATGTTAACAACTACCAAGCCATATCATTGCAAAAAAAGATGATTTTTTTTTTTTGGGGGGGGGGAGGTGGGGTGGGGTGGGGGGAGGGGAGAGGGGAAGGGTGATCCCAGAATTACACACCAATATCATCTCAACTATTGCTTAAAGAAGTCTCCAGTTTGTAAAACTTAAAGTGGCCTGAAGTATGTAAGACTCAAAGAGGTATGCATTCTGTAAAACTTGATGAATTGAAGAGTTCTCCAATCTGTAAGACTTGATGCATGGCAGTGAATTTCAATCAAGTGAGGTGGAACCAGTTTGGGTGGGGGGATAAACTGATAACCAATTCAAGTGGGGAGGGATAAACCAGGTGTGTGTGTGGAGGGGGGAGGCAGAAAAAACTAGTTTATACCCCCCACACAGCCCCCACCTGGGGGTGGAAGGTATACAGGGGGAGATACTGTAGCCTGGGATGAAAGTGCTCTGTAAAAAGCTAATTCTTTAAAAAATTGTGTGATTAAATCGAATAGAAAAAAGCAGGTGTTCTGAGGGCTGGTCCTGGTGGGGAGAAGATAAACCAGGCCAGCATAGGTATAAAGTATTGGTTGGACTCTGTACTGGTGATGTGATCATGATATAGGTATACTGCTTAGATGCTGAAAGTGACCTCGAACAGCAGTAAAATAGATGAATTAATAAGTTTGTTCTGGGTTCACACAATTTAACCAAATAAGAACCAGACCTTCAATTGTTTATTTGAGTATGTGCCAGTCAGACAAACTAAACATATGTCAAATCATTTCATACACTTAACTTTCTTTTAATGTAGTAGAACTCACATTTTGCTGTTTTTATGTAACCTTATGCTGAACAGGTCCACATCTTTTTTTCATTAAAAAACATCAAACTATATTGTTCTTTTTTCCCCCAAGTACTTTTGTTTGGTTAACCCTGTACCTAACACATACAATTTCAATTTCTTCTTGCAGTTATTTTATTCACAAATTTTTTTAAAAATTGAATCCTTAAGGGCTGGAGATTGTTACACCTTATAGCTACAGCTTGATAGTGTTATCCTGTGAGTTTGCAGTCGTTTCTAGGCTAGTCTTGGGTGCCTACACAGGCACCCAAGACTTGCATAGAAACAACTGCCATGGCACTTTGAATGTAACTTGCACATATACTCAAAGATTGCCTGTTGGGGCACCTGTTTTTTTATAGAAAAAAAATTGCGACATTGACGCCGTAGCTGCGACGGGTGGTGCAATCTCACAAAATTCTAAGTTCATCAAGGGCCATAACTCCAAGAAAAATATTTGGAACAACACATGCATTGAACAGTGGCTAGACATCAGTAAGATACACTTACATGCAAATATAAAGTCATTCCATCAAGTATTTCAATTATGCTGTTTATTCTTCGTGAACAACTTATTCTGCATATTTAGTGTGCTAGTGGATTGTATCCTTTTATCAAGCTACCAAGTTATTATTAATTAATGTTAATTTGTATTTTTATTGCTTGTCTCTTCACACTTTATCTTGTCTTTCCCCCGCGTGTGAACACGACCTTCGTGCTGTTTTCCGTCGGCGGGAAGCTTGATTATTTTGATATAATGCCTAAGACTATTCCTTGTACCTCTTGCTTGCAGGTGAAGCATGTGGACGACTCTCATGCCACATGTGTCACTTGCAACAATTGCACTCAGGCCCAATCATGTGGTATTTGTGGGGTTTGGTCCTCTAAATTCTGGGCTTCTGTGAACAAGATGGTTCTTTCCAGAGCTAGAACCCCTCGTTCTCGGGGTAAGGGTAGCTGTGCCGAAGCAGACATTTCTGCTGGTGCACGTGGTGACTCTGTCACACAGGATTCGGATCTGCCTTCTGTGGCGAGTTCCTCTGCAACTGTTGGCAGTGTTAGTTCAGTGATACCTGATGAGGAGACCGTGGTCTCTTTGTCTTCTGATGTCACTATTGAGGCGTCTGTTTTCGTTGAGAGCTTTTCTGAGGTCAACTCGGTGACCCTCTCCGATCTGCCTCCTACACCGTCGACCGTTGTTGAGGAAGTTGCTACTCCAGATCCTATTCTGTCTGATGGTGGCTCTTCCATCTCCTCTGGGGATGGTCTACAGTCTCGGGGGACCGAGGCTGTATCTGCTGGTGTGTCTGTGTGTTCTCAGCCTCCCCCAGCCTCGCAGCAGGGCTGTGCGGGTTTGCTGTCTGCTCCGTCTCATCTGGCTAGGTTTGCTCCTAGTCGGTTGAGCTGGCCGGTCGCTTCGGCAGCGATTCCTCGTCCCTCGAGTGAATCGTTTATCGTTCCACCTTCCCCTGCTAGTGTGCCGCTTAGCGGGATGGTGTTGGGACGTTGTCATCCAGGGCCTGCTGTTCGGCAGCGGTCAGTGACAGCCCCTGTTAGCTGTCACTCTCAGAACCTTCCTCCAGTGATTCCTCACTGTGCTCCGAGTCTGGGTGTCGATCGATGCTTGCCATCGGTCTCAGAGGATATGCAGTTGAGGCCGTCTGCTGCGCAGAGGCCATTGACAGGTTCCTGTCATTCTTGGGACTATCCTCCGGTGTCTTCTCACCGTGTCCTAGGTCCAGCTACCGATCGACGTGCGCCGTCGGTCTCTTTAGAGGATTTGCAGACAGGACCTTCTGTTTCGCAGAGGTCAATGATGGCCCCTGGGCGTCACAATCGGGACTATCCTGCGGTGTCTTTTCACCGTGTCCCTATTCTGTCTGCCGATCGACGTTCGACGTCGGTCTCTTCTGAGGATTTGGGTTCTTCTACCAGAAGGGTCCATTGGGAGGACACTCCGTCGGGCGATTCTGCTGTGACGGATTCTCAGGGTGACCTGCGCCAGGCCGTTTTGGCGCTCACCCGGTTGCTTTCTGGCAACCCTCAAGTTGGCCTCCCTGTGCCTCCTGAGGCACAACCTCCTTTGGTCGGTCGCTGAGATGTCTCGCCTGGCCCCTTGGATACTGCACAGTATTCACAGGAGGTTTCTGCTGGTCAGCCCGAGTTGGGCTACGTCTCCTCTGCTATGGAGGATGACGAGTATCTTGGTCGTTAGTCTTGGGGCAGGGTTTGGATTTCGTCTTTGGCTTATTGCCGGACGTTCAACCTTCTGACCAGCCTTCTGTGACCGTCCGGCCGCGGTCCACTGTGGAGCGCCGTAACCCTGTTGAGCCTTCTAGGTCCGGGGCTTTGCGTCCTCTGCAATCGGCTCAGGTTGTTGAGTCCTTCCAGGGCTCAGACGCCAAAATGCTTTCTAAGGCCCTCAAGGGTTCCTTCTTTTCTAGAGCTGATGCCTTTCTGCCTTCATCGCGGTTTCGTGTGTACGATTCCGTCTCTCCACCAGTCTTCCAAGGGATGACTACTGTGGATGAGGATTCTTCTTCCCTCGGGTTGACTAAGCCTAAGTCGGCAGTTCTCCCGATGTCAGTAGTTGAGTCTATGGTGGGCCTGTCCCGAGAGATGCTGGGTATGTTATCTCTCGCGGGCCATGTCGTCGCTGCTCTGGTTGAATATTTTCCACTAGGGGAGTTTGATGACGCTCAGGTGCCTTTTCGCATTTTGTCAAAGGCTCTTATGAACTTGACACACGCTCACGCCTGTAACACGGCTAATTTGGAGCTGGCACGCCGGGATGCGGTGTTGGATTCTTTACCATCCCTTCCTTCTGAGCAACGTGCTGTTCTGAGATCTGCCTCTTTGGTGGGACCTCAGTTGTTCCATGGTTCCGTGGAAGCTGTTCGTGGCGAAGTTCTTCGTCATTCGAAGGACCAGCTTTTCCTGAGACAGCTTGACCAACCTGCTGCTGCGGGTGGGGGTCGTTTCAGGCCCGCCAAGCGTGCTGCTGCGTCTGCCTCGTCGGCAACGTCGGCTACGCCTTCGGCTCCGTCTGCTCCTGCTCATAAGAAGCGCCGACGTGGCCAGGCTCGCTGGCAGCCTCAGGCTGGAAAGTCTCAGGACTCTGTCACTTCCCGAGGTGGTTTCTCCTCTCGGGGGCCTCGTCAAGGCCGCAAGTGAAGGTTCTCACCTCGATTCGAATCCAGTCGGGGGAAGGCTGTCGCTGTTTTACGACCGTTGGACAGAGATAACGTCGGACTCTTGGGTCCTCGACGTCATTCAATCCGGTCTGCGACTGGCCTTCCATCGGCACCCCAGTTTATCTCGAGTGCCCCTTCTGACTCAGGTCCCTTCCGATTCTCTGCGTTGGGACCTTCTGGTGCAGGAGATCGACAATCTCCTCACCAAAGAGGCAATCGAGGTGGTCAGGAACACCCTTTCACCGTGGTTTTACTGGAGACTTTTCTTGGTGCCGAAGAAAAACGGCCAATATCGTCCTGTCATCGATCTGAGTACCCTGAACGAGTACATTATAGCTCCTCATTTCAGTATGAAGACTTTCTGGTCGGTTCGACGTTTAGTTCATCAGGGCGATTTTGCAGCCAGTATCGACCTGAAGGATGCCTACTTCCATGTACCCATTCATCTGGCGTCACGGAAATACCTTCGGTTCTCGTTTCGGGATCGAGTTTTTCAATTCTGAGCTCTCCCGTTCGGTTTGAACCTGGCTCCTTGGGCCTTCACCCGACTGATGTCACAGGTGCTTGCTTTCAACCGCACTCAGTCGGCAGTGACTTCGTCAGCCTACCGAGACGACATCCACCATGATGCTGCTGTTCTGGAGTTCGATGTCCGGCAGTTTCTTTGCCTGCTAGCGTCGCTGGGTTTCAGAGTCAATCGCGAGAAGTCGGATCTTCTTCCTTCTCAGCGATTCCGTCATTTGGGGATGGATTTCGACACTCTTCACAATGTAGTGTCGGTCTCCCAGGCTCGGGCGACGATTCTTTCCGCCTTGACTCGGGACCTGCTTCAATCTTCCTCGGTCTCGGCCAGGACTTTCCTTCGGATGCTGGGCCTTTGCGGTTCGGTGACAGATCTCATTCCGCTCGGTCGCTTGTTTGTCCGACCTCTCCAACACTTCCTGTTGGATCATTGGCGTCCGAATGTAGATCCGCTGGACCTGGAACTCACTATTCCACGGTCTCTGTTTGTCACCTCCGCCCTTGGGCAGATATTCCCTGGCTTACACAGGGTGTTCCGTTAGATCTTCCTTTGGCCGATCGCATCCTTACTGCGGATGCCAGCGATCGGGGCTGGGGTGCGACGTTGGATCCTCTTGGTCTGTCTACTCACGGAGAGTGGGACAGCGAGCAAGTGGGCCTTCATATCAACCAGAAGGAGCTCCTTGCTCTTCTGTTGAGTTTTCGGCTTTGGATCCCTCATCTGTCGGACCATGTTGTCCTACTTCTTTTGGACAATTCGACAGTAGTGGCCTACATACGGAATCAAGGAGGCACACATTCGATTCCCATGTATCGGCTGTCTCGGGATCTTCTTCTGTTGGCGCGGGATGTGAACGCTCGGGTGTCCATTCGACACATTCCCGGGCGTCTCAACGTCCTAGCAGACTCCCTGTCCCGACGCGACAGTGTCCTTCCAACTGAATGGATGCTACATCGGTCGGTGTTTCAGGCGATTTGCGAGCAGTGGGGCCGTCCTCAGGTCGACCTTTTCGCTACTCGCTGGAATCATCAGGTAGAGACCTTTGTGCCCCCTTGTCCAGATCCTCTGGCATTTGCAGTAGACGCTCTGTCTCTGGACTGGACAGGTTGGATCGGCTATGCCTTTCCTCCTGCACCGATTCTTCCTCAAGTATTAGCGAAGATTCGAGCTTGCAGTTGCAGGATCATTCTGATCACACCCCTGTCTCCACAGAGGGTGTGGATCAATCTGCTGCGGCCTCTATTGGCCGATCGACCGATTCGTCTACCTCTACGTCGCGATCTTCTTTCACAGGGTCATCCCAGGAAGTATCACAACAACCTGGTGAGCCTGTCCCTTCACGCCTGTCTTTTATCAGGTCCAGTCTCCGACGTAGAGGTTTTTCAAGACGATCAGTGGAGTGCATTTCTGCATCGCGGCGACATTCCACTGGCATGACTTATGCTGCCAAATGGAAGGTTTTCTGCCGCTGGTGTTCAGATCACAATGTGAATTACCGTGATCCGTCAATCGCTCAAATTGCGGATTTTCTGGTTTTTCTTTTTGACTCCAAGGGCCTCCAGCCTATTACGATTAAGGGCTATCGGTCTATGCTGTCTGATACTTTCTCTTATGTGGGAAAGTGGTGCATCGGTCGTAATCTTTTTCTCTCCAAACTTCTTTGGCACTTTTCTTTGAAGAGGCCTCGAGTTTTGCGTCTTACACCCAAGTGGAACTTGGCATGGGTGTTGCACTGTTTGGAGGGGGCGCCATTCGAGCCTTTATCTGAGACCAACATGCGTTTTCTCACCTATAAGACGGTTTTTCTTCTAGCGTTTGCTTCTGCTCGTCGAGTCAGTGAGCTTCATGCGCTATCTGTTGATTCTGCCTTCTTCCGAAATGAGGCTAACAGTGTCACCTTCACTATTGATTGCTCTTTTCTGGCTAAGAATCAACTTCCTGATTCGGTTTCTCCTCCCATCTGCATTCAGGCTCTCCCTGCTGTAGATGGCCGGAGGCCTCTTCTTTGTCCTGTTCGTGCGATCAAGACTTACATTACTCGCACTCAGTTCATTAGGAGGGGTCGGAAGAGATTCTTTCTGTCTCTCATTCCTAAGAGGCAGTCTATCTCTTCCCATTCTATATCCAGGTGGATCTGTCTTGCAATCAAGCTGGCTTATTCTCGCTTGTCTGCGTCAGATCTTGTTTCGAACCGACTTAATGCTCATGAGGTTCATGCCATTTCTACATCCTGGGCATTCTCCAATTCTGTTTCGCTCCGGGATGTTATGAATGTGGCTTACTGGCGGAATGCTTCTACCTTCTCCTCCTTTTATCTCCGCCACCTTCAGCAGCAATCTGAGGACCTTTATTCTTTAGGCCCTCTCGTTGCTGCTCAGGCTGTTGTGCACCCTCGTTAAAATTGTTTTGTCGAGGTTGTGCTTCACTCAACCTTGTTCTTTTCAGGTGCCTTCTCTCTATCTTCATTACAGGTTTTCGTTTTTGTTCTCTGCCATCCTTGCTTTCGTTCTGCTACACTTGTTGGTATTGGTTATGTGATTCACCTCCTCCTATTGTTTATTCAGCCAATTGTAAACAATTGTGAGTAGGTTGAAAAGAAATTAAAATTTTTTAGTAAATTTTGTTTCTTAACATACCTACCACAATTGTTTACCGGAGGCCCACCCTCCTTGGGGATATCTTTGATATCGATGCCTCCCCGCTAAATCACAAACTTCTCGTTGGCGGAAATACGTAACTGACGTCACGGTTGTTGCGCATGCGCTCGGTAAACGCAAGAGGTGTGCAGAGAGAGTACCTGTAATTTTGAGCGCTCGTCTTGCTCGACCCTTTTTTCGATCTTTTTCGTGCTTTTGCACTCTAGTACTTTTCCAACTCGTTTGGAAAAGATTCTAAAAGCTTGAGTTAGTTCCGAAGTAGGGCTTGCACTTATGTTACAGCCAATTGTAAACAATTGTGGTAGGTATGTTAAGAAACAAAATTTACTAAAAAATTTTCATTTCTCCTTATATGCTTTCAAATTATTCATAGCTCATGACTTCTCACTGGAACCAGCTCAATGAGCTTGATCCAGGGACAGTTCAAAAGCTATATTTGAAGCAAAATTACAAAAATAATTTCAATTACAATTCTTATGTGTAGCACTGGAGAAGTCAAGTTGATTGTTATAGGATGGGTTAATAAACCCTTTACCTAATGAATTTGCTAACTGTTGCCAGCTCTGTTCACACAATATCAAGGGCCTGGGCATGGGTCCTGAGTTACCAATAGCCCACAGCCTTTATACATACAGCAGCTTAGCATTGATTTCTAGTCAAGTCTTGGCTGCCTGTTAAGGCAGTCCAGACTTGACTAGAAGCCACTTCATAGATAATTTGTCTCTAATCAGTAGGGCTCTCCATCGCTTTCGACCAAATATTTTTTATCACTACCCGTCTTGTAACCTTTGTAGAAAAGATCACGTAGTTTTGACACGATGTCATATTGGTCATATAAGACTAACACATTCCTTTTTGTTAGAGGGTAATATATGACCAGAATGTGTTCCGTGTCAGCAGGTGTTGTCAGTGGGACACATTCTTTTACATTGTACTGATTTTAATCATGTTAGAGGGCAGTATTTTACAGTTGGATCTCTGAGAGATTTATTTTATCTTACGAGCCTGCACAAAATTCTCTCTTTTTTGAAAGATATCAACCTTTTTAATAAATTTTAAAATGTTTTTATTCTTTTAAATTCTCATCCAATTATGTCTATTGTACAGGTTGATTTAAACAGCTTTTTTGAACAACTGCACTCATTTTCTCATTACTGTGTTCACTCCTTAGTTTTATCCTCATGTTTCGTATTTCATCGTCTCGTTTTAATTACTTCATGGAAAATAATGATCTATTTTACAATTCATACTTTTCATTGCCACAATATAACCTAAGTTGCTGATGTGGTGTAAAGCACCAATAAATTGATAAATAAATCAGTAGGACTTATGATGGCATGTTAAGGACACCTGCTCTGAAGTCAAAAAATAGATAAATAAATCAGTAGCACTTCCTTATGATGGCATGTAAAGGAACCTGCTCTGAAGTCAAAAAAGTCGGAAATTGGCCTGTAAGGGTTAAGATGCAATATTGAAGCTTTTATGATCATCAGTGTGTTTGTTATGTGTTTTACATTTTTTTAGCTCAACTTGACAAAGTTAAGCTGAGCTATTGCCATCACTTCTCGTCCGTCGGCGTACGTACGTACATATGTTAGTACGTACGTCCACAATTTCCTTTGGCACACCTCACAGGTCGCATTTATAATCAGATCACTTTGAAACTTGGTATGCTTGTTTGGGCTGACCTCTAGATGGGAGCTATCGATTTTTTTCAATTTCTGTCCAAAAATGTTGCCGCGGCCAATGTTCTTAGAACTTAGTTTAGTCAGACCACAATATTTCCCTTTGGCACACCCTACAGGGCACATTTATGATTGGATTGCTTTGAAACCTGGTATGCTAGTTTAGGGTGACCTCTAGATGGGAGCTATCGATTTTCATCAATTTCCGTCAAAAAATGTTGCCACGGCCAACGTTCTTAGAACTTTGTTTAGTCAGACCTCAATATTTCCCTTTGGCACACCCTACAGGGCACATTTATGATTGGATTGCTTTGAAACCTGGTATGCTTGTTTGGGTAGACCTCTAGATGGGAGCTATCGATTTTCTTCAATTTCCGTCAAAAAATTTTGCTGTGGCCAACGATCTTAGAACTTAGTTTTGTCAAAAGACCTCAATATTTCCCTTTGGCACACCCTACAGGGCACATTTATGATCGGATTGCTTTGAAACCTGGCATGCTTGTTTGGGGTGACCTCTAGATGGGAGCTATCGATTTTTTAGCTCACCTGACTTTCAGTCAGGAGAGCTATAGTGATCACTCACCGTCCGTCGTCCGTCGTCCGTGAACATGGTGTTTGCGTCTTCTCCTCCCAAACCGCTGAACCAATTTAATTGATATTTGAGATAATAGTTTGTTATGACATCGCAATTTGATTTTGTTCAAATCAAGTTGCCCCGCCTGTGGGTAGGGCCACACCCAAAAAGTGTGCTGAAATCTTAAAAAATCTTCTTCTCATGAACCAGCAGTAGCAGAGACTTGATATTTGGTGTGCAGCTTCCTTTTGAGGTGTAGACTCAGATTTGTTCAAGAGAAGTTTGTGGGGCTATACTTGGCGTCGTTATGGGAGGGGCAAAATTTTTTGCCCCACCCAAAATTTCTATTTTCCAAACCGAGAGGCTGATTTGAACCAAATTTTATGTGAGGGCTTATTGGGTCATAAGTAACTAATTTATGCTGATTTTTTTTTTCCCGTAGCCCCATGGGAACTGCAGGAGCTAAAAATAGAAAAAAATTAAAACGCCCATATCTCCAAAACTGCACGGCACCGAGAATTTTTATTTGGTGTGAAGCTTCCTTAGGACCAACAGAAAGAATTGGTAAAAAAAAATTGCCATCGGTTTTATCGTAGGGTACAGTTTCGGGACATTGAAAAAGTGCTGAGTCAGCACTTTTTAACACTGTAGGCAATGGGAAAAACATTAAAAAATCTTCTTCTCCAGATCCAGGAGGCAGAATCTTTTGATATTTGGTATGCAACATTGGAGGGTGGATCTGATTCAGGTTTGTTCAAATCGGCCCCCTGGGTTCATATTTGGGCTCAGTATAGGAGCCCGATTTCGAACTTAGTGCATTTCAGGCAAATTTCTTAAAAAATCTTCTTCTCCAGATCCAGCAGGCAGAATCTTTTGATATTTGGTATGCAACATTGTGGGGTGGATCTGATTCAAGTTTGTTCAAATCGTCCCCCTGGGTTTATATTTGGGCTCAGTATAGGAGCCCAAATTTGAACTTACTGCATTTCAGGCAAATTTCTTTGAAAATCTTCTTCTCCAGATCCAGCAGGCAGAATCTTTTGATATTTGGTATGCAACATTGTGGGGTGGATCTGATTCAAGTTTGTTCAAATCGGTCCCTTGGGTTTATATTTGGGCTCTGTATAGGAGCCCAAATTCGAACTTAGTGCATTTCAGGCAAATTTCTTTGAAAATCTTCTTCTCAAGATCCAGCAGGCAGAATCTTTTGATATTGGGTATGCAACATTGTGGGGTGGATCTGATTCAAGTTTGTTCAAATCGGCCCCTTGGGTTTATATTTGGGCTCAGTATAGGAGCCAAAATTTGAACTTAGTGCATTTCAGGCAAATTTCTTAAAAAATCTTCTTCTCCAGATCCAGCAGACAGAATCTTTTGATATTTGGTATGCAACATTGTGGGGTGGATCTGATTCTATTTTGTTCAAATCGGCTCCCTAGATTCATATTTGGGCTCACTATAGAAGCTCGAATTTGAACTTAGTGCATTTCAGGCAAATTTCTTCAAAAATCTTCTTCTCCAGATCCTGCAGGCAGAATCTTTTGATATTTGGTATGCAACATTGTGGGGTGGATCTGATTCCAGTTTGTTCAAATCGGCCACCTGGATTCATATTTGGGCTCACTATAGAAGCCCAAATTCGAACTTAGTGCATTTCAGGCAAATTTCTTTGAAAATCTTCTTCTCAAGATCCAGCAGGCAGAATCTTTTGATATTTGGTATGCAGCAACCTTAGGGGGGTGAGATTCAAGTTTGTTCAAGCCATGTCCCTAGGTCCATATTTGGGCTCAATGTGGGAGCTTGAATTGTAACTTTGTTCGAAATGAGGAATTTTCTTAAAAAATCTTCTTCTTCAGATCCAGCAGTCGGAATGGTTTGATATGTGGTGAGTAGCATCCTTGGGGGGGAGGGGGGATTCAAGTGTGTTAAAGCCAAGTCCATGGGTCCATATTTGGGCTCCCTGTGGGAATTTTTCATTAAAAATCTTCTTCTTCAGATTCAGCAGTTGGAATGTTTTGATATTTGGCATGGAGCAACCTTAGGGGGGTGAGATTCAACTTTGTTCAAGCCAAGTCCCTTGGTTCATATTTAGGCTCACTATGGGAGCCTGAATGACAACTTAGTTCAAAATGAGGATTTTTATTTAAAAATCTTCAGATCCAGCAGATGAATGCTTTTGATATTTTTTATGCAGCATCCTTAGGGGGGTAAGATTCAAGTTTGTTCAAGCCATGTCCCTAGGTCCATATTTGGGCTGCTTGTGGGAGCTCGAATTGTAACTTGGTTCAAAATGAGGAATTTTCTTTAAAAATCTTTTTCTTCAGATCCAGCAGTCGGAATGTTTTGATATTTGGTGTGCAGAATCCTTAGGGGTGTGAGATTCAGGTTTGTTAAAGCCAAGTCCCTGGGTTCATATATGGGCTTCCTGTGGGAGCCCGAATTATGACTTAGTTCAGTATGAGGAATATTCTTTAAAAATCTTTTTTTAGATCCACTGGTCAGAATATTTGGATATTTGGTTTCAGCTTTTCTTAGGAGGAGCAGATGCAACTTGTGGAAATCAATTCTCTGGGTTGCTATTTAGGCTACCATGTCAGGTGAGCGCCCTCAGGCCCCCTGGGGCCTCTTGTTTCAATTTCCGTTAAAAAATGTTGCCGCGGACAACGTTCTTAGAACTTAGTTTAGTCAAACCACAATATTTCCCTTTGGCACACCCTACAGGGCACATTTATGATTGGATTGCTTTGAAACCTGGTATGCTTGTTTAGGGTGACCGCTAGATGGGAGCTATCGATTTTCTTCAATTTCCGTCAAAAAATGTTGCCACGGCCAACGTTCTTAGAACTTAGTTTAGTCAGACCACAATATTTCCCTTTGGCACACCCTACATGGCACATTTATGCTTGGATTGCTTTGAAACCTGGTATGCTTGTTTAGGGTGACCTCTAGATGGGAGCTATCGATTTTCTTCAATTTCCATCACAAAATGTTGCCACGGCCAACGTTCTTAGAACTTAATTTAGTCAGACCACAATATTTCCCTTTGGCACACTCTACAGGGCAGATTTATGATCAGATTGGTTTGAAACCTGGCATGCTTGTTTGGGTTGACCTCTTGATGGGAGCTATCGATTTTCTTCCATTTCCATCAAAAAATGTTACCACGGCCAATGTTCTTAAAACTTAGTTTAGTCATACTTTACCTGTACATTTGTTACAGGCTACGGTCAGTATTAATGTACAGACCTTTACAACACTTTACATGTACCTTTGTTATCAGGTCATTGCCAAGATGTGTGTCATTGCTGTGTCACATACAATACATGTACATGTCTAACACAAGTTGAGCTACAGTGTCATTGACACTTTCATTTAAAGTTTAAAACATTTAATGGCCGCCATTGTAAAGAGTCATTGGAACGCTTGATAAATCTTCTTTAAAATTTCCAACATTTTTAAAATGTGCCAATTTGAATTCTACAAAACTTTAAAATTGCACTCATGTTTCCATAAAGCACTGAATTGATTCACTGATGCTTTTATTTCAGATTTTGTCAGCAGCTTCTGCAGCTGGTGTCAGCGTTGCATTTGGTGCACCCATAGGAGGTGTGCTCTTCAGTTTGGAAGAGGTATTTAGTTGATTTTTTTAGCTATAGTAAATGTCTATGAAATGTCCTACCATTTCTTTTTCTCATTTTTAGCTTAACTTGACAAAGTTATATTAATATTTATAAGCTCAAAGTTCACAATGACAGTGTTGATGGAACTGTTGATCCACCTGGCTCCAGGCTTTATCTCTTTCTCTGATGGATAGAATAAATAAAACAAATACTCCCTAAAATGATTTTGGGAGTAATTTTCACATTCTAATAATTTTCAACTTTCAAATTGCTGGTACAGTAAAACCTGTCTTGAGAGACCACTGTCTTGAGAGACCACCTGTCTTGAGAGACCACATCTACCAGGCACCGATTGGTTTTACTCTATAATGGACCTGGTATGGGAGACCACCTGTCTTGAGAGACCACTGTAACCTGGTACCAACTTGTATTTTTATGCCATAATGGACCAGTCTTGAGAGACCGCCCCTTTGAAGACTGAAACCATGACAAAAACTTTTTACCTGTTCTGGAATTGTAAAATCCATTGTGGTTGTACTAACATAATTAAAAGTATAAAAAGCTCTTAATTGGGTTTCAATTGCTATTCAGTTACATAACTCATTAAAGATTGAGATGTTTTTATAAGACCTCTGTGAAAAGATTAAGATTATTGCTGAATAAACTATTTCATATATACCTGAAATGTGACAGATAGGATTATAAAAATAAATTTGTGTTGAAAATCTTCAGTGAAGATTTTCAACACTAATTTATTTTTATAATTTTTATGTGTACCCATACTATGTATGGTACACATAATGCCATCATCCGGGGTGGCCATCCGTCGTTTGTCCATCCTTTGTCCATCTGTCTGTCCGTCTGTCCGTCCGGCGTCCGTAACCATTTCTTTGTCATTCGATAACTTGAAAAATATTGCTTGGATTGTCAAGTTACTTTATATTTGTGTTCAGGTTACTGATGTGCCAAGCTGTATAGTTTTTGGTGTAAATCTGATAATTTGATCCTGAGATATTAACCCTTTATCCTTCAAATTGAAAATTCCTCCAATCCCTTTGGCATTCGATAACTTGAAAAATATTGCTTGGATTGTCAAGTTACTTTATATTTGTGCTCAGGTTACTGATGTGCCGAGCTGTATAGTTTTTGGTGTAAATCTGATAATTTGATCTTGAGATATTAACCCTTTATCCTTCAAATTGAAAATTCCTCCAATCCCTTTGGCATTTGATAACTTGAAAAATATTTATGTGTACCCATACTATGTATGGTACACATAATGCCGTCATCCGGGGTGGCCATCCGTCGTTCGTCCATCCTTTGTCCGTCTGTCCATCTGTCTGTCTGTCCGTCTGTCCATCCGGCATCCGTATCCATTTCTTTGTCATTCGATAACTTGAAAAATATTGCTTGAATTGTCAAGTTACTTTATATTTGTGTTCAGGTTACTGATGTGCCGAGCTGTATAGTTTTTGGTGTAAATCTGATAATTTGATCCTGAGATATTAACCCTTTATCCTTCAAATTGGAAATTCCTCCCCCCATCCCTTTGGCATTCGATAACTTGAAAAATATTGCTTGGATTGTCTAGTTACTTTATATTTGTGTTCAGGTTACTGATTTGCCGAGCTGTATAGTTTTTGGTGTAAATCTGATGATTTGATTCCGAGATATTAACCCTTTATCCTTCAAATTGAAAATTCCTCCAATCCCATTGGCATTCGATAACTTGTAAAATATTGCTTGGATTGTCAAGTTACTTTATATTTGAGTTCAGGTTACTGATGTGCCGAGCTGTATAGTTTTTTTTGTTTGTCCGTCTGTCCGTCCGTCCGTCCGTCGGTCTGTCCATCCGGCATCCGTATCCATTTCTTTGTCATTCGATAACTTGAAAAATATTGCTTGGCTTGTCAAGTTACTTTATATTTGTGTTCCGGTTACTGATGTGCCGAGCTGTATAGTTTTTGGTGTAAATCTGATAATCTGATCCTGAGATATTAACCCTTTATCCTTCAAATTGAAAATTCCTCCAATCCTTTTGGCATTCGATAACTTGAAAAATATTGCTTGGATTGTCAAATTACGTTATATTTGTGTTCAGGTTACTGATGTGCCAAGCTGTATAGTTTTTGGTGTAAATCTGATAATTTGTTTCTGAGATATGAACCCTTTATCCTTCAAATTGAAAATTCCTCCAATCCATTTGGCATTCGATAACTTGAAAAATGTTGCTTGGATTGTCTAGTTACTTTATATTTGTGTTCAGGTTACTGATTTGCTGAGCTGTATAGTTTTTGGTGTAAATCTGATGATTTGATCCCGAGATATTAACCCTTTATCCTTCAAATTGAAAATTCCTCCAATCCCTTTGGCATTTGATAACTTGAAAAATATTGCTTGGATTGTCAAGTTACTTTATATTTGTGTTCATGTTACTGATGTGCTGAGCTGTATAGTTTTTTTTGTTTGTCCGTCTGTCCATCCGTCCGTCGGTCTGTCCATCCAGCATCCGTATCCATTTCTTTGTCATTCGATAACTTGAAAAATATTGCTTGGCTTGTCAAGTTACTTTATATTTGTGTTCAGGTTACTGATGTGCCGAACTGTATAGTTTTTGGTGTACATCTGATAATTTGATCCTGAGATATTAACCCTTTATCCTTCAAATTGAAAATTCCTCCACTCCCTTTGGCATTCGATAACTTGAAAAATATTGCTTGGATTGTCAAGTTACTTTATATTTGTGTTCAGGTTACTGATGTGCCGAGCTGTATAGTTTTTTTTGTTTGTCCGTCTGTCCGTCCGTCCGTCCGTCCGTCCGTCCATCCGTCCGTCCGTCGGTCTGTCCATCCGGCATCTGTATCCATTTCTTTGTCATTCGATAACTTCAAAAATATTGCTTGGATTGCCAAGTTGCTTTATATTTGTGTTCAGGTTACTGATGTGCTGAGCTGTATAGTTTTTGGTGTAAATGTGATAATTTGATCCTGATATATTAACCCGTTATCCTTCAAATTGAAAATTCCTCCAATCCCTTTGGCATTCGATAACTTGAAAAATTTTGCTTGGATTGTCAAGTTACTTTATATTTGTGTTCAGGTTACTGATGTGCCAAGCTGTATAGTTTTTGGTGTAAATCTGATGATTTGATCTCGAGATATTAACCCTTTATCCTTCAAATTGAAAATTCCTCTAATCCCTTTGGCATTCAATAACTTGTAAAATATTGCTTGGATTGTCAAGTTACTTTATATTTGTGTTCAGGTTACTGATGTGCCGAGCTGTATAGTTTTTTTTGTTTGTCCATCTGTCCATCCGTCCGTCGGTCTGTCCATCCGGCGTCCGTATCCATTTCTTTGTCATTCGATAACTTGAAAAATATTGCTTGGCTTGTCAAGTTACTTTAAATTTGTGTTCCGGTTACTGATATGCCGAGCTGTATAGTTTTTGGTGTAAATCTGATAATTTGATCCTGAGATATTAACCCTTTATCCTTCAAATTGAAAATTCCTCCAATCCTTTTGGCATTCGATAACTTGAAAAATATTGCTTGGATTGTCAAGTTACATTATAATTGTGTTCAGGTTTCTGATGTGCCAAGCTGTATAGTTTTTTTTGTTTGTCCGTCTGTCTGTCCGTCCGTCTGTCTAGGCGTCGGTCTGTCCATCCCGCATCTGTATCCATTTCTTTGTCATTTGATAACTTGAAAAATATTGCTTGGATTGTCAAGTTGCTTTATATTTGTGTTCAGGTTACTGATGTGCCGAGCTATATAGTTTTTGGTGTAAATCTGAGAATTTGATCCTGAGATATTAACCCTTTATCCTTCAAATTAAAAATTCCTCCAATCCCTTTGGCATTCGATAACTTGAAAAATATTGCTTGGATTGTCAAGTTACTTTATATTTGTGTTCAGGTTACTGATGTGCCGAGCTGTATAGTTTTTGGTGTAAATCTGTAATTTTGATTCGGAGATATTAACCCTTTATTCATCAAATTGGAAATTCCTCCAATCCCTTTGGCATTCAATAACTTGAAAAATATTGCTTGAATTGTCAAGTTACTTTATATTTGTGTTCAGGTTACTGATGAGCCGAGCTGTATAGTTTTTGGTGTAAATCTGATAATTTGATCCTGAGATATTAACCCTTTATCCTTCAAATTGAAAATTCCTCCAATCCCTTTGGCATTTGATAACTTGAAAAATATTGCTTGGATTGTCAAGTTACTTTATATTTGTATTCAGGTTACTGATGTGCTGAGCTGTATAGTTTTTGGTGTAAATCTGTTATTTTGACCCTGAGATATTAACCCTTTATCCTTCAAATTGAAAATTCCTCCAATCCCTTTGGCATGAGATAACTTGAAAAATATCAATCCGATTGTCATGTTACTTCATATATATGTTCAGGTTACTGATGTGCTGTGCTCTATAGTTTTTTTTATGTAAACCTGATAATTTGGTCCGGAGATATTAACCCTTTATCCATCAAATTAGACACTCCTCCAATCCATTTCTATTTGTACCCATACCATGTATGGTGTTATTATGTCGGCATCCGTGGTGGCCCTCCATCATACAGCTTTCTACTAGTTGCACGTATGGGTACACATCTGACGATTTCATCGGCCCATTTTTATAACAGTCCATTTCAATTTGTTACAAAAACTTCATAAAAAAGAACAACTACAAAGTAATTACAAAAATCCATTCTTCTCCATTTCTGAACTTTGTGGTTGGTTATTCACTGACTTGAGAAAACCTGAAACCTGTTATGAGAGACCACCTGTCTTGAGAGACCAATTTTGTGTGGCCCAAAGGGCGGTCTCTCAAGACAGGTTCTACTGTATGGGTAAACTGGCACAACTAAGAATACTTGAAGTGATCACTGGTTGAATGTCTCTGCAACTTATAATATTATAGACTACTGAGTAGTTTTCAACCAAGGAGAGCCTTGAAAAAATTAAGGAGAGCTACAAACGGCTCGCCTCCATTTTTCAAAACGCCAAGCCTGATATTCAGTACTGATTTATATGGTCTCTTCTAAATCAAAAGAAGATTAATGGCTGACTTTTTTTACCATTGCCAAATTGCCTGTCCCACAAAAATGTTGATTATTCAAGAAGTCTTTCTAGTATGCTGACAATTTATTGTTTAAATGTAGTTTTAAACTTATGGATTTTACAAGGATTAGCAAGAAAGTTCAACTTTATTAACTCATAAAGACTGAAATTTATTCACAAATTCTACCATGTTACAACCTGTAAGTCCTGTGACATGGCAGTTAGGTGCATCTGTCCAAGTGTTGGCTGCATAAGCACCCAGCACATGGCCAGAAACTACTTCAGGGTGCTATAACTGTTGTCTTAAGACTAACTGAAGGTTGCTTGTTAGGGCATCTTTTTCAAGGCCGAAAAGGTTGTCAAAATCAGAGTCAAGTGTTAATGCCTCTCCCTGGCACAATGGCACACATTTTTAGCTCAACTTGACAAAGTCAAGCTGAGCTATTGCCATCACTTCTCGTCCGTCGGCGTACGTACGTACGTACATATGTACGTACGTACGTACATATGTACGTACGTACGTATGTTAGTACGTTAGTACGT
This sequence comes from Pictodentalium vernedei, assembly GCA_031216915.1. Classification (NCBI taxonomy): domain Eukaryota; kingdom Metazoa; phylum Mollusca; class Scaphopoda; order Dentaliida; family Dentaliidae; genus Pictodentalium; species Pictodentalium vernedei. The sequence continues at coordinate 143,525,390 of CM062297.1, read as the reverse complement.
ACGTCCACAGTTTCCTTTGGCACACCTCACAGGTTGCATTTATGATCAGATTACTTTGAAACTTCTTATGCTTGTTTGGGGTGACCTCTAGATGGGAGCTATCAATTTTCTTCAATTTCCGTCAAAAAATGTTGCCGCGGCCAACGTTCTTAGAACTTAGTTTAGTCAAACCACAATATTTCCCTTTGGCACACCCTACAGGGCACATTTATGATTTGATTGCTTTGAAACCTGATACGCTTATTTAGGGTGACCTCTAGATGGGAGCTATCGATTTTCTTCAATTTCCGGCAAAAAATGTTGCCACGGCCAATGTTCGTAGAACTTAGATTAGTCAGACCTCAATATTTCCCTTTGGCACACCCTACAGGGTACATTTACGATCAGATTGCTTTGAAACCTGGTATGCTTGTTTGGGGAGACCTCTAGATGGGAGCTATCGATTTTCTTCAATTTCTGTCAAAAAATGTTGCCGCGGCCAATGTTCTTAGAACTTAGTTTAGTCAGAAGACTCAATGTTTCCCTTTGGCACACCCTACAGGGTACATTTATGATCGGATTGCTTTGAAACCTGGCATGCTTCTTTGGGGTGACCTCTAGATGGGAGCTATCGATTTTCTTCAATTTCTGTCAAAAAATGTTGCCGCGGCCAATGTTCTTAGAACTTAGTTTAGTCAGAAGACTCAGTGTTTCCCTTTGGCACACCCTACAGGGTACATTTATGATCGGATTGCTTTGAAACCCGGCATGCTTGTTTGGGGTGACCTCTAGATGGGAGCTATCGATTTTCTTCAATTTCTGTCAAAAAATGTTGCTGCGGCCAACGTTCTTAGAACTTTGTTTAGTCAAACCACAATATTTCCCTTTGGCACACCCTACAGGGCACATTTATGATTTGAGTGCGTTGAAACCTGGTATGCTTATTTAGGGTGACCTCTAGATGGGAGCTATCGATTTTCTTTAATTTCCGGCAAAAAATGTTGCCACGGCCAACGTTCGTAGAACTTAGTTCAGTCAGACCTCAATATTTCCCTTTGGCACACCCTACAGGGCCCATTTATAATCAGATTGCTTTGAAACCTGGTATGCTTGTTTGGGGAGACCTCTAGATGGGAGCTATCGATTTTCTTCAATTTCTGTCAAAAAATGTTGCCGCGGCCAACGTTCTTAGAACTTAGTTTAGTCAGAAGACTCAATATTTCCCTTTGGCACACCCTACAGGGTACATTTATGATCGGATTGCTTTGAAACCTGGCATGCTTGTTTGTGGTGACATCTAGATGGGAGCTATCGATTTTCTTCAATTTCCGTCAAAAAATGTTGCCGCGGCCAACGTTTTTAGAACTCAGTTTAGTCAGACCACAATATTTCCCTTTGGCACACCCTACAGGGCATATTTATGATTTGATTGCTTTGAAACCAGGTATGCTTGTTTGGGGAGACCTCTAGATGGGAGCTATCGATTTTCTTCAATTTCCGTCAAAAAATGTTGCCGTGGCCAACGTTCTTAGAACTTGGTTTAGTCAGAAGACTCGATATTTCCCTTTGGCACACCCTACAGGGCACATTTATGATCGGATTGCTTTGAAACCTTTCATGCTTGTTTGGGGTGACCTCTAGATGGGAGCTATCGATTTTCTTCACTTTCCATCAAAAGATGTTGCCGCAGCCAACATTCTTAGAACTTAGTTTAGTCAGAGCACAATATTTCCCTTTGGCTCACCCTACAGGGCTCATTTATGATTAGATTGCTTTGAAACTTGGTATGCTTATTTAGGGTGACCTCTAGATGGGAGCTATCGATTTTCTTCCATTTCCATCAAAAAATGTTGCCACGGCAACGTTCTTAGAATTTAGTCTAGTCAGACCACAATATTTCCCTTTTGTACTCCCTACAGGGCACATTTATGATCGGATTGCTTTGAAACCTGGCATGCTTGTTTGGGGAGGCCTCTAGATGGGAGCTATCGATTTTCTTCGGTTTCTGTCAAAAAATGTTGGTCCCAATGATCTTCAATTTTGCCATTTCATTTATAACTTACCAAGTTCAAGTTTGTCAAGTTGAGCTACAGTGTCATTGACACTTTCATTTTTTATGGGATAGCCCCTAAAACCGCAATTTGTGACCTCACACTTCTTGAATGATAAAGAGATCTTCTTCAACCTGATCAGTGTGTGTTGGTCTCTTCACATTGGACAGCAGAAAATTTAATAATTTTTGTATTGCACATGTTTAGTGAGTATGCAGGGAGAAGTTTAACTGAATTAGTCTGCATGTGTGTTCATTTGTTTATTGAAAATGGCAGACATTTATGCCATCTTTAGGAATGCCAACACCCCAGTGAGGTGCATATCCTATTGTGGTATTGCAGGAGAGGGCATATGCATTGCTTCATGTTGCTCTATTTTCTTGTTTAAACAAGGTTCTATTTTATTGTGCACAAATCAAAACACAGGGCTGTTGTCATTGTGGATTTGCTGGATTAAAACAGTGTCTTTGTCAGTGGATTTTCAATTGTACCTAAACAGTTGATTTCGGAGAGAGCTTGATGTTGCTATGCATATTAACCGTTAGCACACTGATGTCAAAATACCAAAATTTTAAATAGCTATTTTTCCCATATTGCAACTTGGAATTTAACAAATACAATCTCGTTTGACAAAGTTTATTGAGCTCTGTCAAACAAGATTGAATTGTTTAAATTCCTAGTTGCATTATGGGGAAATATTGTGGCTTGGATTTTGAAATTTTGACATCACTGTACAGGGGGTTGCATCTGGTCAGCAGTATTAGAGTTATTGACATAATTAATATGACCAAAAAAAAAACTGTGACCTCAATATATGTACAAATTAAAGTATTTGGTCATTTGTGATCAAGTGCGGTTTTGAAAATCTCCTTTTTTAGCTCACCTGATTGAAAGTCAGGGTGAGCTTTCTTATCACTCTTCGTGCATCTGTCGTCCATCGTCTGTCACTGTCGACCTGCGTGAAGGTGGTGTTTGAGCCTCTTTCTCCTAAACCACTGGCCACATTTTAATTAAATTTCATGTAAGTAGTGGTTATATAGGGGCATTTGGCTTTTTCTTCAAATTGGATTTCTGCTCATATTGTGGAGTGGGGTGGGGCCAAAATGCACAAAATTTTAAAAAATCTTTTTCTCATGAACCAGCCATAACAGAGACTTGATATTTGATATGCAGCTTCCATTTGAGGTGTAGACTCAAGTTTGTTCAAGAGAAGTTTTACGGGCAATATTTACCTGTGTTCTGAGAGGGGCAAGAATTTTTGCCCCGCCCAAAATTTCTATTTTCTGAACCCAGAGGCTGATTTGAACCAAATTTAATATGAGGTATTATTGGGTTATAAGTACTTGATTTTATGCCAAAAAGATTTTTCCTGCAGCCTCGTGGGAACCACAGGAGCTAAAAAATAGAAAAAAATTGAAACGCCCATATCTCCAAAACTGCATGGCACCGAGAATTTTTATGTGGTGTGAAGCTTCCTTAGGACCAACAGAAAGGATTGGTAACAAAAAATTGCCATCAGTTTTATCATAGGGTACAGTTTTGGGACTTTTGAAAAAGAGCCGAGTCAGCACTTTTTAACACTGTAGTAAATGGGAAAAACATTAAAAAAATCTTCTTCTCCAGATCCAGCAGACAGAATCTTTTGATATTTGGTATGCAACATTGTAGGGTGGATCTGATTCAAGTTTGTTCAAATTGGCCCCCGGGGTTCATATTTGGGCTCAGTATAAGAGCCCGATTTCGAACTTAGTGCATTTCAGGCAAATTTCTTAAAAAATCTTCTTCTCTAGATCCTGTTGGCAGAATCTTTTGATATTTGGTATGCAACATTGTGGGGTGGATCTGATTCAAGTTTGTTCAAATCGGCCCCCTGGGTTCATATTTGGGTTCACTATAGAAGCTCGAATTCGAACTTACTGAATTTCAGGCAAATTTGTTTAAAAATCTTTTTCTCCAGATCCAGCAGGCAGAATCTTTTGATATTTGGTATGCAACATTGTGGGGTAGATCTGATTCAAGTTTGTTCAAATCGGCTCCCTGGATTCATATTTGGGCTCACTATAGAATCCCGAATTCGAACTTAGTGCATTTCAGGCAAATTTCTTCAAAAATCTTCTTCTCCAGATCCAACAGACAGAATCTTTTGTTATTTGGTATGCAACATTGTGGGGTGGATCTGATTCAAGTTTGTTCAAATCGGCCCCCTGGGTATATATTTGGGTTCACCAGTATAGGAGCCCAAATTTGAACTTAGTGCATTTCAGGCAAATTTCTTTTAAAATCTTCTTCTCAAGATCCAGCAGGCAGAATCTTTTGATATTGGGTATGCACCATGCTTATGGGGGTGAGATTCAATTTTGTTCAAGCCAAGTCCCTGGGTTCATATTTGGGCTCACTGTGGGCACCCAAATTATAACTTAGTTCAAAATGAGGAATTTTCTTTAAAAATCTTCTTCAGATCCAGCAGTCGGAATGTTTGGCTATATGCTATGCAGCAACCTTAGGTGGGTGAGATTCAAGTTTGTTCAAGCCATGTCCCTAGATCCATATGTGGGAGCCCGAATGATAACTTAGTTCAAAATGAGGAAATTTCTTTAAAAATCTTCTTCTTCAGATCCAGCAGTCAGAATGTTTTGATATTTGGTATGCAGCATCCTTAGGAGGATGAGATTCAAGTTTGTTCAAGCCATGTACCTAGGTCCATATTTAGGCTCACTGTAGTAGCTTGAATTGTAACTTAGTTTGAAATGAGGAATTTTCTTTAAAACTCTTCTTCTTCAGATCCAGCAGTTGGAATGTTTTGATATGTGGTGTGTAGCATCCTTAGGGGGAGGGGGGAGATTCAAGTTTGTTAAAGCCAAGTCCCTGGGTCCATATTTGGGCTCCCTGTAGCCCGAATTATAACTTAGTCAATATGAAGAATTTTTCTTTAAAAATCTTCTTCAGATTCAGCAGTCAGAATGTTTTGATATTTGGCATGCAGCAACCTTAGAGGCTGAGATTCAAGTTTGTTCAACCAAGTCCCTTGGTTTATATTTGGGCTCACTATGGGAGCCTGAATGACAACTTAGTTCAAAATGAGGAATTTTCTTTAAAAATCTTCTTCAGATCCATTAGATGAATGCTTTTGATATTTTTTATGCAGCATCCTTAGGGGGGGTAAGATTCAAGTTTGTTCAAGCCATGTCCATAGGTCCATATTTGGGCTCATTGTGGGAGCTTGAATTGTAACTTAGTTCAAAATGAGGAATTTTCTTTAAAAATCTTCTTCAGATCCAGCAGTCGGAATGTTTTGATATTTGGTGTGCAGCATTCTTAGGGGGGTGAGATTCAAGTTTGTTAAAGCCAAGTCCCTGGGTTCATATATGGGCCCCCTGGGGAGCCCAAATTATAACTTAGTTCAATATGAGGAATATTCTTTAAAAATATTTTTTTTTAGATCCACTGGTCAGAATCTTTGGATATTTGGTATAAGCTTTTCTTAGAAGGAGCAGCAGATACAACTTGTTGAAATCAATTCTCTGGGTTGATATTTAGGCTACCATGTCAGGTGAGCGCCCTCAGGCCCCCTGGGGCCTCTTGCTTATTTTGTGCTTGTATGAGTGTTGCTACCCTCAGTACAGATTTGTATTTGGTGTAGATATTTTTACGGTACAGATTTGTATTTAGTGTTTATATTTTTGCAGTACAGATTTGTATTTAGAGTAGATATTTTTACAATACAGATTTGTATTTAGTGTAGATATTTTTACAGAACAGATTTGTATTTAGGCCATTAAAAAAAAAGTCGATGTTCTCAGGCACTGCCTGCGTCCTTAAATTTCTGCCACATAAAAAGTTTTTAATACCCATACCAATTTACCCGGTCACTATTTTCAGATCAGAATTCTTTGCACCGGCATTGGTACACATTTCCCCGCAGTTTTTTCAACTTCCTTTTCATGTTTTCCTTTGATTTTGCTTCAGATTTCTCCATTCTCTGATTTATGGTTTCTATGTTGGTACATGTAAGAACTTTGGAGGAAAATGCCCCTTTTTATCATTTCAAATAAGCACCAGACTGTACATAATCCTGCAATAGAGCATCTTTGGCTTGTTGTCAACAGCCAAGTTGATTGAAGCCTTTCGCAATAGATGTGATAAGATAACCTGAGTCAGGAGTTTGTAAAAGATTTCTTCCTGAAATGTGAATATATTTTTTTAGTGTGTCTTTTTTCAGATTTCAGAATGAAAAATAAAAAGCCTCCCGCCCTCATCAAAAATGTGAGGAACAATTGCCTGAGAACATAGACATTTTTTTAATGGCCTTATTGTAGATATTTTTTACAGAACGGATCTGTATTTAGTGTAGATATTTTTACAGTAAAGATTTGTATTTAGTGTACATATTTTTACAGTACAGATTTGTATTTGGTGTAGATATTTTTACAGTGCAAATTTGTTTTTAGTGTTGATATTTTTACAGAAGAGATTTCAATTTGGTGTAGATATATTTACAGTACAGATTTGTATTTGATGTGGATATTTTTACAGTACAGATTTGTATGGAGTGTAGATATTTTTACAGTACAGATTTGTATTTAGTGTGGATGTTTTTACAGTATGGATTTGTATTTAGTGTAGATATTTTTACAGAACAGATCTGTATTTAGTGTAGATATTTTCCCAGTGCAGATTTGTATTTAGTGCAGGCCTGAAAATAAGCAGTCTGACATTTGCAGTATGAGGTCCCCAGACGGTGAATTTGATGATGCTATCCCATTCAGTGGGCGAATTTATCCTCTGGGTACCTCTTCTTGTTTACTTTTGAGACCTGATTCAGATTGAGGTTCACAGCGGGTAAATATAGTGATGCTACCCTGCTCTGCAAGGTAGCATCACTTAATTCACCCTCTGGGGATCTCATTTTGCAGATGACAGTCTGCTTATTTTCTGGCTTGATTTAGTGTCAATATTTTTACTTGTTTTGGAGAAAATATACATTTTATGTAAAATAAATTTTATTATTCAATTGCAGGTCAGTTATTATTTTCCATTGAAAACACTGTGGAGGTCATTTTTCTGTGCTCTCATTGCTGCATTTATTCTGCGTTCCATCAATCCATTTGGAAATGATCATCTAGTAATGTTTTATATTGCTTATGATGAGCCATGGTTCATACAAGAATTAATTCCATTTATAATCATTGGGGCATTAGGGGTAAGTAATATACCATTATGTTTACCATTTTAACTCGTCAATTCTTGCAACCAGTTTTATGTTGCTCATTGTAGCTTAGTGTTATTTATTTATTAAGGTTTAATGACACTTTAACAGCCAATATCATATCGTGTCAGTGATAGTTTCATGGGTTCAGGAAGCTGGAGTACCCGGAGAGAACGCAGGGCCTTGAAAATCCTTGAATCTCACTATTGCAGGGCCTTGAGAATGCAGAAATATATCGAAAAATGGCCTTGGAATAGTCTTGTGAATTTTTATCAGTCCTTGCCTGTAGGAACCTTAACCGAAACACAACTGGAGGACAACCCTTGCAAAAAGAAATCTTCAGTGACTAAAAATTAACTTTTTTAGCTCATCTTGACAAAGTCAAGCTGAGCTAATCTAATCGCTTCCCGTCCGTCGTCCGTCATCCGTCAACACCATGTTTTGGTCTTCTCCTCCAAAGCCACTGGGCCAATTCAAGTGAAAGTTTGTGTGAGTGATGGTCCCATAGGGGCATTTCATTTTGTTCAACTCAGTATGCCCAGCCCCATAGGGAGGGAGTGGGGGAAAATGCTCCAAAATATTTTAAAAATCTTCTTCTCAAGAACCAGTGTGTACAATGACTTGATATTTGCTATGGAGCTTCCATATGAGATGTAGAATCAAGTTTGTTCAAACGAAGTTCGTAAAATAATATTTGGCTTTGTAATAGAAGGGGTAAGATTTTTGGCCCCGCCCAAAATTTCTATTTTCTGAACCGATGGTCCGGTATGAACCAAATTTGGTTGTGGTAGTATTGGGTCATAAGTACTTGACCCATGCAAAAAAAAAAATTCCTGCATCCCCATGGGAACCCTGTGAGCTAAAAATAGAAATATTTTCAAACGCCCATATTTCCCAAACCCCACGGAACAGAGAGCTTTTATTTGGTATGAAGTATCCTTATGACCAGTAGAATTGAATGGTAAAAAAAAAATTGCCATCGGTTATGTTAGGGTGTTCTGTAATGGGCATCGAAAAAATGCTGAGTCAGCATATTTGCAAAAATTTAAAAAAATCTTTTCTCCAGAACCAATCATCAGAATCTTTTGATATTTGGTATACAGCATTCATAGGGGGGTCAGATAAAAGTTTGTTGAAATAAAGCTCATTGGTTTATATTTGGGCTCTCTACAGGAGCCCAAAGTTTTAACATAGGGTAATATGGGGAATATTCTTTAAAAACTTCTTCTTCAGAACCACCAGTCAGAATCTTTTAATATTTGGTATACATCATTGTTATGAGGGTCAGATTCTAGATTGTTCAAACCAAGTCCCTAGGTTAATATTTGGGCTTCCTACGGAAGCCCAAATTTTATCTTTGTTCAATATGGAGGGTAATTTAAAAAAATCTTCTTCTTCAGATCCATCAGTCAGAATGCTTTGATATTTGGTATGCAACATCTCTATGGGGGGCAGATTGAAGTTTGTTCAAATCAAATCCCTAGGTATATATTTGGGCTCACTATGGTAGCCCAAATTTTTACTTAGTGCAATATGAGAAAATTTCTTTAAAAATCTTCTTCTTCAGATCCACCACTCGGAATGCTTTTATATTTGGTATACAACATCTCTAGGGGGGTCAGATTCCAGGTTGTTCAATTCGAGTGCCTAGGTTAATATTTGGGCTCCATATGGGAACATGAAATTTAACTTAGTACAATATGAGGGAATTTCTTCAAAAATCTTCTTCTTCAGATTCACTTTTCAGAATGCTTTCACATTTGGTATACAACATCTCTAGGGGGGTCAGATTCAAGTTTGTTCAAATCGGATCCATAGGTCAATATTTGGGCTCGCTATGGTAGCCCAAATTTGAACTTAGTGCAATTCGAAGAAATTTCTTTACAATTTCTCTTCTTCAGATCCAACAGTCAGAATGCTTTCATATTCGGTACACAACATCTCTAGGGAAGTCAGATTTAACTGTGTTCAAATCAAGAGCCTGGGTTAATATTTGGGCTCTCTATGGGAGCCAGAATTGGCCATTTTGCTGAAGAATTACAAATTTTGTATTCAGTACCCTCTAGAGGTACTAAGATTAATCCACATAGGTTGTATCAAGGGGCTTCATAGGGGAGCTCTACATTTTACTTATGATCAACTGAAGAAAAGGCATGATGCCCAGATTATTTTTGTCACTCCTGAGGGACTCAAGGATTGACAGTGTAGCCTATGGAGATGGCTTGCTTAATGTAGACTCATTCTTGGACTCTGTTTAAATTGTGTTCTGTACAAGATGAGTGCTTCAGGCCCCGTGGGGCCTCTTGTTTACTTCAAAAATTAATGTCTTATGACCCCCTTATTGGAGTAAGCTTAATGAACTTGTTCCAGTGGTGTCATACGCTGTGTTTTTTGTACCATGATTGTTGTGTGTCAGTAAAGTTACCCAGTAGAATACAGGTATTGAAAACTGTGTAGGGAAAACCATGAGTAGACTCTGGCCTATAGCAGTTAAGAATACATCTGATTGATTCGCATGAACCGATGGAATGCCACTTTGATCCAATGAAATACTTTGACACAACAAGTGTCACACAAGAGTAAACAGGCAACTGAAGGTGACATTTTTCTTTAAAAATCTAAGTTTTATTCTAAGCTAAAAATAATATTAACAGATAAAAAAAAAAAACGTTGAACGATCAGTCAAACCTAATATGTTTATGCTTACGATGAAAGTAGGTGGCACAAGAGAATGTAATTTTTGTGTTCAAACATCCTTTCAAAACAACTATTTCTTCAAATTAACAAATCTTATAGAAGGCATTCTTTTCTAGAAAACGACATTTTTTGGTGAAAACCCACTTTGTCTAGATTCTCATCTCAAGTGCAAGCAGATCAAAAAATGTCTGTCTTGTTGACATTATGGGGGCACCCTGTTATTTTCTAAGTGGTCTTGCTCCAGAAAAGGGGCCTCCTAAATACTGGAATTACCCGCAATTACCCATCAAAACTAATATTTTAAAGCCTGTGGAGAGAGATGTGACTTCTCCCTCAGTTTACCCCCTAGACTGGCCACCAATGTAGACTGGCAAAGTGTAGCAATAATGCATACAAATCGTCAGCCTGTCAGCTGAACCTGTAAGGATTAACATTAATTCTTTGAATAGAATGCATGCAACAACTTAATTTGACACAATTGTTCCATATTTATTCATCAAAGTCTCATCAAAGTCTCAACTGGTGCATTTTACATTGTGCTGTGCTCTTAGGTGATCCGCCAGCAATGTATAATTAAAGTTTTTATCAGTAAATTACAATTGTATTTTAAATGTGGAATTTATGCTTTGGAGGACAGTCCAGTTTGCCATCACCCAATGTCAACCAGCAGAGGTCCTGAAGTTGTATGACTTTTTTAAGATATTTTTCATGAATCTTTTCTTATGGACTTCTGTTGCAATGATGTTGACTAGTTTCTTTTCATCAGAAGTTATATTTTACATTTTAGAAGCCTGAAAAATAAATAAAAAAGGTGTGGCATACTTGTATAAAAATATATAGTGTTGAGGTGAACAGATTGGGGGGAAAGTTAAATTCTTTCATTGAGGGAAAAGGTTTAGTTCTCTCATTAGAGATGGGTGATATTAGATTTTTGAATTGGGTATCGATTTTAATATTTTTAGGGTGTATACTGCAGTATTGGTTCTGACTGATATTCACTGATAGCACCAATGGGGAATTCACACCAGGAAAATGCAGAATAATTTGTTATACCCCCGACTTGAAAAGTAGATAGGGTATCTAGTGGAGACCTCCCTCTGTTGATACCAACATTTCCCCTTGTATCTCAGCCACTATTACTCCGATTTGAATGATAATTTGATGTTGTGATAGAGCATCATGGGGGAACGATGCCTGTTTAGCATGAGTTTCTTTCACACATTTTTTCCAGAGTTATGGCCCTTTTTCACTTGACCTCCCTCCATCCACCTGTCAGTACCAACATTTCCCCTTGTATCTCTGCTACTGCTACTCCGATTTGAATGACATTTGGCGTTGTGATAGAGCAGAATGGGGAATGATACCTGTGTAGTATGAGTTTCTTCTACACATTTTTTCCAGAGTTGTGGCCCTTCTTCATTCTTTCAACTTAGAAAAGGTTTGCAGGTCAGGAGCATTGTTCCACGCTTTGCATTGCCCTCTTGTTCCTGGATGATTCTATCACAGCGCCTGAATCTCAGCATTGGCATTCTTTTGCCCACGCACTTCATATCTACTGTAATTTTGTAACTTGTTCCAAACACACGTTAATCTTCAAAGGTATATTTCCAGCTTTTGTTATCTCAAAGCATATGCCCTTAACATACCATCATTAAGAGGTCCTGTTTTCAATAGACAAATCGCCTGGGCAGTGGTTTCTAGTCAAATCATGGCTGCCGGTTAAGGTAGCCAAGACTTGCATAGAAATCACTGCTAAGCAACTGGACATACACAGGTTATAGTCTTGTGGGAATTCAGGATAATTGCCCAGGCCCAGGCCCTAAGGGTTAACAAAAACTAAAAAGAAAATGAACACTTCAACTGCTATCAAGCCTCAACAATGCCTTATAAGTAGTTAGTGTAGGAAAATTTGAAGTTCAGATGTTTTTGAAATTCAATGATTGGTTCAGTTTGGTTTTATCCCCATGATATTGGTTTCAGTTTGGTTTTTTGGTATATTCCTCATCTCCATCATTCATATTCTGCATGTGACAGACGTTTGGTATGCTCTATTCCTGCTTATTTCTTAATTTTGGATGCTTCAGTTTTCCTGCACAATCAATAGTCAGGGTGTGTGATTGAGAGGATAAATGACAGTTTAGGTATACAGTCAGAGAGGAAGGATAACCCTCTACCTAACCCACCACTGCTGATCGTAAAAGTCACTTTGCAGATTTTATTATTTTTCAAATTTCTGCTTAACCCTTTGAACAATGATGGTATGTTCTATGGCAGCAGTTGGAAGAATCCAGATTCATTATTTGGGGGTAGACCGATTCATATTTTCAACGAAAGCCTTGAAAATATTGATTGGTCTGCGCCACACATTCACATACATGTAGCAGCCATTGTGCTTAATGAAAGTATGACGTACCTTGTTCCTGACCCATAAAATCAGGCTCACAGGTTCAAAGGGTTAAAAACATAGCATATGACCCCTCATTGAAATTAGGATTATTTCAATTAGAGGCAAAAAGCTGTATTTTTGAGACCAAAAATAAAATTTGTTACTTGTTCAAAAATGTGTTAGGTAACAGACACGTTAGTGAATCTTTGTATTGGAATCACAGTATTTTTAATATTATGTCATATTTTATTTTTCAGGGTTTATTTGGAATATTTTTTATCAAATTAAATATTAAGTGGTGTCATTATAGAAAAACATCTTCATTAGGAAAATATCCAATATTAGAGGTAAGTAACTGTGGTCCTTTGACTCCTGTAACTGCTAGGTATTAATAAAACTAAGTCCAGGCTGCTATGAGGAAGCTATGGCTTGATTTTATGGAAAAATTGTCCCAAGTCTGGTATTAAGACAATATTGACAAGATGAAGACTACAATTTACAGGCCTGTATTTTGTGATATTGGGTAATATTTTATGTACTGGATAGGAGGGGGCTCGGTGGCTCAGTAGGTAGAGGTGCAGGCTGCAAGCCGAGAGGTCCTCGGTTCGAATCCCACCTGCGGCAATCGTGTTGTGTCCTTGGGCAAGACACTTCACCCCCATTGCCCACTTGGGGGCACGGTGATGCTGTGTACTAAAGAGTACTGCACGTCAGTGGTGCACCTGTCTTCAACCAATGCTAACCCTGCTTGTGTGGAGTCAGTTGCTCGCCATTGCTCAGTGGTTCTCTCCGGGTACTCCGGCTTCCTCCACCCGTAAAACTGTCGAGGTCATGATTAGCCATTGTGCAGAAATATGTGACCTTAAACACCAATAAATAAATAAATAAATAAATAAATAAATAAATACTGGATAGGAAAATCCATCTGTTACAGGCAAAGAGTAAAATGTCTGTTTTAGCTACTCAAACAAAACTGTAATTTTTTTTTTTTTTGGGGGGGGGGGGGGGGGGAGGGTGGTGGGGGCGAGGGCGAGGGAATATTATGATCCCCGATGAGTCTGGAGGTGGGATGAGGAAATCTCACCCAAGGTGCAAGATATTTGAACCAAGCCTCGGGTCTGGTTCAAATATCTTCCCCCGAGGGTGAGATTTCCCCATTCCCACCTTCAGACTCATCGAGGATGATTTTTCTCCTCCCACACGAGGATTACATCATTATAGATAATTGGCAGTCCCGTGCTGACAAACCCAATTTATCAAGTTGTAGTCCTTTCGAAAAACGAACAATTTCATCGGAAAGATCGTACAAAAGTTAGGTATATACCATAGGTATATACTAAAAAATTGATTTGTAACACTGTCCGTTAAGGGGTTAATGAATTTGCACGTGTCAAACTCTAATGTAAAGGGCATTGTGAGATTATTGATCGATCGATAAATTCGCGCAGTGATATTATTAAATCTGCAGAGAAACATGGGGTTAAAACAAATCAACATTGTTGATTTTGAATGGCACGTGGATTACATGCAGGAAATCGTGAATCCATTTTGTTTATTTACAATTGTGCAGACGATGATGAAATAGTTCCGGCGACCTAATAAAATATGCAAAGAAGTATGTCACCTGGGGTGGGTGGATAGAAATATCCCACCCTGTTGTCTCACTCAGGACTTGCGTATGTTTCACGTATAGTGGGGGGAGAATAGTAAATCTGAAAATTTTAAATTCTTCAGAGAAGACAAATAAAAAATGTTAATCATAAATTTATTCAGATTTTACATTTTTACATCTGATATAAAATTTAACCTGCCAAGGGAAGCTTTTTGATGGACACAGGAACTTTATTAAAGTTGTTATAATGGGTAGTAGTTTATTTAGAAACACTTCACTCACATGAGTTATAATGGGTGGTAGTTTATTTTGAAACACTGCACTCGCATGATTTATAATCGGTGGTAGTTTATTTTGAAACACTGCACTCGCATGAGTTATAGTCGGTGGTAGTTTATTTAGAAACACTGCACTCGCATGAGTTATAATGGGTGGTAGTTTATTTAGAAATACTGCACTCGCATGATTTATAATGGGTGGTAGTTTATTTAGAAACACTTCACTTGCATGAGTTATAATGAGTGGTAGTTTATTTAGAAACACTGCACTCGCATGAGTTATAATGGGTGGTAGTTTATTTAGAAACAATGCACTCGCATGAGTTATAATGGGTGGTAATTCATTTAGAAACACTGCTCTCGCATGAGTTATAATGGGTGGTAGTTTATTTAGAAACACTGCACTCGCATGATTTATAATGGGTGGTAGTTTATTTAGAAACACTTCACTTGCATAAGTTATAATGGGTGGTAGTTTATTTAGAAACACTGCACTCGCATGAGTTATAATGGGTGGTAGTTTATTTAGAAACACTGCACTCGCATGAGTTATAATCGGTGGTAGTTTATTTTGAAACACTGCACTTGCATGAGTTATAATCGGTGGTAATTTATTTAGAAACACTGTACTCGCATGAGTTATAATGGGTGGTAGTTTATTTAGAAACACTTCACTCGCATGAGATATAATGGGTGGTAGTTTATTTTGAAACACTGCACTCGCATGAGTTATAATCGGTGGTAGTTTATTTAGAAACACTGCACTCGCATGAGTTATAATGGGTGGTAGTTTATTTAGAAACACTGTACTCGCATGAGTTATAATGGGTGGTAGTTTATTTAGAAACACTGCACTCTCATGAGTTATAATGGGTGGTAGTTTATTTAGAAACACTGCACTCGCATGATTTATAATGGGTGGTAAATAATGGGTGGTAGTTTATTTAGAAACACTGCACTCGCATGATTTATAATGGGTGGTAGTTTATTTAGAAACACTTCCTTGCATGTGTTATAATGGGTGGTAGTTTATTTAGAAACACTTCACTTGCATGAGTTATAATGAGTGGTAATTTATTTAGAAACACTGCACTCTCATGAGTTATAATGGGTGGTAGTTTATTTAGAAACACTGCACTTGCATGATTTATAATGGGTGGTAGTTTATTTAGAAACACTTCACTTGCACGAGTTATAATGGGTGGTAGTTTATTTAGAAACACTGCACTCGCATGAGTTATAATGGGTGGTAGTTTATTTAGAAACAATGAACTCGCATGAGTTATAATGGGTGGTAATTCATTTAGAAACACTGCTCTCGCATGAGTTATAATGGGTTGTAGTTTATTTAGAAACACTGCACTTGCATGAGTTATAATGGGTGGTAGTTTATTTAGAAACACTGCACTCGCATGAGTTATAATGGGTGCTAGTTTATTTAGAAACACTGCACTCGCATGAGTTATAATAGGTGGTAGTTTATTTATGATCTCAAAGATGGACGTAATGTGACCGAACAAAGACAGTGTCCAGAAATAGAAATGGATTTTTAAACTGAAAACACTACACCCCTCAGCCTGTGCAGAAAGGACTTTTAAGTTGTTTAATGCCTTCTATTACATAACATTCTAGAGAGCAAAGACGCACTGTACTTCATCATTTTATGGTAGTTCCTATCACTAAACCAATCATGCTCTTTCAGAAACTATTTTATTGTTTATTAGTCATCATATAATTACATCACTTAATTCTGCTTACTGCACAACATGGAAATCAGAAGAATGTTTCTTTTTCGAATTTCTTGAGTGCCATAGAATCATGAAAGTATGCTCGTTGTATTTACAATGGCATAGCAGGGGTTCGAACCCATGCCGAGAGGGTTTCCTCCACACCAATTGCCTAGCGAAACTACTAAACCACACACCATTCGGTGGTTAGTATAGTTTCACTAGGTGGTTGGTGCCCTTGTTTTTTAAAATAAAACTAGAATGAATGTGTCAATGGGACACTTTACAAAAACCCACCCTACCAACTACTGCATTACTCACATAAAAACCTGAAAACAAAAGATGGCCTTCTTCACTAATGACAAATGAAACTATAAAAATATTCACTTCATTATTTTTATTGTTTTTTGCAGGTTGTAGCTGTTACTTTTATTACTGCAATGCTAAGTTATCCCAATCCATATACAAGGTATATATTCCTTTATCTCATAGTCTTTTATCATATAATCACCATCAAATATCTCATCACAGAAATATCATCGGCAGCATGTCCAAGAAACGTGTGAAATCAGAAGTCAGTGAGACATCACATTGTGAAAGAGTTGGTTTCAGAAGTAGAACTGAATTTATCTTCTTTGTTTTTTAACCCTTTACCCAACGAATCGCCCACATCCGCCCCCGTAATATGCAAATTCAGGAGCTGAAAAAATATTATTTTTCAAATAATGTCAACAAAACCATATCATGTGACCCCTCGTTGGAACGAGCTCGTCGAGCTCGTTCCAACAAGGGGTCACATGATATGGTTTTGTTGAAATTTTTTGAAACATTTAAAAAAATGGTATTTAAAATAATAAATTTTGATATCGTCTGCGTTGGGTAAAGGGTTAAGTAATTTATTTCATTAACTGTTTACCTAACATGTCCAGCAGACAACAGTTGCAAAAATATTTCCTGACTTTCCCAAAAAATTTCATTTTTTGCTTTGTTGAACTTGTTCAGGGATTATATGTTTTTGAGGTAAAAATTGAAAAAAATAACATGTTTTGGATATTTCTGTGAATCTCGCTGATCGTTTTTTCCACTTCACTAGGTAAAGGAGGAAATTAGACAATACGTGATAAAAAGAATCTCAGATTCGTCACGACTTGATATGACATTTTTTAACCTCTCTCACAAATCTATCTCAGCGTCAATAAACTTTGGGTGAGATCAGCTTTAATGAACTTGGTTCAGAAATTCATATTGAATCACATCTCATCAGAGATAATCTATATTTTTATACTGTACCAATGACCCAGACTTAGCTGGTGCTAATCTCCTTAATTCAGGGCCAAACACAAATTTTGCCCCCCCAATCCCCAAAATTTGCATCAAAAACCGAAAAATACATATGCTATATGGCCCTCCATACATCGACTCCTCTGCGCATGCGCAGTGTCAAGGAGGTCCCGAAATTGGCGCCAATTATCATTCTTAGTTTGGCCCTCAAAACAGTCACACTTCTCTGTTATTTGTGCTTCCAAATCTCAGTTTTCATGATGCCAGACACATATTCATGAGTGAAATGGTGGAAATAAAGAGGATACATTAGGAGGAGAGGAAAATATTTAGTGCAAGAAAATGTTCAGGGCTGTAACTTAAAATTATTTTATGAAATTATTTCTAGTTGCCTTTTTTCAAGGCATAGCCCTGATGTTGTCATTCTTGCTATGAAGTACCATTGTTTGATCAGTGTTTCCTATCTACCTTCCTTATTCCCCCCTAGCTATTCTCCCATGTTTTGGCTTAATTTTGTGTAATGTTTATTACTAAAATTTCTTGGGAGTTTTGGCTTCGTAACAGATTTATTTCTGTTTTTTCCCCATGTTTACGTCCTCACCCTAGGGGTGTTTAGGCGTTTTGGTCTGCATCTACCATCTGATGTTCTACAGTTTCTTCTCTGGAAGCCTCTGTTTTGCATCAGATAGTGTTTTAATTGGTGACTGATTTCGGGCCATGTTGTTTCAGTGCCTGGAGTCATGTTTCCGGTTTGTTGACACTTTTGCTTAGGTTGACAACAGTTACTGCTGATAGTGATTTTTTGTCTTCTGCATCTCTTATTCATAGTAAGATACATTATTATTGTCCGTAAGTGTCTCATTAATTTTTTCAAAATGAATTTAAATTTTTGTCCACACTTAGGCTTTTTTGGGATCCATTGGGCTCAGGGTTCCCTTTGGGAACTTGGGCTCTTCTGAAAAATTTTTTTTTTTTTTTTAAATTTTTTCTTTTCAATCATTATTTATTAATGAATATAATGGATTGTTGTATTATGTATCTTTATTTTCAAGGATTAGTGCGAGTACTTTGATTGTTTACATTTCACTATGAATGATTATTGTTCAAATTGTAATAGGAGAAAGTCTTCCTTTGATTCTCATGATCTCTGTATTAATTGTTCTCTCTGTACTCGCACTGATCTTTGTTCTGTGTGTTTCAAATGGGATGAAAAACGTTGGAAACGTGTGTCACGGTATGTTGTTCCTGGAGAAAGATCCATTCCGGTTCTTTCTCCTCAGAGTCACTCTAGTGTTTCACTCTCTTTTTCAGAGGAACAAGAACAGGGTGATGTTTCCGTGATGTCGTCCAGAAGTGTGCCTCCGTCGTCACATACAAGTGAAGAGCTAGCGGCAAAAGTGCTCATGGAGATTCGTCAATTCCCTGAAAGGAACCCGAAGGGGTTGACGTCCGCTAGCTCGACCGGGGTTGCGTCCATTCACCGAATGGGGCAGCACTCGGGTTCATCCGTTGTGGTCCAGCAGAGAGAGTCGGGTGTTGCGAGCACTATAAAACATCCACGTGCACACCCAGTGACGACGGAAAGGAGGATGGATCGGAGGAAGCCTGACAGTCCGGTGTTTAGCTTGTCCAGTTCGACACGGGCTGCAAGCGAGAGAGGTCCCTCTCTCAGACAACAGCATCTGGGACCAGATGTTGTAGTCCGTAGTGTTACGCAGTCGGAGCATACGTCCGCCGCTCGGGATGCTCCGGTATATAGGCAGTCCGCCGAGGCTACCTATAAGGCTTCCATATCCTCTCAGCAGCACACTCGGCCGCACCTTGGCTATGTGACCAGTGAATTACAGTCAGCTTCGCCGACCAGGGATTCCTCGGCGATCAGGTCACGCCATCCGGTAGCCAGGGATTCGAGGCCTTCTTCATCCGGATGTTCGCATAAAAGATGTATGCAGGATGCAACGTCCAGGGAGCTTCCGGCGGCTAAATCCAGTAAGACCGCCACTCCCCAGGCCTCTGTAACAGATGTGCTATCACAGATAGCAAAGTTAATCGCAGCATCCCAGCAACCGTCAGAGCCTCTGTCGGAACATGAAATGTCAGAAGATGCTGGGTCGGTAGGTTCCGCCGCTGGATCCGGTGCGGACGACTGAGATTTACATGATTTACATGAGGTCCGGCAGGATGGCGAAAGGGATTCTGATGAATTAGATATTTCCCTTTCGGAACAACATAAAATAGCCGTAGAATTCATCCGGTATTACCTTCCAGAAGTTGTTCCGCCAGACCAAAATGCTGCGCAGCCGGATAGGAGGGTGATAGCGCCACTGGACACCGAGTTTTTTAATCGGTTTAGGGACATTGTCCTGGAATTTCCGTCACAATCCAAGAATGTCTCTCGGATTTTTGAGTTATTGAATGATGCTATTGATAAACTTGCCAACAAGACGGGCAGGTCAGCCTTCCTACTGGCATCTGCTCTACAGCTGCCGTTTATTAATCAAAGGAACAAGTTTGATACGGCATGTCAGGGCATCCAGAGAGTTCCTCTGCGTTTAGACGACCAGGCTGAAGACCTTGATATATCCATGCCGTCGTCTATGTCACTTCCGTCGTCTACGATGGAAACGACGATATCGTCTAACAGAGCTAGTTTAGACGCTCTTTCCTACGCAGATCACCTTACTAGAGCGTTGTCATTACGCTTTGAAGGACCTGAATTTCAAGGTGTACAAACGTCTTTAAGAGTTCTGTCCAGGGCCATAGCGTTTTCCACTTATAACTCCACCCTTTCAGTGGCAAATCTGGAGTTAGCTCGACGTGACGCGGCCTTGGCTACTTCCACACGCCTGGACAGTAAGGTGAAAAACTCTCTTAGAGTCGCTCCGGTCTCTGGAGAGTTTCTCTTCAGTGGCAAGCTTTCTGATATCTGTTCGTCCAGGGGAAGTTCCTATAGAGGTTCCTATGCGTCCTCTAGGTCTTACTTTAGAGACCGGCAGAGTAGTGACTCGACTAGGGGCCGTTATGCTGGCCGAAATAACCGGTCAGACGCCCCTAGGCCGACGGGGCGAGGTGCGGGTCGCGGAGGACGTGGTTTCTCCTACCGCAAGCCTCGCGGATTCAGGAAATGATGGTCTAGACCTCTGTCGCGTTCCGGTGGGCGGAAGACTGTCGAGTTTCTCAAGCAATTGGGAATTAATTACGGAGGACCCTTGGGTTCTAGGGGTTATTTCAGAAGGACTAAAACTGTCCTTCAAAGGCAAGCCTCCATTAACTCGAAGTCCAAGATGGACTCAGCTTCCGTCAAATTGTCAGAAAAGAACGGCACTTCTATCAGAAGTCCAGTCTCTTTTAACGAAGAACGCGATAGAGGTCGTAGAAAACCAGGAATCTCCAGGTTTCTACAGCCATCTTTTTCTGGTTCCGAAGCCAGACGGCTCGTTCCGTCCAGTGATCGACTTAAGCTGGATAAACAAGCTGATCGTGGCTCCAAAGTTTTATATGGAGACCATTCGATCGGTCAGAGCGAGCATTCGAGTGAACGACTATGCTGCGAGCATAGACCTCAAGGATGCATACTTTCACGTCATGGTACATCCGGCGTTCAGAAAGTATCTTTGCTTCGCTGTCCTTGGTGTTGTTTATCAGTTCCGAGCGATGTGCTTTGGTCTGAATCTAGCACCCTGGGCATTCACTCGAGTAATGAACTCGGTAATGACTCATTTCCGAGCTCATTCGTCTGCGGTAACGTCGGCTTACCTGGGCGATATTCTTCAGAGATACGGCAACGAGTTAACGCTTCAGAACGACATGCACAATCTGCTTCTATTGCTCCGACGTCTCGGTTTCATAGTAAACGAAGAGAAGTCGGATCTGGTGCCGTCCAAGTCATTTACCCACCTGGGAATGAGCTTCGAGACGCACAACAATCTCGTTCGTCTGCCGTTAACCAGAGCGAAATTAGTCAGTTGTTATGCTCGCTATTGTCTTCACTCAGACAAAGTGTCAGCGAGGGAATTCATGAGACTAATAGGTCTGTGCGGAGCTGCCTCGGATCTCATTCCGATGGGGCGGCTACGCACTCGTCCTCTCCAGGTCTATCTGACTCAGAATTGGAGAGTGAAGATTCATTCGCTCGAAACGGACATACTCTTGTCAAGCCAAGTGAAACAAGAGATTCAGACTTGGGCAGACATACAGAGGTTAACTCAGGGAGTTCCACTGCAGTTGCCAGATCTGAGCTTTACGATTATGACGGATGCCAGTCAAACAGGCTGGGGCGCAACACTGAGCCCATCGGATTTGAAGTGCCAGGTTCTTTGGGATCCGCAGTTTCTAAGCAAGCACATCAACATCAAAGAGATGATGTCGATTTGGCTTGCTCTACGTCATTGGATAGACGTTATTCAGAACGCACATGTGCAAATTATGTCCGACAATACGACAGTAGTTGCGTATATTCGGAACCAAGGTGGCACTCATTCCATTCCGTTGCTCAATCTAACAGAAAGAATTCTTCTGTTTGTACTAGAACATCAGATTCTTCTCTCCGTCCGTCATATTCCGGGTCGTCTGAACGTCTTAGCAGACTCCCTTTCACGGAGGGGTCGCCTGTTGCCGTCAGAATGGACTCTCAACAAGCAAGTATTCAATCAGATTTGCTACCAATGGGAACGCCCAATGATAGATTTATTTGCGACACATCTCAACAATCAGTTGCAGACGTATGTGTCACCTTGTCCGGATCCTCGAGCGTTTGCAGTAGACGCTCTCTCGATCTCTTGGGATGGAATGATAGGATATGCGTATCCTCCAGTGCCGTTGATTCAGCAGATATTGCTCAAGATAAAACAATCGCAATGCAAGATTCTGTTGGTAGCATCTCTGTCTCCACAGAGACCGTGGATAAATCTACTCAGGTGTCTGTTGTGGGACATGCCGAGGAAGCTTCCTCAACGGGAAGATCTTCTTTCGCAAGGGAAATCGCGCATCCTCCATCACAATCCGCAAGGTCTAAACCTTCACGTATTTCCATTGTGCGGTCCTTCTTGCACGGAAAACATTTTACAGGACGAGCAGTGGACGCGATTTCTAACTGCAGGAGGACCTCCTCTTCGCTAAACTATGCTGCTAAGTGGAGGGTCTTTTGTCAGTGGTGTGAGGATCATTCACTAGATATTTATGATCCCTCCATTCCAGACTTAGCAAACTTTCTAGTATACTTGTTTGATGAGATTAATCTGCAGCCTATCACCATTAAGGGTTATAGGTCTATGCTATCTGATACCTATGCACATCATGATAGCTTGAGGATTGGAACTAATGTCTCTTTATCTAAGTTAGTTAGAAATTTTTCGATAAATAGACCTAGAACCCTTAGATTAATTCCGAAGTGGAATTTGGCCTGGGTTCTTCTTAAGCTAAAAGAAGCGCCTTTTGAGCCTCTTGACACAGTTGACTTCAAATTCTTAACATATAAGACAGCTTTTCTCTTAGCTTTCTCTTCTGCTAGAAGAGTTAGTGAGCTTCATGCACTATCTGTGGAGGATTCTCACTACCGTAGTGTCGGTAATACTATTACCTTTACCACTAATGTTGGATTTTTGGCTAAGAATCAGGCTCCTAATAAGTATCCTGAACCTATTATTATTAAGGCCCTTCCATCATCTGATGGGCGTAGGCCTCTACTGTGTCCTGTTAGAGCAATACGTATTTACAGACGTAGGTCTGAGTTCATCAGAAAGGGACGTAAGCATTTCTTTCTGTCTTTGATGCCTAATAGAAAGGATATTATGGTCCATTCTATTGCTAGATGGATTCAATTAACTATTCGAACTGCTTATGAAAAATTATCTTCTTCTCAGCAGTCGGCACTCAAGATCTCAGCTCATGAAGTAAGAGCTCTTTCTACTTCTTGGGCCTATGCTAATTGTATTGCTATTACTGATCTAATGAAGGCTGCATATTGGTCTCAACCTTCCACATTCACTAATTTTTATCTCAGAAATATTGAGTCCATTTCTGGAGACCTCCATTGTTTAGGTCCGTTATCAGTTGCTCAGAATATCATCCACTAAACAGTTGCAACTATAGTTATGTAGGCTTTCTGTTCCGGCAGTGACTCTGTCCTGCTGCCCTCTTCGCTCTGGGGTATTTGACCCAGGGCAAGGGGAAGGGGGGGGGGGGGGGGGGGGGGGGGGGCGGGTGTTCCCTTAGGTCACCTGCTTTATAGTGAAAAGCAAGGGAATACCTCCCCCAGAGTCAGTAATTCCGAGTTGGTACCGGGATGGTTTTAAAGTGTAAAGATAATGTTTAATCATCCATGTAATATTTTTAAAGTGTAGCTCGGTGTGAAGCATTTGTATATGTCATGTGTCAAACGAGCATTAATATACAATCCTCGGACACTTTTAATGAATATAAAGAGTCTCATTTCTCTGGACTTCCTTTATTTATTGGCTTACCTTTAAAAATATTAGTATAAAGGGTTATACTGAATGTTAATAGAGATCATTGATTATTATGCTCAATTACTGATCGGTGTTGTATCTTTCTTCTTTATTATAAATAGGAAAGATACATGTAAAGCCTATCTCTTCTTTTCTCCTGGAGAGGAAATTCTATTATACATAATTGAGCTTATTGGATTTTCCTTTATGTCCTAGGCCCTCCAGCCTATTTACTATTCAGCTAAGTCTGGGTCATTCGTACAGTATAAAAATGTTAAAAAATTTATAGTAATTTATATATTTTTTATACTTACCAATGACCCAGACGGGGATGGCCCTCCCAGGAGTTGGGAACTCATACCTCCCCGCTGAGTACATAACGCTTACCAGGCACTGGTTGTAAGAATGATAATTGGTGCCAATTGCGGGACCTCCTTGACACTGCGCATGCGCAGAGGAGTCGATGTATGGAGGGCCATATAGGACATGTATTTTTCGGTTTTTGATGCAAATTTTGGGGATTGGGGGGGGGGGGGGGGGGCAAAATTTGTGTTTGGCCCTGAATTAAGGAGATTAGCACCAGCTAAGTCTGGGTCATTGGTGAGTATAAAAAATACATAAATTACTATAAATTTTTTAACTTTTAGCTCACATGAGCAAAGCTCAAGGGGAGCTTTTGTGATCACTTTCTGTATGTCATTTGACATCCATCTGTCCGGCATGAACTTTACCTTATTGACTTCTCATAAACGACAAGGCCAAATTGAACCAAATTTGATGTTCATGTTCTTTAACATACGTCAATTCAAGTTTGTTCAATAAAGTTGCCATGCCCACATTGGGCACCACAAAGGGTATAATTTCTGTTAGCACCCACAAATTTTTTTTAAAAATTAAAAAAATCTTCTCCAGAACTACCAATCAGATACTTGGTATACAACATCCTTAGAGGGGCAGATTTAAGTTTGTTTGAAAAATGTCCCACCGTTCATATTTGGGCTCCCAATGGAAACCCAAATTTTAACTTTGTGCAGAATGAAGAAATTTATTTAAAAATCTTCTTCAGATCTACCAATCAAAATCTCTTGAGATTTGGTATACTGCATCTTTAGGAGGCTCAGCTTGGAAGTTTGTTCAAATCAAGTTCGTGGAGTCAAATTTGGGATCGGTGTCGGAACCCAAATTTTAAGTGTAACATGAGGAATATTTGTTTAAAATCTTGTTCAGATCCTCATTCAAAATATTTTGATATTTGGTATGCCGCATCCTTAGTGGAGTGAGATTCAAGTTTGTTCCCATCAACCCCCTATTGGGCTTCCTATTGGAACCCAAATTTTAACTTCTTAAAAATCTTCTTCAGATCTACCAGTCAGAATCTTTTGATGATTGGTATGGAGCATCCTTAAGGAGGTCAGATTCAAGTGTTGAATTCTCAATGGGAACTCGCACTTTAACTTAGTGTGATATGAGCAATATTCTTTAAAATCTTCATATCTTCCATCCAAAATCTTTTGATATGCATCATCCTTAGAAGGTTCAGATTCAAGTTTATACAAATCAAGTCCCTAGGATCATTTTTGGGCTCCATGTGAGAGCCAAAATTTTAACTTAGTGCAATGTGAGGAATATTGTTTAAAAATCCTCTTCTTCAAATCCGTGAGTCAGAATCTTTTGGTATTTGGTTTGCACTATCCTTTGTGGGATCAAATTCAAGTTTGTTCAAATCAATTCCCTGGGCTCATATTTGGGCTCCCCATGGCAGCCTAAATATTAACTCAGTGTGATATGGGGAAATTCCTTTAAAAATCTTCTTCAAATCTACCAGTTGGAATCTTTTGATATTTGATATGCCGCAATCTTAGGAGGTTCAGATTGCAGTTTGTTAAAATAAAGTCACTTCGGTCATATTTGGGCTGCCTGAGGGATCCCAAATTTTAACTTAGTGCAATACAAGGACTATTCTTTAAAAAATCTTCTTCACATACACAAGTCAGATTCTTTTGTTACATAGTATTGACATCCTTTCTACCCCCAGCTAAATTCAATTAACTACATTAATATGTAGATGCTGAATGTGACCTTAAATTTCTCTTTAAAAATTTTATCAGGTGAGTCATTAAGGCCTTATGGGGCCTTTTGTTATATTGATCTATTCTCTTTCACTATCAAGTGCAGTAAGAACATTTTAACCCTTTGAGACTTTAATTATCCTGACGTTCAAACATCACTGGGAATTCAGTTTCTTCACCATTTTTCAAAATGCTGAATTATTTTTTTTACAAACTCGGAACAATTTAATATCAAGAGAGACATTTTCGGTTTCAGAGGAAATGTTTTGCTTTTCCCAGTTCTCATAGGCTGTAGTACATTATTTTTTCTGTTTAGTTCTAGGTTCTTCCTCCTCGAAGCTTGCACTGTCTTTGGATGTTCAGTTTTCACTTTCTAAAGTCCTTGCGCTTGGAACTTTCACAAACATGAGAACACACTGGACAACCTTTTCTATATTAACCCTTTGAGACTAATTATCCTGACGTTCAAACGTCACTGGGAATTCAGTTTCTTCAACGTTTTTCTAAATGCGACGTCAAATGTCGGAAAGTACAAATAAGATATTTTTCACATTAGTTATTAGCTGGTCGAGGGCTAGATTATTTATGGTGGGCTGAATTTGTTATTCAAAACTTGTTTCATTACAAATTAGTGGAGAGTGCCCACAGGCACTCTCCAGTAATTGTAATAAAACAAATTTATATAAACAAAATATTATTTATGTTTGACTGAATATGAATTATAAGCAAGGAAAGTGTTGGCTTTTGCTCTGCTATCCTAATTTTTGGAAAGCCCTGATAGTGGCTTCTATCACTCAACCAGTTAAGAATTCTTGAGAGCAGGATTATATTAGTATTTTAAGCTGCGATAACATTTGCTCAATGTTGACACTGGGCACTATTCGGGAGAAAGTAGGAATTGGGGATAAAACTTTAAAAAATCAAAAAATGACCACCAAGTATCAATGCGCAGCTTGATTTCGTACAACATAAGACGTACGAAAGTATCAAAGGGTTAATCGCTAAATCTTCAGGAAGCATAGTTTTTGATTACTTGATGTCACTGAACTGCTTCTGTTTCATTCTTGCCTGACTTCCATGGTTATGCTGATGACACACAGATCTATTTCTCTTTTCGACCATCAATCAAGGATCAAACTAAAGCTCTAGAAACTATTGAATCATGTATTTCGGAAATTCGCACAAACAAATTAATGATAAATGATGATAAGACTGAATTCCTAATAAATAGTTCACGACAACAACTCACTAAAGTTGACATGCATTCAGTGAAGGTTAGAGATTCTGCCGTCAGTGCAAGTAACAGTGTACGTAATCTTGATGCCTTCTTCAACTCTACCATGTCTATGGACAGACATGTTGCAAATATGTGCAATAAGGCTTTCAGAGGTCTATACAAAGTTAAACAGATAAGACAGTTCCTCACCAAAGACTCAACAAAAACCCTAGTTCATGCCTTTGTAACTTCACATTTGGATTATTGTAATGCCTTACTGTTCAACCTTCCACAATATCAGTACTCTCACCTACAGATGTTACTAAATGCATCAGCTCGAGTGGTATGTAGGATATCACAATCTCAACACATCACTCTTGTTCTGATGGATATGCACTGGCTGCCAGTCAAGTACAGAATAATTTTCAAAACTTTATTATTAGTTATTAAGACACAAAACAACATGTCACCAGCCTACTTAGAAGAACTTCTTAATACCAAGAATGTGTGTCAATACAACCGGAGGTCCAATGGTAAAATGCTGCTACATGTTCAAAAACATAGGTGTAAGACATTTGGAGATAGGTCATTCTCATTTGATGGCCCTCACTTGTGGAATAAATTACCAGAACACCTAAAAAGACTGTCAAATGTCAACCTTTTCAAGACAGATCTCAAAATATACCTATTTCAAAAAGCCTATAAGTGATGTTCTGGACTGTAAGATACTGTATATATTCCGTTTGTATATTTGCATGAGCTCAGTAACATGTATCTTCTGAACTATAATTTTGGCACTATATAAATGTGTATATTATTATTATATTCCTCATCTCACAAGTCATTGTTAACAATTTTTCTGGCAACATTTCAAGGTACACATTGATTGGTAGTTACTGTAATGTTTGTGGACTGCAATATTATCAATGTAAACATTTCACAAAAATGGAATACACTGCATACACCTGGTGCTATTTTTCGATTGTTATGCCCCCGACTTGAAATGTCGAAGGGGTGTTTGTCTGTTTGTCCTTTCGTCCATCCATCCATTTGTCTGCCTGTACCAGCATTTTCCCTTGTATCTCTGCCACTTCTACTCTAATTTGAATGATATTTGGTGATGTGATAGAGCATCACAGGGAACGATAGCGTGAGTTTCTTCCACTCATTTCTTTCCAGAGTTATGGTCCTTTTTCGACTTAGAAAATTAAAATTTATTTCTTCCGAACATTTTCCAATGTTGCTCAGTTACAGCTACTCCGTTTTGAATGATATTTGGTACAGTGATAAAGCAGCATAGCAGGAATGATACCTGCCTAGCTTGAGTTACTCTTACACATTTTCTCCAGTGTTATGGCCATTTTTACTCTTACGACTCAGAAAAAATTTTGCTACCCGGGGGCATTAGCAGCGCTTTGCGATGCAGGCCTCTTGTTATTGAATAACAGTGCCTTACTTCTTTAAAAGTGTGAGTTTGTGATCACAGTTGTGTATACATGATTGTTTTGCTAATCTCTGCAAACTCACTCATCTATTTCTTGTTATATCATTACATTTTGTGGAGAGAATTAACTAAATAATTGAATTGTGAAAAGAAATTTCTATTTGCAAAAGACAGTTGTTAATGAAAGAAATCACTTTAACAAAAATGTAGAAAGGACATGAACTCTTGCTGTTAAATCCTGTACCCAACTTGAATGGCAGATGACACCTTCAAAAAACTTTCTTAAATAACTAAAATTGTCCATTTTTTGTCTCAAAAGTATTGCTTAAGCTTATGAGTCCTCATTGAAATAAGCTTGTTGAGCTTATTCCAATGAGGGGTCATCAGCTGTTTTTGAGATTGAAAATGAAAAAATTATAAAATTTTTGCTCCCGTGGGAAGAGTGTTTTTTTACTGTGATAAACAAGCTCGGTTTTACTGGTAAAATAAGGAGCGCAGTGGCTCAGTGGTAGACTGTTGGACTTCTATGCTAGAGGTCCCGTGTTCGATCCCCGTCTGGGAAACCCACGTTGTGTCCTTGGGCAAGGCACTTTATCCCGGTTGCTTACATGGTTGCACGATGATGCTATGTACTAAGGCGTACTGCACGTCGATGGTGCACATGTCTTCAACCACTGTAACCCTGCTTGAGCGGAGCTTGAACAGAGTCAGAATGTTGAGTTGACAGTTGCTCAATGATACTTGGTGGTTCTGTGTGGGTAATCTGGCTTCCTCCACCCGTAAAACTGTCACGATCGCGATTAGCCCTTGTGCATAAGTATGTGACCTTAAACACCAAATAAATAAATAATAATAAATAAATACTGGTAAAATAGGACCAGGGACCGACCTGGGCATGCGCCAGTGCGTATTTGGTTCTGAAACTTCAAGTCTTAATTAACAAGCATTAATCTTCACTGTGGTTTCTGATCAAGTCTTGGCTGCCTAAATACGCAGCCAAGACTTGATCAGAAACCACAGTGAAGATTAATGTTTGCTATAGTGTACTAAATGAAAATGATGAGAGCTATTACATACTTGCAGCGTGTGTTACAAACAGCAGTGTGACTCCGTAAATTGAAATCTGGCGCATGAATTGAAAAAATAGGCTCCGAGGCTAGAGCGTATTTTAAATAGTCCTGATCGGTCCCTGAATAGGACACACTCAGTTACCATTACTTGGGGTGGAAGTCCTCTAAACTGGACAACAGGGGTATAAATGATTGGCTGAACTTAACTATATCTACATGTTGCGGTCTTCATTAGCCATTGTGCAGAAGTATGTGACCTTAAACTCCAGTAAATAAATAAATAAATAATAAATGATCAAATTTGAATAGCAGTTTTTGTGATTAGTGCTACAGCTGGCTTTTTATATTTGGTAAATGGTTAATCTTGACTTCATATTTCATGGAAGACTGTTTTTATTAATTATGTCTTAGTTTAATTGAATGTAAATTAAAAAAAAATTTCAGGTTTGAATCATAAAATAACATAGTATAAATGAAATATTTTAACATAAAAATATTTTTAATTTTTATTTACAGAATGAATTCAAGTGCTCTGATAAGAATGTTAGTCAATCGATGTGGGCCAGAAGATACAATGGCCCTGTGGTAAGTATAGTGGAATCCACTTATTTGGACAGCTCTTAATTGAATATACTTGTTATTTGAATATGACTTCCAAACACCAAACCATTAACCATACCTTCAGTACAAATTTGACTTATTTATTGCATATGGGTTTAATATATAATTCCCTGTAATTGAATAAAAATCTTTTATTCTGTTGAATAATTTCTTTGACAGCCTATTCCCAACATTTTTAGATACATTTGGCCTCAATATATTGAAAAGAGGCATTTTATCTTGTTTGACAGAGCTCATAGAGCTCTGTCAAACAAGATATAATAGATTGTCTCCTGTCTCGTCTCCATTTCAACAGGGTTTAAGGGCACACATGCTGAAACAGGTTATAAAATTGACACTATTTGTAAATAATAGCCATTTAGAAGACAATGTTTTAAAATGTTTTTATTTGTAATGCATACGAAAAGATATATTTTAAAAAAGGACAAGCATTACTTCTACTAGAATTAAAGCTGGGAGCGTGTGGCTCAAGACTTCAAACGAAAGGGCCACTGTTCAATCCCTGCAATGGCTTACTGCATTGTGACTTTGGGCATTGGGCAAAGCACGTAATTTGTTTGCCCATGTAGGGGCATGGTGGCATCCTCTACCCAACTTGAATGCATACTGCACATCGATGGTGCACTTGTCTTCAACCAATGCTAACCCTGCTTGTGTGGAATTAGTACATTGGGTTGGGGAGTCTGACAGTTACCTGCCATTGCTTGTTGGTTCTCTCTGCGTACTCCGGCTTCCTCGACCCATAAAACTGTCTGAACATGAGGTGACCCTGGCTGTTGAAAGTGTCATTAAACCCAATAAATAAATACTACAATTAAAGTTAATAGTACTGTAGATCGATTATTCAAGGAGTACTTATTTGAGTAGTTCAAAAAAGATGTTGAGTTTGAAAATTAGAAACACTTGCCGGAATAATTCTTTTCAAGAATCTATTTTTTCGTGAAAACATGTTAGAACCACTTGAAGCAATCCACAGAAAATTTGATTTTTAAGTTCTTAAGGGCTGTCTGTCTTTAATCTGTCAAAACAGGGTTAAGTCTTGGGTTTTTAACTTAACTTGACAAAGTCAAGATAAGCTATTGCTACCATGCATGCGGAACTCTGTCAGTCTGTTCACATTTTCCTTTAGCACAGGCTACATCCCATAGTTCTTGTCAGATTGTCACGAAATTTCATTTGCAGGTTTGAGGTCATGTCAATATGAGAACGTCTCCTTTTGGTTGTGATCGGTCAACCATGATGGCTGCCCAAGCCCAAAACCCAAAAACTTTTAGCACAGTCCACAGGTCGTATTTATGAAGGGCTTTCATGGTAACCTGGTAGGATGAGTCTGTATAATATCTAGATGAGAACGTCCCCTTTTGGTCAGGGTCTGTCAACCGTGATGGCTGCCCAGGCCCGAAACCCAAAATCTTTTAGCACAGTCTACAGGTCATATTTAATATGGAGGGATTTCATTGTAACTTGGTAGGATGACTCCGTATGATGTCTAGATGAGAACTTCCCCATTTGGTCATGAATTGTCAACCGTGATGACTGCTTGAGCCCCAAACTCGAAAAACATTAGTACAGTCTACAGGTCGTATTTATGAAGGGATTTCATTGTAACTTGGTAGGATGACTCCAGATAATGTCTAGATGAGAACGTCCCCTTTTGGTCACGATCAGTCAGTTGTAATGGCTGCCGAGCCCAAAACCCCAAAACCTTTAGCACAGACTATAGGTCGTATTTATGAAGGGATTTCATTGTAACCTGGTAGGATGACTCAGTATAATGTCTAGTTTATTGAAAATGTTGATTGCAGGGAACAGAAATTAACATATTCCCAATTATCACAATTATTGTCTTAGATCATAATCCTTTCATAAACCTTGAACATTATCCTTTTCATCACTCACAACACACAGCCAAGTTAAGCTACAGTGTGATTGACATTTTCATTTGAATACCCTTACTACTTACAATAACTATCCCCCATAAATTCTGTGTCCGATAAAAGAGGCTATGTTTATCTGTGGCATACCCATTGGGTGCTGTTGGCGTCCAAAACAGCCCATTTTATCAACATTTTTGCATTAGCAGCCTGTGGAGAGTTAACAAATGCTTACCAGAATATTTTGTCCATGCAGCTTCTAATGTCAAACCAAGACCTGCGAATGTCCTATTTTTCTTGAAAATCTACAAGAGGCTTTTAGAGAAATTCACGGAAAATTCAAAATTTTTATACTGTACCAATGACCCAGACATAGCTGGTGCTAACTCTTAAAATATAGGGCCAAACACAAATTTTGCCCCCCAATCCCCAAAATTTGCATCTAAAACCAAAGAAAACATGTCCCGAATGGCCCTCCACACTTCATCTCTACTGCGCATGCGCAGTGTCAAGGACGTTCCGAAATTGGTGCCATTAATCATTCTAAGTTTGGCCCTTCATCAGTTAACATCTGACTGATCTTTGTGCTTGTAAATCTCAGTTCAAATGATGCCAGACACATAAATATTAGTGAAATGGTGATTCTAAGGAGGATAGAGAAGGAGGAGAGGAAAAATGTGTGACATATTATTATCAAGGCTGTAACTTAAAATTTTTTAATGAAATTATGTTAAGTTACCTATTTTCGAGGCAGCAGCCATTTTGTTGTCATTCTGGTTATTTAGTTACACTGATTTTTCAGTGTTTTCCTCTCTCCCTTTCCTTTAAGTCCCCTCTTGCTATTCTCCCATGCTTTTGGCATAGTTTCTGTAATTATTATTACTAAAATTTCTTGGGAGTTTTAGCTGAATATCAGAATGAATTCTGTTCTTTCCCCATGTTTACGTCTTCACCTACGGGTGGTTAGGCATTGTGTTCTGCATCTACCATCTGATGTTCTGCAGTTTCTTCCCTGGAAGTCTCTGTTTTGCATCAGATAGTGTATTTTTGGTAACTGATTCCGGGCCTGGGTGCCTGGAGTCTTATTTTAGTGTTTTTACACTCATTGTTTACATTTACAACAGCCCTCTGTGTGAGGGGGGGATTTCTTGAAAATAACATCTTGATGTTATTTTATTCATAACTAGATACATTATTACTGTTCGTAAGTGTTGAATAAATTGTTTAAAATATTTTTAAAATTTTTTGTCCACACTTAGGTTTGGGATCCATTGGGGCTCAACGTTACTTTTCAGAAACTTGGGCTGTTCTGAAAAAATATATTTTTATACTGTACCAATGACCCAGACTTAGCTGGTGCTAACTCTAACAAAACCAGGGCCAAACACAAATTTTGCCCCCCAATCCCCAAAATTTGCATCCAAAACCAAAAGAAATCATGTCCTATAGGACCTCCATACTTCGCCCCTACTGCGCATGCGCAGTGTCAAGGGCGTCCCAAAATTGGCGCCAATTATCATTCTCTGTTTGGCCCTTCATCAGTCAACATCTCACTGATCTTTGTGCTTGTAAATCTCAGTTTATAGGATGCCAGACACGTAATTTTTGGAGAAATGGTGATTCTAAGGAGGATATAGAAGGAGGAGAGGAAAAAGGAGTGACAAAAAATAATCAGGGCTGTACTTAAAATTTTTTATGAAATTATGTTAAGTTGCCTATTTTCGAGGCATGGGCCTCTTGTTGTCATTCTTGCTAAAATGTTGCACTGCTTATTCAGTGTTTCCTCTCCCCTGGCCTTCTAAGTCCCCCCTTGCAATTCTCCCATGCTTTTGGCATATTTTTGATAAAGTTCATTTCTAAAATTCTCTTGGGAGAGTTGCTTGGTTACAGAATGTTTTCTGTTATTTTCCCCATAGTTACGTTTTCACCCATGGGTGTATAAACGTTGTGTTCTGCATCTTCCATCTGATGTTCAGCAGATTCTCCCCTGGGAGTCTCTGTCTTGCATCAGATAGAGTGTAATTTTGATGACTGATTTCGGGCCAGTTTTTTCAGTGCCTGGAGTCATGTTTTCTGGTGTTTTACACTGTTTGTTTACATTGGCAACAGCCTTTTTTGAGGGGGGGCTGTTTGCCTTTGGTGTAGTTTATCTCACTATAAGATACATTTCTATTATCCGTAAGTGTCTCATTAATTATTTAATATAAATTTAAAATTTTTTGACCACACTTAGCCATCGGATCCATCGGGGCTCAGCGTTACTTTTCAGAAACTTGGGCTTCGCTGAAAAAATATTTTTTCAAAATTATTTTGATTTGCAATTGTTTTTTCATTATTAATGGATCATGGTATTATGTATCTTTGTGTCAGGGGTTTGTGCGAGTAACTAGGACTTGTTGTTGACTTTTCACAGTGAAAGGATATTGTTCAAATTGTAATGGGAAGAAATCTTCCTCTGACTTTCATGATCATTGTATTAATTGTAGTCAGTGTTCTTGCACTAATCCCTGTTCTATATGTCAATATTGGGATGACAAACATTGGAAACGTGTGTCACGGTATGTTGTTACTGGAGAAAGGGCTATGCCGGCTCTTTCTCCGCAAGGTCACTCTACTCTCTCAGTTTCTATTTCAGAGGAACAAGAACAGGGTGATGTTTCCATGTTATCTTCTGCAAGTGCACTTCCGTCGTCACAAATGAATTCAGAGCTAGCGGCAAAAGTGCTCATGGAGATTAAACAAATGTCGTCCGCTAGCTCGCCCGGTGTAGCGTCCATTCACCGAATGGTTCAGCAGCCGGGTTCGTCCGATGCGGTCCAGGAGGAAATGTTGGGTGATGCGAGCACTATAAACATTCAATGTGCACACCCAGTGACGGCGGATAGTAAGCGAGATCGGAGGAAGCCTTTGAGTCCGGTTCCTAGCTCGTCCAGGTCCAGCCGGGCCACGAGCGAGAGAGGCCCCTCTCTCGTACAACAACATCTGGGACCAGATGTTGTGGTACAAAATGTGTCGCAAGCGGAGCATACGTCCGTCGCTCGGGACGCTCCGTTGTATAGGTAGTCCGCGGAGACTGCTCAGGCTTCTTCTTCTCGTCAGCACACACGACCGCACCTTGGCTGCGTGACCGCCGATATCTTACCAGCTTCGCCGATCAGGGATTCTTCGGCGACCAGGTCACACCATCCGGCAGCCAGGGACACGAGGCCGATGGACTCCGGACGTTCGCATAGAAAAAGTATGCGGGAGCCATCTGATGCGGAGCTGCCCTCGGCGAAGCAGCGAAAGACTGCGCCTCCGCAGGTCTCGATGCCGGACATACTTGTGCAGATAGCACAACTTATCCCAGCAGCCGACAGAAACGGTGTCGGATCGGGAATTATCCGACGGCGCTGGGTCGGTACGCTCCGCCGAAGCATCGGGGGCGGACGACCGGGAACATCATGAGGTCCGACCGGATGGTGAAAGGGATACGGATGATTTGGAGCTATCCCTTTCGGAACAACATAAAGCTGCCGTGGACTTCATCCGGCACTTTCTCCCTCAAGTTGTTCCATCGGGCCAGACTGCTGCGGTTCCGGACAAGAGGATTATAGCGTCATTGGACTCTGAATTTTTTGAGCGGTTCAGGGACATCGCTCCCGAGTTTCCGTCGCAGTCCAATAATGTTGCAAGAACATTTGAATTATTGAACGACGCTATATTTAAACTTGCTTCCAAAACGGGGAAAGCAGGTTTCTTGTCCGCCAATACTCTCAACCTGCCTTTCATTAATGCAAGGAATAAATTCGACACAGCAGGACAGGGTATTCCGAGAGTTCCTCTGCGTATGGACGACGAGGCGGAAGACTTAGAGCTATCATTACCGTCGCCGGCTTCTATTCCAACCGCGGTGTTGGAAACAGCTATTTCGTCTAACAGAGCCAATTTAGATGCCTTATCTTACGCAGATCACCTTACTAAGGCGTTATCACTGCGCCTTCAAGGGAAAGAATTTCAGGATATAGAATCCTGTTTAAGACTTCTTTCAAGGGCAGTAGCTTATTCCACGTGTAACTCCGCCCTTTCAGTGGCAAACCTGGAGTTGGTTAGACGTGACGCAGCCCTAGCTACATCCACACTCGTGGATACTAAGGTGAAGAACCCTCTCAGGGTCGCTTCGGTCTCCGGAGAACTTCTCTTTGACGGCAAGCTTTCTGCTATTTATGATAAAATTACAAAGAAAGCTTCGGATTCTCTGTTGTTCAAATCTGCTTCTAAGAAGTCGGATACGGCAGACAAGAATAAGACAGGCACTTCTGGGTCTAATGCGCCCAAGAGAGGTTCCTATAGAGGTTCCGGTGCGTCCTCTTGGTCTTATTCGAGAGACCGTCAGGGTAGCGACTCGTTCGGGACGTCCTTCGGGCCGGGACAACCGGTCGGACGCCCCGAGGTCGACGGGACGAGGTGCGGGTCGTGGAGGACGTGGTTTCTCCTATCGCAGGCCTCGCAGGTCCAGGAGGTGATGGCTTAAACCTCTATCGCATACCGGTTGGCGGAAGGTTGTCGAGCTTTTCACAAGAATGGGCGTCGATTACGGACGACCCTTGGGTGAGAGGAGTGACTTCGGAAGGT
Source organism: Pictodentalium vernedei (assembly GCA_031216915.1). NCBI lineage: Eukaryota > Metazoa > Mollusca > Scaphopoda > Dentaliida > Dentaliidae > Pictodentalium > Pictodentalium vernedei. The sequence goes on along the minus strand of CM062297.1, from coordinate 143,488,819 downwards.
CTAAAGATATCCTTCAAACGAAAGCCTCCATTAACTCGAAGTCCAAAGTGGACTCAACTTCCGTCAAATCCGCAGAAAAGAGACGCTCTATTATCAGAGGTGCAGTCTCTTTTAATGAAGAACGCGGTAGAGGTCGTAGAAAACCAGGAGACTCCGGGATTCTACAGCCATCTGTTTCTGGTTCCGAAACCAGACGGCTCGTTCCGTCCAGTCATAGATTTGAGCTGGATAAACAAGCTGATCGTCGCTCCGAAATTTTATATGGAGACGATTCGGTCGGTCAGAGCGAGTATTCGGGTGAACGATTATGCAACAAGCATAGATCTCAAAGATGCGTACTTTCACGTCATGGTACATCCGACATTCAGAAAGTATCTACACTTCGCAGTCCTAGGAGTGGTGTATCAATTCCGGGCGATGTGCTTCGGACTGAATCTAGCACCCTGGGCTTTCACTCGGGTAATGAACTCGGTAATGATCTATTTCCGAGCTCATTCGTCTGCGTTAACGTCGGCCTACCTGGACGACATTCTTCAGAGGTACGGCAACGAGTTAACGCTTCAGAACGATGTTCAGAATCTACTTCTATTGCTCCGACGTCTCGGTTTTATAGTAAACGAGGAGAAGTCGGATCTGGTGCCGTCCAAGTCATTCACACATCTGGGAATGAGCTTCGAGACGCACAACAATCTCGTTCGTCTGCCGTTAACCAGAGCGAAATTAGTCAGTTGTTACGCTCGCTATTGTCTGCACGCAGACAAAGTCACAGCGAGAGAATTTATGAGACTGATAGGTCTGTGCGGAGCCGCTGCGGATCTCATTCCGATGGGGCGGTTACGCACGCGTCCTCTCCAAATTTTCTTGACTCAGAATTGGAGTGTGAAAATTCATTCGCGCGACGTAGACGTTCTCTTGTCAGATCAAGTGAAACAAGAGATTCAGACTTGGGCAAACATTCAGTGGTTAACTCAGGGAGTTCCGCTGCAGTTGCCGGATCCGAGTTTTACCATTATGACGGATGCCAGTCAAACAGGTTGGGGTGCATCATTGATCCCAACGGATTCGAGATGCCAGGGTCTTTGGGATCCGCAATTCCTGTACAAGCGCATAAACATCAAGGAAATGATGTCAATTTGGCTTGCGTTACGTCATTGGATGGACATTATTCACAATGCTCATGTCCAAATCCTATCCGACAATACGACAGTAGTGGCGTATATACGGAATCAGGGAGGCACTCATTCAGTTCCGTTGTTCAGTCTAACGGAAAGAATCCTTCTGTTTGTGCTAGAACATCAGGTTCTTCTTTCGGTCCGTCACATACCGGGTCGTCTGAATGTGGTAGCAGACTCCCTTTCACGAAAGGGTCGCTTGTTGCCGTTGGAGTGGACTCTCAGCAAACAGGTATTCAATCAGATTTGCTACCAATGGGAACGGCCAATGATAGACTTATTTGCGACACATCTCAACAATCAGTTGCAGACGTATGTGTCTCCGTGTCCAGATCCAAGAGCATTTGCAGTAGACGCTCTGTCGATCCCTTGGGACGGAATGATAGGATATGCGTATCCTCCAGCGCCGTTAATTCAACAAGTATTGCTAAAGGTAAAACAATCTCAATGCAAGATTCTGTTGGTAGCATCTCTGTCGCCACAGAGACCGTGGATAAATCTACTCAGGTGTCTGTTGTGGGACCTACCGCGAAAGCTTCCTCCACGGGAGGATCTTCTTTCGCAGGGGAAATCGCGTCAACTCCATCACAACCCACAAGGTCTCAACCTTCACGTTTTTCCGTTGTGCGGTCCTTCTTGCATGGCAAGCACTTTACAGGACGAGCAGTGGACGCGATTTCTAACTGTAGGAGGACCTCCTCTTCGCTAAACTATGCGGCTAAGTGGAAGGTTTTTCGTTGTTGGTGTAGGGATTATTCTGTAGATATTTTTGATCCCTCTATACCAGACATTGCAAACTTTCTAGTATACTTGTTTGACGAAATCAAACTGCAGCCTGTTACTATTAAGGGTTATAGGTCTATGTTATCTGATACCTATGCACATCATGATAGTTTACAAATTGGATCTAATGTCTCTTTATCTAAGTTGGTTAGAAACTTCTCGATAAATAGACCCAGAACTCTTAGATTAATTCCTAAATGGAATTTAGCTTGGGTTCTTCTTAAATTGAAGGAAAAGCCATTTGAACCTCTTGGGACAGTAGATTTCAAATTCTTATCTTATAAGACAGCTTTTCTCTTAGCTTTCTCTTCTGCTAGAAGAGTCAGTGAGCTTCATGCACTGTCGGTGGATGATTCTCACTATCGTAGTGTCGGGAACACTATCACCTTCACTACTAATGTGGGTTTTTTTAGCTAAGAATCAGGCTCCTAATAAATATCCGGAACCTATTGTTATTAAGGCTCTTCCGTCTTCAGACGGGCGTAGGCCTTTACTCTGTCCTGTTAGAGCGTTACGTATCTATAAACAGAGATCTGAGTTTATCAGAAAGGGACGGAAACGCTTCTTTCTGTCTTTGATGCCTAATAGAAGGGACATTTCGGTCCATTCTATTGCTAGATGGATTCAATTAACTATCCGTACTGCTTATGAGAGTTTATATTCTTCTCAGCAGTCTGTGCTTAAGATTTCCGCTCATGAAGTAAGAGCTCTTGCTACTTCTTGGGCTTATGCTAATAGTATTGCTAATACAGATTTAATGAAGGCTGCTTATTGGTCTCAGCCATCCACATTCACGAATTTTTATCTCAGAAATATTGAGTCCATTTCTGGAGACCTGCATTGTTTAGGTCCGTTATCTGTTGCTCAGAATGTCGTCCACTAAACAGTTGCAACTATAGTTATGCAGGCTTTCTGTTCCGGCAGTGACTCCGTCCGGCTGCCCTCTTCGCTCTGGGCTATTTGACCCAGGGCAAGGGGAAGGGGGGGGGGGCAGGTGTTCCCTTAGGTCACCTGCTTTATAGTGAAAAGCAAGGGAATGCCTCCTCCAAAGTCAGTATTTCTGAGTCGCTTCCGGGATGGTTTTAAAGTGTAATATTAATGTTAAATTTCATTCATGTCATATTTTTAAAGTATAGCTCGGTGTGAAGCATTTGTATATGTCAAGTGTCAAACGGGCTTTAATATACAATACTCGGACACTTTTAAAAGATTATAAAGAGTCTCAATTCTCTGGACTACTTTATTTATTGGCTTACTTTAAAAATAATTAGTATAAGGGTTATACTGGATGTTAATAGAGAACACGAATGTTATTGTGCTCAATTATAAAGGGTATTGTATCTTTCTAATTTAATATTAAATAAGAAAGATACATGTAAAGCCTAATACTCCTTTTCTCCTTAAGGGGTTACCTCTTTATTATACAGTTGAGCTTATTGGATTTTCCTCTATGTCCTAGGCCCTCCAGCCTTTTTACTATTCAGCTAAGTCTGGGTCATTGGTACAGTATAAAAATGTTAAAAAATTTATAGTAATTTATATATTTTTTATACTTACCAATGACCCAGACGGGGATGGCCCTCCCAGGAGTTCGTAACTCTTGCCTCCCCGCTGAGTACATAGCGCTGACCAGGCACTGCCAGTAAGAATGATAATTGGCGCCAATTTCGGGACGTCCTTGACACTGCGCATGCGCAGTAGGGGCGAAGTATGGAGGTCCTATAGGACATGATTTCTTTTGGTTTTGGATGCAAATTTTGGGGATTGGGGGGCAAAATTTGTGTTTGGCCCTGGTTTTGTTAGAGTTAGCACCAGCTAAGTCTGGGTCATTGGTAAGTATAAAAAATATATAAATTACTATAAATTTTTTAACTTTTTCAAAATATTTTGATTTCAATTATTTTTTCTATATTAATGGATCATATTGTTATTATGTATTTTGATTGCCAGGGGTTGGTGCGAGTACCAGGACTTTGTTTTCTTTTCACATTGAAAGGATTTTGATCAATTGTAATAAGAGGAAGTCTTCCTCTGACTTTTATAATTATTCTATATGTGGTCAGTGTACTCGCATTAACTCCTGTTCTGTATCGTATGATTTCGATGACAACATGGGAAGCGTATGTCACGGTATGTTAGTGGGGAATTGGACACTCCGGTCCTTTCCCTGCAGGGTCACTGTACTTTATCAATTTCTATTTCAGACGATCAAGATTAGGGTGATGTATCTGTGATGTCTTCCAACAGTGTGCCTCCGTCGTCACAATTAATGAAGGGCTAGCGGAAAAGTGCTCATGTAAATACGCCAATTGCCTAAGATGACCCTAGTAGGTTCGACGGCCTTTGACGTCCGCTAGCTCGCCCGGTGTAGCGTCCATTCATCGATTGGTTTGGCAGCCGGGTTCGTCCGTTGCGGTCTAGAAGGAGTTTTGGGGTGATGCGAGCACTATAAATCAACCAAATGCACACCCAGTGACAGCGGATTAGAGGGAGAACGGAGGAAGCCTTTTAGTCCGGTTCATAGCTCGTTCTGGTCCATCCGGACGGCGAGCGAGAGAGGCCCCTCTCTCGTACAACAACATCTGGCCCCAGACGTTGTGGTACAAAATGTTTCGCATTCGGAGCATATGTCCGTCGCTCGGGACGCTCCGACATATAGTCAGTCCGGAGTAGACTGTCAATAAGGCTTCCTCATTCTCATGGTAGCGCACACGACCGCTCTTGGCTACATGACCTCGGATATCCAGTCAGCTTCGCCAGTCAGAGAATCATCGGCGACCAGGTCACACCATCCGGTAGCCAGGGACACGAGGCCTGCAGACTCCGGACGTTCGCATAGGAAAGTGTGCGGGAGTCAACGTTCACGGAGCTTCTGGCGGCAATGCATCGTAAGACCGCTACTGCACAGGCCTCGGGGACGGACGTGCTTTCCTAAATAGCACAGCTTATCGCAGCATCCCAGCATCAACTGAATCTGTCGCATATTTTTTATCCGACGATGCTGGGTCGGGACTCTCCGCGGAAGCGGGTACGGACGTCCGAAAATTTCATCCGGTCCGACGGGATACCGAAAGGGATTCGGAGGATTTCGAGCTTTCCCTTTCGGAACAACATATGCTGTTGTGTATGTCATCTGACTTGATCTTCTACAGGTTCTTTTGTCGGACCAGAATGCTGCGATGCCGGATAAGAAACTGATAGCGTCGGTGGACTTAGAAATTTTTGGTTCGGTTCAGGGACATCGTCCCTCAGTTCCGACATAGTCCAATAATGTCACACAAACTTTCGAATTATTGAACGATGCTATATATATTATTATTATATGCTTGCTATTACCAAGCATTTCTGGTTTCTTGTTCGCAAAGTTACGGAGATGTCTTTCAAAAGTGTGCCTCTGTCGTCATAGTTAGTGAAGAGCTAGCGGCAATAAGTGCTCATGGAATATGTCTATCGCCTAAGAGGTCCCTTGTAGGATCGACGGAGTGACATTCGCTAGCTCACCCGGTGTAGCGTACATTCATCGAATGGTTCAGCTGCCGGGTTCGTCCGTTGCGGTCTAGGAAGGAGATTTGGGTGATGCGAGCACAATTACTTTAGTTTTCACCCAGTGACGGCGGATTGAGGACAGATCAGAGGAAGCCTGTTAGTCCGGTTCCTGGCTTGTCCAGGTCTGTCCGGGCTGTGAGCGAGAGAGGTCCCTCTCTCGTCCAACAACATAGGGGACCGCATGTTGTGGTTCAGATATTTTACATTCGGAGCATATGTCCGTCGGTCGGGACGCTCTGTTATATTGACAGTCCGAGAGACTGTCGATAATGCTTCCTCATCCTCACAGCAGGGCACACGACCACACATTGGCTACGTGACCTCGAGTATCTGATCAGTTTCGTCATTCAATGATTCCACGGCGAATAGGTCACGCCATCCGGTAGCCAAGGGACACGAGGCCTATACACTCCGTTCGCTCACATATTAGTAGTATGCACGGGGTAACGATCACGGAGCTTCCAGCGGCAATGCATTGTAGGACCGCTTCTCCACAGGCCTCAGTGACGGACGTGCTATCCGAGTTAGCACAGTTTTTTCGCAGCATCCCAGCAATCAACAGTTTCTTAGTCGAATCAGGAATTATCTGACGGCGCTGGGTCGGTGCGGTCCACGGTTGCATCAGGTACGGACGACCGAACGCTTTATAGGGTCCGACAGGATGGCGAAAGGGATTCGTTAGATTTCGAGTTTTCCCTTTCGTAGCATCGGAAGCTGCCATTCATATCTTCTGGCATTATCTTCCAGTGATTGTTATTTCGGACTACATTGCTGCGATGTTGGATAAGAGACTTATAGCGTCATTGGACACGGAATTTTGGATCGGTTCAGGGACATTGTCCCTGTCTTACCGACACAGTCCAATAATGTCATTAGAACATGTGTATTATTTATCGACGCTATATATGCATATAAGCCTGCTACCAAGCATGATAGTTTAGTTTCTTGTCCGCAATGCTCATTTCTGCCTTTTTATCATTTATACGAATAATTTATTTTGGCAGAGCAGGGCATACCGAGAGTTCATATGCGTCTGGACGGCGTGGTTAAAGACTGGAAATATTCTTTTTCGCCGTCTTTGTCTTTTCCAACCACAATGTTGGAAACGACAATGATGTCTAGTAGACTTAACTTAGACGCTTTATCATACGTAATCCACCTTACTGAGGCGTTATCATTACGTCTTCAAGAAAAGAATTACGGGATATTATCCTCAATGTGATTTCTTTTGAGGGCAGTAGTTTGTTCACGTATAACTCCGCCCTTCAGTGGCTGATTGGAGTTGGTTAGACGTGACGCAGCCCTAGCTACATCCATGCGCGTGGATAGTAAGGTGAAGAACTCTCTCAGAGTCGCTTCGTTCTCGGTGAAGCTTCTCTTCGACGGCAACTTTTCAGCAATCCATGAATTGCTCGATTTACACGTTCTCTTGTCTATCTAGTGTTGCAAGAGATTCAGACTGGGGCAAACATTCGGTGGTTGACTCAGAGAGTGCCACTACAGTTGCCGGATCCGAGTTTTATAATTATGACGGTTGCCAGTCAAACAGGTTGGGATATAATATTGATCCCAACGGATTCGAAGTGCCAGGGTCTTTGGGTTCCGCAGTCTCTAAGCAAGCACTTATCTTCCGCGGAATAATGTTTTTTTTAGGCTTGCTTTATGTCATTGGATGAACATTATCCAGAAACGCATGTCCAAATCCTGTCCGTTAATTCGACAGTAGTGGCGTATCTCCGGAACCAGGGAGGCACTCATTCGTTTCCGTTATTAAATTTAATGGAAAGAATCCTGTTTGTTATAGTACACCAAGTTCTGTTTCGGTCCGTCATATTCCGGGTCGTCTGATTGTTTTACCGGACTCCTGTTCACTTATGGGTCGCTTGTTGCTGTCAGAATGGACTCTCAACAAACAAGTATTCAATCAGATTTGCTATCAATGGGAGCGCCCAATGATAATTTATTTACGACACAGCTTGCTAATCAATTGCAGACGTATGTGTTTGCTTGTCCGGATCTCTGAGCTAATGTTGTTAACGCTCTATTGATCTAATAGGACGGAATGATAGGATATGCGTATCCTCCGGCGCTGTTGTTTCAGCAAGTATTGCTAAGATAAACAACCATAATACATTTCTGTTGATAGCATCTCTGTCTTCACAGAGACCGTGGGTAAATTTACTCTGATGTCTACTGTGGGACTTAACGTGAAATCTTCCTCAATGAGAGGATCTTTTTTCGCTGGGTAAAATCGTGTCATCATTATCACAACCCGCAAGGTCGCAACCTTCAAGTATTCTGTTGTTTGGTCCGTATTGCATTGTAAGCATTGTACTGGACGAGCTTTGGACGCGATTTCTTACTATAGGAGAACCTCTTCTTCGCTATTCTATGCGGCTAAAGTGGAGGCTCTTCCGTCGTTGGTGTAGGGATCACTATGTTCATATTGTTGATCCCTCCATACTACTCATTGCAGCTTTTTAGTATACTTGTTTGACAAGATCTACTGCAGCCTGTTATTATTAAGGTTATAGGTTTATGTTACCTCATACCTATGCACTCTATGATAGTTTACAATTGAGTCTTATGTCTCTTTATCTAAGTCAGTTAGTAACTTTTTGATAAATAGACTTAGAATCATTAGATTAAATTCCTATATGGAATTTAACTTCGGTTCTTATTTAGCTAAGTAATCATTTGAGCCTCTGGAAACAGTAGTTTTCAAATTCTGACCTTTTAGACAGTAATTCTGTTGGCTTCTCTTTTACTGAAGAGTCAGTGAGTTTCATGCACTATCGGTGGATGATTTTCACTTTCGTAGTTTCGGAATCACTACTTCCTTTACTATTTAGGTTGGATTTTTACATAAGAGTTAGGCTCCTAATATCCAGAACCTATTGTTATTAAGGTCCTTCCGTCTTCGTACGGGCATAGGCCTTTACTCTGTCCGGTTAGAGTTTATGTATTTATAAACAGATATCTGTTTATTACTACGGGCGTAAACTTCTTCTGTCTTTGATGCCTATTAGAAGGACGTTACGCTCCATTCTTTTGCTAATGGATTCAATTAACTATCGATACTGCTTATGGTATATCTTTGACTCAGCAGTTGTGTTTGAGATTTCGGCTCATGAAGTAAGAGTTCTTCTACATCTTGGGCTTACATTAATAGTGTCGCTATTATAAATTTTTGAAGGCTGCTCATTGCGCTCAGCCATCCACATTCATGAATTTTTTATCTCAGAAATATTGAGTCCATTTCTGGAGGCCTCTATTGTTAGGTCTATTATCTACTGCTCAGAATGTCATTCACTTAACAGTTGCTACTATAGCTAGGTAGGCTGTCTGTTTCGGCAGTGACTCCGTTCTGCTGCCCTCTTCGCTGTGGGCTATTTGACCCAGGGCAAGAAAAAGTGGGGGGGGGGGGGTGTTCCCTTGGGTCACCTGTTTTACTATGAAAACAAGGGGATACCTCCTCCGGAGTTAGTAATTCTGAGCTGTTATTGGGATGGTTGTTTAGTGAGAAGTTTATGTTTTAAAAATTCATTCAAGTCTTAGTTTTTAAAGTATAGCTTTTGAATATAGCACGTGTCAACGGACATGATTATGCAATCCTCAGACACTTTTAAGGAGTATAAAGAGTCTCTATTCTCTAGACTTACTTTATTTATTGGCTTACTTTAAAAATTATTAGTATAAGGATTATACTAGATATTAATAGAGTACATGGATGTATGATGCTCAATTTTGGAAGGTGTTGTATCTTTCTAATTTATCATAAATAAGAAAGATACATGTAAGGCCTAATACTTCTTTTTCCCTAGAGGGGATGACTCTATTTTATATAATTGAGCGTTTTCCATCTTGCTCTATGTCCTTGGCCCTCCAGCCTTTTTACTATTCAGCTATGTCTGGGTCATTGGTACAGCATAAAAATGTTAAAAAATTTATAGTAATTTATATATTTTTTATACTTACCAATGACCCAGACAGGGATGGCCCTCCCAGGAGTTCGGAACTCTTACCTCCCCGCTGAGTACATAGCGCTTACCAGGCATTGGTTATTAGAAAGATTAATGGCGCCAATTTCGGAACGTCCTTGACACTGCGCATGCGCAGTAGAGGTGAAGTGTGGAGGGCCATTCAGGACATGTTTTCTTTGGTTTTAGATGCAAATTTTGGGGATTGGGGGGCAAAATTTGTGTTTGGCCCTATATTTTAAGAGTTAGCACCAGCTATGTCTGGGTCATTGGTAAATTTGTATAAAAAATATATAAATTACTATAAATTTTTTGACTTTTTAACCTTTTAAGGAGTGTCTCTCTTTGCTCAGCCCAAAACGGGTTAACACTTGGTTTGTTGAGTACCCTTACTACTTACAAAAATGATCCACAGTGAATTCCACTTCCAATAAAGGAAAATATGTTTATCTCTCGTTTACACGTTGGGTGCTGTGGGTGCCCGAAAACAGCCCATTTTATAAAAAAATTTATGTTTGGCAGCCCGTGGAGGGTTGACAAATGCTTAGCCCAATATCTTTTGTACAGCAATTGAGTTGTCACAGTCAGGTCTAACAGTGATGAATGTTTAAAAAACAAATGTACAAGATGCATTTTGAGAAAGTGATGATTTTGACATTTTTTTCCAATTCTGGCGAAAGAAGGGTGGAATCAAAAATTCCGCTTCAGTACATTTTGATTAGATTTTGTGCCCCTCTATGTGTGTGCAAAAAAATTCTGTGAAAATTGGTTCGAAAATGGCTTTGGAATTGTATGGACAAAGTGTGCAGAGAAAAAAAAAAAAAAAAAAATAATAATCTGTAGAAAAACAAATGTCTTTTCCAGAGGGAAAAGCCAAATGCTAAAGACACGATTGGAGGGTGTATGTGGAAGAAAAAAACCTTCACCTTTTTATCCAGTGACATCCTTTTGCATACATCTATTTATTACATGCCTGTTCTATTAAATCCTCATCTACAGCAACACTAAACCATGTGGAAAATTAAAATCTGTTCCGCACACATGTGCAGAATGGAAATCGTTGGCGAACTATATTTTTACTCTGTATACCAAAGGCCCAGATTAAGCTGGTGCTAACTCAAAAATATCTAGGGCCAAACACAAATTTTGCCCCCCAACCCCCAAAATTTGCATGCAAAACCGAAAATTAGAAGTCCTATCTGGCCCTTCATACATTTACTCTCCGCGCATGTGCAGATGCCAGGAAGTCACCGAAACTGGCACCAACATCATTCTTTGTTTGGCCCTCAGTCAGATAACAACAAACTGACTTCTGTGTTTTTAAATCTCAGTTTATGCCAGACACAAATCAGTGGTTATTTTGGTGGATCTAAGGACACAACTGGATGAAGGAAGGAAGAAACGGTGGTTTGAAACATTCAGGGCTGTAATTTTATAATAATTATAAAAATTAGTTCATGTTCCCCAATTTCGGGACATGGGCCTGACGTCATCATTGATTGATAATAATCTGTCCACTGTTTGTTTAGTATTCCTTCCGTACCTTCCCTTGATCCCCCCCAGTTAAGCCCCCAAGCTTTTTGGCTTGTTCTATTGAAATTTTTTATAAAAATTTCTTGGGAGTTTAACGTATTATACAGAAGATTATTCTGTACATCCCCATGGTTACGTCCTCACCCTTGGGGTGTTTGGGCATTTTGGTCATGCATCATACATCCGATGTATCATTTTTTCTTTTGATGAAGATTTTGCTTTACATCGGATAGTTTATTTCTGTTACTGACTTTGGGCCGTGTTGCCTGGGGTCTTGTTTCCGTTTTTTGTTTGAAGTTGTTTACATTGACAGTACTCTAGGTAGTTTCCTATTATTTAGAGAAACGACAGTTTAAGTAACATAAAATATTCCGTTAGTGTGGCAGTTAATTTTATTACATATTATTATAATTTTGTCCACACTTAGGCTCTTTTGGGCTCATCATTCCCTTTTATATAAGAAAAACTTTTTCAAAATTTTTTGAAGGAATTTTTCCTTTGGATGTATTTATTTCATTGATTATTTTAATGTTATCTTATATTTATGTAGATTTGGTGGTTGTACAATTGATCTATTTTAGATCTTAGGTAATAATATTTCTCTAATAGCAGGGCAAATAAGAGGAAGCCTTTCCTCTATTTACATGGTCATTGTCTTGTTTATAGTCGATGTACTACCACTAATTCTTGTACCATATGTCAGATTTTGACAATGTTGCTGACTGGTGTCATGGTTTGTTGTTAGGCGAGTGGACTCTAGCAGTCCTCTCGCAGCGAGGGGACACTGCTGGTCTTTTCTCCAAAATGTCACTATAGTTTCTATTTACAGAGGAACAAGAACAATGTGTGGTTCGTGACGCCATCAGAGAGTGAGTGTGCTTCCATCATCGCATAAAACTATTAGAGCTAGCGGAAAAGTGCTCAGTGATATTAGACAAGGGCCTTGGCCTTAGAATATAGGGTTTACGTCCTTGTCTCCAGCTAGCTCAACCGACAGATCTATCACGCAGAATATGGGTGGTGTGACGCCGGGTATGTCCGTAGCGGTCGAGAAGAGGAACAAGGGTGTAGCAAGCACTATAAAAATATGAACATGCTCACCCTGCGACGACGAAAAGGGAAGGAGGAAGCAGACAAGTTCTGAGGTATGCTTGTCCAGGTCTTCCATGATCGCGAGCAAGAGAGAGGCCCCTCTCTCTTATAACAACATCTGGGGTCAGAGGTTGTTGGAAGGAACTTGCGTCAGTTGGAGCTTACGTCCATGCTTTCCTGTCCAGGACACTCCTTCTAATAGGCTGCCAGGATCGGCTAGTCTTATGGTTTCCTATAAGTTCGCTAAGCATACACGACCGCACAAAAAGTCCGTTGTCGCATTTAGACAAGGCTAAAAACCACGGCGTATGGTTTTAGTTCCCTGTCACCAGCTCCCTCGACTGGTGAATCAGTTACTCAGGCCTCTGAAAACTGACGCAGTTGGACTACAATGTACAATTAGATCTAGTGGCAAAGTGCTCAATGATATAAGACAAGGCCCCAGATCACAGATCATGTGATTTTCGTCCTTGTCACCAGATAGCTCAACCAGTGCTTCTTTCACTCAGAATATGGGTGTCATGACGCCGGATAAGTCCATAGCGGTTGAGGAGAGAACAAGGGTGGAGTGAGCACTATAATATACAATTATGCTCACCCAGTGATGATGGAAGGAGGAAGCCGGCAAGTTCTGAGGTACGTTCGTACAAGTCTGCCAGGACCGAGAGCAAGGGAGAGGTCTCTCTCTCTTACAGCATCATCTGGGGCCAGATGTTGTTGGTAGAAACTTGCATCAGTCGGAGTTTACGTCCATGCCTCTTGTCCAGGCTGTCCCATCTAATAGGCAGCCAGGGTCGGCTAGTCTTACGGCTTTCTCTATATAAGGCTAAAGTGCTCTTTATATTGCACAGGGCTGTAAACCGCGATGAGTGGTTTCAATTCCCTGTCAGTGGTGAAGCGGTTACTCTTGAATATGAGGACCATGACACCAGGTGTGTTGCATTTACATAGTAAATCAGAGCTAGCGGCAAAAGTGCTCAATGATATAAGACAAGGGCCTAGACCTTAAAATATAGTGTTTACGACCTTGTCTCCAGCTAGCTCAACCGGTGCTTCTTTCACTCAGAATATGAGTGTCATGACGCCGGATATGTCCGTAGCGGTCGAGGAGAGAACAAAGGTGTAGCGAGCACTATTAAATCCAATCATGCTCACCCTGCGACGATGGAAAGGAGGAAGCCGGCAAGTTCCGAGGTACGCTCGGCTAGGTCTCCCTGGACTGCGAGCAAGAGGGAGCCCCCTCTCTCTTTTTACAACATCTGGAGCCAGATGCTGTTGATAGGAACTTGCGTCATTCGGAGCTTACGTACATGCCTTTTGTCCAGAATGCTCCGTTTAATTCGGCTTCTTCAGTGTCTACTAAGCACTCTCGACCACACCTTGGTTACGTGACTTCGGATATCTAGTCTGCATCTTCAATAGGTCAACTCTTTGTCGAGGAAGTCACACCATCTAGTAGCCAAGGAAACGAGGCATCATTCATCGGGACATCCGCATTTAAGAGCCATCTCGGACACACTGTCCCGGGAGCAGCCGGCGGATGAGCAATACATGACTGCTGCTCCTCAGGCCTCTGTAATGGACTTGCTGTCGCAGATTGCACAGCTCATCGCAGTATTTCTGCTAAGGCTGAAGCACTCCATGTCAGTCTCAAAACTTGAGCTGTCGGATGGTGCTTGATCGGTCCAGTCATCTGCCTGTTCAGATGCCAGTGACCATGATTCTAAAACTGATTTAGACGAATGATGAAAGGGATACGGATGAGAACAACCTTCCCTTTCGGAACAACTCATGGATGATATGGATACTATACATTATCGTTTCCTTGAACTTGTTCCAGTGAATCACAATGCTATGAGTTATTGTGAGAAACCGCTAGCGTTGTTAGATGCTGTCTTCATCCAGACAAAGAGCAGGATAATAAGATCTCTTTCTGGTTAAGTCTACACGGGTATCACAGGTCTTCGATTATGTAGACGACGCCATATTTAACTTCCTGTGGGAAGAAGTAATACGGTTTCTTATCATCATCTTCTGTATTTTAACCGTTTTTTGATCACATACATTTAAAAAATGACCGAGGAAGATGTTTTGAGAGTTTCTCTGCATTGAATGAGCAGGCTAAGATCTTAGTTGTAGCCTTACCTTCTTCATTTCGCTGTTCGCTCGGACACAATTGAGAAGATAATTTCTTATTCAGAGCTAATTTAGACTCACAGTCTTATGTACTTCAATTTTAAGTACTGTGACGCAACGCCTATATGGAAAGGAATTTTGTGGACGTTTGTACCTTTTAAAAAAATTCTTTCCAGGCCTGTTTATCATATGTATCTCTGTCTTAACAGATGTTAAGTGGGAGCTATTCTGATGTGACGAAGCCTTCGTCGTCATCTTTAACATTTGACGAGGTGGAAAACTTGCTGCAGGTCACTTTAGTTTTCCAGACACTAAATCTTTGATGGTAAGCTTTCATTAAAGTAGGATTATGCTGCAAGAAAGCATCAATACTCGGCTCTTTAAGTTGGGGTCTAATCGACCAACACCAGCAGAAAGAGTAGGAGAGATTGTCGTAGACTCAGATCGTCTATAAGGACTCGTAGCGAAGGTATAGGTATCCCTCCTATATATTACTTTAGGGATTGACTATACAGTCACTTGGATAGGGGGTTTAGATCTGTTTGAGTTCACTGATCAGACATCCCTGAGCCGGTGGCTTGAGGCTCTTATAGAGCTCTGTCCGACCGATTTTGACTGGAACTGGATTTAGGTTATTTATGATAATCTTTCAGTTGAAAAGTGAGCGTTCGGCGATGCAGCAAGTATAGCTCCGTAGATCACTTGAATAATGAACTAGATAATGTCTCATGGGATGAATGATAGGATACACGTATCCTACAATTCATTTTTAACAGGCTGTTTCGTCTGTTGTTTCACAGAGCGAATTAGCCAGTTGTTTTGCTCGCTTTTATCTTTTATCTGATGCATTAACAGCGGAAAATTTTATGCATCGGATGGGGTTGTGCGGAGCGGCTATGAATGTTATTTTGATTGGTTGCTTACGCACACGTCCCCTCCAGTTATTCTTAACTGGAGTGGTAGACGTTTTTTTGCTCTAGACCTGTTTTGTTTTAGCGAATCTTTTAACATGAGGTCAAGTTTGGGCATATATTTAACGGTTTTCTCAATTATGACGGAAGTGAGTTCATATGTTGGGTTACAATCCTGAGTCCGATGGTCTCTCTATACAGGGATCTTGAGACTCTCGGTTCTTGGAGACCACATATTCAGAAATGATGTCTTATTGTTTACACTACATCATTGAATTTATATTATTAGCGATCATGTATTTATAGATGCAGATCAGAGTTTATCAGAAGAGAAGAAATGCTTCTTTGTCATTAATTTCCAATAGAAGGGACATTTCGGTTCATTCTATTGCTAGATGGATTCAATTAGCTATTCATACTGCTTAGGAAAATTTATCTTCCAATCAGCAGTCATTGCTTAAGATTTCAGCGCATGAAGTAAAAGCACTGGCAGCATCTTGGGCTTATTCTAACTGTATGACTATTACATGATCTTATGTTGGATCGCTTCAGGATAGTTAAGTATGCGGAGCACAGGAATAATAGTTTCCATCATTTGTGTCGCCAGTATTAAGCATTTGAGCACATACAATTGACGCTCAGCCGTATTCATGGGAATGAATGATAGGACATGTGCATCCTTCAATTCATTTGTTTCTATTGATTACATTGAGGTTAAAGTGTCTGTTATTGAACATTTGCCAGAAGCTTCCCCCACGAGAGGGTTTTCTTCTTCAAGGGAAGTTTTGTTCTTCACGTCATTCTCCGCTGTCAGTGGCATAACGGAGTATGTCAGACGTGATGGAGCTTTGCGGTTACTATATTTTTGCTGTCTGGACCAGCAATGATTAAGTAATGTGGATGAGGAGGTTTCGACATGAATTCAAATCCCCCCCCCCCCCCCCCCCCACTCACACACTGTCGCATATATATATCTTAATACATACATACTATGCGCTTGGGTCGTGTTGCATGGCACCCTCATAGGCATATACGCAGTTTTGTTGCATTAGTTTCTTTATTTTCTGATGTCTAATATACAAGCACTTATTAAATCATCATAATTGCTTCTATTTGAGTTCATAGGTGACTGCATAACCACTTAGTGGTTTTTTAGATGATTACAGGCTGGATTTTAATGCACTCGCGCAATATGTTATTACGCCATCGCTTTGGTGGACCTTGAAATTATTATACATTTCGGGGACGGTGTGTGTTGGAGCCGGTTAATCATACCTACCTCCATTTCTAGATCCTGGTCTCTATTTTGTCGGTTCTCAAATCACATATTCTCTCGTGTTTATAGTTGTAGATACCAAATAGTGTTCTTATCGGATTTAATTGTACAGAGGCCGCCTGTGAATAATCTTTGAAGCGTGTTTTCTCTGCAGAGATTGTTCATCGTATCTCGCTCTAATATGTGTATGTTATATTATTATTTCACTGATTTTGTCGTACCTGTATACGCCGACTGCAGTGCATATTTTGTAGCGGATAATCTTATTTACCAAAATCATCGCTATAGCCTTGGCTTGTGAAGTGGTGTTAAGCACCATTTATTATTCATGAATTAATTCCTGAGTGCCTGATCGATATTTATTTATATTATTTCCTGGTACCGCTTATTGATTCCAGAGCTCTCCCCTCTTTCTTTTGAAGATATGTTCAAAAAAGGGGGGGCCACTTCTCGGGCTTATTGAGTATCTAACTATGAAGGAAGCTGTTTTGGCCATACTATATTCAGAGTCCAGCTGTAGTATTGTATGGTGTAGGGTTATGGGCAATTTTCTCTCATTCTCAAATATACCATTCTAATTTTTAGGGCTTAGTCCAGACTAGTCTTAAAAATTTGTGAACTCGTTACATCCTAATTAGCATGATTTAATGCTCAGATTTAGGATTTACATAATTGGGATCCATATTAGGATATGTCTCATCTATTATGGTATAAAGAGACATACATGTAAATTCTAATTATTCTAATTTTCTTCATCATGGATTGAAGAATTTGATCTGTGTTGATCTATTATTTCGGAAGGTCTAGTCCCTCCACCTTTTTACAATTCAGCTTAGTCTGGGCCATTGGTATACAGTATAAAAATATGAAAAAATTTAAAGTAATTTATATATTTTTTATACTTACCAATGGCCCAGATGGGCATGGCCCTCTCATGAGTGGGCAGTACTGGGCACTCATACTTCCCCGCTGAATTATTATATTATAATCTTTTTTACAAAGAATGATGTTGGTGCCACTTTCGGTGACTTCCTGGCGTCTGCACATGCGTTGAGAGTAAATGTATGGAGGGCCAGATAGGACTTCTAATTTTCGGTTTTGCATACAAATTTTGGGGATTGGGGGGCAAAATTTGTGTTTGGCCCTAGATATTTTTGAGTTAGCACCAGCTAAGTCTGGGCCATTGGTAAGTATAAAAAATATATAAATTACTTTAAATTTTTTCATTTTTATACAGAAGCGTAATTTCACTGGAATTTTCCACAAACCGTGCATTGTAATTACAGTTTGAATTGCGAGTGATAGCTAAAAATTGTCCCCTGAGTTTCAGTGTGTTCTATGTGCCAGTAGGCACATAGAACACATTGGAACTCAGGGGACAAAATAGTAACACAGGTTTCCTTCGCAAATTTGATTGTCGATAAAATGTGTTCTTTTTTGATAGTTGTCAAACTAATTGCTGAGTGTCTTTCTATTAATGGTTTTTATAGACGTGAAGGCATGTAATAAACACACAATAACACGCATGTGTGAATGGGTTAATCGATATGGCACTTGTGCCATCGCGGAAGGATAAAACTTGAGGCCTGCGGCATCTCGTCTATCCTTCCATGCTGGCACTCATGCCTTATCGATTAACCCATTAACACACATGTGTCATTCTGTGTATGGCTTTCCAAATTGAATCCAGAACATGATAGATTGTGGGTATATCCCATGCCAAGTTTTATTATAATTTACAGTGGTACTGATACACAAAAAAACCATTGGCAAAGACAGTCTTTCCTCGTTCATTACCATTTTCAGTAAGAGATGTGAACTCAGTTAAGTGTACACAAATCATAGTATTAGAGTGACTGGGGCTATCATTCTCTCAAAGAAATATTTCAGTTGATCCCAGATAATGCCAGGAGGAGATCATAAGTGAGTAAACATTCCCTCCATTTATCAAAGCCTTTTAGATCACAAGAAAATTTAAATGGGCAGGACAATGACTGTTGCAATGATTCACCCAAACAGTCATTCCTTCAGTGTGCCATCTTCTTCTACAGTGTGCTCCGAATCTTTGGTGAAATGTTTTAACTCTAACACATCAAACATTATTCTTCCATTCAATGAGCCTTCAATGAAAATGAATTTGTTTGAATGGGATGTCACAACAAGGTCAAAGTTTCTTGTCAGCACTTCAAATTTAACTCCAGAATCAACAGAAAACGAGGTTTCTTCAGTGAATGAATTCATTGATTTTGAAATTGAGGCACATTTCTGTGATTTCAGACGTATAGAATGTCAAGAATAGCAAACAAATTCATCTTTAAATACACAGCATCTTTATGCGATCTTTCAAAACTGTTCAATTGTAAATGTTAACATAAGGCCTAAAAAAATAATAAAATCTGTTAATCAGGCCCTCCCACATGGTCCTTTTGGTTGCCGCATGCTCTCTTTTTATAACCAATGCAAACTTGAAAAAGTAAAAATATTTTACCCAAGTTAATAAAATTGATAAATTTGTCCCACAAGTGCAAGAAGGCTTTGCAATGTTTTAGCATTGTAAAGCCTTCTTGCACTCAAGGGCTGAAATACACCAAATGGCCCTTGATGAACTTAGAATTTTTTGAGATTGCACCACCTGTCGCAGCTACGGCGTCGATGTCGCGATTTTTATTATATGCTACGTGACATTTTACTGCGCAATATTCAGCCCAATTCAACTGCAAACAGTTTCAAGACAATAACAGAGATCTGCTGGTCGTTCATTCAAGGCGACGTCATGGGCCAAAGCGTGACACCATTTAGGAAGGTACTGAGGAAGATTTCTCGATGGGTAATTCACAGGTTAGCATATAATAAATTTGGGTTTTTTTCACTTTGCTTACAGCATCTGATAACAACTGCTATTTTTTTTTTTAAATTTCCCTTGTCACATATGTATATGATGATGTTTCACTCTTGGTTTAGTTGATTTTCATAGTATTAAGTATTTAGAAGGCTAATTTAGTTTGCTTCCAGAGTATTGTAGGTTAATTTGAATGTTTACTGTTTTAGTGCCTACTTCAATGGAAATACTTCAGTATAATTTTATATATACTTTCAGTGACTACAAAAGGAACATAACAGTTCAACATTCCTTTTCTGAGAGTGCTACAGCAGGAGGTGGCGTGTATCAAGCAATATGGCAGTTATCCTTGGCTTTGATATTCAAAGCAGTTATTACAATTTTTACATTTGGCTTGAAGGTATACAACTCTTTAATACAAGAGTCAGTCTCAGTAGTACTACAATACTTTTATTCTATTTTGACACACTGAAAAAAAAAATGTTTTATAGTGATTTGTTACCTTGGCTTCCTGGGGTACCAAAACTGTGTTAGGGTTTTTGCTGATGGACATAAACATGATTTATTCCCAACAAGTCGAATCCCAACAAGACTAATGTCGAAAATGGTCATCCCAACAAGATGAATCCCAGAAAGACGAATTTAATTAAAATGACTCTGTATAACTTATTTATTTTGAGGTTTTCCATCATAAACTGCTAACACAGCTTACTTTTGGACAAAGAGATTTCTATTAACTGGTTGAGTGCTGGAAGCCCATTTTTGTGCTTTATCCTGAAGTGCGGGTACCAGAGCTAAAAGTCTTCATATTCTGTGGATGTACTTCAATTAATTTTTGATGTGATATTATTAAGTCTGAGCAGATTTGCCCTGTTATAATTGAATTGTAATAAGGCAATAATATGTGAACAAAATTTTGACAACCCCCCAAAAAACTTAGCATGCCACCAGTTAAAAGAGGTGCCACGCTTTGTTACAAGACACTATTTGCTGCAGTTTTTTTGTATCTTTTTTATCAACAAAACTCCCAAACACATGCAGAAAATAAAACCCTAAAATACTTCAAATAGCATACATTGTAATGTACACATTGTTTTTAAAGTAAATTTCTCCCATATTTGATGAGAAAAAGAATATTTTTATACTACAACCAATGGCCCAGACTTAGCTGGTGCAAACTCGATAAAATCCAGGGCCAAACACAAATTTTGAACCCCTCCAATCCCCCAAATTTGCATACAAAACCGAAAAATTGAAGTCCCTATCTGGCCCTCCATACTTTTGTTTACTGCGCATGCATACCGGAATTGGCGCAAAGCATCATTCTTTGCTTGGCCCTAAGTCAGTAAACAATGAGCTGACATCTGTGCTTTAAATCTCCTTTTTTGAGGATGCCAGACACAAATCAATGAAAGAATTGGTGGATTCAAGGCTATAAATGGATGATGAACATGAACAATGGTGATTTGAGACATTCAGGGCTGTAATTTTACAATAATTATAAAAATTATTTCATGTTTACCATTTTCGGGACATGTGCCTGACGTCATCATTCTTACTATTGATTTACCTACTGTTTGGTAAGTGTTCCTTCCATGAACCATCCTGTTAAACTCCTAAGCTTTTTTGCCGTTTTTATTGAAATTTTTTATTAAATTTCTTGGGAGTTTAACGCGTGTTACAGAATGTTTATTCTGTTTATCCCCATGGTTGTGGTCATGATTAGCCATTGTGCAAAAGTATGTGACCTTATACACCAATAAATAAATAAATAAATTATCCCCATAGTTACGTCCTCACCCTTGGGGTGTTGGGTCATTTTGGTCTTGCATCTTCTATCCGATGTATCATTTTTTCTTCGTATCAAGACCTAGCTTTGCATCTGGTAGCATTTAAATCGGTTACTGTCTTTGGGCCTTTTTGTGTGCCTGTTGTCTTGTTTCCGTTTTTTTCAATTGATGTTGTTTACATTTGGCAATGCCCTTAACATGTAGTATTTAGTATTATAATACTTCAGAATTATTGTAGGATACATTGATTATGATTCTGGTAGTGTAGCTCAAAATAAATTGGCGTTTGTCCACACTTAGGCTCTATCGGGATACCCTTGGGCTCATGATGTTCCCTTTGGGAACTAAGGCATTTTCCCCCAAAAAGATTTTCGAAATTTTTTTTATAATTGTTTCGAAATTAATTTGATTGCTCTTATCATGTATCCTTATCATGTTTTTTGTTGTTGAATTTGTAGGAGTGCTATCGACTCTGTTTTTGATTGTAATTAATTATGAAAGCTTACTGCTCTAAATGCAATGCGAGGAAGTCTACCTCAGATTTACATGCTTGTTGTCTTGCCTGTAGTCGATGCACTCCTACATATTCTTGAGCTACCTGTGTACATTGGTATGCCAGACGTTGGAGATGGGTGTCGTGGTACATCGTCGGCGGTGAAGTTCCAATGCCGGAGCTGTCACCGCAGGATAATTCAAGTTTTTAGCTCACCTGACTGAAAGTCAGGGTGAGCTTTTCTGATCACTTTTCGTCCGTCGTCCGTCGTCCGTCGTCTGGCGTCCGTCGTCCGTCGTCCGGCGTGAAGGTGGTGTTTGGGTCTTTTTCTTCCAAACCACTGGCCGCATGTTAATGAAATTTCATGTGAGTAGGGGTTATATAGCAGCATTTTGATTTTTGGGCAAATTAGGTTTCGGCTCATATTGAGCAGAGGGGTGGGGCAAAAATGCTCCAATTCTTAAAAAATCTTCTTCTCAAGAACCAGCAATAGCAGAGACTTGATATTTGGTATGCAGCTTCCTTTTGAGGTGTAGACTCAAGTTTGTTCAAGAGAAGTTTGTAGGTCTATACTTGGCGATGTTATGGGAGGAGCAAAAATTTTGGCCCCACCCCAAATTTCTATTTTTTAAACCGAGAGGCCAATTTGAACCAAATTTTATGTGAGGGCTTATTGGGTCATAAGTACCTAATTTATGCAGAAATTTTTTTTCCTGTAGCCCCGTGGGAACCACAGGAGCTAAAAATAGAAAAAAATTAAAACGCCTATATCTCAAAAACTGCACGGCAGTGAGAATTTTTATTTGGTGTGAAGCTTTCTTGGGACCAACAGAAAGGATTGGTAAAAAAAAATTGCTATCGGTTTTATCATAGGGTACTTTTTCGGGACTCTGAAAAAGTGCTGAGTCAGTATTTTTTAACACAGTAGGCAATGGGAAAAAAATAAAGAATTGTTTTCTTCCAAACCACTGCTCTAAAAGCTTTCATATTTTACATATAACATCTTTGGAACATTGATTCACATATTTGTAGAAATCAAATTCCTCGGTCCATATTTGGGTTCCCTATGGGAACCCAAATGTTCAAATTAGTGCAATATGAGGGATATATTTTAAAAATCTTCTTCTTCGGATCCACAAATCAGAATCTTTTGATATTTGCTATGCATCATCCTTATGGGGGTGAGATTGATGTTTGTTCAAGCCAAGTCCCTGAGTTCATATTTGGACTCCCTTTGGGAACCCAAATTGTAACTTAGTGCAATACGAGGTATATTCTTTTAAAATCTTCTTCTTCGCATCCACCGGTCAGAATCTTTTGATATTTGGTATACAGTATGCTTAGGGAGGTGAGATTCAAGTTTGTTCAAGTCAAGTCCTTCGGCTCATATTTGGTCTCCCTGTGGGAGCCCAAATTATAACTTAGTTCAATATGAGGAATATTCTTTAAAAAAAATTTTTTTTTCAGATCCACCAGTCAAAATCTTTTGATATTTGATGTACAGCATTCGTAGGGGGGGGGGGGGGGGGGGGGGGGGGGGGGGGGGGGGGGGGGGGGCTGAGAGTGAAGTTTGTTAAAGCCAAGTCCCTTGGTTCATATTTGGGCTCACTGTAGAAGCCCAAATTATACCAAAATTTTTATTTTCCAAACCAAGAGGTCGATTTGAACCAAATTTGATATGAGGGCTTATTGGGTCACAAATACCTAATTTATGCCATAAATTGTTTTCCTGTCCCCCACGGCAACTACAGGAGCTGAAAAAATTTTTTTTTTTTGAATGCCCATATTTCCAGAACTACATGGCACTGAGAATTTTTATACAATGTGAAGCTTCCTTAGGGCCGGGAGAAAGGAATGGTGAAAAAAATGCCATTGGTTTTATCATAAGTACTTTTCCAGGACTAAAAGTGCCGAGTCATCATTTTTTAACACTGTAGGTAATGGGAATAACGTTGAATAATCTTCTTCTCCCAAACCACTGCTTCAGAAGCTTTTGTTTTTGGGTTCCCTATGGGAGCCCAATGTATAACTTAATTCAGTATGAGAAATATTCTTAAAAAATCTTTTTTTTCTGATACTCCTCTCAGAATCTTTTGATATTTGATTTTTAGTTTTCTTAGAAGCGGCAAATTGAAATTTGTTCAAGTTCTGGTTTATTGATAAAATTGGGCCCAGTAACCAATTCCTGCGTTGAAAGCCCTGTAAAGTGGGCAGTAATAGGCATAAACGATTGACCAAACCTGATATTATAATTATGCCTCTGTAATGATGTAGCCTTAGAAAGTGACCTTAAATTCCAATAAATAAATAGATAAATTATTGAGTACCCAATATGGGGATCTAACATATGAACACTCTGGGTTACTAAGTAGAGAAAACACTTTTATGTTGAAAAACTGATAATAACCACAAGGCAGAATCCCTTGCTATTTTGGTGATATGACTCGGCCAGTATCAGGTGAGCGCCCTCAGTCCCCGTGGGGCCTCTTGTTCAGTTTCTTTTTCAGAGGAACAAGAACATGGTGATGGTATAGTGACACCCATCCAAAGTGTGCGGCTGTCGTCGCGCTCTGAAGAGCAAACAGAACTGGCTGCTAAGGTGCTCCTGAATATTAAACAAGGAATAAGGCCTCTTATTCCAGCAGCCAGTTCGACCAGTGAAGCGGCCAACCCGACAGTGGAAGCCGTAACATGGAGTAAGTCTGTTGCAGTCAAGGGAAGTGTAGAATCGGGTAGAGCGAGCACCTCAAAAACTAAAGCTCACCCGGCGACGATGGCAAAAGGGAAGAAGCCTGCAAGTTTCTCTTTGGGAAGCTCGGCGATGTCCGATAGACCACAAGCGGGAGAGCCTTCTCTAACCCAGCAACATTTGGGGCCAAATGTTGTTTTGAGAAACTTCACTCAGAGCTAACATTCACATTTGCCGTTCGGGACGCTCTGTCTAAACTGCAGCCAGGATCAGCTACAGTTACAGCTTCTTCCTCAGGTTCAGATAAGCACACATGACCGCACACTAGCTACCCGACTTTGGATATCCAGGCAGCAGTGCGAAGACATTTCCAGTCCTCGCCCGTGAAGTCAGGCCATCCGGTAGCTAGTGATCCGAGGCTTCATTCATCGGGACGCTCGAAGAAGAGATCTTCATCTGGATCTCAGTCCCAGGAGCAGCAGGCGGCGAAAAAACAGAAGACTGCTGCTCCTCAAGCCTCTATAATGGTCTTGCTGTTGCAAATTGTGCAGCTCATCGCAGCTTCCCAGCAAGTGGAAGTGCAGACTCCAGTGGTGAGCTGTCGGACGGTGCAGGGTTGGTCCGGTCATCTGTACATTCATATGCTGTTGACCGAAATTCTGAGCTGAATCGGTCGGATGGTGAAAGGGAGGAGGAGGATTACCCTTCCCTTTCAGAACAACATATGGTAGCGATGAATTTCATTCATCAATACTATCCTGACCATGTTCCACCTGATCAGCTAGGCAGAAACCACCATCGTCCCTAGACAGAGATATCATGCGAAGGAAAGATGATGTTCTTTCCTTCCCGGGACTATCTTGGCTAGTGTCGGAGGCCTTCGGCCACATTAACAATGCCATATTCAACCTAGCAAGTTCGAAAAAGAAAGACGGTTTCTTATCTTCATCTTAATCAGTATACCGTTTCCTGGATCACGTTATTTTAAAACAGTTGGAGAAGATGTTCATAGAGCTCCTCTGCGTCTGGATGAGCAGGCTGGGGATTTGGATATATCCTTGCCTACATCATTCAGTTTACGCTCAGATGTGATGGAATCTTCTATTTCATCTAATAGAGCGATTCTGGACGCTATGTCCTACACAGATCATATCACCAGGGCTCTGGCGCAGTGTCTAAATGGAAAGGAATTTGAGGATGTTAGTTCCTCGCTAAGAGTTCTTTCCAGGGCAGTCATGTTTGCCACATACCACTCTGCCCTTTCAGTGGCAAATTTGGAGTTGGTTAAACTTGATGCAGCCCTTGCATCATCATCAATTATCGATGACAGGGTGAAAAGCTTTCTCCGAGTCGATCTAGTCTCCGTACACACACCGTTTGATGACAAGCTTCCTCCTTGAAAGGACCTTCTATATCGGGGGAAGTCCCGCGCACTGCATCACAACCTGGAAGGTCTCTCAACCTTCACGTATTTCCGTTGTGCGGTCCTTCTTGCACGGAAAACGTTTTACAGGACGAGCAGTGGACGCAATTTCTAACTGTAGGAGGACCTCCTCTTCGTTGAATTATGCAGTGAAGTGGAGGGTTTTCTTTTGTTGGTGTACGAACCAGTCTGTATACATTTACGATCCATCCATTCCTCAGATTGCCAATTTTCAGGTCCACTTCTTTGACGTATTAAACTTGCAGTCCGTCACAATTAAGGGCTTTAGGTCTATGTTATCAGACACTTATGCTCATCGTGATAACTTGGCTGTTGGATCAGATTCTTCTTTATCCAAGCTAGCTAGAACTTTCTCTATTAATAGACCTAGAACCCTAAGATTAATTTCTAAATGGAATTTGGCTTGGGTTCTGTTGAAGCTTCAAGAAGCTCCTTTTGAGCCGTTAGACGATGTAGAGTTCAAATTCTTGACCTATAAAACGGCCTTTCTCTTAGCCTTTGCATCTGCCAGAAGAGTTAGTGAACTTCATGCATTATCTGTCGATGATTCCTATTACCATAGTGTGGGTAATAGTGTTACCCTTACTACGGAAATGGGATTTTTGGCTAGGAATCAGATTCCGGATAAGCGACTGGAGCCTATTATCATTAAGGCTTTACCTCCCTCGGGCAACTGTATAACTTTGCTGTGTTCAGTTAGAGCAATTATAAATGTTGATCGGGTTTTATTAGAAAGGGAAAATCATTCTTTCGTTGATTCCTAACAGAAAAGATATATCTGTTCATTCTATCGCTAGATGGATTCAGTTGGCAAGACGTATTGCCTGTGAAAGTCTATCTTCGGATCAACATTCTGTCAACAAGATTTCAGCGCATGAGGTTAGAGCACTGTCCACCTCTTGGGCTTATTCTAACAGTATAGCCATTACTGATCTTATGAAGGCTGCATACTGGACACAGCCCTCTTCATTTACCAAGTTTTACCATAGAAATTTAGAGTCCATCTCCAGTAACCTTAGATCTTTGGGTCCTCTTTCTGTTGCTTAGAACTTTGTCCATTGATATTACATCTAGAAGATGTTTAGGCAGTCTGCTCGAGCACTGACGTCGTTCCACTGCCCTCTTCGTACTGAGGAATTTTCCTTCAGAACAAGGGGAAAGGGCAGGGGGGGGGGGGGGGGGACTGTTTTTCCCTTATGTAACCTGGCTTTATAGTGAAAAGCAAGGGAATGCCCCCTCCAGAGACAGTAGTCCAGCATTGGTGCTGGGTGGTTTTAATGTGTAGCTTGGTGTGAAGCAATAACTATGTCTCATTTATGTACTGTTTTTAAAGTGTAGCTCACTGTGAAGCATTTGTATATGTTATGTGTCAAACAAGCATCTCTATACAATCCCCGTACACTTTTAAATGAGTATAAAGCGTCTCATTCTCTGGACTAGCTTTATAATTGGTTTCCTTCACCGAATTAGCATAATAAGAGAGGGACATATGTAATTCCTCTGTCTTTTCCTATTCTCCTGTAGGAGCTATTCTTTATTGAAGTAATTTAGAGATTAGATTTTCCTCTAAGTCCTAGGCTCTCCAGCCTTTTTACGATTCAGCTAGTCTGGGCCATTGGTTGTAGTATAAAAATATGATAAATTTAAAATGATTTATATATTTTTTTATACTTCCCAATGGCCCAGATGGGGATGGCCCTCCCATGAGTGGGCACTCATACCTCCCTGCTGATTATAACATTTAGCAGGTACTATAGAAAGAATGATGCTTGGCACCAATTTCAGTACATTCCTGGTTACCGCACATTTGCAGTAAGCAAAAGTATGGAGGACCATATAGGACTTGAATTTTTCAGTTTTCTTTGTAAATTTTGTGGATTGGGGGGGTTCAAAATTTGTTTTTGGCCCTGGATTATATCGAGTTTGCACCAGCTAGTCTGGGCCATTGGTAAATATAAAAAATATACAAATTAGGCCTAAAAAAATAAAAAATCTGTTTCTCAGGCCCTCCCGCATTGTCCTTTTTGCTGCCGCATGCTCTCTTTTTATAACCAATTTAAACTTTAAAAAAATAAAAATTAAATGGTTTATGTCTAATATTTTACCCAAGTTAAAAATATTGATAAATTTGTCCTTTGAGTGCAAGAAGGCTTTGCAATGCTTTAGCATTGCAAAGCCTTCTTGCACTCAAGGGATGAAATACACCACCACCCATGCCATTCTGTAGATTATGAGGCCTAAAACTTGAACCAAGAACATGAACTTTTGATGGCAAAGAAGAAATTACTGAAATAAAAAATAAAATAAAAAACCGCTCGCCCGCATGCAATTTCACAAATAATGGCCTGAGAAACAGAGTATCTACTTTGTGTGACCTTAAATTTATCATTTTTCGGTCCAATGCATAATTTCGTCCCATTTTTGTTATAAGAGTCCTATACACGGGCATTGATGATTCAATAATAACTGCAGTCTGCAGCCGTCTTATTATCGTTATTATTTTATCCTTCCATATATATTGATATTGGACTGACCCATCTCACTGTAGTGTACACAAAGGTGATACCATTCCAGGAAACGAGGGTTCAAAGGGTTAATCATCAGAAAACTTAGAAAAGTTAGCCATCACTGACGACCACTGTTTAAGCCATGTTATGTTTCCAAAAATCTGACAATGTCTTGCACTTGCAGTGTGAGTGGAACTGGTAATTATGGAACAGCATATTTTATACTAATAACCAATGGCCCAAACTTAGCTGGTGCAAACTCGATATTATCAAGGGCCAAACACAAATTTTGAACCCCCCAGTCCCCAAAATTTGCATACAATACCAAAAATGAAATATCCTATCTGGCCCTCCATACTTTTACCATCTGCGAATGCACAGCAGTCAGGAAGAGACCGGAATTGGCGCAAACACCATTCTTTGTTTGGCCGGCCCCAAAGTCATTGACAATGATCTGACATCTGTGCTTTAAAATCTCCTTTTTTGAGGATGCCAGACACAAATCAATGCAAAAATTGGTGGATCCAAGGCTGTAAATGGATGATGGAAGTGAACAATGGTAGTTTCAAGCGTTTAGGGCTGTAACTTTATAATAATTATAAAAATTATTTCATGTTTCCCATATTTTTATACTGTACCAATGACCCAGACATAGCTTAGCTGGTGCTAACTCTTAAAATTCCAGGGCCAAACACAAATTTTGCCCCCCAATCCCCAAAATTTGCATCTAAAACCAAAAGAAATCATGTCCTGAAGGTCCTCCATACTTTGCCCTCACTGCGCAT
Organism: Pictodentalium vernedei; assembly: GCA_031216915.1. Taxonomy (NCBI): domain Eukaryota; kingdom Metazoa; phylum Mollusca; class Scaphopoda; order Dentaliida; family Dentaliidae; genus Pictodentalium; species Pictodentalium vernedei. The sequence continues at coordinate 143,459,843 of CM062297.1, read as the reverse complement.
GCGCAGTGTCAAGGACGTCCCGAAATTGGCGCCAATTATCATTCGTTTTGCCTTTTCATCAGTTAACATCTCACTGATCTTTGTGCTTGTAAATCTCAGTTTAAATGATGCCAGACACATAAATATTGGAGAAATGGTGATTCTAAGGAGGATATAGAAGGAGGAGAGGAAAAAGGAGTGACAGAAAATATTCAGGGCTGTAACTTAAAATTTTGTAATGAAATTATGTTAAGTTGCCTATTTTCGAGGCATGGGCCTGTTGTTGTCATTCTTGCTATGAAGTTGCACTGCTTATTCAGTGTTTCCTCTCCCCTTGTCCTATAAGTCCCCCCTTGCTATTCTCCCATGCTTTTGGCATATTTTTGAGCAAGATTACTACTAAAATTTCTTGGGAGATTTAGCTTGGTAACAGAATGAATTCTGTTATTTTCCCCATGTTTACGTTCTCACCCATGGGTGTTTAGACATAGTGTTCTGCGTCTACCATCTGATGTTCTGCAGATTCTTCCCTGGAAGTCTCTGTTTTGAATCAGATAGTGTATATTTTGGTAACTGATTTCGGGCCAGGATTGTCAGTGCCATGAGTCATGTTTTCTGGTGTTTATACACTTCTTGTTTACATTGACAACAGTCTCTTTTGAGGGGGGCTTTTTGCCTTTGTACTAGTTTATCTTATTACAAGATACATTATTATTATTCGTAATTGTTGCATTAATTATTTAAAATAATTTAAAAATTTTTGTCCACACTTTGGCTTGGGATCCATTGGGGCTCAACGTTACTTTTCAGAAACTTGGGCTTCGCTGAAAAAATATTTTTCAAAAATTATTTTGATTTCAATTGTTTTTTCAATGTTAATGGACCATGTTATTATGTATCTTTGTTTTCAGGGGTTCGTGCGAGTACTAGGACTTATTGTTGTCTTTTCACAATGAAAGGATATTGTTCAAATTGTAATGAGAGGAAATCTTCCTCTGACTTTCATGATCATTGTATTAATTGTAGTCAGTGTACTCGCACTAACTCCTGTTCAGTATGTGAATATTGGGATGACAAACATTGGAAACGTGTGTCACGGTATGTTGTTAGCGGGGAAAGGGCTATGCCGGTCCTTTCTCCGCAGGGTCACTCTAGTTTATCAGTTTCTATTTCAGAGGAACAAGAACATGGTGATGTTTCCATGTTATCTTCCAAAGGTGCGCTTCCGTCGTCACAATCTAATGAAGAGCTAGCGGCAAAAGTGCTCATGGAGATACGCCAGTTGCCTCAGAGGTCCCTAGTAGGATCGACGGCGCTGACGTCCGCTAGCTCGCCCGGTGTAGCGTCCATTCACCGAATGGTTCAGCAGCCGGGTTCGTCCGTTGCGGTCCAGGAAGGAGTTTTGGGTGATGCGAGCACTATAAACATACAAGGTGCACACCCATTGACGGCGGATAAGAGGAGAGATCGGAGGAAGCCTTGTAGTCCGGTTCCTAGCTCGTCCAGGTCCAGCCGGGCCGCGAGCGAGAGAAGCCCCTCTCTCGTACAACAACATCAGGGACCAGATGTTGTGGTACAAAATGTTTCGCAAGCGGAGCATACGTTCGCCGCTGGGGACGCTCCGTTATATAGGCGGTCCGGAGAGACTGTACAGGCTTCCTCATCCTCTCAGCAGCGCACACGACCGCACCTTGGCTACGTGACTGCGGATATTCAGCCAGCTTCGCCGATCAGGGATTCAACGGCGACCAGGTCACGCCATCCGGTAGCCAGGGACAAAAGGCCGGTAGACTCCGGACGTTTGCATAAGAGAAGTATGCGGGAGTCAGTTGATGCAGAGCTTCCGGTGGCTAGGCAGCGAAAGACCGCTACTCCGCAGGCCTCGATGATGGACGTGCTAGCTCAGATAGCACAAATTATCGCAGCATCCCAGCAATCGACAGAATCGTTGTCGGATCAGGAATTATCCGACGGCGCTGGGTCGGTACGCTCCGCCGAAGCATCGGGTGTGGACGACCGGGAGCATCATGAGGTCCGACCGGATGGCGAAAGGGATACTGAGGACTTGGAGCTATCCCTTTCGAAACAACATAAAGCTGCCGTAGATTTCATCCGGCACTACCTTCCTCAAGTTGTTCCGTCGGGCCAGACTGCTGCGTTACCGGATAAGAGACTGATAGCATCATTGGACACTGAATTTTTTGAGCGGTTCAGAGACATCATCCCTGAGTTTCCGTCACAGTCCAATAATGTCACAAGAACATTCGAATTATTGAACAACGCTATCTTTAAGCTTGCTTCCAAAACAGGCAAAGTTGGTTTCTTGTCCGCCAATGCTCTTAACCTGCCTTTCATCAATTCAAGGAATAAATTCGATATGGCAGGACAGGGCATACCGAGAGTTCCTCTGCGTCTAGACGATGAAGCGGAAGACTTGGAATTGTCATTACCGTCGTCTATGTCCATTCCAACCGCGGCGTTGGAAACGACAATTATGTCTAACAGAGCCAGCTTAGACGCTTTATCATACGCAGACCACCTTACAAAGGCGTTATCACTGCGTCTTCAAGGGAAAGAATTCCAGGATATACGATCCTCATTAAGACTTCTTTCAAGGGCAGTGGCTTATTCCACGTATAACTCCGCCCTTTCAGTGGCAAACCTGGAGTTGGTTAGACGTGACGCAGCCCTAGCTACATCCACACACGTGGATAGTAAGGTGAAGAACTCTCTCAGAGTTGCTTCGGTCTCCAGAGAGCTTCTCTTCGATGGCAAGCTTTCAGCAATCTATGATAAAATAACTAAGAAAGCTTCGGATTCTCTGCTTTTTAAATCCGCTTCCAAAAAGTCGGATTCAGCAGATAAGAGTAATACAGGCACTTCTGGGACAAATACGCCCAAGAGAGGTTCCTATAGAGGTTCCTTTGCATCGTCTTGGGCTTATTCTAGAGACCGTCAAGGCAGCGACTCACGTGCGGGACGTTATTCGAGCCGAGACAACCGGTCTGACGTCCCGAGGTCGATGGGACGAGGTGCGGGTCGTGGAGGACGTGGTTTCTCCTCCCACAGGCCTCGCAGGTCCAGGAGGTGATGGTTTGAACCTCTATCGTGTTCCGGTTGGCGGAAGGTTGTCGAGTTTTACAGAAGAGTGGGCGTCGATTACGGACGACCCTTGGGTGAGAGGGGTGATTTCGGAAGGACTAAGAATATCCTTCAAACGAAAGCCTCCATTAACTCGAAGTCCAAAATGGACTCAACTTCCGTCAAATCCGCAGAAAAGAGACGCTCTTTTATCGGAGGTACAGTCTCTTTTGATGAAGAACGCGGTAGAGGTCGTAGAAGACCAGGAATCACCAGGGTTCTACAGCCATCTATTTCTTGTTCCGAAACCAGACGGCTCGTTCCGTCCAGTCATAGATTTGAGCTGGATAAACAAGCTGATCGTCGCTCCGAAGTTCTATATGGAGACGATTCGATCGGTCAGAGCGAGTATTCGGGTGAACGATTATGCTACAAGCATAGATCTCAAAGATGCGTACTTTCACGTCATGGTACATCCGACATTCAGAAAGTATCTACGCTTCGCAGTCCTAGGAGTTGTATATCAATTCCGGGCGATGTGCTTCGGATTGAACCTAGCGCCCTGGGCTTTCACTCGAGTAATGAACTCGGTAATGATGTATTTCCGAGCTCATTCGTCTGCGGTAACGTCGGCCTACCTGGAGGACATTCTTCAGAGGTACGGCAATGAGTTAACGCTTCAGAACGATGTGCAGAATCTGCTTCTATTGCTCCGACGTCTCGGTTTTGTTATAAACGAGGAGAAGTCGGATCTGGTGCCGTCCAAGTCATTCACTCATCTGGGAATGAGCTTCGAGAAGCACAACAATCTCGTTCGTCTGCCGTTAACCAGAGCGAAGTTAATCAGTTGTTACGCTCGCTATTGTCTTCATGCAGACAAAATCACAGCGAGGGAGTTCATGAGACTGATAGGTCTGTGCAGAGCCGCTGCGGATCTCATTCCGATGGGGCAGTTGCGCACTCGTCCTCTCCAAATTTTCTTGACTCGGAATTGGAGTGTGAAGATTCATTCGCTCGATATAGACGTTCTCTTGTCAGATCAAGTGAAACAAGAGATTCAGACTTGGGCAAACATTCAGTGGTTGACTCAGGGAGTTCCACTGCAGTTGCCGGATCCGAGTTTTACGATTATGACGGATGCAAGTCAAACAGGTTGGGGTGCAACATTGATCCCAACGGATTCGAGGTGCCAGGGTCTTTGGGATCCACAGTTTCTAAGCAAGCACATAAACATCAAGGAAATGATGTCAATTTGGCTTGCGTTACGCCATTGGATGGACATTATTCACAAAGCTCATGTCCAAATCCTGTCCGACAATACGACAGTAGTGGCGTATATCCGGAACCAGGGAGGCACTCATTCCGTTCCGTTATTCAATTTAACGGAAAGAATCCTTCTGTTTGCTCTAGAACACCAAGTTCTACTTTCGGTCCGTCATATACCGGGTCGGCTGAATGTACTAGCAGACTCCCTTTCACGGAAGGGTCGCTTGTTGCCGTCAGAGTGGACTCTCAACAAACAGGTATTCAATCAGATTTGCTACCAATGGGAACGGCCAATGATAGACTTATTTGCGACACATCTCAACAATCAGTTGCAGACGTATGTGTCACCATGTCCGGATCCACGAGCATATGCAGTAGACGCTCTGTCGATCTCATGGGACGGAATGATAGGATATGCGTATCCTCCAGCGCCGTTAATTCAGCAAGTGTTGCTAAAGATAAAACAATCTCAATGCAAGATTCTGTTGGTAGCATCTCTGTCTCCACAGAGACCGTGGATAAATCTACTCAGGTGTCTGCTGTGGGACTTAGCGCGAAAGCTTCCTCCACGGGAGGATCTTCTTTCGCAGGGGAAATCGCGTTAACTTCATCACAACCCGCAAGGTCTCAACCTTCACGTATTTTTGTTGTGCGGTCCTTCTTGCATGGCAAGCACTTTACAGGACGAGCAGTGGACGCGATTTCTAACTGTAGGAGGACCTCCTCTTCGCTAAACTATGCGGCTAAGTAGAAGGTTTTTCGTCATTGGTGTAGGGATCATTTTGTTGATATTTTTGATCCCTCCATACCAGATATTGCAAACTTTCTAGTATACTTGTTTGACGAGATCAAACTGCAGCCTGTTACTATTAAGGGTTATAGGTCTATGTTATCTGATACCTATGCACACCATGATAGTTTACAAATTGGATCTAATGTCTCTTTATCTAAGTTAGTTAGAAACTTCTCGATAAATAGACCCAGAACTCTTAGATTAATTCCTAAGTGGAATTTAGCTTGGGTTCTTCTTAAACTGAAGGAAAAGCCATTTGAGCCTCTTGGGACAGTAGATTTCAAATTCTTGTCTTATAAGACAGCTTTTCTCTTAGCTTTCTCTTCTGCTAGAAGAGTCAGTGAGCTTCATGCACTATCGGTGGACGATTCTCACTATCGTAGTGTCGGGAACACTATCACCTTCACTACTAATGTTGGATTTTTAGCTAAGAATCAGGCTCCTAATAAATATCCGGAACCTATTGTTATTAAGGCTCTGCCGTCTTCAGACGGACGTAGGCCTTTACTCTGTCCTGTTAGAGCTTTATGTATTTATAAACAAAGATCTCAGTTTATCAGAAAGGGACGAAAACGCTTCTTTCTGTCTCTGATGCCTAATAGAAAGGACATTTCGGTCCATTCTATTGCTAGATGGATTCAATTAACTATCCGTACTGCTTATGATAATCTATCTTCTACTCAGCAGTCTGTGCTTAAGATCTCGGCTCATGAAGTAAGAGCTCTTTCTACATCTTGTGCTTACGCAAATAGTGTTGCTATTACAGATTTAATGAAGGCTGCTTATTGGTCTCAGCCATCCACATTCACAAATTTTTATCTCAGAAATATTGAGTCCATTTCTGGAGACCTGCATTGTTTAGGTCCGTTATCTGTTGCTCAGAATGTCGTCCACTAAACAGTTGCAACTATAGTTATGCAGGCTTTCTGTTCCGGCAGTGACTCCGTCCTGCTGCCCTCTTCGCTCTGGGCTATTTGACCCAGGGCAAGTGGAAGGGGGGGGGGGGGAGGGTGTTCCCTTAGGTCACCTGCTTTATAGTGAAAAGCAAGGGGATTCCTCCTCTGGAGTCAGTAATTCTGAGTCGTTACCGGGATGGTTTTAAAGTGTAATATTAATATTAAAAATTCATTCATGTCATATTTTTAAAGTGTAGCTCAATGTGAAGCGTATATGTCAAGTGTCAAACAGGCGTTAATATACAATCCTCAGACACTTTTAAAAGAATATAAAGAGTCTCAATTCTCTGGACTAACTTTATTTATTGGCTTACTTTAAAAATAATTAGTATAAGGGGTTATACTGGATGTTAATAGAGAACATGAATGTTATTGTGCTCAATTATGAAGGGTATTGTATCTTTCTAATTTATTATAAAATTAGAAAGATACATGTAAAGGCTAATACTCCTTTTCTCCTTGAGGGGTTGACTCTATTGATATAGTTGAGCTTATTGGATTTTCCTCTATGTCCTAGGCCCTCCAGCCTTTTTACTATTCAGCTATGTCTGGGTCATTGGTACAGTATAAAAATGTTAAAAAATTTATAGTAATTTATATATTTTTTATACTTATCAATGACCCAGACGGGGATGGCCCTCCCAGGAGTTGGGAACTCATACCTCCCCGCTGAGTACATAGCGCTGACCAGGCACTGCTTGTAAGAATGATAATTGGCGCCAATTTCGGGACGTCCTTGACACTGCGCATGCACAGTGAGGGCAAAGTATGGAGGACCTTCAGGACATGATTTCTTTTGGTTTTAGATGCAAATTTTGGGGATTTGGGGGCAAAATTTGTGTTTGGCCCTAGAATTTTAAGAGTTAGCACCAGCTAAGCTATGTCTGGGTCATTGGTAAGTATAAAAAATATATAAATTACTATAAATTTTTTAACTTTCGGGACATACGACTGACGTCATCATTTTTGCTAATGATTAATCCACTGTTTGTTAAGTGTTCCTTCCCTATCCTTCCATGAACCCTTCCTGTTAAGCTCCTAAGCTTTTTGGCTATTTTTTATTGAAAATTTTTATTACATTTCTTGGGAGTTTAACGTGTATTACAGAATGTTTATTCTGTTTATCCCCATGGTTACGTCCTCACCCTAGGGGTGTTAGGTCATTTTGGTCTTGCATCTTCTATCTGATGTATCGTTTTTTCTTCGTATTAAAATCTAGCTTTGCATCTGGTAGCATTTAAATTGGTTACTGACTTTGGGCCTTTTTGTGTGCCTGATGTCTTGTTTCCGTTTTTTTTTCCTTTGATGTTGTTTACATTGGCAACGTCCTCAAATATATGTAGTATTTTATATTATATTACTGTAGAATTACTGTCGGATACATTGATTATTATTCCAGTAGTGTAGCTCATAAAATTTGGATTTTGTCCGCTCTCAGGCTCTATCGGGATGCCCTTGGGCTCATAATGTTCCCTTTGGGAACTTAAGCATATTTTTATACTGTACCAATGACCCAGACTTAGCTGGTGCTAACTCCACAAAAACCAGGGCCAAACACAAATTTTGCCCCCCAATCCCCAAAATTTGCATCCAAAACAAAAAGAAATCATGTCCTAAAGGACCTCCATAGTACGACTCTACTGCGCATGCGCAGTGACGCAGTCGTCCCAAAATTGGCGCCAAATATCATTCTCTGTTTGGCCCTTCATCAGTCAACATCTCACTGATCTTTGTGCTTGTAAATCTCAGTTTAAAGGATGCCAGACACGTAATTCTTGGAGAAAATGTGATTCTAAGGAGGATAGAAGGAGGAGAGGAAAAAAGAAGTGGCAAAAAATTATCAGGGCTGTACTTAAAATTTTTTGTTAAAATTATGTTAAGTTGCCTATTTTCGAGGCAAACGCCTCTTGTTGTCATTCTTGCTAATTGTTGCACTGCTTATTCAGTGTTTCCTCTCCCCTAACCTTCTAAAGTCCCCCCTTGCAATTCTCCCATGCTTTTGGCATATTTTTGAGAAGTTTCATTTCTAAAATTTCCCTGGGAGAGTTGCTTGGTTACAGAATGTTTTCTGTTATTTTCCCCATAGTTACGTTTTCACCCATGGGTGTATAACGTTTGTGTTCTGCATCTTCCATCTGATGTTCTGCAGATTCTCCCCTGGGAGTCTCTGTTTTGCATCAGATAGAGTGTAATTGAGGACTGATTCCGGGCCAGTTTTTTCAGTGCCTGGAGTCATGTTTTCTTCTGTGTTTACACTGTTTGTTTTCATTGGCAACAGCCTTTTTTGAGGGGGGCTGTTTGCCTTTGAGGTAGTTTATCTCATTATAAGATACATTTATATTATCCGAAAGTGTCTCATTAATTATTTTATATAATTTTAAAATTTTTGACCACACTTTGCCATCGGATTCATCGGGGCTCAACGTTACTTTTCAGCAACTTGGGCTTCTCTGAAAAAATATTTTTTCAAAATTATTTTGTTTTGCAATTGTTTTTTCATTTATTAATGGATCATGTTATTATGTATCTTTGTGTCAGGGGTTTTTGCGAGTAACTAGGACTTATTGTTGTTCCTTCACAATGAAAGGAACTTGTTCAAATTGTAATAGGAAGAAATCTTCCTCTGACTTTCATGATTATTGCATAAATTGTAGTCAGTGTTCTCGCATTAATCCCTGTCCTGTATGTGAACATTGGGATGAGAAACATTGGAAACGTGTGTCACGATATGTTGTTTCTGGAGAAAGAGCGATGCCGGCTCTTTCTCCACAAGGTCACTCTACTCTCTCAGTTTCTATTTCAGAGGAACCAGAACAGGGTGATGTTTCCATGTTATCTTCTTCAAGTGTGCGTCCGTCGTCACAATTAAATACAGAGCTAGCGGCAAAAGTGCTCATGGAGATTAGACAAATGTCGTCCGCTAGCTCGCCCGGTGTAGCGTCCATTCACCGAATGGTTCGGCAGCCGGGTTCGTTCGATGCGGTCCAAGAGGAAATTTTGGGTGATGCGAGCACTATAAAAATAATAGATGCACACCCAGTGACGGCGGATAGTGAACGAGAACGGAGGAAGCCTTTTAGTCCGGTTCCTAGCTCGTCCAGGTCCAGCCGGGCCGCGAGCGAGAGAGGCCCCTCTCTCGTACAACAACATCTGGGACCAGATGTTGTGGTACAAAATGTGTCTTTAGCGGAGCATATGTCCGTCGCTCGGGACGCTCCGTTGTATAAGCAGTCCGCAGAGACTGTTAAGGCTTCCTCTTCTCGCCGGCGCACACGACCGCACCTTGGCTGCGTGACCTCCGATATCTTGCCAGCTTCGCCGATGAAGGATTATTCGGCGACCAGGTCACACCATCCGGCAGCCAGGGACTCGAGACCGATGGACTCCGGACGTTCGCATAGGAAAAGTATGCGGGAGCCATCTGATGCGGAGCTGCCCTCGGCAAAGCAGCGAAAGACCGCTCCTCCGCAGGTCTCGACGTCGGACATTCTAGTGCAGATAGCACAGCTTATCGCAGCATCCCAGCAGCCGACAGAGACGGTGTCGGATCGAGAATTATCCGACGGCGCTGGGTCGGTACGCTCCGCCGAAGCATCGGGGGCGGACGACCGGGAACATCGGGAGGTCCGACCGGATGGTGAAAGGGATACGGATGAATTGGAGCTATCCCTTTCGGAACAACACAAAGCTGCCGTAGACTTCATCCGGCACTTTCTTCCTCAAGTTGTTCCGTCGGGCCAGACTGCTGCGCTTCCGGACAGGAGAATTATAGCGTCATTGGACTCTGATTTTTTCGAGCGGTTCAGGGACATCGCTCCCGAGTTTCCGTCGCAGTCCAATAATGTTGCAAGAACATTTGAATTATTGAACGACGCTATTTTTAAACTTGCTTCCAGGACAGGGAAAGCAGGCTTCTTGTCCGCAAATACTCTCAACCTGCCTTTCATTAATGCAAGGAATAAATTCGACACGGCAGGTCAGGGTATACCGAGAGTTCCTCTGCGTATGGACGACGAGGCGGAAGACTTAGAGCTATCATTACCGTCGTCAGCTTCTATTCCAACCGCAGTGTTGGAAACAGCTATTGCGTCTAACAGAGCCAATTTAGATGCCTTATCTTACGCAGATCACCTTACGAAGGCGTTATCACTGCGTCTTCAAGGGGAAGAGTTTCAGGATATACAATCCTCCTTAAGACTTCTTTCAAGGGCAGTAGCTTATTCCACGTGTAACTCCGCCCTTTCAGTGGCTAATCTGGAGTTGGTTAGACGTGACGCAGCCCTGTCTACATCCACACTAGTGGATTCTAAGGTGAAGAACTCTCTTAGAGTCGCTTCGGTCTCAGGAGATCTTCTCTTTGACGGCAAGCTTTCCGCTATTTATGATAATATTAAAAAGAAAGCTAGTGATTCTCTGTTGTTTAGATCCGCTCCTAAAAGGTCGGATTCAGCAGACACGAATAAGGCGGGCACTTCTGGGTCTTATCCGCCCAAGAGAGGTTCCTATAGAGGTTCCGGTGCGTCCTCTAGCTCTTATTCGAGAGACCGTCAGGATAGCGACTCTCGTTCGGGACGTCCTTCAGGCCGGGACAATCGGTCGGACGCCCCGAGGTCGACGAGGCGAGGTGCGGGTCGTGGAAGACGTGGTTTCTCCTACCGCAGGCCTCGCAGATCCAGGAGGTGATGGCTCAAACCTCTATCGCGTTCCGGTTGGCGGAAGGTTGTCGAGTTTTTCTCAAGAGTGGGCGTCGATTACGGATGACCCTTGGGTGAGAGGAGTGACTTCGGAAGGTCTAAAGATATCCTTCAAACGAAAGCCTCCATTAACTCGAAGTCCAAAGTGGACTCATCTTCCGTCAAACCCTCAGAAAAGAGACGCTCTGCTATCAGAGGTGCAGTCTCTTTTAATGAAGAACGCGGTAGAGGTCGTAGAAAACCAGGAATCGCTGGGATTCTACAGCCATCTGTTTCTGGTTCCGAAACCAGACGGCTCGTTCCGTCCAGTCATAGATTTGAGCTGGATAAACAAGCTGATCATCGCTCCGAAGTTTTATATGGAGACGATTCGATCGGTCAGAGCGAGTATTCGGGTGAACGATTATGCAACGAGCATAGATCTCAAAGATGCGTACTTTCACGTCATGGTACATCCGACATTCCGAAAGTATCTACGCTTCGCAGTCCTAGGAGTGGTGTATCAGTTCCGGGCCATGTGCTTCGGATTGAATCTAGCACCCTGGGCTTTCACTCGAGTAATGAACTCGGTAATGATTTACTTCCGAGCTCATTCGTCTGCGGTAACGTCGGCCTACCTGGACGACATTCTTCAGAGGTACGGCAACGAGTTAACGCTTCAGAACGATGTTCAGAATCTTCTTCTATTGCTCCGACGTCTCGGTTTCATAGTAAACGAGGAGAAGTCGGATCTGGTGCCGTCCAAGTCATTCACTCATCTGGGAATGAGCTTCGAGACGCACAACAATCTCGTTCGTCTGCCGTTAACCAGAGCGAAATTAGTCAGTTGTTACGCTCGCTATTGTCTAAATACAGACAAAGTCACAGCGAGAGAATTTATGAGACTGATAGGTCTGTGCGGAGCCGCTGCGGATCTCATTCCGATGGGACGGCTACGCACACGGCCTCTTCAAATTTTCTTGACTCAGAATTGGAGTGTGAAAATTCATTCGCTCGATGTAGACGTTCTCTTGTCAGATCAAGTGAAACAAGAGATTCAGACTTGGGCAAACATTCAGTGGTTAACTCAAGGAGTTCCGCTGCAGTTGCCGGATCCGAGTTTTACCATTATGACGGATGCCAGTCAAACAGGTTGGGGTGCATCATTAATCCCAACGGATTCGAGATGCCAGGGTCTTTGGGATCCGCAATTCCTGTGCAAGCACATAAACATCAAGGAAATGATGTCAATTTGGCTTGCGTTACGTCACTGGATGGACATTATTCACGATGCTCATGTCCAAATCCTATCCGACAATACGACAGTAGTGGCGTATATACGGAATCAGGGAGGCACTCATTCAGTTCCGTTGTTCAATCTAACGGAAAGAATCCTTCTGTTTGCGTTGGAACATCACGTTCTTCTTTCGGTCCGTCACATACCGGGTCGTCTGAATGTGCTAGCAGACTCCCTTTCTCAAAAGGGTCGCTTGTTGCCGTCGGAGTGGACTCTCAACAAACAAGTATTCAATCAGATTTGCTACCAATGGGAACGGCCAATGATAGACTTATTTGCGACACATCTCAACAATCAGTTGCAGACGTATGTGTCCCCGTGTCCGGATCCAAGAGCATTTGCTGTAGACGCTCTATCGATCCCTTGGGACGGAATGATAGGATATGCGTATCCTCCAGCGCCGTTAATTCAACAAGTATTGCTAAAGATAAAACAATCTCAATGCAAGATTCTGTTGGTAGCATCTCTGTCGCCACAGAGACCGTGGATAAATCTACTCAGGTGTCTGTTGTGGGACCTACCGCGGAAGCTCCCTCCACGAGAGGATCTTCTTTGGCAGGGGAAATCGCGCCAACTGCATCACAACCCGCAAGGTCTCAACCTTCACGTTTTTCCGTTGTGCGGTCCTTCTTGCATGGCAAGCACTTTACAGGACGAGCAGTGGACGCGATTTCTAACTGTAGGAGGACCTCCTCTTCGCTAAACTATGCGGCTAAGTGGAAGGTTTTCCGTCGTTGGTGTAGGGATCATTCTGTTGATATATTTGATCCCTCTATACCAGACATTGCTAACTTTTTAGTATACTTGTTTGACGAAATCAAACTGCAACCGGTTACTATAAAGGGTTATAGATCTATGTTATCTGATACCTATGCACATCATGATAGTTTACAAATTGGATCTAATGTCTCTTTATCGAAATTGGTTAGAAACTTTTCGATAAATAGACCCAGAACTCTTAGATTAATTCCTAAGTGGAATTTAGCTTGGGTTCTCCTTAAATTGAAGGAAAAGCCATTTGAACCTCTTGGGACAGTAGATTTCAAATTCTTATCTTATAAGACAGCTTTTCTCTTAGCTTTCTCTTCTGCCAGAAGAGTCAGTGAGCTTCATGCACTATCGGTGGATGATTCTCATTATCGTAGTGTTGGGAACACTATCACCTTCACTACTAACGTCGGTTTTTTAGCTAAGAATCAGGCTCCTAATAAATATCCGGAACCTATTGTTATTAAGGCTCTTCCGTCTTCAGACGGGCGTAGGCCTTTACTCTGTCCTGTTAGAGCACTACGTATCTATAAACAGAGATCTCAGTTCATCAGAAAGGGACGGAAACGTTTCTTTCTGTCTTTGATGCCTAATAGAAAGGACATTTCAGTCCATTCTATTGCTAGATGGATTCAGTTAACTATCCGTACTGCGTATGAAGATTTATCTTCTTCTCAGCAGTCTGTGCTTAAGATTTCTGCTCATGAAGTAAGAGCTCTTTCTACTTCCTGGGCTTATGCTAATAGTGTTGCTATTACAGATTTAATGAAGGCTGCTTATTGGTCTCAGCCATCCACATTTACTAATTTTTATCTCAGAAATATTGAGTCCATTTCTGGAGACCTGCATTGTTTAGGTCCGTTATCTGTTGCTCAGAATGTCGTCCACTAAACAGTTGCAACTATAGTTATGCAGGCTTTCTGTTCCGGCAGTGACTCCGTCCGGCTGCCCTCTTCGCTCTGGGCTATTTGACCCAGGGCAAGGGGAAGGGGGGGGGCGGGTGTTCCCTTAGGTCACCTGCTTTATAGTGAAAAGCAAGGGAATGCCTCCTCCAAGACAGTATTTCTGAGTCGCTTCCGGGATGGTTTTAAAGTGTAATATTAATGTTTAATTTCATTCATGTCTTATTTTTAAAGTGTAGCTCGGTGTGAAGCATTTGTATATGTCAAGTGTCAAACGGGCTTTAATATACAATACTCGGACACTTTTAAATGATTATAAAGAGTCTCAATTCTCTGGACTACTTTATTTATTGGCTTGTTTTAAAAATAATTAGTATAAAGGTTATACTGGATATTAATAGAGAACATGAATGTTATTGTGCTCAATTATTAAGGGTAGTGTATCTTTCTAATTTAAATATTAAATAAGAAAGATACATGTAAAGCCTAATACTCCTTTTCTCCTTAAGGGGTTACCTCTTTATTTTATAATTGAGCTTATTGGATTTTCCTCTATGTCCTAGGCCCTCCAGCCTGTTTACTATTCAGCTAAGTCTGGGTCATTGGTACAGTATAAAAATGTTAAAAAATTTATAGTAATTTATATATTTTTTATACTTACCAATGACCCAGACGGGGATGGCCCTCCCTGAGTTGGGAACTCTTGCCTCCCCGCTGAGTACATAGCGCTGACCAGGCACTGCCAGTAAGAATGATATTTGGCGCCAATTTCGGGACGACTGCGTCACTGCGCATGCGCAGTAGAGTCGTACTATGGAGGTCCTTTAGGACATGATTTCTTTTTGTTTTGGATGCAAATTTTGGGGATTGGGGGGCAAAATTTGTGTTTGGCCCTGGTTTTTGTGGAGTTAGCACCAGCTAAGTCTGGGTCATTGGTAAGTATAAAAAATATATAAATTACTATAAATTTTTTAACTTTCTGAACAAAAAAATTTCAAAATTTTTTTTTATAATTTTTTCGAATTTAATTTTCATTGCTATTATTCATGTATCTTTATCATATATTTTGTTGTGGCATTTGTAGGAGTGCTATCGACTTTGTCTTTTGATTGTAATTATCAAAGCTTACTGCTCCAAATGCAAGGCGAGGAAGTCTTCATCGGATTTACATGCTTGTTGCCTTGCCTGTAGTTGATGCACTCCTACGGATTCTTGTCCTACTTGTGTACATTGGGATGACAGACGTTGGAGACAGGTGTCGCGGTTTACGTCGTTGGCTCATTACACCCAATTAGCATAATCATTCATGCTAAGATTACGGAATTACTTGGATATGGCTCCTTATTTATGATATGTCTTTATTATTGTTTAGAGAGACATACATGTAATTCCTTTTAAATTTAATTTCCTTTCACCTTGGAATGCAGGCTAAGGAGCTATATTTGGTCTGCTAATTCTTGAGTCCTAGGCCCTCTGCCTTTTTCTGATTCAGCTAAGTCTGGGCCATTGGTTATTAGTATAAAAATATGAAACATTTAAAGTAATTTGTATATTTTTATACTTACCAATGGCCCAGACAGGGATGGCCCTCCCATGAGTGTGCACTCATACCTCTTCACTGAGTTATTATTTAGAAAACTCATCTACAAAGAATGATGTTGGCGCCAATTCCGGTCTCTTCCTGACTGCTGCGCATGCACAGATGGTAAAAGTATGGAGGACCATGTGGGACTTTTAATTTTTGGTATTGTATGCTAAGTTTGGGGATTGGGAGGTTCAAAATTTGTGTTTGGCCCTTGATAATATCAAGTTTGCACCAGCTAAGTCTTGTCCATTGATAAGTATAAAAAATGTACAAATTACTTTAAATTTATCATTTTCACATAACTTTTGAACTAGCTGTTTGCAAGCACTTACAGTTGTTTGTGAGTATTTATTGGAATTATCTCCAATATGAATCTTAGTTGGAGATAGCCTAACTCTAACTGGGGTTTTTCCAGTCATAGCAAGCTAGTTGGGGGCCAAAGGTTATTCTTAGCACCTGGATGTGCAAGAAACGAGTAACAACAGCATGAGCTCTTATTACCTGCATGTTTTAGAAGTGCTGGCATCATTGCTTTTTGTTTTGGTTCCTTTAGCCAATCAGAAGACGCATTCAATGCTGAAAAAGGGACAAAACAATTTGTAAATAGTTGAGTGGCAAAAAACTGGATACCTTTTTAAATGTCTGCCAGAAGAGTGACGTGATAAAGAACTTGGTCATTTCTTGTGGATGCATGTTAGGAAAATTGCTCATATTATGAAATCTTGACCCCTGAGTATTTTGAAATAATGTTTGTTTTACATGTACCGTGATTGCAGTAGCTTTCCAATATAACAAATTCATTATACAGGTCTTACAGTTTCACTGTACAGTGTTTTCTTGCTATTCAGGGTTTAAAATTACTGTGAGGATGTGAATCGATTATAGCAAATGATTCTCACAAGGAAAACAATGAAAATCAACTTTCTCATAAAATGTTCATTTCGTTGTTGTCATAGATTCTGAAAGTGTCCTTAATGGCTTGGAGAATTCAATTTATTTTTTTGTTTCTCGTTATTAGGTAACACTTTGCATTGGTGTCTTGTGTAGTCTTGGCTATCTTTACAGGCAGACAAGACTTCACTAGAAACCCCTGCCCAGATGTGTATCTCCAATAGGAAGGCCAACTAAAGACTCTTATATTGGAACATGTGTTCTACTTGTGCATACAAGACAAGAAACTCACTGATAATTATACACTCTCAAAGAGATTAGGGGGTATACTGGATTACATGCATCCATCTGTCTGTCTGTCTATCTGCCAGTCTGTCCCCAGCGATATCTCAACAATGAGTGGATGGATTTCATTGAAATTTGATATGAAGATCCTTGTGACAAGCCACTCCTGCACATGTTTCAAAAATGTTGCCTGCATATTTTTCAGCAGAGTTATGGTCCTTACTTTGTCAATTTTTCATGATTTTTTGGTCCTGGGTTTGTTTTCAGTTCATTTATGCTTCATCGGTCCAGCACTGCAGTGGGGGTATAATTGCCTTCAGCAATAGCTCTTGTTGAAACTAGACCCTTTAGGATTAAACTTCAGTAAATATATAAACATGAGGTTTGTTTTTTCACTGGAATCTGTACTCGTAGCACTCACAAGTGTATAACAGTACAGTATAGCCCTGTTAATTGAATAGCCACTTTGCCAATGAAAATTATTCAATTAACAGGAGTATTCAGTTAACAGAGATTAATACTTTCATGTATTCTAGAGATAAACTTAGCATTTATTCTATTATATCTTGTTTGACAGAGCTCTGTGAGCTCTGTCAAACAAGATATAATAGATTAAATGCTTGTATTGGATGTACTGAGGGCAAATAGGTCTATAAACAAAGGAAAACTGGGGAGAGTCTGGGTAATTTCTCGACAGGTTACAAACTTTTTTATTCAGTTAACAGGAATTTACTCTATAACCTATATTCAATTAACAGATCAAATTTCTTTGGAGGTATGGTAAATGGTTTTGTATTCAGTTAACGTGGTTATTCAGTTAAGAGATTTCCAATTAAGTGGGCTCCTCTGTACTCTCAAATTCTAAATTAGTTAAGAACTGAAAATTGATTCTCACTCTAATCGCTAATCTGGACAAATTGTAAGGCCTCACTGTTATTCTCAATATTATTCCTTTTGTTTATTTAAAATAGGTACCTGCTGGTTTATTTATTCCAAGTATGGCTGTCGGTGCCATTACTGGTCGTATCATTGGTATAGGAATGGAACAGCTTGTTGTGTGAGTACATTAAATATATGTATTCTGTTAAGCCTGAAAGGTTACAATATCCATTGGCAGAACTGTTAAGCCTGAATGTCGCAGTGTCCTTTGGCAGAATATCCAGTAGGTTTCCACCTCTTTTCTGTGGCAGAATTTTTTGAGTCACGTGAACATTGGATCTGTATGAGTACCCTGGAGAGAACCATCAAGCAATGGTGGACAACTGTCAAACTCCCCAATGTAGTACCTCTGTGCACATGCAGAGTTAACATTTGTTGAAGGCAAGTGCACCATTTATGAGCACAACATCTTGTCAGAATCTAACCGTAGAACTTTTGGTTGGAAGTCCAATGCTTTAACCATTAACCCACCCAGACATGTTAACCTCCAGAAAAATTTTTCAGGGAACCTGATGGTGATTTTCAGGGAAATGGGATGGATTTCAGGGAAAAGTTCGCGCTGGGACAAAATAAAAGAAAAAAGTTGTGAATTTTCAGCTCATGGACCACTATTAACACCAGGTTATATCCAGAACCTGTCAACTATGCTGATGCATTTATGCTATGTTAAAAAATCATAAAATAACAGTTGATTTGACCCCCCTCCCCCCGGATCCTCTACTTCATGAGCTCCCCCCCCCCCCCCACCACCACCACCCATCCACACTGTCCCACAGAGCACCTCCACCTGTGGTTTGCTTTTATCAAAGTCTACTTAGCTGATAATTTCCCAAGTCTGGAAATGTTGACAGGAAAAGATTCCTAATGTTCAGTTACTTCAAAAACATTAGTATTTAGAAAGTATCTTGATCAAACTTCATGCATGTGGGACGTTTGTGCCCTATACAAAACTTTTTTTTTCATCATTGAAGCATTTTTTTTTAATTCCATTTGAAATTTTCTGGGTACAGATGGCCAACAGTCAACAGTTCTGTAGTCAGCACAACAGAATAAATGTAGTGTTAGAAAATAAGTCCATTGTGTTTAAATATGCTGTCATAATTTTTCGGCATCCTAAGTGACTTTAACCTACTTTTAAACTGTGCTCAATAGTTGTTGTTTACGTTTTGATTTTGGAAAAGAGATGTAAATTAAAGCTATTCTGTGAAGGAATAAATAAATATATATTATTTAATTCCTTTTTATATATTTTAATTTCAAAAAACTGCTTTCAAATGAAGATGGAGTTTTCAATTTTTTGAAAGTAAGTCACCTATTTTCACTTCTCACTTGGCCACTCGCACATTGATCACGAATCTCCGAAGAAAAAACCTAGAAATAAACAGGAACACAGTTGAAATATATATCATAAAATACCCTTTTCTTAAATAAATTTAACTTAAATCCATATTTTACTGCTTCGTGAGTTTTTACCAGAGTTTAAAATGCATGTGATTTGACTCCGAACATTTTTCATAAGTTACAACAGGAACTAAATATTTGACTGTTGTTTTCCGGGATTTTTGGTCCAAAACTGATTCTCATCCGGGAGGCCGGGAACTACACTGTAATTCCGGGATTTTGGTATCAAGACGTTTCGTAGAAAAACCATTTCGTAGAAGACGTTTCGTAGACAAGTCATTTCATAGAATGACCGTTTCGTAGACATTTATTGGTTGTTTCGTAGAAAAACAATGGACGTTTCGTAGACATTTTCTGGCGGGGTGGGGAGAGGGCAATTGCTTTGGGTCCAATCAGAGAATGAAAGAGAACAGGCTTTCTCTTGAACAATTTTTTGGACAGTTCGTCAAGCACCTACCTCACAAAGTTCAGATTCAATTTGTGCTGAAAAGTTCGAGTATCTCCGGGATTTAGACATTGGCCTATCTCCCAGTCAAATCCTCGGGAAATATTCCAACTTGTTTGCACAACTGGAATTTGAACGTAGTGGGCAGCCACATAGTGCTTTGGCGTATGTATTTTGGGGAATAAAAATAGAAAAACAAAACGCATTGAGAAGCACCAAATTTATTTCAGACTTAAAAAATCAAGTATCCATAAAATTAACAAAATTGTAGCTCATGTGTAAAAAATTTTAATTAACAAGTTTCACAGCTCCAATCTACATGTACCAATTGCTGGATAAATTATTAACAACTTGCTCGATTTCTTTTTTTGCGGGGGGTGGGGGGGGGATGCATGGAACATAGGTCTTGATTCATCACTGGAACGACATCATGAGCTACATGTATGTTTTGAGACAACACACTGAAGAAAAAATAATATGAAATTTACAATCAAACCTTTACCGCACACATTTATAAAAATTACGGAACATAGAATTTTGAGGTTTTTTTTACTCTAAACATAGCTCATGATTCATCACTGAAACGACATCAATTGAGTTTGTTTCAATGAGGGAGCATGAGCTATGTTTTGAGACAACCACTGAAGAAAAAATAATATGAAATTTACAATTTAACTTTTACCGCACACATTTAAAAAAATGACGGAATATCGATTTTTTGCCACACTGCACCGCTTCTTGTCTAGGACGTAAGGTCTGGTTGCAACTGGTGCAAGCATTAGACATAATGGTTATTACTGAAAATGTTTATGACTGTGGTCAGATCCAAAGCAACAAACACTGAATGAATGGGCGGAGACACAAACAACTAATAAAATTGAAATAAAATATTCTGTGAAATGTCCATTGTTTTTCTACGAAACGACCAGTACATGTCTACGAAATGGTCATTCTAGGAAATGACTTGTCTACGAAACGTCTTGTTTACGAAATGATTTTTCTACGAAACGTCTAGAAACCGGGATTTTCCCGGGCATTCCGGGAGAGTTAACATGTCTGAACCCACCTTGCAACAATATCTTGAATAAATTTAATAAAAATGGCATTATTATTTTCTTCATTGATGATATGCAAATTCACTATGAACAACCTTGCCGTTCATGATAAATTTGTGCTTGATAATTTGTTTCATCACCTTCAAATAACCATAATAATTTTGTTCTTTAACCCTTTCCCCACGTGATGACCAAAACCAACCTCGCATATTTCCCCCAACCCTGGATATCCCCCCCTCCCCCTCCCCACCTAAATTTTTAAATGTATTCATCTAATTTCATTTCGTTTACTATTATTTCACAATGTTTGATTACATTTGATATTAAACAGCTAAATGCTTGTATAAAATTACTCCAGAACACATAACAAAATTTCAGAAACAATTCATCTTCCTCCTCACCCTGTCAATATCTCCAAAAAGAAATCACAGAAGTTCTAAGATAGGCTGTTTCAGTGTACAAATATCAGTATAGCATTCCAAAATTTGTTTTTACGGTTGATAAATATTTTGACAAGGTGAGGGGGAAGATATCCAGGCCTGGACATCTTCCCCCTCACCCTGTTAAAATCTGAAAAACTGTTACAAAGATTGTAAGATTGGCTAATTCTAATTCAGTAGATAAGATTTAATAGTATCTCATTAAAATAAATATATATCTTCCTGTTTAGCTCACCTGACTGCAAGTCAGTGTGAGCTATTGCCATCACTTGGTGTCTGTCATCCGTCGTCCGCCAGCTGTCATCCGTTAACTTTTGCAAACTTGGCTTCTTCTTCACAGCCATTCAGCCAAATTCCAACATATATTGCACAAACCATCCCTGGAGTATACCCTTTTTATTTTGTTCAAATGAAGCAGCTGCCTTCTTCGGGCTCTGGTCAATAATGCCAAAGCCTGAAAAATCTTTAAAAATCTTCTCATGAACCACCAGTGAGATTGCCTTGATATATGGTATGGAACACTCTTTGGTGTTGAAGATTAAAGTTTGTTCAAGGGAAGTTGGTAGATCAATATATGGACTCTCTGTGGGCACATACCTATTTTGGGCTCCGTGCAAAATTTCTATTTCAAGAACCGATGGGCCAATTGAACCAAATTTGGCATGTAGCATAAGTGCATCCAAAGTACTTGATTGATGTCTGAATATTTTTTCATAGCCCTTTGGGTACCCCAGGGGCTAAAAATAGACAAAAATTCAAATGCCCATATTTCCCAATCTACACGGAACAGAGAACTGTTATTTGGTATGAAGCATCCTTTTGACCAGTAGAATGGATTAAAAAAGAAAAACGGCCATCAGTTGTGTCAGGGTGTTCTGTAGCAGTGTTTGAAAAAATTCTGAGTCAGCATATTTGCAAAAATTGAAAAAAAAAATGTCTTCAGAACCGCTGATCAGAATCTTTTGATATTTGGTATACAGCATCCATAGGATGGTCAAATACAAGTGTGTTCAAATCGAGCCCCTCGGTTCATATTTGGACTCAACACAGGAGCCCAAATAATTAACTTAGGGCACTATGGTGGAATAAGCTTTAAAAAACTTCTTCCTCAGGTCCAACAGTCAGATTCTTTTGATACTTGGTATACAAAATCTTTACAGAGGTCAGATTGAAGTTTGTTCAAATTGAGTCCCTGGGTTGATATTTGGGCTTCCTATGGGAGCCTGAATATTAACTTGGTGCAATATGGGGAATAATCTTTAAAAATCTTCTTCTTCAGATTAACCAGATAGATTCTTTTGATATTTGGGATGCAGCATCTCTAAGGGGGTTAGATTCAAGTTTGTTCAAATGGGATCCCTGGATAAATATTTGGGTTCTTTATTGGAGCCCAAATTTTAACTTAGTGCGATATGAGAAAATTTCTTAAAAAGTCTTCTTTTTCAGACCCACTAGTGAGAATCCTTTCATATTTGGTATGTGACATCTCTAGAGGTGTAAGATTTGAATTTGTTCAAATTGAGTCCCTGGGTTAATATTTGGGCTTCCTATGGGAGCCCAATTATTAACTTGGTGCAATATGGGGGATATTCTTTAAAAATCTGCTTCTTCAGATCCACCAGTCAGATTCTTTTGATATTTGCTATGCAGCATCTTTAGGGGGGTTGGTTTGTTCAAATGGGATCCCTGGATGAATATTTAGGCCCTTTATTGGAGCCCAAATTTTAACTTGGTTCAATATGAGAAAATTTCTTAAAAAATATTCTTTTTCAAACCCACTAGTGAGAATCCTTTCATATTTAGTATTTGACATCTCTGGAGGTGTAAGGTTCAAATTTGTTCAAATCGTGTTCCTGGGTTAATATTTGGATTCCCAAAGGGAGCCCAAATGTTTACTTAGTGCAGTATGGGGAATTATCGTTTAAAATCATCTCCTTCAGATGCAGCAGTCAGATTCTTTTGATATTTGGTGTACTAAATTAGATTGAAGGTTGGGGGCTAGAGAGAACCACAGTAGTTGAAAACGAAACAAAAATTTCGATTGGTTGTTGTTTTTTAATACTTCACAGAACAGAGCTTGAAAGGAAGCTTTCCATGGACCAGCAGGAATGAATGGCCCAAAAAATTGGCTTTTGGTTGTGTCATAGGAAATCAAAAAATTGCTCTTGCTGCTGATCACTTACTGATACACTCATCTCTTTTGACAATTTGAGCCAGGTGAGCGTTGTAGGCTCACTTGAACCTCTGGTTTCATAACTGTGATATATTTTGACAATGTGGGGGGGGGGGGGGGGGGGGGGGGGATACCTAGGCCTGTACATCTTCCCACTCCCCTGTCAAAATCAGAAAAAAATTACCAATGTTTTGATTCAATGCTCTTGTTATTTAACAGTATGCAATTAGAAGAATTTTTTTCTTCCAAGTTTTCTATATTATTTTTTGACATGGGTGGGGGAAGATGTCCAGGCCTGGATATCTCCCCTCCCCTCGTCACCTTGTTAAAGTCCTATAGACATTCATACGACCTTTGCAACCATTGTTTGGACTTTGTTATGGGTGGGAGAGGTTGTAAATAAAGCCAATTTATTTTTTTCAAACAGTTGCTATAGTTTTTAAATGGGTGTGGGGGGGGGGGGGGGGGAGATAACCAGGCCTAGACATCTTCCTCCCCACTCTCTTCCATTTTTGTCCACCAAAAAATTGCTGCAAGGTTCTAAGATTGTCTGTTTCTGATTCACTGCTCTCGTTATTTAACCCTTTAGCTAACGTGAAAAGCAGACGACACTTGCAAAAAAAATTCTTGAATAACTAATTTTTTTCATTTTTTGTCTCAAAAACATAGGTTATGACCCCTCGTTGGGGTCATAACCTATGTTTTTGAGACAAAAAAGGAAAAAAATAGTGAAAATTAATTGGCGATTTTTGAGAATAGCGCTGGCCGGTTTGGGCCGTTACGTTGGGTAAAGGGTTAATCGTATATGACTGGAAGCATTTATTTTCTTCCAAATTTTCTATATTACATTTTGACATGGGTGGGGTGGGGTGGATATGTCCCAAGCCTGGATATCTACCCCGCTCTTCCCCCGTCACCTTGTCAAAGTCCTGTAGACATTCATACAGCCTTTACAACCATTGTTTGGACATGGTTGGGTGAGAGTGTAAATAAAACCTATTGATTTATTTTATAAAATGGTTGCTATGGAAATGGGTGAAGGGGAAGATAATCATACTTTGACATGAACTGATAAAGGAAATGCATCAATGTATGTATTCAAGAGGTTGAACAACTTTTTTAATGTTAATGTGATGAAAATTCAGCAAAAAAAATGTTATGTTATTGTAAGTAGCGTTATTTTTTTGGTGGGCGGAAGATATCCATGGTGGGGTGGGGGATATCCTAGAATAACTTCCCCCTTAGGTGAAGATATCCTAGTCCCCCCTCCCCTCAGGGAGGGGAGATATCATGGAACACTGGGACTATGCTTATAATAAAAAATAAGCCCACCTATCAACTTTTCAGATTTCAGAATCCCCTCCTTGTAAATAAGCCTGGTCCCTGACCTTGGAATGACAACATCAGTGACAGCCATGCTGGGAAGTTGTTACAATGAAAAAGAAACTCTTAACCAGTGCACATGATATCAAATTTTGTCATTTTAATTAATTTTTTTTTCAATGTTTCAAAAATAATTCAACAAAACCTTATATGAGCCTTCATTGGAATGAGCTTGACAAGTTTTTTTTTCAATTAGTCCATTTGTGGCCAATTCGGCACATGGCCAATTAATTTGTAAAGGGTTAATGCATCTTTGTTATGGGATTGACAGGGTCGCCTAACTTTGTGTCAACTTTGCATCCAAATTCCCCTGTTGTCTTGACCTCTCGAAAATAAGCCCACCCATATACTTTTGCCCTCTTTTACTTCATGCAACCCCTGGTCTTATTCCTGGGTGAGTATGGTAAGGTCCATTTGATCCTTGAAATGTGGTTATAGAATGGATTATAAATCTTTCCTTACAGATATAATTCTGGGTTGTCACTTTTCTCCAACATGTGTAAATCACGGGATATTTGTACAGTTACTCCTGGATTGTATGCTATGGTAGGAGCTGCAGCAGCCTTGGGTGGTGTAACAAGGATGACTGGTAAGTACTGAATTAATCATTTATGATCTTGCATATTGGTAGGATGTCAGTCATATATTATCATAATATTTAGTTTTGATTTGTGTTTAGTCCACATAGATTTGAATTATGTCAATCAGTAGTATTTTATTACAGTGTCTCTCAGAGATTTATTTTTCTATTCCAGTCCACACAAGATTTTGTCATTTCTCAAACAAATCAACCTTTTTAATACATTTTGAATTGTTTTTTTTCTTTTTTAATCAGATGTCATATTCCAACCGACATGTTGATTTAATTTGGATTCACAGAACAACACTGATTAATGTCCTTTCTCGTAATAGTCCTCGCTGTTTCTCAGTTAATTTTAAGTACAATTTTCAAGATTTTAATAAACAAGTTTACATTGAACTGATAATGACCTAATTTAACATGAAATTTTTTATCGCTGATATAGCTTTAGATGATGATATGGCATTAAGCACCAATAAATAAATAAATTTCATTTGTCCGTACAAAGTAGATCTGTTTCTCAGGCCATTTTTTTATTTTATTTTTAGCTCACCTGAGCGAAGCTCAAGGGGAGCTTAACTAATCACTTTCTGTCCGTCGTCCGTCGTCCATCGTCCGTCGTCCGTCGTCCGTCGTCGTCCGTCCGGCGTTAACTTTACATTATCGACTTCTCCTCCTAAACCACTAGCCCAATTTTATTCAAATGTTGGCTAAATGTTTATTACCTAATGCCAATTCAGATTTGTTCAAATGAAGTTGCCCCTCCTCCTGGGTGGTGCCACACCCCCAAGGGGCACCAAAATCTTTGTAAATCTTCTTCTCATGAACCAGCAGTAGCAGAGACTTGATATTTGGTGTGCAGCTTCCTTTTGAGGTGTAGACTCAGATTTGTTCAAGAGAAGTTTGTGGGGCTATACTTGACGTTGTTATGAGAGGGGCAAAATTTTTTGCCCCGCCCAAAATTTCTATTTTCCAAACCGAGAGGCTGATTTGAACCAAATTTTATGTGAGGGCTTATTGGGTCATGAGTACTTGATTTATGCAAAAAAAAATTTTCCCGCAGCCCCGTGGGAACCGCAGGAGCTAAAAATAGAAAAAATTTAAAACGCCCATATCTCCAAAACTGCACGGCACTGAGAATTTTTATTTGGTGTGCAGCTTCCTTAGGACCAACAGAAAGGATTGGTAAAAAAAAATTGCCATCGGTTTTATCATAGGGTACAGTTTCGGGACTTTGAAAAAGTGCTGAGTCAGCACTTTTTAACACTGTAGGCAATGGGAAAAACATTAAAAAATCTTCTTCTCCAGATCCAGCAGGCAGAATCTTTTGATATTTGGTATGCAACATTGTAGGGTGGATCTGATTCAAGTTTGTTCAAATCGGCCCCCTGGGTTCATATTTGGGCTCAGTATAGGAGCCCGATTTCGAACTTAGTGCATTTCAGGCAAATTTCTTAAAAAATCTTCTTCTCCAGATCCAGCAGGCAGAATCTTTTGATATTTGGTATGCAACATTGTGGGGTGGATCTGATTCAAGTTTGTTCAAATCGGCCCCCTGGGTTTATATTTGGGTTCAGTATAGGAGCCCAAATTTGAACTTACTGCATTTCAGGCAAATTTCTTTGAAAATCTTCTTCTCCAGATCCAGCAGGCAGAATCTTTTGATATTTGGTATGCAACATTGTAGGGTGGATCTGATTCAAGTTTGTTCAAATCGGCTCCCTAGATTCATATTTGGGCTCACTATAGGAGCTCGAATTCGAATTTAGTGCATTTCAGGCAAATTTCTTCAAAAATCTTCTTCTCCAGATCCAGCAGGCAGAATCTTTTGATATTTGGTATGCAATGTTGCGGGGTAGATCTGATTCAAGTTTGTTCAAATCGGCCCCCTGGATACATATTTGGGCTTACTATAGAAGCCCGAATTCGAACTTAGTGCATTTCAGGCAAATTTCTTAAAAAATCTTCTTCTCCAGATCCAGCAGGCAGAATCTTTTCATATTTGGTAAGCAACATTGTGGGGTGGATCTGATTCAAGATTGTTCAAATCGGCCCCCTGGGTTAATATTTGGGCTCAGTATAGGAGCCCGATTTCGAACTTAGTGCATTTCAGGCAAATTTCTTAAAAAATCTTCTTCTCCAGATCCAGCAGGCAGAATCTTTTGATATTTGGTATGCAACATTGTAGGGTGGATCTGATTCAAGTTTGTTCAAATCGGCCCCCTGGGTTCATATTGGGGCTCAGTATAGGAGCCCGATTTCGAACTTAGTGCATTTAGGCAAATTTCTTAAAAAATCTTCTTCTCCAGATCCAGAAGGCAGAATCTTTTGATATTTGGTATGCAACATTGTGGGGTGGATCTGATTCAAGTTTGTTCAAATCGGCTTCCTAGATTCATATTTGGGCTCACTATAGAAGCTCGAATTTGAACTTAGTGCATTTCATGCAAATTTCTTAAAAAATCTTCTTCTCCAGATCCAGCAGGCAGAATCTTTTCATATTTGGTAAGCAACATTGTGGGGTGGATCTGATTCAAGTTTGTTCAAATCGGCCCCCTGGGTTTATATTTGGGCTCAGTATAGGAGCCCAAATTTGAACTTAGTGCATTTCAAGCAAATTTATTACAAAATCTTCTTCTCCAGATCCAGCAGGCAGAATCTTTTGATATTTGGTATGCAACATTGTGGGGTGGATCTGATTCAAGTTTGTTCAAATCGGCTTCCTAGATTCATATTTGGGCTCACTATAGAAGCTCGAATTCGAACTTAGTGCATTTCAGGCAAATTTCTTAAAAAATCATCTTCTCCAGATCCAGCAGGCAGAATCTTTTGATATTTGGTATGCAACATTGCGGGGTGGATCTGATTCAAGTTTGTTCAAATCGGCCCCCTGGATTCATATTTGGGCTCACTATAGAAGCTCGAATTCAAACTTAGTGCATTTCGGGCAAATTTCTTCAAAAATCTTCTTCTCCAGATCCAGCAGGCAGAATCTTTTGATATTTGGTATGCAACATTGCGGGGTGGATCTGATTCAAGTTTGTTCAAATCGGCCCCCTGGATTCATATTTGGGCTTAATATAGAAGCCCGAATTCGCACTTAGTGCATTTCAGGCAAATTTCTTCAAAAATCTTCTTCTCCAGATCCAGCAGGCAGAATCTTTTGATATTTGGTATGCAACATTGAGGGGTGGATCTGATTCAAGTTTGTTCAAATTGGCCCCCTGGATTCATATTTGGGCTTAATATAGAAGCCCGAATTCGCACTTAGTGCATTTCGGGCAAATTTATTAAAAAATCTTCTTCTCCAGATCCAGCAGGCAGAATCTTTTGATATTTGGTATGCAACATTGTGGGGTGGATCTGATTCAAGTTTGTTCAAATCGGCTTCCTAGTTTCATATTTGGGCTCACTATAGAAGCTCGAATTCGAACTTAGTGCATTTCAGGCAAATTTCTTAAAAAATCTTCTTCTCCAGATCCAGCTTCAGAATCTTTTCATATTTGGTAAGCAACATTGTGGGGTGGATCTGATTCAAGTTTGTTCAAATCAGCCCCCTGGGTTTATATTTGGGCTCCGTATAGGAGCCCAAATTTTAACTTAGTGCGTTTCAGGCATATTTCTTAAAAAATCTTCTTCTCCAGATCCAGCAGGCAGAATCTTTTGATATTTGGTATGCAACATTGTAGGGTGGATCTGATTGTGATTCATGAACGTATTTATTTGTAAAGTTGATAGAATCTTAGACAAAATTTGCAGAAAAGATCTACTATAGAAGGGGTGGTATCCAGGGTGAACCGTTTACCCAAATCTAGCAGTACTAATGCATTATTCACACAAATCTTCGTTCAAATTTTATGACCCCTCATTGGAACACACGCATTCAGCTCATTCCAACAAAGGTCATATGCCATGTTTTCGAGACAAAGGAATAAAAATTTTAGTTATTCATGAAATTTTTAGGCAACTGTTGTCTGTTATTCACATTGCTTCATGAAATTTCAGTACTTTTAGAAGTTACCTCAGTAATCAAGGGTTAATTCCCCTTAATTAAATGTCGCCTCTAAAAAACAACCACTTTGCATATCTTACCTTTTTACCAGCATAACTGCCAAAACTTGTCAGCATTCTTCGCAAAAATCGCTATTCAAATTTTAATTTTTGTCTCTTAAACATACATGTACTTATCGCTTGTAAATACCCCATTGGAATGAGCTTTTTGAGCTCATTCCAATGAGAGGTCGCACACCATGCTTTTTGAGTCAAAAAAGCAATTTTTTTAGTTATTCCAGAATTTCGTACGTAAAACACAGCTTTATGACTTCACATTAAAATGAGCTTTCTAAGCTTGTTCCAATCAACATTCACGCACTATGTCTTTCACACAAAAAATAAAATTTTCCATTTATTCAGGAATTTTGTTTGCAAGAACACTCTTACCCCCCCCCCCCCCCCACAAACACACACACACAAACACACACACACACACACAAACACAGACACACACACCTAAAAGTTCGTCAGCAAAAAAACAGTTACTTCAATTTTTAAATGCATTATAGGAACAACTTGCCTAATCAAATTTAAATACTTTTGCATCATTCTGTATCTAGAACAAACCATTTACCATATCTTTACGCAAAATTCTCCAGCATCATTCACAAAAAAACACCATTATTTATATATTCACATTTCTGTCTCAAAAATATACCTGATCTTCCCATACCCCTATTGGAATAAGCTGTTTGAGCTTGTTCCAATGATGATAAAAAAAAATAAAATTTGTGAAAATTTTTGTTTTCTTGCATGCAAATATATACATGTAGCACATGGAAGATATCCACAGTTGGGGAGAGATGTCCAAGGCTATCTCTTCACATTCCTTGTTTGTGCTTCATGCTAAACCAGTTTGTCTGCAGAGATAAATTTGCTTTATTAAAAATCATTGGAGATTGGCCACACACCAATGATTTTAAATAAAACTAATTTTAGGTAACAAATGTTGAACTTCAAACAAAATCTATCACTCAACCAGTTAATGTTGATGAGGCATGACATGGTGAAGGTGACCTAAAATACTTCTTAGAGTCACTTTGTCAGGTGAGCGATTAAGGCCACGTGGGGCCTCTTGTTTATTTTTGTAATTATTTCTTTGCCATCAAAAGTCCATGTTCTTGTTTTGTTTTATGTTTTAGGCCTCAAAATCTACAGAATCGCATGGGTGGTGGTTTATTATGCCCCAACTTGAAAAGTCATGTGGAGACCTTCGTTCATCCGTCTGGTCATCTGTCCATGCGATTTGAATATTTGGTGTTGTGATAGAGCATCATGGGTGAACGATACTCATGTAGCATGAGTTTCTTCCACACATTTTTTCCAGAGTTATGATTCACTCAACATAGAAAATTTTCGGCATTGGCACACGCTTTGCGTTGCCCCTCTTGTTTTGTTCCTTGAGTGCAAGAAGGCTTTGCAATGCACTTTTTTAGGCCTTTGGGTAATTTTTTTAGACTGACTGGATAGTATAACACCCCAGTTTCTCTGTCAATTCTTTCTCACAAGAAAATGAGAGTCTCAACTTTTCCAAATTCAGATCATGCCTTTCTCAAACATAGCTCATTGACAATTCTACAAATTTCAAATAAAAACTTGAGAGCCTTTATGCTGAACAGTCTGGTCAAGCATCCTATTGAAGGTCTGTTTAAAAATGTTTTCATCAATAATTCTCATGAAGCTAATCCTTCAAAAACAAAAGTGAACCTGTGTATTTGAAAGTAAATTGTGATAAAGTTGACTTTTGATTTCCTCACATTGTAAGATTTACTACAAGATGGATATTTGCAATTTCAGTGTGACAAATTGCTGCATCCATCTCCGTAATTTCCAAATCGAGCACTTGAAAAAAGTTTATTTTTCACAAAATTTTATTGGAAAAAGGAAAAATAAAGTTTTTTGTTTTCATTTTGGGTGTTCTGTTCAGTTTTAATTATCCATTGTCATGTTATAAACAAATTATAGCAGTCAGTCATTCTCTTCTAACATTCTATGTCATTGACGATAATCAGATTGCAGAGATGAAATACAATGCTGATGGCATCTTGTTTGATCTCTTCTTGTCTCATCAACTCTCAAGAAATATAACAACCCAGTTCAATCAACTCTTGTAATAATCTTTATCTTACAATAAAGTATGTATTGGGTCTGTATTTATGCGAATACAGCATGTACCAGGAGCACCTGATACAAAATCTGTATCTTGCAACTGCATAATACAACCGCATGCTTGGTTATTATTTTTTTTCAAATCTATTTATACAACATTACAAGCTTCCAAAATACTTTTATGAGGGACCTTTGTATAAAAATGGAAAAAAACATTTATACAGTCAAAGTGCAGTCTTTTTGAAAGTTTATCCCAGGATTGTAAAAATTCAAGGCAGCCGCATATAGTTTCAACCCAAATCAACAAGCATTCTAATGAGTCTGAAAATGAAATCTGTAATTAAATGCTTGTTAATTCTTTACTCAACCAATACGATATCACAGTTTAGTATATTTTTATACTGTACCAATGACCCAGACATAGCTGGTGCTAACTCTTAAATTATAGGGCCAAACACAAATTTTGCCCCCCAATCCCCAAAATTTGCATCTAAAACCAAAGAAAACATGTCCTGAATGGCCCTCCACACTACACCTCTACTGCGCATGCACAGTGTCAAGGACGTTCCGAAATTGGCGCCATTAATCATTCTTAGTTTGGCCCTTCATCAGTTAACATCTGACTGATCTTTGTGCTTGTAAATCTCAGTTTAAATGATGCCAGACACATAAATATTAGTGAAATGGTGATTCTAAGGAGGATATAGAAGGAGGAGAGGAAAAATGTGTGACAGAATATTATCAGGGCTGTAACTTAAAAAATTTTAATGAAATTATGCTAAGTTACCTATTTTCGAGGCAGCAGCCATTTTGTTGTCTTTCTGGTTATTTAGTTACACTGATTTTTCAGTGTTTTCCTCTCTCCCTTTCCTTTAAGTCCCCTCTTGCTATTCTCCCATGCTTTTGGCATATTTTCTGTAATTATTATTACTAAAATTTCTTGGGAGTTTTAGCTGAATAACAGAATGAATTCTGTTCTTTTCCCCATGTTTACGTCGTCACCTATGGGTGGTTAGGCGTTGTGTTCTGCATCTACCATCTGATGTTCTGCAGTTTCTTCCCTGGAAGTCTCTGTTTTGCATCAGATAGTGTATTTTTGGTAACTGATTTCGGGCCTGGGTGCCTGGAGTCTTTTTTTAGTGTTTTTACACTTATTGTTTACATTTACAACAGCCCTCTGTGTGAGGGGGGATTTCTTGAAAATAATATCTTGATGTTAATTTAATCATAACTAGATACATTATTATTGTTCGTAAGTGTTGCATAAATTGTTTAAAATATTTTTAAATTTTTTGTCCACACTTAGGCTTGGGATCCATTGGGGCTCAACGTTACTTTTCAGAAACTTGGGCTGTTCTGAAAAAATATTTTTTCAAAATATTTTGATTTCAATTATTTTTTCTATGTTAATGGATCAT
The DNA here is from genome assembly GCA_031216915.1 of Pictodentalium vernedei. NCBI lineage: Eukaryota > Metazoa > Mollusca > Scaphopoda > Dentaliida > Dentaliidae > Pictodentalium > Pictodentalium vernedei. The sequence goes on along the minus strand of CM062297.1, from coordinate 143,427,371 downwards.
ATTATTATTATGTATTTTGATTGTCAGGGGTTGGTGCGAGTACCAGGACTTTGTTTTCTTTTCACATTGAAAGGATTTTGATCAATTGTAATAAGAGGAAGTCTTCCTCTGACTTTTATAATCATTCTATATGTAGTCAGTGTACTCGCATTAACTCCTGTTCTGTATCTGATGATTTCGATGACAACATGGGAAGCGTATGTCACGGTATGTTAGTGGGGAATTGGACATTCCGGTCCTTTCCCTGCAGGGTCACTCTACTTTATCAATTTCTATTTCAGACGATCAAGATTAGGGTGATGTATCCATGATGTCTTCCAACAGTGTGCCTCTGTCGTCACAATTAATGAAGGGCTAGCGGAAAAGTGCTCATGTAAATACGCCAATTGCCTAAGAGGACCCTAGTAGGTTCGACGGCCTTTGACGTCCGCTAGCTCGCCCGGTGTAGCGTCCATTCATCGAATGGTTCGGCAGCCGGGTTCGTCCGTTGCGGTCTAGAAGGAGTTTTGGGGTGATGCGAGCACTATAAATCAACCAAATGCACACCCAGTGACGGCGGATTAGAGGGAGAACGGAGGAAGCCTTTTAGTCCGGTTCCTAGCTCGTTCAGGTCCATCCGGACGGCGAGCAAGAGAGGCCCCTCTCTCGTACAACAACATCTGGCCCCAGATGTTGTGGTACAAAATGTTTCGCATTCGGAGCATACGTCCGGCGCTCGGGACGCTCCGACATATAGTCAGTCCGGAGAGACTGTCAATAAGGCTTCCTCATTCTCATGGTAGCACATGACCGCTCTTGGCTACGTGACCTCGGATATCCAGTCAGCTTCGCCAGTCAGAGAATCATCGGCGACCAGGTCACACCATCCGGTAGCCAGGGACACGAGGCCTGCAGACTCCGGACGTTCGCATAGGAAAGTGTGCGGGAGTCAACGTACACGGAGCTTCCGGCGGCAATGCATCGTAAGACCGCTACTGCACAGGCCTCGGGGACGGATGTGCTATCCTAAATAGCACAGCTTATCGCAGCATCCCAGCAACAACTGAATCTGTCGCATAATAATTTATCTGACAATGCTGGGTCGGGACGCTCCGCGGAAGCGGGTACGGACGTCCAAAAATTTCATCCGGTCCGACGGGATACCGAAAGGGATTCGGAGGATTTCGAGCTTTCCCTTTCGGAACAACATATGCTGTTGTGTATGTCATCTGACTTGATCTTCTACAGGTTCTTTCGTCGGACCAGAATGCTGCGAGGCCGGATAAGAAACTGATAGCGTCGGTGGACTTAGAAATTTTTGGTTCGGTTCAGGGACATCGTCCCTCAGTTCCGACATAGTCCAATAATGTCACACAAACTTTCGAATTATTGAACGACGCTATATATTTATTATTATATGCTTGCTATTACCAAGCATTTCTGGTTTCTTGTTCGCAAAGTTACAGAGATGTCTTTCAAAAGTGTGCCTCTGTCGTCATAGTTAATGAAGAGCTAGCGGCAATAAGTGCTCATGGAATATGTCTATCACCTAAGAGGTCCCTTGTAGGATCGACGGAGTGACATTCGCTAGCTCACCCGGTGTAGCGTACATTCATCGAATGTTTCGGATGCCGCGTTCATCCGTTGCGGTCTAGGAAGGAGATTTGGGTGATGCGAGCACTATAATAACTTGCGTACTCACCCAGTGACGGTGGATTGAGGACAGATCGGAGGAAGCCTGTTAGTCTGGTTCCTGGCTTGTTCAGGTCCGTCCGGGCTGTGAGCGAGAGAGGTCCCTCTCTCGTCCAACAACATAGGGGACCGCATGTTGTGGTTCAGATATTTTACATTCGGAGCATATGTCCGTCGCTCGGGAGCTCCGTTATATTGACAGTCCGAGAGACTGTCGATAATGCTTCCTCATCCTCACAGCAGTGCACACGACCGCACATTGGCTACGTGACCTCGAGTATCCGATCAGTTTCGTCATTCAGTGATTCCACGGCGAACAGGTCACGCCATCCGGTAGCCAAGGGACACGAGGCCTATACACTCCGTTCGCTCGCATAATAGTAGTATGCATGGGGTAACGATCACGGAGCTTCCAGCGGCAATGCATTGTAGGATCGCTTCTCCACAGGCCTCAGTGACCGACGTGCTATCCGAGTTAGCACAGTTTTTTCGCAGCATCCCAGCAATCGACAGTTTCTCGGTCGAATCAGGAATTATCTGACGGTGCTGGGTCGGTGCGGTCCGCGGTTGCATCAGGTGCGGACGACCGAATGCTTTATAGGGTCCGACAGGATGGCGAAAGGGATTCGAAAGATTTCGAGTTTTCCCTTTCGTAACATCGGAAGCTGCCATACATTTCATTATCTTCCAGTGGTTGTTATTTCGGACTACATTGCTGCGATGTTGGATAAGAGACTTATAGCGTCATTGGACACGGGATTTTGGATCAGTTCAGGGACATTGTCCCTGACTTACCGACACAGTCCAATAATGTCATTAGAACATGTGTATTATTTATCGACGCTATGTATATATAAGCCTGCTACCAAGCATGATAGTTTAGTTTCTTGTCCGCAATGCTCATTTCTGCCTTTTATCATTTATAGGAATAATTTATTTTGGCAGAACAGGGCATACCGAGAGTTCATATGCGTCTAGACGGCGTGGTTAAAGACTGGAAATAATCTTTTTCGCCGTCTATGTCTTTTCCAACCACAATGTTGGAAACGACAATGATGTCTAATAGACTTAACTTAGATGCTTTATCATACGTAATCCACCTTACTGAGGCGTTATCATTACGTCTTCATGAGAAAGAATTCCGGGATATGATCCTCAATGTGATTTCTTTTGAGGGCAGTAGTTTGTTCACGTATAACTCCGCCCTTCAGTGGCTACTTGGAGTTGGTAGACGTGACGCAGCCCTAGCTACATCCACGCGCGTGGATAGTAAGGTGAAGAACTCTCTCAGAGTCGCTTCGTTCTCGGAGAAGCTTCTCTTTGACGGCAACTTTTCAGCAATCCATGAATTGCTCGATTTACACGTTCTCTTGTCTATCTAGTGTAGCAAGAGATTCAGACTGGGGCAAACATTCGGTGGTTGACTCAGAGAGTGCCACTGCAGTTGCCGGATCCGAGTTTTATAATTATGACGGTTGCCAGTCAAACAGGTTGGGATATAATATTGATCCCAACGGATTCGAAGTGCCAGGGTCTTTGGGTTCCGCAGTCTCTAAGCAAGCACTTACCTTCCACGGAATTATGTTTTTTTAGGCTTGCTTTATGTCATTGGATGAACATTATTCAGAAACGCATGTCCAAATCCTGTCCGTTAATACGACAGTAGTGGCGTATCTCCAGAACCGGGGAGGCACTCATTCGTTTCCGTTATTCAATTTAATGGAAAGAATCCTTCTGTTTGTTATAGTACACCAAGTTCTGCTTCGGTCCGTCATATTCCGGGTCGTCTGATTGTATTACCGGACTCCCTTTCACTTATGGGTCGCTTGTTGCCGTCAGAATGGACTCTCAACAAACAAGTATTCAATCAGATTTGCTATCAATGGGAGCGCCCAATGATAATTTATTTACGACACAACTTGCTTATCAATTGCAGACGTATGTGTTTACATGTCCGGATCTCTGAGCTTATGTTGTTGATCTAATAGGACGGAATGATAGGATATGCGTATCCTCCTGCGCTGTTGTTTCAGCAAGTATTGCTAAGATAAACAACCACAATACATTTCTGTTGATAGCATCTCTGTCTTCACAGAGACCGTGGGTAAATTTGCTCTGATGTCTACTGTGGGACTTAACGCGAAATCTTCCTCCATGAGAGGATCTTTTTTCGCTGGGTAAAATCGTGTCATCTTTATCACAACCCGCAAGGTCTCAACCTTCATGTATTCCGTTGTGTGGTCCTTATTGCATTGTAAGCATTGTACTGGACGAGCTTTGGACGCGATTTCTTACTATAGAAGAACCTCTTCTTCGCTATACTATGCGGCTAAAGTGGAGGCTCTTCCATCGTTGGTGTAGGGATCACTATGTTGATATTGTTGATCCCTCCATACTAGTCATTGCAACTTTTTAGTATACTTGTTTGACAAGATCTACTGCAGCCTGTTACTATTAGGGTTATAGGTTTATGTTACCTCATACCTATGCACTCTATGATAGTTTACAATTGAGTCTTATGTCTCTTTATCTAAGTCAGTTAGTAACTTTTCGATAAATAGACTTAGAATCATTAGATTAAATTTCTATACGGAATTTAACTTCGGTTCTTATTTAGCTAAGTAATCATTTGAGCCTCTGGAAACAGTAGTTTTCAAATTCTGACCTTTTAGACAGTAATTCTGTTGGCTTCTCTTTTACTGAAGAATCAGTGAGTTTCATGCACTATCGGTGGATGATTTTCACTTTCGTAGTTTCGGAATCACTACTTCCTTTACTATTTAGGTTGGATTTTTGCATAAGAGTCAGGCTCCTAATAAATATCCGGAACCTATTGTTATTAAGGTCCTTCCGTCTTCGTACGGGCATATGCCTTTACTCTGTCTGGTTAGGGTTTATGTATTTATAAACAGATATCTGTTTATTACTACGGGCGTAAGCTTCTTCTGTCTTTGATGCCTAATAGAAGGACGTTACGCTCCATTCTATTGCTAATGGATTCAATTAACTATCGATACTACTTAGGGTATATCATTGACTCAGCAGTTGTGCTTGAGATTTCGGCTCATGAAGTAAGAGTTCTTCTACATCTTGGGCTTACATTAATAGTGTCGCTATTATAGATTTTTGAAGGCTGCTCATTGCGCTCAGCCATCCACATTCATGAATTTTTATCTCAGAAATATCGAGTCCATTTCTGGAGGCCTCTATTGTTAGGTCTATTATCTACTGCTCAGAATGTCATTCACTTAACAGTTGCTACTATAGCTAGGTAGGCTGTCTGTTTCAACAGTGACTCCGTTCTGCTGCCCTCTTCGCTCTGGGCTATTTGACCCAGGGCAAGAAAAAGGGGGGGGGGAGGGTGTTCCCTTGGGTCACCTGTTTTACTATGAAAACAAGGGGATACCTCCTCCGGAGTTAGTAATTCTGAGCTGTTATTGGGATGGTTGTTTAGTGAGAAGTTTATGTTTTAAAAATTCATTCAGGTCTTAGTTTTTAAAGCATAGCTTTTGAATATAGCACGTGTCAACGGACATTATTATACAATCCTCAGACACTTTTAAGGAGTATAAAGAGTCTCTATTCTCTAGACTTACTTTATTTATTGGCTTACTTTAAAAATTATTAGTATAAGGATTATACTAGATATTAATAGAGTACATGGATGTATGATGCTCAATTTTGGAAGGTGTTGTATCTTTCTAATTTATCATAAATAAGAAAGATACATGTAAGGCCTAATACTTCTTTTTCCCTAGAGGGGATAACTATTTTATATAATTGAGCGTATTCCAACTTGCTCTATGTCCTTGGCCCTCCAGCCTTTTTACTATTCAGCTATGTCTGGGTCATTGGTACAGTATAAAAATGTTAAAAAATTTATAGTAATTTATATATTTTTTATACTTACCAATGACCCAGACGGGGATGGCCCTCCCAGGAGTTGGGAACTCATACCTCCCCGCTGAGTACATAGCGCTTACCAGGCACTGGTTATAAGAATGATTAATGGCGCCAATTTCGGAATGTCCTTGACACTGCGCATGCGCAGTAGAGGTGTAGTGTGGAGGGCCATTCAGGACATGTTTTCTTTGGTTTTAGATGCAAATTTTGGGGAATGGGGGGCAAAATTTGTGTTTGGCCCTATAATTTAAGAGTTAGCACCAGCTATGTCTGGGTCATTGGTAAGTATAAAAAATATATAAATTACTATAAATTTTTTAACTTTTTTGTAAATAATTCCCCAAAAATTTCAACAAAACCACATCCTGTGACACTTCATTGGAAGGAGCTCATTTTGTACATAAACATAATGGTGATGATAGATTGTTATCTTACAATTTTCCTCCCACATAATTTACAAATTGAGCACTTAAATAAAAAACATTATTTTATTTAAAAACTGTCATACCATCAGGCCTGGCATTCTTCAGAAGTGCAAGAGTGCTGCACGCCTACTGCACGCCCAGAAAAAATTGAGGAGGGCAATTTTTTTGCACCCCTTGTTTTTTTGGAATGCCAGACATATTTGGGGCTGCCTTTAAAATCTATTATCATTTCATCCCCTGAGTTCCAATGTGTTCTATGTACCAGTAGGCACATAAAACACATCGGAACTCAGTGGACGATTTGTCAATGTTGCATTGATTCACAATAATTCATGACCCATTCTATGTCACATTTCAACACATTTTTAGTGCAGAAGGCAGTCACATAAGAATTGAATGCAACATTTCGAATTATGAGATGTAAGTGCCAATTTTTCCACTGTGTAGCTGAATATAGAACAATTTTTCAGTCACAATAGTGATACCTTGAAGTGAATATAACCAAAATAGCATACAAGTATATGCATTGAACATTCCAGGTGCAATTGCACTCCAAAGCAATTTGAGGAGGACAATTGTTTTGCACTCCTTGATTTTCTAGACTGCCAGGCCTGAAACGATATCATGTGACACTTCATTGGAAGGAGCTCATCGTGGGGTCACATGATATGGTTTTGTTGAAATTTTTGGAAAAATATGTTTTTTTCAATTTGTACATTGTGTCGGAAGTTGTTGCCTTTTCGTTAGGTAGAAAAGGTTAATCAATTTGTTGCAGTAGATGTTGTATAGATCACGTTCTTGTTTCTCAGGCTATATCTCGACTTGTCTCCAACTTGTCAAGATATGACCTTAGAAACAAGAGCTCAACTGATACAATATTTTGTACATAAACATGATGGCAATAATATATATGTATACACTACATAAGTTGCCTAAGATAGTATCAAGATCGAACTTGAAATAACAGAGATTTTTTTTTCATTTCTTTCATAGCTTATGATACCTCATTGGTAAAAAATTCACTTTATTGGGAGGTCATATTTTAAGCTTTTAACGCTCATTCCAATTTGGGATCCTAAGACAAAATGAGAAGATTTTTCCACCTGTTTAAAAAAAACAGGTGTATTATGTAAATGGGTTGGCCGTCCATCATCCGTTCGTCCATCTTTTTTTTCTGCAGATTTTCTCAGCTGTTTGAACAACATTCCCTTCAAACCTTGGTATGCATGTTGACCACCACATGATCTCGTGCACCTGCAATTATAGTTCTGTTCGGACTATTTTTGGGGGCCAGAGTTATTCCCCTTTTCGACTTAGAATAATTTACCACATTGGTCAAATTTTGTCTGGAGATTTCCTTGGAGATTTATAGACTATTTCTTTCGAAACATGACATGCATGATCACCACCATGGGAACCCAGGCACCTGTGATTATAGTTCTGGTTGGACTATTTGTTTTCTAAAATTATGCCCCTTTTCCACTTGGAATCATCTGCCACACATGTCTCAATTTCGTCAGGAAGGTTTCTCAGAGGTTTTTCTTCCGAAACGTGGTATGTATGTCCACCACCATGAGAATCTGCACACTTGTAATTTTCGTTTGACTATTCTTTCCAGTGTTCTGCCCATTTTCAACTTTAGAAATTTCACAATTTTGTCAACATTTCGGTTTTTGGTCGATAACTTGAGTTTGGATTTGTCGATCAGCACCAGACTTGGTTTATGTCTCAGTCATACTAAAATACAAGTTCTGTTTGAATTGGGGTTCCGTCTGATGTTATTGGTTGCTCCATGGATCAAAACAGTAGTTATGTACAAATTGAAACATCCTACCAGACGTATTATGCAATTCTAGGTGGTGCTCTTGTTAGTTATTCAGCCAGTTAAAAATTCTTGAATTTCAACTGAAAAGTGTTCTGACAAATCCAGGAATTTAGGTTTTGAAATTGTAGGGATATCCGTATAGCTTAATTGTTTAGTACTCTCCCATATTAATAATACCAAAATCATGACATCATTTACTCAGCTCTAATTGCATGCAGTGTTATCAGTGAAAGTGTAATATTTTGAAACTTCTGTTGTGTTTTTGTGGGGTTTTTTTATGTTAATGTTGGATACATAATTCATATATAATTGTGCTACCATTACTAAATGGACAAGAGGTAATAGGCTGTATTTTACTTTTCTGCCATTGCCATTTCATGGTACTCATATGCAGCAATTTTAGTACCAAGTGAATTTGATTCATATTTTTCTTGCCATCACAGATGCTAAATATGTGCATAATATTTTACAAGTGCTTAATTCAGAAAGATCATTTAACCCTAAAAGCCGAATTCTAACATTGATCACTTTTAACGGCAACAGAATAGGTGCCACAATAGCTGCTTTGTAAAAACTTGTAAGTTACATGGCAAGCACCTTGGCAGCAAGCCTGGAAATAATCAGACTGTCATATGCAGAATGAGGTCCTCAGGGGGTGAATTTAGTAGCATCAGTAAATTTACCCTCTGTGATCCTCAATCTGAATCAAGGCCTCCAGCCTGAACTGAAAGAGGTACCCTGAGTCTAAATTGGCCCACTGTATGGGATAGCATCAGCTAATTCACCCTCTGGGGACCTCATTCTGCAAATGATCGATTGTTTATTTCAAGGCTTGCTTGGCAGTTGTTTTAGGAGAGGCTTGGCTGTCTATACAGACAGCCAAGCCTTGCCTAGGAACATTGCAAAGTCACAGGATGTAGATTGTCAAAGTGAAGCAAAAAGTTGAAAAACCTCCATGCTTTGAAGGCTTATAATGTACCAGTGTTTCAAAGTATCACATGTCCACAGCAATGGATGCCTCAATTTTACAAAGTACATTGGGCCCAATTAATTGGATATCTCTTAACGGAATGACATTATTGAATATGACTTTTCAAACACAAAGATATTTACCATACCTTCAGTACAAATTTGACTTGTTAATTGCATATAGGTTATAGAGTAAACCCCTGTTAATTGAATAAAAAATCTTGAATTTCAAGAAAATACCATGACAATCAATTCCCATTAAAACAATTCCCATTGTTTATAGACCTATTTGGCCTGTGTACATCCAATACAGGCATTTAATCTATGATATCTTGTTTGCCATGGCTCCATGAGCCCTGTCAAACCAAGTATAATAGAATAAATTGTCAGCTTATCTCCAGAATACAGGGAAGTAATCAGTCCCTGTTAATTGAATACGCCTGTTAATTGAATAATTCTCACTGTAAAGTGGCTGTTGAATTATCATCGCTTCACTGTATTTGTACCTGAATATGTAATATTGTACCTCTTTATTTAATTGGGGTATTGCCAATAGGCACTCTTCTATAAGTATATGAAACAGTGAACATGAAATAAGTATTCATCTTGATGGATATTTGCTAGTAATTCTTAGATTTTTTTTTATTTTGCCGAGTATCTGACAGGGCAAATTGAAATTTCAGGCCAAGTTTCAAAAATATCATGTGGAGTGACACAAGATTCAGATTTTGGTTGTTATTCTCCTTTTAACAATGTTTAGTTGCCAGCAAAGACGATTTCTTTATTCAAGTACACAGATGCAAGACATCACAATAATATTGTGAATGTGACATTACTATTCCTTGGTGGACAGTAGTTCGAAATGATATCATATTATTTCATGTTAAAAAATGGGGTATGATTTTTCTTGCACTGTAAAGACCATTATTTTGAAACAGACTCTGAATACAAATCTTAACTTCAATTTTTTGACATTATTTGTAGGCAACAGAGTACAGTCAGATAATTTTGTTTATGATGTGTGGTGGTTAACAAGTGTGACAAACCTTCATGTTTTGAACATCTGTTAACCCTTTACCTAACCTGAAAAGCAGACGACACTTGCAAAAATAATTCTTGAATAACTAATTTTTTTCATTTTTTGTCTCAAAAACATAGGTTATGACCCCTCGTTGGAACGAGCTTGACGAGCTCGTTCCAACGAGGGGTCATAACCTATGTTTTTGAGACAAAAAATGAAAAAAATAATGAAAATTAATTGGCAATTTTTGAGAATAGCGCTGGCCGGTTTTGGCCGTTACGTTGGGTAAAGGGTTAAAGTATCTCTCAGAGATGTATCATCTAAAAAATAATATTTTTATACTGTACCAATGACCCAGACTTAGCTGGTGCTAACTCCACAAAAACCAGGGCCAAACACAAATTTTGCCCCCCAATCCCCAAAATTTGCATCCAAAACAAAAAGAAATCATGTCCTAAAGGACCTCCATAGTACGACTCTACTGCGCATGCGCAGTGACGCAGTCGTCCCGAAATTGGCGCCAAATATCATTTCTCTGTTTGGCCCTTCATCAGTCAACATCTCACTGATCTTTGTGCTTGTAAATCTCAGTTTAAAGGATGCCAGACACGTAATTCTTGGAGAAAATGTGATTCTAAGGAGGATAGAAGGAGGAGAGGAAAAAAGAAGTGGCAAAAAATAATCAGGGCTGTACTTAAAATTTTTTGTTAAAATTATGTTAAGTTGCCTATTTTCGAGGCAAACGCCTCTTGTTGTCATTCTTGCTAATTGTTGCACTGCTTATTCAGTGTTTCCTCTCCCCTAACCTTCTAAAGTCCCCCCTTGCAATTCTCCCATGCTTTTGGCATATTTTTGAGAAGTTTCATTTCTAAAATTTCCCTGGGAGAGTTGCTTGGTTACAGAATGTTTTCTGTTATTTTCCCCATAGTTACGTTTTCACCCATGGGTGTATAACGTTTGTGTTCTGCATCTTCCATCTGATGTTCTGCAGATTCTCCCCTGGGAGTCTCTGTTTTGCATCAGATAGAGTGTAATTGAGGACTGATTCCGGGCCAGTTTTTTCAGTGCCTGGAGTCATGTTTTCTTCTGTGTTTACACTGTTTGTTTTCATTGGCAACAGCCTTTTTTGAGGGGGGCTGTTTGCCTTTGAGGTAGTTTATCTCATTATAAGATACATTTATATTATCCGAAAGTGTCTCATTAATTATTTTATATAATTTTAAAATTTTTGACCACACTTTGCCATCGGATCCATCGGGGCTCAACGTTACTTTTCAGCAACTTGGGCTTCTCTGAAAAAATATTTTTTCAAAATTATTTTGTTTTGCAATTGTTTTTTCATTTATTAATGGATCATGTTATTATGTATCTTTGTGTCAGGGGTTTTTGCGAGTAACTAGGACTTATTGTTGTTCCTTCACAATGAAAGGAACTTGTTCAAATTGTAATAGGAAGAAATCTTCCTCTGACTTTCATGATTATTGCATAAATTGTAGTCAGTGTTCTCGCATTAATCCCTGTCCTGTATGTGAACATTGGGATGAGAAACATTGGAAACGTGTGTCACGATATGTTGTTTCTGGAGAAAGAGCGATGCCGGCTCTTTCTCCACAAGGTCACTCTACTCTCTCAGTTTCTATTTCAGAGGAACCAGAACAGGGTGATGTTTCCATGTTATCTTCTTCAAGTGTGCGTCCGTCGTCACAATTAAATACAGAGCTAGCGGCAAAAGTGCTCATGGAGATTAGACAAATGTCCGCTAGCTCGCCCGGTGTAGCGTCCATTCACCGAATGGTTCGGCAGCCGGGTTCGTCCGATGCGGTCCAAGAGGAAATTTTGGGTGATGCGAGCACTATAAAAATAATAGATGCACACCCAGTGACGGCGGATAGTGAACGAGAACGGAGGAAGCCTTTTAGTCCGGTTCCTAGCTCATCCAGGTCCAGCCGGGCCGCGAGCGAGAGAGGCCCCTCTCTCGTACAACAACATCTGGGACCAGATGTTGTGGTACAAAATGTGTCTTTAGCGGAGCATACGTCCGTCGCTCGGGACGCTCCGTTGTATAAGCAGTCCGCAGAGACTGTTAAGGCTTCCTCTTCTCGCCGGCGCACACGACCGCACCTTGGCTGCGTGACCTCCGATATCTTGCCAGCTTCGCCGATGAAGGATTATTCGGCGACCAGGTCACACCATCCGGCAGCCAGGGATTCGAGACCGATGGACTCCGGACGTTCGCATAGGAAAAGTATGCGGGAGCCATCTGATGCGGAGTTGCCCTCGGCAAAGCAGCGAAAGACCGCTCCTCCGCAGGTCTCGACGTCGGACATTCTAGTGCAGATAGCACAGCTTATCGCAGCATCCCAGCAGCCGACAGAGACGGTGTCGGATCGAGAATTATCCGACGGCGCTGGGTCGGTACGCTCCGCCGAAGCATCGGGGGCGGACGACCGGGAACATCGGGAGGTCCGACCGGATGGTGAAAGGGATACGGATGAATTGGAGCTATCCCTTTCGGAACAACACAAAGCTGCCGTAGACTTCATCCGGCACTTTCTTCCTCAAGTTGTTCCGTCGGGCCAGACTGCTGCGCTTCCGGACAGGAGAATTATAGCGTCATTGGACTCTGATTTTTTCGAGCGGTTCAGGGACATCGCTCCCGAGTTTCCGTCGCAGTCCAATAATGTTGCAAGAACATTTGAATTATTGAACGACGCTATTTTTAAACTTGCTTCCAGGACAGGGAAAGCAGGCTTCTTGTCCGCAAATACTCTCAACCTGCCTTTCATTAATGCAAGGAATAAATTCGACACGGCAGGTCAGGGTATACCGAGAGTTCCTCTGCGTATGGACGACGAGGCGGAAGACTTAGAGCTATCATTACCGTCGTCAGCTTCTATTCCAACCGCAGTGTTGGAAACAGCTATTGCGTCTAACAGAGCCAATTTAGATGCCTTATCTTACGCAGATCACCTTACGAAGGCGTTATCACTGCGTCTTCAAGGGGAAGAGTTTCAGGATATACAATCCTCCTTAAGACTTCTTTCAAGGGCAGTAGCTTATTCCACGTGTAACTCCGCCCTTTCAGTGGCAAATCTGGAGTTGGTTAGACGTGACGCAGCCCTGTCTACATCCACACTAGTGGATTCTAAGGTGAAGAACTCTCTTAGAGTCGCTTCGGTCTCAGGAGATCTTCTCTTTGACGGCAAGCTTTCCGCTATTTATGATAATATTAAAAAGAAAGCTAGTGATTCTCTGTTGTTTAGATCCGCTCCTAAAAGGTCGGATTCAGCAGACACGAATAAGGCGGGCACTTCTGGGTCTTATCCGCCCAAGAGAGGTTCCTATAGAGGTTCCGGTGCGTCCTCTAGCTCTTATTCGAGAGACCGTCAGGATAGCGACTCTCGTTCGGGACGTCCTTCAGGCCGGGACAATCGGTCGGACGCCCCGAGGTCGACGAGGCGAGGTGCGGGTCGTGGAAGACGTGGTTTCTCCTACCGCAGGCCTCGCAGATCCAGGAGGTGATGGCTCAAACCTCTATCGCGTTCCGGTTGGCGGAAGGTTGTCGAGTTTTTCTCAAGAGTGGGCGTCGATTACGGACGATCCGTGGGTGAGAGGAGTGACTTCGGAAGGTCTAAAGATATCCTTCAAACGAAAGCCTCCATTAACTCGAAGTCCAAAGTGGACTCATCTTCCGTCAAACCCTCAGAAAAGAGACGCTCTGCTATCAGAGGTGCAGTCTCTTTTAATGAAGAACGCGGTAGAGGTCGTAGAAAACCAGGAATCGCTGGGATTCTACAGCCATCTGTTTCTGGTTCCGAAACCAGACGGCTCGTTCCGTCCAGTCATAGATTTGAGCTGGATAAACAAGCTGATCATCGCTCCGAAGTTTTATATGGAGACGATTCGATCGGTCAGAGCGAGTATTCGGGTGAACGATTATGCAACGAGCATAGATCTCAAAGATGCGTACTTTCACGTCATGGTACATCCGACATTCCGAAAGTATCTACGCTTCGCAGTCCTAGGAGTGGTGTATCAGTTCCGGGCCATGTGCTTCGGATTGAATCTAGCACCCTGGGCATTCACTCGGGTAATGAACTCGGTAATGATTTACTTCCGAGCTCATTCGTCTGCGGTAACGTCGGCCTACCTGGACGACATTCTTCAGAGGTACGGCAACGAGTTAACGCTTCAGAACGATGTTCAGAATCTTCTTCTATTGCTCCGACGTCTCGGTTTCATAGTAAACGAGGAGAAGTCGGATCTGGTGCCGTCCAAGTCATTCACTCATCTGGGAATGAGCTTCGAGACGCACAACAATCTCGTTCGTCTGCCGTTAACCAGAGCGAAATTAGTCAGTTGTTACGCTCGCTATTGTCTAAATACAGACAAAGTCACAGCGAGAGAATTTATGAGACTGATAGGTCTGTGCGGAGCCGCTGCGGATCTCATTCCGATGGGACGGCTACGCACACGGCCTCTTCAAATTTTCTTGACTCAGAATTGGAGTGTGAAAATTCATTCGCTCGATGTAGACGTTCTCTTGTCAGATCAAGTGAAACAAGAGATTCAGACTTGGGCAAACATTCAGTGGTTAACTCAAGGAGTTCCGCTGCAGTTGCCGGATCCGAGTTTTACCATTATGACGGATGCCAGTCAAACAGGTTGGGGTGCATCATTAATCCCAACGGATTCGAGATGCCAGGGTCTTTGGGATCCGCAATTCCTGTGCAAGCACATAAACATCAAGGAAATGATGTCAATTTGGCTTGCGTTACGTCACTGGATGGACATTATTCACGATGCTCATGTCCAAATCCTATCCGACAATACGACAGTAGTGGCGTATATACGGAATCAGGGAGGCACTCATTCAGTTCCGTTGTTCAATCTAACGGAAAGAATCCTTCTGTTTGCGTTGGAACATCACGTTCTTCTTTCGGTCCGTCACATACCGGGTCGTCTGAATGTGCTAGCAGACTCCCTTTCTCGAAAGGGTCGCTTGTTGCCGTCGGAGTGGACTCTCAACAAACAAGTATTCAATCAGATTTGCTACCAATGGGAACGGCCAATGATAGACTTATTTGCGACACATCTCAACAATCAGTTGCAGACGTATGTGTCCCCGTGTCCGGATCCAAGAGCATTTGCTGTAGACGCTCTATCGATCCCTTGGGACGGAATGATAGGATATGCGTATCCTCCAGCGCCGTTAATTCAACAAGTATTGCTAAAGATAAAACAATCTCAATGCAAGATTCTGTTGGTAGCATCTCTGTCGCCACAGAGACCGTGGATAAATCTACTCAGGTGTCTGTTGTGGGACCTACCGCGGAAGCTCCCTCCACGAGAGGATCTTCTTTGGCAGGGGAAATCGCGCCAACTGCATCACAACCCGCAAGGTCTCAACCTTCACGTTTTTCCGTTGTGCGGTCCTTCTTGCATGGCAAGCACTTTACAGGACGAGCAGTGGACGCGATTTCTAACTGTAGGAGGACCTCCTCTTCGCTAAACTATGCGGCTAAGTGGAAGGTTTTCCGTCGTTGGTGTAGGGATCATTCTGTTGATATATTTGATCCCTCTATACCAGACATTGCTAACTTTCTAGTATACTTGTTTGACGAAATCAAACTGCAACCGGTTACTATAAAGGGTTATAGATCTATGTTATCTGATACCTATGCACATCATGATAGTTTACAAATTGGATCTAATGTCTCTTTATCGAAATTGGTTAGAAACTTTTCGATAAATAGACCCAGAACTCTTAGATTAATTCCTAAGTGGAATTTAGCTTGGGTTCTCCTTAAATTGAAGGAAAAGCCATTTGAACCTCTTGGGACAGTAGATTTCAAATTCTTATCTTATAAGACAGCTTTTCTCTTAGCTTTCTCTTCTGCCAGAAGAGTCAGTGAGCTTCATGCACTATCGGTGGATGATTCTCATTATCGTAGTGTTGGGAACACTATCACCTTCACTACTAATGTCGGTTTTTTAGCTAAGAATCAGGCTCCTAATAAATATCCGGAACCTATTGTTATTAAGGCTCTTCTGTCTTCAGACGGGCGTAGGCCTTTACTCTGTCCTGTTAGAGCACTACGTATCTATAAACAGAGATCTCAGTTCATCAGAAAGGGACGGAAACGTTTCTTTCTGTCTTTGATGCCTAATAGAAAGGACATTTCAGTCCATTCTATTGCTAGATGGATTCAGTTAACTATCCGTACTGCGTATGAAGATTTATCTTCTTCTCAGCAGTCTGTGCTTAAGATTTCTGCTCATGAAGTAAGAGCTCTTTCTACTTCCTGGGCTTATGCTAATAGTGTTGCTATTACAGATTTAATGAAGGCTGCTTATTGGTCTCAGCCATCCACATTTACTAATTTTTATCTCAGAAATATTGAGTCCATTTCTGGAGACCTGCATTGTTTAGGTCCGTTATCTGTTGCTCAGAATGTCGTCCACTAAACAGTTGCAACTATAGTTATGCAGGCTTTCTGTTCCGGCAGTGACTCCGTCCGGCTGCCCTCTTCGCTCTGGGCTATTTGACCCAGGGCAAGGGGAAGGGGGGGGGGGGGTGGGTGTTCCCTTAGGTCACCTGCTTTATAGTGAAAAGCAAGGGAATGCCTCCTCCAAGACAGTATTTCTGAGTCGCTTCCGGGATGGTTTTAAAGTGTAATATTAATGTTTAATTTCATTCATGTCTTATTTTTAAAGTGTAGCTCGTTGTGAAGCATTTGTATATGTCAAGTGTCAAACGGGCTTTAATATACAATACTCGGACACTTTTAAATGATTATAAAGAGTCTCAATTCTCTGGACTACTTTATTTATTGGCTTGTTTTAAAAATAATTAGTATAAAGGTTATACTGGATGTTAATAGAGAACATGAATGTTATTGTGCTCAATTATTAAGGGTAGTGTATCTTTCTAATTTAAATATTAAATAAGAAAGATACATGTAAAGCCTAATACTCCTTTTCTCCTTAAGGGGTTACCTCTTTATTTTATAATTGAGCTTATTGGATTTTTCTCTATGTCCTAGGCCCTCCAGCCTGTTTACTATTCAGCTAAGTCTGGGTCATTGGTACAGTATAAAAATGTTAAAAAATTTATAGTAATTTATATATTTTTTATACTTACCAATGACCCAGACGGGGATGGCCCTCCCTGAGTTGGGAACTCTTGCCTCCCCGCTGAGTACATAGCGCTGACCAGGCACTGCCAGTAAGAATGATATTTGGCGCCAATTTCGGGACGACTGCGTCACTGCGCATGCGCAGTAGAGTCGTACTATGGAGGTCCTTTAGGACATGATTTCTTTTTGTTTTGGATGCAAATTTTGGGGATTGGGGGGCAAAATTTGTGTTTGGCCCTGGTTTTTGTGGAGTTAGCACCAGCTAAGTCTGGGTCATTGGTAAGTATAAAAAATATATAAATTACTATAAATTTTTTAACTTTTTACCCAGAACTCTGGTTTCTTCAAGCAATCACTAGGAAAACTGGTACTGCATTCCAGCATACTTTTGAGCCTTGGGCTCTTAATAATATAACACACACATGAATCTTTTAACTCTTAAGTCCTCAGATTAATTTTATGTTAATAACTTCCATATATACAAGTACACAGCTGCAGATGATTCAATAGGTTGAGGGCCACAAGCCACTATCAGGGCTCTATTAAAAAGTGCTGGAAGTCATTTTAGTGTCTTACACTGCCAACATATGCATTAGCTTGAGGTTTGTTCAGCAGAAGAAAATTGTTTTTGTATAAAATTGTTTGGCTGCAATTGTTTGAGAGTGTCTACTGGTACTCTCCAATAAATTGTAACAAAACAATCACTTATAAACAAAATCTTGCTAAACTAAGGCAACTTGTGCTGGTAGCAAGGTATCTTTGAAAAAAATACCCATGTTTCGAATCACCTTTGAAAAATAATTTAGCCCTCAACCAGTTAACAGTGTTTCTACATTATTGTTGGCTGCCTGTACTGGCAGCCAACAATCATGTAAAAACACTGTCAAAATTAATGCATCTTACCAATAGAGTTCCCAAAGAAGAATACCATTGGGGCAATGTTTTCAGATCAATATAAAAGGGGCTGTTTGTGGTTGTACAGGGACTTAAGGGTTAAATTCCTTAAAGAAAGGGAGACAGTTACTTTTTAAGCCATTGTACCTGTAGAATAATGATGAACCGATTATCAAAACTTGCTATCAACTGATTACTTGTTATTTCTCTGCTGATTATGCCGATTCCGATGTTGGTTCCGATGATTGAAGTTGGACACTGAAGAAGATTTGTTGGTGCCTGTTGTACAACAGAATTTCGTTGATAAATCATCAATTACGAAAGCTTAATACCGCATAAGTTTTCAGAGTATGCATATTTAGTGCTGGGCAATATTAGTCTAAATAATATTTGCACTTTGGTTGGGGTGTGGGGAAAAGATTGTTATTAACGATACAATCACATGATATTGTTCTCGTGAAGATTGTGTTTTATTCTGGTAAATAGTGTAAATACAGTTTTGTGTAAGGATGCAATACACTTGGCTGTATTAACCAGGAATATACTGAGCACATATACTTTGTGTCTTAAATGAATAATAATTTTAATGCTAATGTGTGTTGTGAAGTCATATGATGCATGGTTTACACGAATGTCAATGTATTATTCAATGTTCTTTTTTCAACTTGTTATCTCCCTTGATGTGTTTCTCTAATGTTTACATGAACTCTACAATCTTCGGGACATGGTGGCAGTCTCATACCGATTGCAGTTGGTAAATTCTGTAATATCTCTGCTCTGCAAATCCCTAAATTTTCTGCTATGCACTACACACGTTTTTAATGGGGAAACGTTATTGAAATGGCCAGATATCAAAGGGATTTTTAATAGTCAGTGTTAAATATGGAATAACCAGACACTGCCGGTTTTTAACTGCTGGTTGTCATAATCGGCCGATTCCCCATAATCAGCCGATTCCGATTGCCGATTCCGATTATCGGTTCATCACTACTGTAGAAAAGGCTATGTTAATGCTTAACCTGAAAGATTGTGTTCTCTTTTACAGTGTCACTGGTAGTGATAATGTTTGAACTGACTGGTGGACTGCAGTATATTGTTCCCATAATGGCAGCAGCTATTACCAGTAAATGGGTAGGAGACGCATTAGGTAAAGAGGGCATGTATCCTTTTTTGCATTTTAATATTTCCTCATATCTATTTTCAAGTTCTGGCCACACAGAAACAATCAAAATATGTAGTAGGATAACCGTGACAAAACTTCTCTCATACTGTTCTCCCCAATCATAACTAGCTGTAACATTGGCCTTTGTAAACTTTTTCTGAGAGCTCTCTATTAACCAATGTCAGATTCAGTATGATTATGTGCAAAAAGTACGTGAAATTGTATTGCGATTATTTATTTATTGGTGTTTTAAGATCACTTACTTCTGCACAATGGCTAATCATGACCCCTACAGTTTTACAGGTGGAGGAAGCCGGAGTGCCTGAAGAGAACCACTGAGCAATGGCAAGCAACTGTCAGCTCCCCAACATACTAACTCCACACAACCAGGGTTAGCAATGGTTGAAGACAAGTGCACCATCGACGTGCAGTGTGCCTTAGTACACAATGCCACTGCCCCCACGTAGGCAATGGGGATGAAGTGTCTTGCCCAAGGACACAGCGTGGTTGCCGCAGGTGGGATTTGAAGAGAAGATCTCTTTTGCAGCCTGCACCTCTACCTACTGAGCCACCACACTCTCAAATTGTATTGTATTGTTATGCCACAAGTTACTTGAACAAATACTGGACACACCATTTATCTTTTCATTTCTGTTTGTTTTATTATTGCCGAGACCTGCAGGTTAGGCTAAAAAAAGGTAAAAATCTGTTTCTCACTCAGCCCCCCCACCTCCACCCCCACCCCCATGCATGGTCCTTTTGCCGTCTGCTCTCTTTTTATAACAAAAGAATAAAAATATTTTACCCGAGTTAATAAAATTGATAAATTTGTCCCTTGAGTGCAAGAAGGCTTTGCAATGCTTTAGCATTGCAAAACCTTCTTGCATTCAAGGGACAAAATGCATCACCACCCATTCTAGTCTGTAGATTATGACGCCTAAAACATAAATTAAACTAAGGACATGAACTTTTGATGGCAACGGCATAATTACAAAAATAAATAATAAAATACCCCCCCCCCCCCCCCCCCCCCCCCCCCCCCCCCCCCCCCCCCCCCCCGCTCTTCCATGGTCTGGTGGGAGATAAAAAAAACACCTTTTGTTCACCTTATTGGTATTTGTTTTCGATCCTCCTGTTTCTCCTCTCCAACTCCTAGAAAACCCTTGAAAATATATCTTGAATTGACTACTCAAATAGTGTGGGGATCCCACATTATCATGCAGGAGGAATTTAAGTATTTGTTGGCTTCAACTGTTGATAATTCATAGGTCTTTGTCATGCGCTGTTCAATTTGAAAGTTGTCCATATTTTGTTATCCCCCGACAAAATGAAGTTTGTGTGGGATCCAGCAATGGGTCCATCCGCTTGTCCATCTCTCCGTAACAACTTTAGTCCTCTGTATCTCGATCAGTGCATTTTGGATTTGCATGATCTTTTGTATGCTAATGGACCATCATGGAGGAAAGGATATTCACAAGTAACAGGTTTTGTCCAATCAATATTTTCAATAGTTGTGGGACTTTTTCAACTTTTTCAACTGTTTGTCTGTCCATCTGTAACAACTTTAGACCCCTTGTATCTCGGTCAGTGCATGTTGGATTTAAATGATCTTTGGTATGCTGATGGACCATCACTGGGGAAAGGATATTCACAAGTATGTAACAGGATTTGTCCAATCATTTTTTCTGGGCCTATTTTTGAATTTTACTCAGAAAATTTCAATTTTTATGATTTCTGGATGATAACTTTAGTAGTGTATATATCTTTGGTATGCTGATGGACCATCAACCCCAACAACTTTGTCCCCTTTTTAGTAAACCACTTCTCGGCAGGGGATACCGGTTGCGTTGCATCTTGTTTTCTTTAACAAATCTGTTCAGATATGATGCTCATATAAGATTAAATGGATATCCATACCTCGATAGCAAAGAGGAATTTACTCATACAACTCTAGCAGCTGATGTTATGAGACCAAGGTATGTTCGTTTATTGTACTAAATAAAATGATCTGATATTCCTTACTAACCATAATTTTGTTTAATATGCGATCCTCTGTTACCTGATGGTAATTAATATTAACTCCCTGCACACTGATGTCAAAATATCTGAAGTTCAAGGTGCAAATATTTCCCCTAATGCAACTAGAAATTTAACCAATTCAATCTTGTTTGACAGAGCTCAATGAGCTCTGTCAAACAAGATTGAATTGGTTAAATTCCCAGTTGCATTATGGGAAAAATGGCTACTTCAAATCGATATTTTGACATCAGTGTGCAGGGAGATAATATATCATGTATGTCGTTAAAAGTCAGTGTCTAGCATAATGTCTTGAAACCAACTGTACATGTTATATGAGCAGTATTTAGTCATAATTTGCACTTACTGTGCAGGACAAGGCAGGCAAACGCATATCCTGTACAGACAGTTATCTAATTAGTCGGGCTTGTTAACTGGTAGAGTGCTAAATTGTTTTTTGTTGTCAAAATTTGTTCACATGTCTTTGAATTGTAACAAGGCAAATTGCTGATAACTAAATAATATCACTTCAAAGATAATAGACAGTGCATGCACAGAAGAGGAAGCCTTCAAGATGTTGCACATACACATCAGAATAAAATCCGAAATATGGGCTTCTAGCACAGTACCAGTTGAGCTTCCATATAGCTTTGGTATCATTTGTTTGCAGAAATGACAAAAACATCTTTATTAAGTGGAAATAATTTCTTTATTCACATTGCAACTCACAGATGTCCAGTGATAGGGATTGAGAAATCCTCTCTATTCACCTAACTATTACTCCACCTCTTTGTGATGCTTGTGAACATGATAAATTAACAATGATCAATCTGGCTCAAGAATGTTCCAATTTGACTGCATCTGATATTGATCTTTATTTATCATATTTGATTAACCTTTGGAGACCAGGTCAATAATTATACCCCCATCCTTGAAAAAATAGGGCTTTTGGAGACCAGGTCAATAATTATATCCCCACCCTTGAAGAGATTAAGGCTTTTGGAGACCAGGTTAATAATTATACCCCCACCCTAAGAGATTAGGGCTTTTGGAGACCAGGTCAATAATTATACCCCCACCCTAAGAGATTAGGGCTTTTGGAGACCAGGTCAATAATTATGTCCCCACCTTAAGAGATTAGGGCTTTTGGAGACCAGGTCAATAATTATACCCCCACCCTAAGAGATTAGGGCTTTTGGAGACCAGGTCAATAATTATACCCCCACCCTAAGAGATTAAGGCTTTTGGAGACCAGGTCAATAATTATACCCCCACCCTAAGAGATTAGGGCTTTTGGAGACCAGGTCAATAATTATGTCCCCACCTTAAGAGATTAGGGCTTTTGGAGACCAGGTCAATAATTATACCCCCACCCTAAGAGATTAGGGCTTTTGGAGACCAGGTCAATAATTATACCCCCACCCTAAGAGATTAAGGCTTTTGGAGACCAGGTCAATAATTATACCCCCTCCCTAAGAGATTAGGGCTTTTGGAGACCAGGTCAATAATTATACTCCCACCCTAAGAAATTAGGGCTTATACTGGATTACATGCACTTGTCCATCTGTCCAGGTCTCAGCAGTGAGTGGATGTATTTGAACGAAATTTGATGCAGTAAGGTTGTATGCACTGCTGGGGGTATGCACCGGGTCATGACCCAGCTCTTGTTCCATTTGTTCTGCATTTTAATTGGTGGTGAAACAAATGTCTTTGCTTGCTGGTCTCAAACACACAAGCAAAATGATCTCCAGAGCTTCATTTAGAAGTATCTAATTGAGATTTAACTGCATACATCAGCAAGCGACACTTCTGGAAAAGTGAGAAACTCAAGGAGGTTAATGACAATGACACCAGGTTAACCCACTGCACACTGATGTCAAAATACCCAAATTTTTTGTAGGAAATTTTTCTCATCATGCAACTAGAATTTTAACTCATTCAGTTTTGTTTGACAGAGCTCAATGAGCGCTGTCAAACAAGATTGGATTAGTTAAATACCTGGTTGCATAATAGGAGAAATTTGAAAGTTGAAATTTTGTAATTTCGACACCTGTGTGTAGAGGGTTAATTAAACAAGAATAGGAAGAAACAGAGAGAAAAGTAAACAAGATAAAAACAATTAAGGAGTGGAATGCATAATTCTCACAACTTTATGATAGGTCAGCCCAGAAACTTGTGCTCGGTTGTATCACACAAAATAAAAACACAATATTCAAGAATAAAATTGCAGTTCACAATGATGCTCTGTTAAAGTGACAGATAAATCATTTTATTTCCTAAAATTAAATTTATGAGTGAGTTGCTTGTACTATAGTGTACCATGAGCCAGTCAATGTCTTTGCCATTTATTTATTTATTTATTTATTTATTTATTTATTTATTTATTTTGTAAGGTTTAATGACACTTTAACAGACAAGATCATATTGTGTCGGTGACAGTTTTACGGGTGGAGGATAATTTGGAGGAATAGGGTTGAGCTTTAGTGTATTTTGGAAATGGGTGAACAAAATACAAATGGAATAGTGCACAGGATATCCAAATGGATAGAGGAAAGGCAGACATTCAGAATTACATCACTTCAGATTTAATGATAAATGATGGGCAGTAGGGCAGTGGGAACCCACCAGCTTACAAAAAGTGATAGAGGATAATCTACCAAGCTTTGTAGGCAGTACCCATGGAAATAAAAGTAGAGGAAGTATGCCAAATGGTCTCTACAGTAAAGAACAGAAATGCTGAAGGGATGGATAAAATTCCAAACAAGGTCTTAAAAGGAGGAGAGGATGCACTATATATAAGCATGTAAGCATTCAACTTGGCTATGAACAACATTTCCATAGAGTTAGATAAAGTAGGGTAACATTTGTACATAAAAATTGGGATGTAGAAGTTTTAGGTAATTACAAAGGGATATCGTTTAGCAGCAATACAGAAAAATAATTTTGTAAAGTCCAATATGGGAGACTGGAGGAGGTCGTGCAAGTGAAGGGATTCAACGGAAAAATCCAGAATGGTTTCAAGAGAGGACAAAGAGACTGTGATCATCTGGTAACACTTTCTCAACTAATAGAAATGGTTATTGTTAAGAAGAAAAGGGTGTTCTGGTTCTGTTAAAAAGCCTTATGACCAAGTTTGGCTGAAGGAAATGTGACAGAAGCATGAGGGCATGGGTTTAGGAGGTATATTTGTTAAAATCCTGAAAGTGCTGTACAAAGATGTGAGAAGTAAATGCAGTCTAGACTGTTTTGCAAGTGAACAGGCTGCTTCAGAGTCTTCAAGCAGGGGTGTATCCGCATGTTGCTTTTGTTTGCTTTATACATCAAGAATTTGGGAGAAGAAGTGATTCAGAGTACTGAGTAACTAACAGTTGGAGACATGAAGATCCCAGCTTCATTCTTTGCAGATGACATGGTGCTTGTGTCTAATTGGAATAGGGGCTGTAGAAATGACTAGGGATGCTTGGGAGATGTGAGAACAAATGGTGACCAGAACTGAATGAATATTTACCTGGACCATAAGATGGAATTGACTTGAAGATCGAGGGTAGGGCTAGTTCTTTGTTCCTGAAGAGGAAAGGAAACATCGTACAGTAGAAGAGAATGGGGACTTGGAATATCTAGGGGTAAGCTTAAGTGTTACAGATGGAGATGTGTACAGGAATTACGCAAATTGGCTATAAAGGAAAAAACAGTCAGCTGAAACTTTGTGAAAAAAATCTCTTTTATGTGTTTGTGTGAAAACAAAATTGAAAGAGGGTGGGTGTACCAAGTATACCATTAGTTGTGACATGATTGTGATCCCACTGAATCAAACAGTTGTAACGAATATTGTAGTCAAATGAATAACAGGTTTGGGCAGTTCTGAAGCACAAGAAGCAACTGATGGAGAACATGGGTGAATCAAGATCAAAGAAAGAATTGATTACCTGAACTGGTTGAGGGCTACATTTTATTGGGTGGTCTGAATTTGTTCATCAAAATTTGTTTTATTACAAATTATTGAAGAGTGCCCATAGGAACTCTTCAGTAATTGTGATAAAACAAATTTATGTAAACAAAATATTATTTGCGTTTGACTGAATATGAAAAATGAGCAAGGAAAATGTTGGCTTTTCCTCTGGCACCCTCATATTTTATACTTGAACCAATGGCCCAAACATTGCTGGTGCAAACTCATAACTTTTAAAGGCCAAAGACAAATTTTGAACACCCACAACCATCAAAATTTGCATAGAAATCCATAAATATGATTTTACGTTGCCCCCCCCCCCTCTCCCCCCCCCCCCCCCCCCACCACCACCACCAATATGTGAAGAGGCAATAACAGGGCAGGACGTAGTTCTCTTCCTGTAAGCCTCATATTCAATCCATTATATTTATGTCTTTCATTGCTCTTCAATTGGCAGAAAGTTTTTGTTCTAACAGCAACTTCAGGATGGCAACCATTCATTAGTTGGTTTGCATCCTGCGGTTGTTTGCTCATAGTTTGTATCTGAGCAGATGATTTCTGGATAAGTAACTGTTTTTGTATTCGGGGTGGGGGTTCGATATATGATTTTATGTTGAACCACCCCCACCCCTCACACCCCCCACCCCCCACAATATGTGAAGAGGCGATTACAGGGCAGGACATAGTTCTCTTCCTGTAAGCCTCATATTCATTCCATTAAATTCAAGTCTTTCATTGCTCTTCAATTGGCGGGAAGTTTTTGTTCTAACAGCGACTTCAGGATGGCAACCATTCATTAGTTGGTTTGCATCCTGCGGTTGTTCGCTCACAGTTTGTATCCGAGCATATGATTTCTGGATAAGTAACTGTTTTTGTATTCCAAATTTTTTCATTAAATACATTCTGTTGGTATTGCTAATCTTCGAGTAACCTGTGCGACAGGCATGTCGGCTTATCTGATATGGCAATTAGTCCACTCTTGAGAAGTTTCGTTCAGAGTCGGATGCTTCTGTTACAGCGTTTGAGTTTATTCCTCATGTATAAATCGCATTAACGTCATTTTAATCCTTCAGTTTCCTGGTTATATTTTGAATCGCTCTGGTTACGCCGATGATACAGGCTGTATTCAGGTGAGGGTTAAATATTATTTTTTCAAATTTTTCAAAAAATTTAAAAAACAAACATATCATGTGATCCCCTCATTGGGATCATTCCATTGGGGTCACTTGATATAGTTTTGTTTCAATTTTTGGAAAAAAAATTTTCAACTGTTCAATTTTTATTACTCAGATGTGACCAATTCTTTAGGTAAAGGGTTAAACTGATTTAAGCACTATAATTGTAATGGGCTTTTGATGTAGAGTTTTAAATGTATCAAAATATCATTTACTCTGTATGCAAAATTATATGTTTGTACCTCTTGTATCCTAAGCTGTTCATTGATATTTTGAAACCAAATTCTAACAGATTCTGAAATTATTTCAAATCTTTAAGAGCTTGTGAACTCTGAAGTGGTTGTTGGTCCAAAAATGTTGTTGATATTTTGAAGGGAGGGTTATTCTGATTTTCTCACTAAATTTACCCTCTGTGAACCTCAATCGGAATCAGGGTCCCAAAACGAAACAGAAAGAGGTACCCAGAGGATAAATGGCCCACTGTATGGGATATCATCCTCAAATTCACCCTATGGGGACCTCATTCTGCAAATGCCAGACGGCTTATTTTCAGGCCTGTTTCAGTGTGCCTCTTCATCTCATTTAAGAGCCACACTGAAATCGATGCTCAGCCTGCTTCTGCTGGATAAGTTAGTTGGAGAACTTGGTTGGAGAACTTGGCAGCTACTCACCACTGCTTGGTGGATATCTCTGGGTACTCTGGCTTCCTCAACTTGTAAAACTATCTGACATGATGTGACCTTGGCTGTTGAATTGTTGTTATTATGTGACATGATGAATGAGAGGACCCTTTTGGAAAAAAACTCATCAATCCCCTTTCAGTAATAACGCATAAATCTATACCATATGTCAAGAGAAATGTGCTTCTGAGTATATAGCACCTGCACATGTGATCATTTGATTCAGAAAGACAACAGAATTTTTGGAATTGTAAATATTTGTTGGTGAAAAAATTACTCCACTGTGATTTAGTGGTAATCTCCTGTCCATGTATCGTAGATGAACATGTCTTATCACAGATATGGTGTCAACTTGGGGATACAGTAAAACCCTGGTAATTGAATAGACAATTTCCCAGTGCAAAATATTGAGTTAACAGGAGTATTCAATTTATGGGAATTTGATCATTATCATGTATTCTAGTGATAAAGTAAACATTTTTATCATACAATCAACATGTATTTTGTCTGTATTAACTCCGCAACTGTCATGTATCCGACCCCCTGATACAGATGTTTGTATCAGGGGGTCGGATACATATACGATAATACCATAGTGTGTTTTGATATGTTTGATATCTCAACGAGTTGAAAGGGAGTTTTTTTCGCGAGGCTTGCCGAGCGAAAAAAACTCACTTTCAACGAGTTGAGATATCAAACATATCAAAACACACTATGGTATTGTTGTATTTATCTTATACCGACCATTTTTGTTCTTTTCTGCATTTTTAAAAGGGTTTTGGGGATGATTTCGTGTCAAAATGTCGACTCATCTGGAGTGGAGTCGACTGCTTTCTCTTGTTGGGCATGAATACATGTGATGTGCCCGGAAAAGCTGTTGGTGCGTAACAAGGCTACAAATTCAAGTGAATGATAGAGTATAGTTCCCCTTGGAAAGTGGCCCTGTAACTGGGAAAACAATTACAGAAAATATACTTACGCCTCAATTCTTATGATTTATGACAAAAATATGTTTGATAATCAATTTCACCAGATTTGACACGATTTATAAACAATTTTGCGAATGTTATCATTATATTATAATATAGAAAAAGACTATAGTCCGTTCTCCAATCTATATGACATAGGGGTATGTGTTATAGATAATCTATAACACATGGGCTATATCTTCAACAGGTATAAGATAAAAGTACGTTCCTTCCACGTGAGTTCTATTTTTTTTCTTTTTGTTCATCCATACGAATCAATAGTTTGTTATATATTCATTTACATTCTTGACGTATCCCCAATATATTGTAAGATAAAATGATTATTACCATTATGTGGATTTACAAAATATGTATCCGAGTCTCTCTCCGGGTTATAAGGGTAGATCACGACGAGTCAAAGACTCGTCGTGATCTGCCTTTAGAACCCGGAGCTCGACTCGGATACATATTTTGTACATCCACATAATGGTAATAATCTCTATTTATCTGACAAGATCATATTTCCCACTATACAAGTAAAAAATGTCTAGATAAAATACAAATCTCAGAAAGAGAAAATTTTTTTACCTGCACTTATCGAAAATCGATTACACAAGGCGAGGCCAGCATTTTGCTTACAGTAATTAAATGATAAATAAATCACCAGCTCCGTGAAATAAATTAGACTAGATCATGTTTTGCCAGGATGCTATTTTTATTTAGGCCTACCATGCATTATACCTAAAAAACAAAGAACACACAGCTGAAACACTACCACTATACAGTTGAAACTAGAAGTCCTGTCAAATAGCATGTTAATCTGCGCATTAATCTATGCGTTATGACCATAGTAAGGCTATCAAATTCTGTACATATGGCCTGTGCACAAGCAACGTTTCAGGCAATGGACCTCCGGGTAGCCCGGAGGTCCATTGGCAGAAACGTTGCCTGTGTTTGCTATGAGTAAACAGGAGAACCTGCCGTGCTTTGTATGCCATTCGATATGACAATTGTGCGCAATTCCTGCTTGCAATTAAGCCTACATAAGCGCGCAGTTCGTGACAGGACTTCTAGTTTTAACTGTAAACGTTGGCTGGTGTACTAGAAGTGCAACACTGAATGGGGAATATGTTACGCACAGCACAAGAACATAACACTATGACATCATGTTCTTCATTCATAAAAAATCAATTCGTAGATCAGGACTTATATTTCGGCGAGAATCCAAGAATCCTTTCTCGCTAAGATTCGCGCAACAAAGCTAGTGAGAATCCATGTAGATTCTCGCTGCACTTCTGCTGGGATTCGCATGAAAAGAATTAAGTCAATTTAACCCTTTCGATAACATAAAAGCAGCGAATTAACCAATACAATGCTAACACTTGACCTGAAATATCATGACACTTTGTTAACTGGTAGAGTGCTGGAAGCCCATATTTGGGCTCTACTCTAAATGCAGGTGCCGTATCATAAAGGCTTCATATTCAGTGGATGTGCTTCCCATTTGAAATGAAGTGAAATTATTTAGTCTGCACGGATTTGTCTTGTTATAATTTATGGGAGAGTGCCGTTTGGCACTCTCCCATAAATTGCAACAAGGCAGAGACATATGAACAAATTTTGGTGGCCAAAAATAATTTAGCACTCTACCGGTTAATATAAAATTGTACAAATATGGCTGTCATTGGAACCGGCTCATTGAGCCGGTTCCAATGGCATCCATATTTGTAAGGTCTCATTGATAAATATTGTTTATTTTTTTTAAAAATATCAAATTCAGTTTAGATTTTAAAAATTCAAAAGCTGTGTTGGGTAAAGAGCTAACATGTGTTACAAGCATACAACAGGGGTTCAACTATGGTGGCCTAATGGGATCCTAGGACACTCGTAGCAGGTATGGATTTGCGCAATCATTTTTGCGAGAATCCAAAAGGATTCTCCCAAATTTTGATGAAATAGAAGCCTTGTAGATGCTGAATGATTGAGGGAATATTATAAGATAAATTGGTTATTATCACCATGTAGGTTTCTGAGATGGTGTTTTGGACTATTGGACTCATCAATATGTACCCAGAGATGAGGTCTCAACTTCAATACACCATTTTGGAAACCCACATGGTGGTAATAACCTATATGTATAAAGGGCATATACTTTCTCGACATTTTTAAATTCATATTTTAACACTTGGAAACTTTTTCAAAACGCAAGTTAAAATTTTGAAAGGGTAGGTAACACTTTGCATGGTTTGATGTCATGTCAGCTGTGTTTACTACAAGTGATCAGCACAAGTTGATGAGTAAAAAAAATTATATCTTGGGACAGAATTGATGAACAAATGTTCTAAAAAAAAAAATTTTCACACTCAGATTGTGCTGAACACATGTAATTGCAAAAATGGATGCATTCTTTGGGGAAAAGCTAGTAGTTTGAGGCATGTTATATGCTATCAGTATAGCCTACAGGCACTCTACAATAATTTGTAATAAAACACTCAACTAGTAAAAGAAAAATTGTGTGCCTCAGATTTTTTTTTAACCAAATCACTAAAAATGATAAGCTATATTAAATACCTCAACACATATTATTTGCAGTTCTGTGAGTAATGCTATTCTGACCTCTAAGGTCGGCCTTTTCATGGAGTTGAGTGGTCAGTGCTTTGGACTCCAGGTCCAAACGTCATAGGATTTATCCTAACACATGTCATCTACAGTATGGCCACCATGGACTGATCATTTTCCACTGGTGGACAATATTTCCATGGACGCAATAATATTAGAATTCAAAACACTAATTATAGGAATAATCATCAAAAATTTAATTAATGAAGCACCAGGTACAACCTGGTGCTTCATAAATTGAAATTTTTCTGATGATGATTTCTATTACTTGGTAAACGCAGACGTGGATGTCACTGCCCATGCATGGATTACTATCAGTCCACGGTGACTGTACTGTACTTATTCTTGATTGCTTAAATGGGAGCATGGTGGTGAAGCATGCAAAAGTGTACAGCACCTTGATGTGCACATACACTGAATGCTAACTCTGCTTGTGCTGGATTGGCAAGTTGGAGAATCTGGAAGTTATTTTCTTCTACTCTGTGATCCTTTGAGTACTCCATCTTCCTCCACCAGTAAAACTATCTGACTTGATTTGACCCTGCTGTCAAAAGGTTCACGGTTCAATTCCCGCCATTGGTAACTCCGTTGTGTCCTGGAGCAAGACACTTTATCCCGATTGCCCATGTGGGGACACTGTGTACTAAAGTGTACTGCAGGTCACCAGCACTTGTCTTCAACCAGTGCTAACCTTGCTTGTGTGGAGTTAGTACATTGGGGAGTCTGGCAGTTGCTTGCCATTGCTCAGTCGTTCTGTCTGGTTACTCTAGATACCTCCTCTTGTAAAACTGTTTCACACAAGGTGGCCCTGGCTGTTGAAAGTGTCACTAAACCCCAATAAATAAATGGGAACGTTTCTGCAAATCCTATATAATTTGTTAGGAACTCCTGACCAGTCAGAGAGATGGCTACAAAAAGGTTTCGAGTTATAGTTATTTAAACAGGCTAACTTAACATAAATTTGTTCAAATATTATTTAAATTATGAAAAGTTGGCTTCTTTTGCTTGTTATGTCAACCCCAATGCCACATGGAGTATTGTTATATAATAAAATGATTTATTGACCTTTAATTTCAGTTCATATGTGATTATAAACGGACCTGACCAAAAGTTTTATTGACTTTTGGCTTTCAGCCTCAGTGAACAAAACATTGACCAGGTTCATATAATCACAAATCAACTACATCAAAAGTCAATAATAACTATAATACATGGACTTCTACTTCTGCAGGGGAGCATGGTTGCTCAGTAGGTAGAAGAGCAGGCTGCAAGCCGAGAGGTCCTCGGTTTGAATCCCACCTCCGGCAACCGCGATGTGTCATTGGGCAAGACACTTCATCTCCATTGCCCGCGTGGGGGCACGATCTCGCCGTGTACTAAGGCGTACTGCACGTCGATGGTACGCATGTCTTCAACCAATCTAACCCTGCCTGTGCTGCAGTGCAGAGTTACGATGTTGGGGAGCTGGCAGCTGCTCGTCGTTGCTCGGTGGTTCTCTCCGGGTGCTCCGGCTTCCTCCACCCGTAAAACTGTCACGATCATAATTAGCCATTGTGCATAAATATATGACCTTAAACATCAATAAATAAATAAATAAATACCTACTTCTGCATTCTCTTGCTGGATCAGAAGAAATCAGATTGACACTTTATGGATTATGTAGACTTCTCAAGTTTCTACTAGTGTCACTAAAAATAATACCAGCTGATCTGTACCTGCCTGGTGTACAAGCTACACGATGACCTCAAACTGTCAGTGCTATTCACACAAATCGCCACTCAAATCTTATTACAATTATTTTCAGATATAGTTCCGAAATATAGGTTGAGACTCCTCATTGGTATGAGCTTGTCAAACTTGCTCCAGTGATGGATCCTAAGCTATATTTAGGCAAAAAGTAAAATGTTATAGTTATTCGAGAATATTTTTGCAAGTGTCATCTCCTAGCAGGCGATGATCATTTATACCAAAGTATTTTTTAAGCAATTTCTACTGGGCGACATAGATCTCTAATAGGCACCCGCCCATTACATTATGGTTTCTCAAAAATGAATCGGTTGAACTTAAATCATTATCTTTAGTGGCTGATGTAGAAACTACTCTCTTTTTTTTGCTGGCACACCAAAATAGTCTGTAATGCACTTGGACATAACTGACAATTCACTTCATTACTTGTACACTGCAACATAAAAAAACACTACTGTAACAGAGAAAGCTTTGGTAGCATTTATTCTGTACAAAAATACCTTGTCGCCCAGTACCTTGAAAACTACTGTTACTGGGAGACAAATATTCATCACTGGGCGACATTTTGTTGCCCAGTGATAATGTTAAAAATTACTCGATTTATACTGTTACCAGCCATTTCAAGCAGGGACTGACCTGGGCATGCGCCAGTGCGTATTTGGTTCTGAAACATCAGGACCTGGCTCTTAAATCTCAGAAATAGGCTTCTCAGCTGGCGCGTAACTTCTCAGATCATATTTTGATATTCTTTCGATGGATAATCGAGAGAGACACTCTTACATGTATTATATATATGATTATCATTTATCATTGTTGTAGAGTGCTTAAGTTAATACTTCAAGTCTTAATTACCAAGCATTAATCTTCATTGTGGTTTCTGATCAAGTCTTGGCTGCCTAAATAGGCAGCCAAGACTTGATCAGAAACCACAGTGAAGATTAATGTTTGCTATAGTGTACTAAATAAAAATAATGAGAGCTATTACATACTTGCAGTGTGTGTTACAAACAGCAGTGTGACTCCGTAAATTGAAATCTGGCGCATGAATTGAAAAAATAGGCTCCGAGGCTAGAGCGTATTTCAAATAGTCCTGATCGGCCCCTGTTCAAGAGAAACTTAATATCTTAAAAGACAAATAAGAACTTTGTAGACTAAGAGTTCTCACCAGCAGTATGTCAGTGAGAACAGAACATCAGCCGAATGAAAGAAGTTTCTTGCAATTATATTAACCCTTTACCTAACACGATTAGACCTAAGAACACTCTAAACACATTTTCCTTAATAACTCAATAATATCATGATTTCCAAACAAACCATAGCTTACAGTTAAAACTAGAAGTCCTGTCATGAAATGCGCACAAATAGCACGTCGATTTGCGCATTAATCTACGCATTATGACCATAGTAAGGCTATCAAATTCTGTACATATGGCCTGTGCACAAGCAATGTTTCAGCCAATGGACCTCCGGGTAACCCGGAGGTCCATTGGCAGAAACATTGCCTGTGTTTGCTATGAGTAACCAGGAGAACTTGCCGTGCTTTGAATGCCATTCGATATAGCAATTGTGCTCAATTGCTACGCGCAATTAAGCCTAGATAAGCACACAGTTCGTGACAGGACTTCTAGTTTTAACTGTAACACCTAGAAACCTGAAGTGCAGTTTACTCAGCCATGATGTAATACAACAAGTGCTCTGACACTGATGGACTAGATAATTGTGTACAGAGAGAGTCTTAAAATCTGAGAATCTTTTCTAGTCAAGTGTTGTATTCCTGAACAGGCAAACGATACTTGATTAGAAGCGCCTGTTAGGCCTAAAGTCTTAAGCAGTATGAAATGTTCAATAGATTTATGCAAACTTTATTTCCTACCAAAAAACGTTAATTACAGCCGGAAAGATTCCAATTTTTTTCATAGCACCTATCGACGGAATCTGCCGAATTTTGGTTTTGAACAGTTGAGATGGGACATGAGGTAGGTGTGCTTCAGTATTGAGATTTCTTTGTATGGAGCACTGTCACATTGATGTCTGTTAGATGTGAAAGTGAACCTTTTTAAATTCTTTCTTTAAAGATACTGGAGATACGGAATCGGAGTGTAAGTCACGATGCATGTATTTTCATTATCATTCTGTATATGTTTGTGTGTATTTAAAAGCTTATTAGAAAAGCTTATTAGAATTTCATCAGCACTGTAAGTCCAGAATAAATGTTTTGATCATCATATGTTTCTCTCTTGTAATTTATGTTTTGAGTGCAATTGCATTGATTTTGGACATTTTGTTATTAACCTGCATCCCACATCATCCAGTCCGTTCTGCATCTGATTGGTAACAGACTTGTTAAGTTTAGAAAGTTGCAACAGAGAATTTTATATGAATTCTCATACCCCATTGTACTGTTCTGCCACTTGTTCCCCACACCATGGTTAGATAAAAATCTAACATACTGATCGAAAAGTATATGTTTTCTATGTCTATTGTATGTTTAAAAACTGTTGGGTACAACTAGATTCAAATATAAAACAAATAAAAACTGTGTTTTGGATTGGAGGAAAATGGTAACTGGTGGAGTGCTATAAGCCATTATCATGACTCCACTGTAAAGTGTTGAAAGCCACATTAGAGGCTTTACAATATATGCATTACCTTGTTATTTGTGCCGTAGTAGAAAAAAATGCTCACATAAAATTGTTTCATTCCAATCTATTGGAGAGTGCCAACAGACACTCTCCAATAAATAGTAACAAAACAATATTATTTATGAACAAGATCTCGCTATACTAAGGCTCCTCTTACTGTCAGCATTCTATCATTGAAAAAAAATACTCAGGTTACAAATAACTTGAAAAATAATTTAGCACTCTACCAGTTAATTATTTGGTTGAGGGCTAGATTATTTTTGGTGGTCTGATTTGTCCATCAAAATTTGTTTTATTACAAATTATTGGAGAGTGCATAGAGGCTCCTTCCAATCATTTGTAATAAAACAAATTTACTCGAACAGAATGTTATTTGCATTTGACTGACTATGAAACATGAGCAAGGAAAATATTGGTTTTTACTCTGGTACCCTCATTTTTTTGAAAACCATTATAGTGGCTTCTAGCACTTAACCAGTTAAGAAAAAATGAAACTTAAAAACTTGTATTTTACAAGCATAAATTATGTCAGGTCCACGCCTAAATTGGACTACGTAGGTTAGGTATTCTAAATACCTTCTTGCGAAAACTACACAGGGTTCCCATGTGGCCTTGAATTCAAGGAATGGCCTTGAATTTGACTAAGGATTCTTTAAGGAATTAAAATCCTGGAAAATGTGCCTGGAGGCCTTGAAAAGTCTTAAATATTCACAAAATAAAAATGCTAATGATGCATGTAATCATAACTATAGGGGGCGCGGTGGCGTCGCGGGAACCGGTTCTCGTCAGATCACCGAAGTTAAGCAACGTCGAGCCCGGTTAGTCCTCGAATGGGTGACCGTCTGAGCGATCGATTCAGACTCCCGCGTTGTGTCTTTGGGCAAGGCGCTTAACCCCAATTGTCCACATGGTGGCACAATGATGCCATGTACTAAGGCATACTGCATGTCGATGGTCACATGTCTTCAACCAATCTAGCCCTGCCTGTGCCGCAGTGCGGAGTTACGATGTTGGGGAGCTGGCAGCAGCTCGTCATTGGTCGGTGGTTCTCTCCGGGTACTCCAGCTTCCTCCACCCGTAAAACTGTCACGGTCATGATTAGCCATTGTGCATAAGTATATGACCTTAAACAACAATAAATAATAATAATAATCATAACTATATAGTTTTGTATGCCGGAGTTCGTGAAGGCATAGTCCTAACTTTACCCAACGAATTGCCCGCATCCGTCCACATAATATGCAAATTCAGCAGCGGAAAAAATATTATTTTTCAAAAAATTTAAACAAAACCAATAAAGTGCCTTGCCCAGAGACACAATGCAGTTACCACTGGTGGGGATTTAACCGTGGACCTTTCAGTTTGAAGTCCCAATGCTGTAACCACTGAGTCACCATGCTCCCATTTACCTCGATTAATTGTTCACTGATTTGCTGTTAACTATGAGAGACAGTAATAGCATTCCACACATAAAAAATTGGGGAATCACCAGTTTTGTGCCTGTGGAATACTATTATGGTCTCTCTCTTAGTTAAAAGCATGTCAGTGAACATTTCATTAACCCTTTACCTATTACTGACCAGTACCATTCACTAAAAATCACAATTCAAACTTTAGTATTTTTTAAAAATTTTGTCTCAAAAACAGAGCTCAAAGGTAATTTGCCTGGAATTTTTCATAAGACTTCTTAACCCTTCACTTAGCTGGTCGAGTGCTATATTTTTTCTCAGCCTCAAGATTTGTTCACACATTTTTGTCTTCTTACAATTATTGGGAGAGTGCCTATAGTATAGACATTCTCCCATAAATTTTAACAATGCAAATCAATGGAGATGAAGTAATTATACTTGCAAGATAATATAAAGGACATCAACAGAATATGAAGCCTTTAACTTTAGTTACTTGCAGTTTATAATAAAGCCCAAATATGGGCTTCTAGCCCTCTACCAGTTAATGAATCAGCTGCATCCGTTCGCATACTTTACAAATTAAGCAAAAACTTTCAACAAAACTATATCATGCAGCCCTTTTTGGAATGGGCTTGATGAGTGCGTTTCAATGAGGGAGTTACATGATATGTTTACAGCTCAACTGTCGCTGTCGCTTCTTGTCCAACGGCGTACGTATGTCCACAATTTCCCTTTGGCACACCGTTCAGGTTGCTTTTATGATCGGATCACTTTGAAACTTAGTGTGGTTGGGGTGATGTCTAGATGGGAGCTATCGACTTTCTTCCATTTCCATCAAAAATAGTTGCCGTTGGCAAAGCCTTTGATGAACTTAGTGCAGTTATGCATCAATATTTCCATTTCACACCCTGCAGGGGAGATTTATGATCAGTTCACTTTGAAACCTGGTATGCTTTTTGGGGTTACCTCTAGATGGGAGCTATCGATTTCTTCCATTTCCATCAAAAACTGATGCCATTAGCAATGGCCTTTGAACTTAGTTTAGTCAGGCATCAGTATATTCCTTTAGCATGCCCTACAGGGCACGTTTATGAATAGGTCGCTTTGAAAATTGATATGCTTGTTTGGGGTGACCTCTAGATGGGAGCTATCGATTTTCTTTCATTCTGGTCAAAAATAGTTGTCATTGGCTGTGGCCTTTGATGATCTTTGTGCAGTTATGCATCAATATTTTCAGTTGGCACACCCTTCAGGGCACATTTATGATTGGTTCACTTTGAAACCTGGTAAACTTGTTTAGGGTGACCTCCAGATGGGAGCTATCGATTTTCTTTCATTTCCATCGAAAAACGTTGACATTGGCAATGACCTTTGAACTTAGCCCAGCATCAGTATATTCCTTTGGCATGCCCAACAGGTCGCATTTATGATCAGATTGCTTTGAAACTTAGTGTGCTTGGTTGGGGTGACGTCTAGATGGGAGCTATCAATTTTCTTCCATTTCAGTCAAAAAAAGTTGCAACGACCTTTGAACTTAGTAT
Source organism: Pictodentalium vernedei (assembly GCA_031216915.1). Taxonomy (NCBI): domain Eukaryota; kingdom Metazoa; phylum Mollusca; class Scaphopoda; order Dentaliida; family Dentaliidae; genus Pictodentalium; species Pictodentalium vernedei. The sequence goes on along the minus strand of CM062297.1, from coordinate 143,389,617 downwards.
AGTTAGGCACCACTATTTCCCTTTGGTTCACCCTTCATGGCATGATTCAATCGCTTTGAATCCTAGTATACTTGTTTGGAGTGACCTCTAGATGAGAGCTATCGATTCTCTTCCATTTCTATCAAAAAATGTTGCTGTTGGCATGACCTTTGAACTTAGTTTAGTCAGGCATCAATATATATTCTTTTGACCTGCCATACAGTGCACATTTATGATCGGATCACTTTGAAACTTTGTATGCTTTTTTGGGGTGACCTCTAGATGGGAGCTATCAATTCTCTTCAAGTTCCATCAAGAATAGTTGCCATTGGCAACAACCTGTAATGAACTAATTTCCAAGCGGGAAGTGAAGCAGTGCCTGTTCACTGCGGTAAACAGGGTCTGTTTTTACTTGTAAAATAGGAACAAGTCATCAATGCTTGAGAGGTGCAAAGCATCTCTAAAATGGGCAACATGGCTTATTAATGCTCAATCTTGGTCTTGAGCTGATACTCATGTTGTGGTCATGATTAGCCATTGTGCAAAAATATGTGACCTTAAACACCAGTAAATAAATAACTAAATATAAATGAACTTAGTGCAGTTATACATCAATATTTCCATTTCACACCCTGCAGGGCATATGTATGATGGTTCACTTTGAAACCTGGTATGCTTGTTTGGGGTTACCTCTAGATGGGAGCTATCGATTTCTTCCATTTCCATCAAAAAATGATGCCATTAGCAATGGTCTTTGAACTTAGTTTAGTCAGGCATCAATATATTCCTTTGGCACGACTTGCAGGGGACGTTTATGAATGGGTTGCATTGAAAATTGGTATGCTTGTTTGGGGTGACCTCTAGATGGGAGCTATCGATTTTTTTCCATTCCAGTCAAAAATAGTTGCCATTGGCAACAACCTTTGATGAACTTAGTGCAGTAATGTATCAATATTTTCCTTTGGCATACCCAACTGGGCACATTTATGATTTGATCGCTTTGAAACTTGGTATGCTTGTTTGGGGTGACCTCTAGATGGGAGCTATTGATTTTCTTCCATTTTCGTCAAAAAAGTTGACCTTCAAACTTAGTGCACTTGTGCATTAGCATTTTCCTTTGGCATGCCCTACAAGGTACATTCATGAATGGATTGATTTGAAACTTGGTATGTTTTAGGGGTTGATTTCCAGATGGGAGCTTCTTCCATTCCCATCTAAAAAGTTGCCATCAGTAACAACCTTTAACTTTGCCCTTTGGAGCATTGACGTTTTCCTTTGGCGCACTGCACAAGTCACATTTATGATCTGTTTGCTTGGAAACTTGATGTGCTGGTTTGGAGCAACCTTTTGATGCGCACTATTGATTTTATTAGCTCAAGTTGACAATGTCAGGTATGGGCTATTGGGATGGGTTGTGATCCTTCGTCCATCTGTACGTCCATACATTAGTCTGTTCGTCCATCCATCTATCCATCTATCCATCCACAATTCCATTAGCACATGCTACAGACTGCAGCTCACATCCGATCAGTTCCAAATTTCATATGTGGCTTTGGGGCAATGTCTGGATGGGAGCGATCAAATTTTTCCGCATTTCATTGAAAAACATGGCCGCCAGCAGCCATCTTAGATTTGGCATATAAATTGTCAACAATTCCGTTAGCACACCCTACAGGCTGCATCTCTCACACGATCTTTTTCAAATTTCATCGGTAGCTTTGGTGTGATGTCTACATGGGAGCTATCAGATTTTTTTGAATTGTGTTGAAAAACATGGCTACCAGCAGCCATCTTGGATTTGGTTATGAATTGTCCAACAATTCCTTTAGCACACCATACAGGCCATGGCTCTCACCACCCAATCAGTCCCAAATTTCATATGTGGCTTTGGGGCAATATCTAGATGGGAGGTATCGAATATTTCCAAATTTTGTTGAAAAACCTGGCCGTCAGTGGTCATCTTAGATTTGGCATATAAATTGTCAACAATTCCATTAGCGCATCTTTACAGGCTGCATCTCTCACCCGATCTTTTTCAAATTCATATGTAGCTTTAGTGTCATGTTTAGATAGGAGCTATCAAATTTTTCTGAATTTCATTCAAAAATATGGCTGACAGCAACCATCTTGGATTTGGCATATGAATTGTCAACAATTCCATTAGTACAACCTGCAGGCTGTATCTCTCACCCAATCTTTTTCAAATTTCATATCTAGCTTTGATGTGCTGTCTAGATGGGAGCTATCAAATTTTTCTGATTTATGTTGAAAAACGTGGCTGGCAGTGGCCATCTTGAATTTGGCAAATAAATTGTCAACAATTCCATTAGCAGATCCTACAGGCTGCACCTCCGACCCGATCTTTTTCAAACTTTATATATAATTTTGGTATGATGTCTAGATGAGAGTTATGAAATCTTTCTGCATTCCATTGAAAAAGATGGCTGCCACTGGCCATCTTGGATTTGACGTATAATTTGTCAACAGTTCCATCAGTACACCCAACATTCCCTATCCCTCACGCTATTTTTGTTCAGATTTCATATGTAGCTTTGGTGTGATGTCTTTTATGTGGAAATTTGAGTTAATGACTTGGCATTACTTGATCTTTCTATATAGTTCAGACCCTTCTTGGACAAGTTGAGCTGAGGTGTCATTGACACTTTCATTTCATTTCCTTTGAGAAACGATGCTGTTTTTTTTTTTTAATTTTGTCATTTTGCATCTTTATTATATTCCTTTATTATGCTCTGCTGGGAAAATTTATGAATAGATTGGTTTGAAACTTGGTATGCTTGTTTTGTGTGACTTGTAGATGAGAGCTATAAATTTTCATCCATTTCCGCGAAAAAATGTTGCCGTTAGCAATGACCTTCAACTTTGCCATTTTGTCTGTTGACAATTTTTCTTTGGATCACCGCACAGTTCATTTTTATGATTCAATTGCTTTCAAACATCGGGTGCTTATTTGGAGTGACCTCTAGATGTGAGCTTTGATTTTCTTTCATTTCTCTCGACAAACGTTGCCAAATATTGCAGTTAACAATGACCTTTGAACTCATTGCTTTTGTGCATCAACATTTTACTTTGGCAAGCCCTGCAGGAGGATTGGATCAATTTGAAACTTGGTATGAATGTTTGGGGTAACCTCTAGATGTTAGCTATCGATTTTCGTCCATTTCCATCAAAAAACGTTCCCGTCAGCAATAACCTTTAAAATTAGTGCATTTTTGCATCAACATATTCCTTTGGCATGCCCTACAGGGCACATTTATGAATGAATTGCTTTGAAGCTTGGTTCAAGTTCATCAAAAAAACATTGCCGTAGCAACAGCCTTTGAACTGAATGCATTTGTGCATCAACATATTTATTTGGCATGCTCTACAGACACTTTTATGTATAGATTGCTTTGAAACTGTTATCCATGTTTGGGGTGACCTCTGGATGGGAGCTTTTGATTTTCTTTCATTTCCAAAACATGTCATTTGCACCAACCTTTGAACTTAGTGCATTTGTGCAGCAAATTATCACTTTTGCACTCCTACAGGGCATATTTATAAACTTCCATCAAAAAAAGAAAGAAAAAGCACTGCCACTAGCAATGACTCAAACTTAGTACATTTGTGCATTAACATCTTCCTTTGGCACACCACAAATGGTGCATTCATTATCGGGTTGTTTTGAAACTTGGTATGTTTATTCAGGGTGACCAAGATAGGAGCTATCAATTTTCTTTTCATTTCCATCAAAAACTGTTGCTTTCAGCAGCACCCTTTGAATTTAGTGCATTTGTGCATCAACATTCTTCTTTGGCATGGCCTATAGGATGCATTTATCATAGGGGTGTTTTTTAACTTGGCGTGCTCATTAGCCGAGATTTCTAGATAAGAGCTATTGATTAGCATTCATTTCTGTGAAAAAAGTTTCTGTTTACAATGACCTTTAAACTTACTGCATTTGTGTATCAACATTTACATTTAAAAATGCATGGATTGTTCTGACATTGTGCACACACAATGTTGTTATGTTGAAGTTTCACCAAATAACATTAGAACCAATGATCTTCAACTTTGCCATTTCACTTGAAACTTACCAAGTTCAAGTTTGTCAAGTTGAGCTACAGTGTCATCGACACTTTCATTTTAAATTTGTTTTTAATGATCTGATAAAACAATAATTAAGGCCTAAAAAAAAATAAAAATCTGTTTCTCAGGCCCTCCGCATGGTTCTTTTGGCTGCCGCATGCTCTCTTTTTATAACCTATCCAAACTTAAAAAAAAACAAAATCGAATGAATTATGTCTCATATTTTACCCAAGTTAATAAAATTGTCCCTTGAGTGCAAGAAGGCTTTGCAATGCTTTAGCATTGCAAAGCCTTCTTGCACTCCAGGGACGTAATACACCACCCCCCATGCTATTAAGTAGATTATGGGGCCTAAAACATAAAACAGACCAAGAACATGAACTTTTTAATGGCAAAGAAATAATTACAAAAATAAAAAATAAAATAAAAAACCGCCCGCACGCATGCAATTTTACAAAAAATGGCCTGAGAAACAGAGTATCTACTTTGTGAGGGGTTTGCATGCCTCCTAGAATTTCTTAACTGGTTGAGTGCTAAATTATTTGTCAAAGGTTTAATTGAAACATGGGTACTTTTTCAAAGATACCACACTACCAGCAAGAGTAGCCTTAATTTAGCAAGAAGATTACGTTCATAAACAATTGTTTCGTTACAATTTATTGAGAGTGCTGGGGGTGCGGTGACTCAGTTGGTAGAGGTGCAGGCTGTAAGCCGAGAGGTCCTTGGTTCGAATCCCACCTGCGGCAACTGCGTTGTGTCCTTGGGCAAGACACTTCACCCCGATTGCCTACATGGGGGCACGTTGACGCTGTGTACTGAGGCGTACTGCACGTCGATGGTGCACATGTCTTCAACCAATCTAACCCTGCCTGTGCTGCGGTGCAGAGTTCAGAGTTACGATGTTGGAGAGCTGACAGCTGCTCGTCGTTGCTCGGTGGTTCCCTCCGGGTACTCCGGCTTCCTCCACCCGTAAAACTGTCATGGTCACGTTTAGCCATTGTGCATAAGTATGTGACCTTAAACACCAATAAATAAATAAATAAATATTGAGAGTGCCAGTAGGCACTCTCCAATAGATTGCAGCCAAGCCGGAAAATAATTTTCATTGCGCTTTCAGACAAAATGTCAGACACCAAATGAATCAAGTCTGTCTCTTGAGAATGACCACTGACATATCACAAAATGGAGTTCGAGTATTCAAAATAATGTGTTTTGGGTGTACATGGACCTTCATCTTAAAGCTGCTCAGAATTCATCCAACCATACCTTGTTTGGCAGGGCTCAATGAGCCCTGCCAAACAAGGTATGATCGGTTTCATTCTGAATTGGAACTGAATTACTCTTCAAACATAATTTAGATACATGTATGGCCATGTCAAATCATATTTCTTCACATGCTGTTAATACTGATGAGCTGTACAGTCATTTTCTTCACACTACCCACATTGCCAGGACAGGACCAGAAATCACAATAATCATTATTTTTGGGCTTGCTAGTTATGTGCATGATTTCCAGCATGCATGATGTTCTGATCACCGAACTTCATTAATAATTTTGGCATCAGACATTTTGACTGATGATTTTAAACCTCAGTCTGACATTGGCCTTTTTGTACCTGACATTGTCCTTGTCTGACCACTTATTTCCTGGTATGATCGCAGCCAAATGATTATATAAAACAAAATTTTTCTACTGCTCAGCAAACATCAAGCAGATGCATGAAGTGTAAAGCCACTGAAGTGGCTTCCAGCACTTTTTAACAGATCCATGATAGTGGTTTCTAGCACTCAACCAGTTAAAAGTTCTGAAATCTAGAAAACGCTTTGTAACAATCGAGGAAGTTGATGAATATTGGAACCTTCCTTAAAACTCTTGACAATTCAAAATCAGGTTATCAGATATTTACTCCGCAATATTCATCTGGTCTCAGTGCAAAGAGCTGGGAGGTTTTGATTTTTCAGATTCGGTTCGGTTTCATGAAAAACCCTTATTTCAGTTCAGTTTTTCTATGTGTTAAGAACATATAGAAAATAACACTTTATTCAGACTCCTTAACTGGTAGAGTGCTGAAAGCTCATATTTGGGCTTTACTCTGAAGTGCAGGTACCGTAACGTAAAAGCTTCATATTCAGTGGATATGCATCATATCTTTGAAGTGAAATTATTTAGTTTGTATAGATTTGCATTGTTACAATTTATGTGAGAGTGCCAGTAAATTGTAACAAAGCAAAGGCATGTGAACAAATTTGGGTGTCCAAAAAAATATTTTGCACTCCACCAGTTAACTTGGGAAAAATCTGCCATAGTTTGTACAGGACCACTCATCACAAAAAGTCCTGTTTGTAAGTACATTTATCTCACAATCGGGGCGTTTTTGCACTGTTACGCAATTAAAGTTTAATGTATTTGGGCCCTTGTTCTGAACCCATATCAAGGGCCCCTGATACAAGCGCGTGATTCTGCTGTTGCCAAAACAATGGCATTAATATCATTTTTCGATCGCTTCGCGTTTTTCCCTTCAGAGAAAACAATATTAGCTGAGGCGAAGCCGAACCTAATATTGTTTTCTCTGAGCCGTATATGACACTGTATCTGCCAACTAAATGCCCTGTAACATATTTATTATGCACAGCATGCTAAAATGTCACTGGGGAAGTTAACTCAATGAATAGTTAAATATACTTTTCGGTATCTTGGGCTGGTTTGTAGCCTATTATTGGGATTTTCATGAACGCTCGATGCTTCTCTCTTGAAGTTAAAGGATTAGCTTTCGCTATGAAATGTGGAAAACTCCACCTCAATAAACAATGAACGGCATATTTTAAAATATAATAAACCTTTACATCAAGAGATATTTAATTCACCAGTAATTATTGCAAAAGTAACAACCAAATTCACGTTGGCGAAACACACAGTTGCTCCACTTCGCAAGACAGTATTCAGTGAAGTGAATCCCAGTGACGTAATTTTCTCTGAAGTGTAATGTCATCACTGACCTCCATATGGAGATCAATGAACGCTATTCTATTTTTCAATTTGCGTCTTTCCATCGATAAGGCAAATGAATAAGTTCCTCTTGAAATAGTTTTTAGCTCAACTTTGGCGAAGCCAAATTTGAGCTTATGCCATGGCCAGTTGTCCGTCTGTCCGTCAACAATTCAATACGGCTCGGGCTAGAGGCCGTATTTATGAACCGATCTTTACGAAACTTCTTGGGTACCTTTGTTATGACTGTGGGACGAGAACGAGTGTTTTGGGGTCCGATCTGAAATTCAAGTTGGCCGCCAGCCGCCATTTTGTACCGACGATGCAGAAAGCTGTTTTTTTGTACAGAACTTCCATATGAAAGCACTGATTTGAATAATTTTTTTGTATGAATGTTTAGTACCATGGGATACATCACATATAATACAGGATTTTTTTCTCGTACGTAAATTATGCAAATTAGACTAACTTTGATGTATTTAGTGTTACTTTCAGCACTGTAAGTGCAAATGCCAATACGGCTCGGGCTAGAGGCCATATTTATAAACCGATCATTACGAAACTTCTTGGGTACCTTTGGTATCACCGTGGGACGAGAACGAGTGTTTTTGGGTGAGGTCCAAAATTCAAGATGGCCGATGGCAGCCATTTTGTACAAAATTATGTGCAATCAGATTTTTGCACAGAACTTCCATATGAAAGTGCTGACTTGAATAATTTTTTGTGTGAATGTTTAGTACCATGGGATACATCACATATAATACAGGTTTTTTTCTCGTGCAGAAATTATGCAAATTAGATGAACTTTGATTTTTTCAGTGCTACTTACACACAGTAAGTGCACATGTCAATATGGCTCGGGCTAGAGGCTGTATTTATCAACCGATCTTCACGAAACTTCTTGGGTACCTCTGTTATCACCTTGGGATGAGAACGAGTGTTTCTGAGTGCAGTCCAAAATTCAAGATGGCTGCCAGTGGCCATTTCGTACCGAAATTAGGTCTAATCAGTTTTTTGTACACAACTTCTATACGGCTCAGGCTAGAGGCCGTATTTATGCAAATTAGATGAATTTTGATTTATTTAATGCTTCTTATACACTGTAAGTGCACATGTCAATACGGCTCGGACTAGAGGCTGTATTTATCAACCGATCTTCACGAAACTTCTTGGATACCTTTGTTATCACCTTGGGACGAGAACGAGTGTTTCTGAGTGCGGTCCAAAATTCAAGATGGCTGCCAGTGGCCATTTTGTACCAAAATTAGGTCCAATCAGTTTTTGTCACAACTTCTATACAGCTCGTATTTATGAACTGATCTTCACGAAACTTCTTGGGTACCTTTGTTTTCACCTTGGGACAGGAATGAGTGTGTTTTGGGGGTGCCTTTGTTATCACTGTGCTATGAGAACAAATATTTTGGGGTTCAGTCAGACCCTCTCTGGGACTCAAAGATTTCTTTTCTATTTAGCATCTGACTGTCACCCACCTTTACAATACTTTACCTATACATTTGTTATAGGCTACGGCCAGTATTTATGTACAGACCGTTACAATACTTTATATGTACATTCATTATCAGGTCATTACCTAGATGTTTGTCATTGCTGTGTCACATACTATACATGTACATGTCTTGACAAGTTGAGCTACAGTGTCATTGACACTGTCATTTACACATTTTGTGGTCAATATTGTGAGATAAATTTATCATCACCACAGTGTGTGTGTGTGTGGGGGGGGGGGGGGGGGGGGGGGGTGGCGTGGTGGCTCAGTTGGTAGAGGTGCAGGCTGCAAGCCGAGAGGTCCTCGGTTTGAATCCCACCTGCGGCAACCGCGTTGTGTCCTTGGGCAAGACACTTCACCCTGGTTGCCTACATGGGGGCACAATGACGCTGTGTACTCTGAGGCGTACTGCACGTCGATGGTGCGCATGTCTTCAACCAATATAACCCTGCCTGTGCTGCGGTGCAGAGTTCAGAGTTACGATGTTGGAGAGCTGACAGCTGCTCGTCGTTGCTCGGTGGTTCTCTCCGGGTACTCAGGCTTCCTCCACCCGTAAAACTGTCACGGTCATGATTAGCCATTGTGCATAAGTATGTGACCTTAAACACCAATAAATAAATAAATACCACAGTGTGTGTCTCCGGAAATTATGAGCAAGTCTCGTTGTAGGCACAGAATCGCATTTCGACTTGCCCTAGCAGGCTCGCCGAAATACTGTTCTGTTCCTACAACTCGACTTCATCTGAATTCCCGGAGACACACACCGTGGTGATAATCTGTATGTATCTACATTGTTTTCAGCCCAACTTCCCTTTGATCATTCTTAGTGACAAGTATCCATAGGGGTCACTAGTCCTGTTCCCTCCCCATAAAATAGTTTCAACAGTTTATGTACGAACACAGTAAAACTGTTTGACCGGGGTTTGCTGGGTCTTGCAGTCCAGTTTCCTACAAAAAACAGAACCAATCTAGAAAATAAAAAAAAATACCTCCTGCTCAACTAAATATTGCTAAAATGGATCTTCTTCTAAAAGAATATCTGCCAAATAGAGTGAGAATCATGTCCTAGGTTATAAATATATTGTGATATGACATTAACACAAGAAATAATGAGTACATATGCAATTGGGCTTACTTTTTCTTGTAACAATGTTCAACTTGAATGGGAGCTCCTTTGTTTTGGGCTGTAAATATCTTTGCAAATTTCACCCCTTGCAACCCTGGGAAGTGAAGCAGTGTTTGTTTACTGTGGTAAACAAGCTCAGTGTTTTACTGGTAAAATAGGATCCAGTCACCAATGCTTGGGGTGGAAGTCCTCTAAAATGGGCAATATGGGTATAAACGATTGATTAAACTTAAGTGACTTTATCTCCTTGTTGCGGTCACAAATAGCCATTGTGCAGAAATATGTGACCCTAAATAAATAAATAAATAAATAAATAAATAAATAAATAAATGATTTAATAAATAAATCTTTGAAAATTTGAAATTTCTCATCTCTATCTCAGTGAAAACCCTTGAAAATATACAGGGGAGGCCCTGGAAACTCCTTGAATTGACTTCACATTCAAGTGAAGAAACTCTCAGTGCAGGAACCTTGAAAGTACAATTCTAATGGTACTGCATAAGTCATACACATATTCAGGCTTGTCATTTAATCATTGACATCAAATATCAGTAACATAACCAATCAAAAGATTTTGTCCGAAAGCACACTGATACCGCACAGGAAGGGTGGATTACTACAAAGTAATAGGGTCTGAATGTTGTGTTCCCAGAGTTATTTACTAAATCTGAAGAAAGCATGAGCCACACCAGAATATTTTCTGCTCATGATCTACTGTGTTAAACATGACAGGTGCTTAACCAGGCTAAATGAAGTGGAGGGACAAAATATTTTTCCCTCCACTTCATTTCACCTCGTTCTGAGTTAAGAGTATGTATCTCCCATAGGTGAAAGTTCAGGGTAATCCCTGGGGAAAGAATTAACTTTTCATGCTAATTGGAATACTTTTTGAAGCTTTAAGAACCCAGAAATGAAGGAATAACTAGAGCAAAATGCCCCCAAAAGTATTAGGGTACACGTACATGAACCAGCTATAAGGTATTGCAGTCTTCAGACATGATTGTATGTAAGGCTGACATTTTTCAGAAAAAAAGCTGTGGAGTGGGCAAGTTCCCCTGATGCCCCATGTGTCTATACTATGGTCCACATGCTGTTGGTGGAAAACCTTTTCCTCCGTGATTTAGTAGTAATCCACTGTCTTTATACTCTGGATGAACATGTCTTATCACAGATATAATGTCAGCTTGGGAATATAGTAGAACCCTAGTAATTGAATAGTCAATTTGCCAGTGCCAAATATTCCAAAATACTCAGTTAACCCTTTACCCAACGTAACGGCCAAAACCGGCCAGCGCTGTTCTAAAAAATCGCCAGTTAATTTTCATTATTGTTTTCATTTTTTGTCTCAAAAACATAGGTTATGACCCCTCATTGGAACAAGCTCGTGGAGCTCGTTCCAATGAGGGGTCATAACCTATGTTTTTGAGACAAAAAAATGAAAAAGTTTAGTTATTCAAGAATTTTTTTTGTAAGTGTCGTCTGCTTTTTCATGTTAGGTAAAGGGTTAACAGGAGTATTCGGTTTACAGGAATTTGATTGTTTTCTTGTATTCTGGTGATAAACTAAACATTTTTATCTGACAACAAGAATGTATTTTTCCTAATACAAGTAAAAATGTCCAAACAAAATAGAAATCTGTATTGAGAGTGGCAACCACATGTGCGATCATTCAGTTCAGGAAGAGAACATTTTTTGCCTGTATTCAAATGGCATTTGAGTTATTACACATGTTCAGGCCAGCATTTTTTATAACTTTTAATTAAATGATAAATAAATCACCAGCTCACTGAAAAAAATTAGACAAGATCTTTTTTTGCCATGATGATTTTTGGAATATAAGCCTATCATGCGTTAAACATGAAAAATAAAACATAGAAACACACAGCTGAAACACTACTATAAACTTCAGCAGTAATAGTACGAATGGAACAATGAATGGGGATTATGTGATGCACAGTGCAAGAACTCTACCATAACGCCATGATCTTCAGTCATAAAAAAATCAGTATATAGATGTTGAATGATTGTCAAAATAGACGGCAAAAAAAAACTGCACCTATTCTCTTCGTTGTGCAAACATGACAAGAACGGGGTCATATTGTAAGATAATTGGGTTATTACCACCATGTTGGTTTCTGATATGGTATGTTGAAGTCTCGACCTTGCCTCTGGGTCATATATCGACACGTCCTTATGGACACATCTATATATCCCCAAAGACAAAATCTTGACCTAAATACACCATCACAGAAATCCACGTGGCGGTAATAACATATATATTCTCTCATATTTCTCATAGAGCTCTGTCAAATGAAATACAGTAGATTAAATACTTATATTGGATATTCTGAGGCCAAATATGTCTACAATCAGGGGAAATTAAGTGGTTGACAGTGCAGTTTTTCAAGAGATATAAGATTTTTTATTCAGTGAACCCAAGTTCACTCTATAAGCTATATATAATTACAAGGTAAAATTTGTACTGAAGGTTTTGGAAAGGGTCCACTATTTGTAAGTTACATACAGTTAACTACAGTACGGCTGCCATGGACTGGTCACTTTCCACGAGTGTACAATATTTCCACGGACACAATAATATTACACTCCAAACACTAATTATAGGAATAATCATCTAAAATTTAATTAATTAACCCTTTACCAAACATGAAAAGCAGACGACCCTTGCAAAAAAAATTCTTAAACAACTGATTTTTTTCATTTTTTGTCTCAAAAACATGGGTTATGACCCCTCATTGGAACAAGCTCATCGAGCTTGTTCCAATGAGGGGCCATAACCTATGTTTTTGAGACAAAAAATGAAAAAATAATGAAAATTAACTTACGATTTTTGAGAATCGCGCTGGCCGGTTTTGGCCATTACGTTGGGTAAAGGGTTGAATAAAATTTTGCTGATGATGATTTTTATTACCTGATAAACACATGCATGGATATGTACATGTAGATTACGACCAATCCCCGGCAACTGTACCGTGGGTTACCCAATTAAGTGGACTCCACTGTATGAATATTGCTCTCTCTGAGAATATGTCTCATTTTGATTGCACCATGCATTTTCAATCTTGCAACCGATTGCTAGTTTACTAAACTATGTCTTGTTTTGTTTTGTGTCAATATATGTTAAACCAAAATGTAATAATGTCTCGTGTTTGTAATGTTTTTTGTTGTGTCTTATTTTTCTTAACTCTTTGCCTAATGTGGCTTGCTAGCAACACTGGCACATTTTTTAAAAATTACTACAACTGTTTAATTTTTGCTTTACAAAATTTTGAATACCAATCATAGGAAAATGTTTATTGTATTGATAGGTTGTAAGCTACCGTATTTACTCTATGTATTGGGACACTCTATGATTTGGGACACACATTTTTTCCAGAAAACTATATCTTTTTTATGCTCCAAAGCTTGGGACATTCAGGAGATTTTTTTCCAGTTGGCCCGTCACTTGTAGCAGACGACACTCATAAAAAAAATTCTTGAGTGACTAAAAATTTTCATTTTTTGCTTCCAAAACATAGCTTATGATCCCTCATTGGAACGTGCGCAATGCGCTCGTTCCAATGAGGGATCATAAGCTATGTTTTGGAAGCAAAAAATGAAAATATAAAAAAAAATTGGACGGTGATTTTTGTATTTAGTGATGGAAAACGAATCACACACAACTTTATTCAGCATCAAATCAAGACCAGACTGTGTTCTTTCCCCATTTTCTAAGAATTGGGACACCTGTGAAAATAATTATTTTTAGCTGTCTCAATACATAGAGTAAATATGCTATTTTTGGAAAGCAGACAGTTGAAAAAATAACAAAATTTTGAATGGGGATTTTTGTGGTACAGACTTGTCCAATTTGACTAATTTGTTAGGAAAAGGATTGACTGTTTCAGGCCTGAAAATAAGCAGTCTGATATTTGCAGAATGAGGAGCCCAGAGGGTGAATTTGATGATGCTATTCCATACAGTGGGTCAATTTATCCTCTGGGTACCTGTTTCTGTTTATTCTTGAGACCGTGATTGAGATTGAGGTTCACAGAGGGTAAATTTAGTGATGCCACCCTGCTATGTAGGGTAGCATCACTAAATTCACCCTCTGGGGACCTCATTTTGCAGATGACAGTCTGCTTATTTTCTGGCTTGGGCTCTTTCGAAGTCAGAGTGAGCTTTTGCTATCACTTGACATTGGTGGTCCATTATCTGTTAAATGATAGATAGAAGCTTGAAATATAAAACTTGAACTTATATTTTATTTGTAGCACATGCATAAATGTATATACAAATACATTGGATGCCTCATAATATCACATAGACAGAACATTGAGCCCCACAAAGTAGATCTTCAGTTGCTCAGGCCATTTTTTTATAAAATTTCATCTGGCAGGCATTTTTTTTATTTTATTTCATTTTTTTGTAATTATTTCTTTGCCATCAAAAGTTCATGTTCTTGGCTTGTTTTAGGCCTCATAATCTATAGAATAGCATGGGTGATGGTGTATTTTGTCTCTTGAGTTTAAGGAGGCTTTGCCATGCTAAAGCATTGTAGAGCCTTGTTGCTCTCAAGGAACAAATTTATCAAATGGGATGGATTTCAGGGAAAGGTTCCCGTGGGGACAAAACAAAAGAAAAAACTGCGAATTTTCAGCCCATGGACCACCATTAACACCAGGTTATATCCAGATCTAGTCATTTATGCTATGTTAAAAGGAGTGTGGTGGCTCAGTAGGTAGAGGTGCAGGCTGCAAGCTGAGAGGTCCTCGGTTTGAATCCCACCTGCGGCAACTGCGGTGTGTCCTTGGGCAAGACACTTCATCTCCATTGCCCGTGGGGGGGGGGGGGGGGGGGGCATGATGACGCCGTGTACTAAGGCGTACTGCACGTCGATGGTATGCATGTCTTCAACCAATCTAACCCTGCCTGTGCTGCAGTGCGGAGTCACGATGTTGGGGGCTGGCAGCTGCTCGTCGTTGCTCGGTGGTTCTCTCCGGGTACTCTGGCTTCCTCCACCCGTAAAACTGACACGGTCATGATTAGACATTGTGCATAAATATGTGACCTTAAAAATAAATAAATCAATATGCTATGTAATAAATCATAAAATACTTGTTGATTTGACCCCCCCCCCCTCCATCTTCTTCTTCATGCCCCCCCCCTCCCCCACCTCACCTGCAGAACACCACCACCTGTGGTTTGCTTTTATCAAAGTCTACTAAGCTACTAAGTCTACTAAGCTAATAATTTCCAAAGTATGGAAATGTTAACAGGAAAAGCTGTCCTAATGTTCAGTTACTTCAAGAAGATTGGTACTTGGAAAGTATTTTTATCAAAATCCTTCATTCATGTATGGACATTTGTGCCCTGCACAAAACTTTTCTTTTCATCATTGAAGCATTTTTTTTTTTTTGTTTTGTTTTTTTAATTCCATTCAAAATTTTTTGGGTACAGACGGCCAACAGTTAACAGTTCTGTAGTCAGCACAACGGAATAAATGTAGTGTTAGAAAATAAGTCCATTGTGAATGAATATGCAGTCATAATTTTTCGGCATCCTAAGGGACTTTAAAACCTATTTTTAAACTGTGTTAAATAGGTGAGGTCAAGGTGTTGTTGACATTTTGATTTGGAAAAGGGATAAATATATATTATTTAATTCCTTTTCATATATTTTATTTACCGAAAAACTGCATTTAAATGAAGGTGGAGTTTTCAATTTTTTGAAAGTAAGTCACCTATTTTCACTTCAACACTTGCACATTGATCACGAATCTCCGATTACGAAGAAAAAAACAAAAATAAACATGAACATAGTTGAAATATATATCATAAAATACCCTTTTCTTAAATAAATTAAACTTAAATCCATATTTTATTGCTTCGTGAGTTTTTAACAGAGTTTGAAATGCATGTGATTTGACTCCGAATGTTTTACATAAGTTACAACGGGAAAGAAATATTCGTCTGTTGTTTTCCTGGATTTTTTGTCCAAAACTGATTCCCGTCCAGGAGGCCGGGAACTACACTGAAATTTTAGATTTTCCCGGGCATTCTGGGAGAGTTAACATGTCTGTGTTAGTGCTGGAATGAAAATTCTTTTTGCAGAAAGTACTCTTTTTTTTTTAATAATACCTCAAAATTTGCAAACACCTTTATGGGTTTATGAATTGATAAAGATGAGCCTTTTTGTAATGTTTTTATTCCGACTTAATAATAAAATAAAACGGCTCTTTTGAAACAAATCTGAGGTGAAAATACAAAGAGACATATAAAATAAAAACAATGTATACCGGTAACAACATTATTCAAGAGATAAAATCAGATCGTAAACTTCATAATCCAAATAACAAAAAGCAATACAATGGATCCTCTTAATTGGACATCTCTTAACTGAATAACCCTGTTAATTGAATATAATTTCTCAACACAAAACCATTTACCATACCTCCAGTACAAATTTGACCTCTTAATTGAATATAGGCTATAGAGTAAACTCCTGTTAATTGTTAATTGAATAAGAAATCGTGCAACATGTCAAGAAATTACCCTTACTCTCCCCAATTCTCCTTTATTAAGAGACCAATTTGGCCTCAGTAATCCAATACATACAATTAATCTATTATATCTTGTTTGACAGAGCTCATGGAGCTCTGTCAAACAAGATATAATAGAATAAATGCTTAGTTTATCTCTAGAATACAGGAAAGTGACACAATCCCTGTTAATTAAATACTCCTTTTAATTGAATAATTTTCATTGGCAAAGTGGCTATCCAATTAACTGGGTTCCACTGTATATACGATAATAAAACTTTAGTGTTGACAATAAGGCACTGTAAAATAATCATTGTCAGACTGATGACTGAAAACAAAATCCATAATACAGTGGAGTCCGCTTAATTGGATATCTCCAAATTGTATATCCCTGTTAATTGAATATAATTTCTCAACACAAAACCATTTACCATACCTCCAGTACAAATTTGACCTTTTAATTGAATATATGTTATAGAGTAAACTCCTGTTAATTGAATAAAAAATCGTATAACCTGTCGAGAAATTATCCTGATTCTCCCCTGTTTTTCTTTGTTTATAGACCCAATACAGGCATTTAATCTATTATATCTTGTTTGACAGAACTCATGGACAAGATATAATAGAATAAATGCTTAGTTTATCTCAAGAATACAGGAAAGTGACACAATCCCTGTTAATTGAATACTCCTGTTAATTTAATAATTTTCATTGGCAAAGTGGCTATTTAATTAACAGGGTTCCACTGTACTGGACAAAGGCAGTTAACCCTTTACCCAACGCCGATGATATCAAAATTTATTATTTTAAATACCGTATTTACTCTATGTATTGGGACAGCTAAAAATAATTATTTTCACATGTGTCCCAATTCTTAGAAAATGGGGAAAGAACACAGCCTGGTCTTGATTTGATGCTGAATAAAGTTGTGTGTGATTCGTTTTCCATCACTATATACAAAAATCGCCATCCAATTTCTTTTATATTTTCATTTTTTGCTTCCAAAACATAGCTTATGATCCCTCATTGGAACGCGCTCATTGCGCATGTTCTAATGAGGGATCATAAGCTATGTTTTGGAAGCAAAAAATGAAAATGTTTAGTTACTCAAGAATTTTTTTTAAGAGTGTCATCTGCTACTAGCGACGGGTCAACTGGAAACAAAAATGTTTTGGAAGCAAAAAATGAAAATGTTTAGTTACTCAAGAATTTTTTTTATGAGTATCATCTGCTACTAGCGACAGGTCAACTGGAAACAAATCTCCTGAATGTCCCAAACTTTGGAGCATAAAAAAAATAAAGTTTTCTGGAAAAATTGTGTGTCCCAAATCAGAGTGTCCCAATACCTAGAGTAAATACGGTATCATTTTTTTAAATTTTTCAAAAAATTCCAACAAAACCATATCATGTAACTCCTCATTGGAACGAGTTTGTTCCAACGACGGGGCACATGATATAGTTTTGTCGAAATTTTTTTAAAAATAAAATTTTTTCAACTGCTGAATTTGCATATTAAGCGGGCGGATGCGGGCAATTATTTATATTTATTGGTGTTTAAGGTCACATACTTATGCACAATGGCTAATCGTGACCGTGACAGTTTTACGGGTGGAGGAAGCCGGAGTACCCGGAGAGAACCACCGAGCAACGACGAGCAGCTGTCAGCTCTCCAACATCGTAACTCTGAACTCTGCACCGCAGCACAGGCAGGGTTAGATTGGTTGAAGACATGCGCACCATCGACGTGCAGTACGCCTCAGTACACAGCGTCATCGTGCCCCCATGTAGGCAATCGGGGTGAAGTGTCTTGCCCAAGGACACAACGCGGTTGCCGCAGGTGGGATTCGAACCGAAGACCTCTCGGCTTGCAGCCTGCACCTCTACCAACTGAGCCACCGCGCCCCCTGCGGGCAATTCATTAGGTAAAGGGTTAAATCAGTTCACAAAGTGGTCATTCATTTTCCTAAATCATAAATCTACCGACGATCGTTTTCTGTAATGCATCAAGGTCGAATGAGAAGGATTTCTCTTTTTTTGAGAAAAAATGTGCAAAATGGAATTTTTAGGTACAAAATGAGATTATTTCTTGCATTTTGCAAATAGCAGAATGAACCCTGTCATTGAGCAAGGTTGAATTGGTTAAATTTCTAATTATATTACGGGAAAAATGAGCAGCTTGAAATTTTTAGCTTTACTTGACAAAGTCAAGATAAGCTATTGCCATCACGCATGCAGAAGTCTGTTAGTCTGTGAGTCTGTTCACATTTTCCTTTAGCACAGGCTACACCCCATAGTTCTTCTCAGATCATCATGAAATTTCATATGCAGGTTTGAGGTCATGTCTAGATGAGAACGTCCCCTTTTGGTCGCAATCAGTCGACCGTGATGGCTGCCCGAGCCCAAAACCTGAAAACCTTTAGCACAGTCTACAGGTCATATTTATGAAGGGATTTCATGGTAACTTGGTAGAATGACTCTGTATAATATCTAGATGAGAACGTCCCCTTTTGGTCATGATCTGTCTACTGTGATGGCTGCCCAAGACCGAAACCCAAAAACTTTTACGACAGTCTACATATGATTTAATATGGAGGGATTGCATTGTAACTTGGTAGGATGACTCCATATGATGTCCAGATGAGAACTTCCCCCATTTGGTCATGATCTGTCAACTGTGACGACTGCCCGAGCCCAAAACCCGAAAACCTTTAGCACAGTCTACAGGTCGTATTTATGGAGGTATTTCATTGTAACTTGGTAGGATGACTCCATATAATGTCTAGATGAGAACGTCCCCTTTTGGTCACGATTGGTCAACTGTGACGGCTCCTGGGGCTTGAAGCCCAAAAACCTTTAGCACAGTCTGCAGGTCATATTTATGAAGGGATTCCATTGTAACTTGGTAGGATGACTTCAGGTAATGTCTAGATGAGAACGTCCCCTTTTGGTCACGATCATTCAGCCTTGATGGCTGCCCAAGCCCAAAACGCGAAAACCTTTAGCACAGATTACAGGTCACATTTATGAAGGATTTCATTGTAATTTGGTAGGATGACTCAGTATAGTGTTTAGATGAGGACATCTCCTTTTGGTCACGATCGGTCAACCATGATGGCTGCCCGCCCAAAACCCAAAAAACTTTAGCACAGTCTACAGGTCATATTTCGTGGTAACTTGGTAGGATGACTCTGTATAATATCTTGATGAGAATGTCCCCTTTTGGTCATGATCTGTCAACCGTGATGGCTGCCCAAGCCTGAAACCCAAAAACTTCTAGCACAATCAACAGGTCATATTTAATATGGAGGGATTTCATTGTAACTTGGTAGGATGATTCTGTATGATGTCTAGATGAGGATGTCCCCTTTTGGTTGCGATCGGTCAACCATGATCGCTACACAGGCCCAAAGCCCAAAAACCTTTAGCACAGTCTACAGGCCGTATTTATGAAGGGATCTCATTGTAACTTGATAGGATGACTCATTTTGGAATAATTTCACTGTAACTTGGTAGGATAACTTCAGTTTTCATACATTAACTGTGAGGGCCACATACATTAACTGTGAGAGCTACATTAACCCACCCCTCCATTCTTTAGTACAGTCTACACCTCAAATTATTTTTTTTTTAAAACATAGCATACAGGGAACAGAAATTAACATATTCCCAATTATCACAATTCTTGTCTTATTTCATTATC
Source organism: Pictodentalium vernedei (assembly GCA_031216915.1). Classification (NCBI taxonomy): domain Eukaryota; kingdom Metazoa; phylum Mollusca; class Scaphopoda; order Dentaliida; family Dentaliidae; genus Pictodentalium; species Pictodentalium vernedei. Next base: position 143,369,695 of record CM062297.1, on the reverse strand, counting down.
GCTTCATAAACATTGAACATTATCCTTTTCATCAAACACAACACAGTCAGGTTAAGCTACAGTGTCATTGACACTTTCATTATATTTCACCATTGGCATGCAGAGGGTGAAACAGGGATGTAAGTTTTTAGGGTTTTTCCTGAAATCCTGGTTTTTTAATCAGAAAATGATCAGTTTTCAGGGTTTATTTTTGGTGAAAATTTAGCATTGTAAGTTTTAAGATGAAAACCTGATCATTGAGGCTCAGGTTTTTTCATCAACAGTTACATCCGTCGTTAAATAATTAGAATGTGTAGCCTTGTAGTTGTTTTTCGTCAAGTGTCTTCCTCCTATTTAGGCATATAACACTTGATATGAAACAGTTCAAGTTTGACTGGTAGAGTGCAAAATTATTTGGGGTTGTCAAAATGTGTTCACATGTCTTTCCCCTATTACCAAGCGTATTTATACATTAAGGCCACACAAAATAAATTAATTGATTCTCAGGTAATTTTTAAATCAGTGAGGGAGGGAGGGAGGGAGGGTTTTATTTTTAATTTTAATTTTAATTTTTCTTTTGCAAAAAGTGAACAAACATGGAAAGGATTTGGGCTGTCTTTTTACACACAGAAACATAGAAAATTCATAGTTATACAAATAAATTCATTTTTAATTTGAAAAATAAAACATTCCTCTAAAAACAAACTGTAAGTACAGCAATTCAAAGGCTTCATATGCTTTGGATGCTCTTCATATCATCCTTGAAGTAAAAGTATATAATCTGTGGGGATTTGCTTCGTTACAATGTATGGGAGAGTGCCTATAGCACTCTCCCATAAATTATAACAAGGCAAACATATTGGAGACACAACTAAATAAATATGCATTAATCAAAAAATGTAAAAAGGTTTGGATCTCCAGGAGTTTGTACCAATATTAGAAGACACTGAAAGGCAATAAAAATGTCCAGTGAGGGAGTTCAAATTCAGTGAGGGATTGCCTGAGACTGTGAGTGTCGAAGCACCTGCAGTAGAGCATCCAGGACAAGCACACTTGACTTCATGTTTCTTGTCATGCAATTTTGCATTCAAGTCTTCTTAACCCTTTACCCAACGTAACGATCAAAACCGGCCAGCACTATTCTCAAAAATCGCCTAGTAATTTTAATTATTTTTTCATTTTTTGTCTCAAAAACATAGGTTATGACCCCTCATTGGAACGAGCTCGTTCCAATGAGGGGTCATAACCTATGTTTTTGAGACAAAAAATGAAAAAAAGTAGTTATTCAAGAATTTTTTTTTGCAAGTGTCGTCTGATTTTCATTTTAGGTAAAGGGTTAAGAATGGTTGATCCACAATCAATAAAACATGGAACACAGCCTCAGGTGACTCATTCGTGATTGTTCAATGTTACTTCCCCGCGGGAACCTCGGGAAGTGAAGCAGTGTCTGTTCACTGTGGTAAACAGGCCCTGCTTTGCTGAAAAATAGGACCCAGTCACCAATGCTTGGGAGGTGCAAACCCCCTCTAAAATGGGCAACATGGCTTATTAACGCTCACCCCTGGTCTTGAGTTGATACTCATTTTGTGATCATGATTAGCCATTGTGCAAAAATATGTGACCTTAAACACCAATAAATAAATAAATTCAATGTTACTGGTATAGAGTTTGGGGGCTTAGGTAAGGAATTCCCAGAACACGTGGTTTCAGTGATTTGATGTTTGGTATGTAGCATTCTTACATATTGGTGGACATGTTCTTCTTTACTGTAAAAATATTTCTCTCATTCCCTGCAGTGTACCACAAAGGAAAAAACTTACCAACAAAATTTTAAAGCTTTTGTTTTCCTGGTAATTTATATTTGATATTTCATCAAATTGAATTTCATAAATATTTTATTGTACATTAATTCTTAATTTGTTCACCATCTGTCTGTCTGTCCATTTGTCTGTCTATCCATCCATCTGTCCATCAGGCTAGGCATCCATCCATCTATATGTACTTCCATTTGTACTTCCACCCATCTGTTTGTCTGTATGTATGTCCATATGCCTACCTGTCATGTATTTAAGAAAGTGGAGTGTGTTTGGGAGAGTGTCATTTGTGTATTACAGTGTGTGTTTGAGGTTAAAAAATTGCACTGGCACAGACATTTCATACTGAAACGTTTTTTTCTTTTAATATGCCGCCGAAAAATTGTTTTCATTTACTGAACCCAGATGGGTTTCAAACATGACAAAAAATTACACCAAATTTGATTTAAACTAAGTGATGAGCTTAGGAACTGGTTAAACTGACTGGCAATAATTGATGTTATTCATTGATGGGCTCTAATTTAGTCCTTACAAGGATGTTACGCAAGCTTTTGTTTTTCTTATAGGCGATGACAGGTCGAAGATTCAAAGGTTCATTTAATTTAGCATTGGTAAAATTGAATTCATCTTTTAACATTTTTGCTATTTCGATATTCATTCTGTTGTACGTTAAAGTGAAAGGAATGATGGACCTCCTTTCGCATTCGCCCTCTGATATGTTCATACCAAATGGCCAGAGGGTTTGAAGCATATTGATCCAAAAAGCTTCACGTTTTTTTCTAAATTCATCCGTTTCTTCTAATGTGTCTTTAATTGGTGGTTGTTCAATTGGGTGGATTTCGAAATCGTCCAAAGAATGGCCAGGAAGGTTAAAATGTTGTGCTACTGGGGCATCAGCATTATGTTTTATATCCTGTTTGTGTCTAGTAGCATGTTCTCGAAAAGGATTTTGACTTTGACCAACATACTGTTTCCGACATCGCTTACAAGTGATAAGGTAAATAATGTTTGGTGAATCACAATGGAGGGGGTTACGGATCTGATAATGATTTTTCGTTTGTTCGGAGGAAAATTCCTCTTTCTGATCAGGCATAAAAGTATGCAGTCTACAACGAGGCTTTTTGCAATTAAATACCGCGCCACTACTATTTTGCAACGGTCTGTTGTGTTCAATCTTCAGTGGTTCGAAATCGGTAGTTTCAGCTGGACTTTCGAGCTTTTTCAAGGTTTGGGATTTCAGGCTACGCAAAAGGCGCAGCGAGTACCCTCTCGATCTGAGGGCGCCAAATAGAGTAGAACAAGCCTCATTGAAATTTACCTTATCACTTGAATTGCGGTGGAAACGAATGAGCTGTGATTTGATGATACCTTTAAATGTATGTTGAGGATGAAATGATTTAGTGTGCAACAATTGATGTGAATCAGTTGGTTTAAAATATACTTTATAATCTAAATGACCGGACGCCTGAAATTGCTTGCCTTTATACACGGTTACATCGAGAAAATCAACAGAATTTTCACTGATAGTAGCTTTCAATTTAATATTTGGATCGTGATTATTCAAAATTTCTAAAAATTCATCAAAATCTTCTTTTGAATGTTCCCAAATAATAAAAATGTCATCTAAATATCTGAGATATACGAGAGGATGCTTTGCACATTTGCTTAAGGCATTTTCCTCCCATTCCGCTACATAAATGCTTGCAAAATTAGGACTGAATCTTTTACCCATAGGACAACCCATTATTTGTAGAAAATATTCTCCATTGAATTGAAAGTCATTACCTTTTAAGCTCAGCTCTAAAAGATCCAAAATTTGTTCATCCGGGCGTTTCGCATCCGGATATTTTTCAAATGCATTTTTAACTGATTTAACACCTTTATCAATATCAATGTTCGTATACATACTGTCGATATCCAAAGTAGCCAGAATTGCATTTTTTGATATTTTCAATTTCGAAATTTGTGACAGGAAATCCTGTGTGTTTTTTAGATAGCTCGGATGTCTATTTGCTATAGGTTTAAGATGATAATCAATTAATTCCGAGATCGCATAAGATTCCGAATTACAATCTGATACAATTGGCCTCCCGGGTGGAGTTAAGTCATCCGTCCATGAAGAACGGTCCTTGTGGATCTTTGGTAGGATATAAAATTGTCTTGTTTGAGCACTGAGCTTAGCTGTTAAATATTTCAATTGTTTTTTGGTAATGTGACCTTCGTCGAGGAGAAATTTTAAGATCTTATTGAATTTTTCGATATTACTAGGCCAAATAAGCCTTACCGAGGTACAAAAGACAAAAGAAACCCTTTACCTCGGTTGCTTTCCCAGAACTGTACCGGCAAAACGAGGTTGAAACCGTTAGTCCACACAAAGGACAAACAATGGAGTACCTCGGTATGTAGGGTAGACAAGACTGTGTGTGTGTGTGTGTGTGTGTGTGTGTGTGTGTGTGTGGGTTTGTCTTACCAACTTGACGAGGTAACTAGACAAAAGAGTTTGCGTGTTTCGCCTTACCGAGGTACAAAAGACAAAAGAAACCCTTTACCTCGGTTGTTTTCCCAGAACTGTACCGGCAAAACGAGGTAGAAACCGTTAGTCCACACAAAGGACAAACAATGGGGTACCTCGGTATGTAGGCAAGACAAGACTGTGTGTGTGTGTGTGTGTGTGTGTGTGTGTGTGTGTGTGTGTGTGTGTGTGTGTGTGTGTGTGTGTGTGTGGTGTGCGTGCATGCGTGCGTGCGTGCGAGTGATGTAAAACTTACTAACACATGTGTTTTTTAAACCCTCCAAGGCTGGATTTGATATGAGTTCAACTTATGTTGTACAAAACATGCTTCTTGAGAGTCACATGACATGATGATATGATACATATGCACCTCATAACACATCCATTTTGAATTAATCCTTTGAACTCTGGTGGTATTTTCCATGCCAGTTGAATAGCAACAATTAGAAGAGTTCATATTCATTATTTGGGGTAGACCAATTAATATTTTCAATGTGCAGCCTCAGGGCTGCACGTTGAAAATATTGATTGGTCTACCTCACATGTTTACTGAATAGCCATCCTATTTAATAACGTTATGGCGTATCATGTTCCTGGCTGGAAAATGACCGCTAGGGTTCAAAGGGTTAAGAATAAACCTCGCTTGTGATTAATTTGTGAGTTGAAAAGTCTTGCCGTTACTTGTTTCTACTTAAGTGGTTTTCAGTTGATACTCTGGTTTTCTCCACAAGTAAACAGCAACACTGTTTAACTCAAGCTTGATGGTGCAATGTTCTAAAGCATACATCACATTGATGATACATTTGTCCTTAACCGGTTGAGTGCTAGAAGCCACTGTCATTGCTCTACTGAAAAGGGCTGTAAGCCACTTACATGGCATGCATTAGCTTGATGTTTGCTCAGTGGTAGAAGAACATTCTTTTATATAAAATTGTTTGCTTGCAATTTATTGGAAAGTGCCTATTGACACCCTGTAATAAATTGTAACAAAACAATTATTAATTAACTAAATCTTACTAAAATAAGGCTACTCTTGCTGGTAGCAAGGGGCCTTTGAGAAAAAATACCCATGTTTCAAATTACCTTTGAAATATAATTCAGCACTCAACAGTTATTCAATGCTAAACCTGCTTTTGCAGAGTAAGTAGGTTGGAGTGTTCAGTTGTAACTTGTTTGTTGATTCTCTCTGAGTATTAACTGGTAAAGTGCTAGATTTTTCTGAGCACAGTTTTCTTTTCATAGTACAATGGAGCCCACTTAATTGGATATATCTTTATGAATTACAAAAGTTAATTGAATATAATTTCCAAATACAAAACCATTTTCCATACCTCCAGCACAAACTTGACCTGTTAATTGAATATAGGTTATAGAGTAAACTCATGTTAATTGAACAAAAAAAAGTACGAAATTACCCTGACTCTCCCCAGTTTTTCTTTGTTTATAGACCTATTTAGCCTCCGTACATCCAATACAGGCATTTAATCTGTTATATCTTGTTTGACAGCACTCATGGAGCTATGTCAAACAAAATATAATAGAATAAATGCTAAGTTTATCTCTAGAATACAGGAAAGTGACTCAATCCCTGTTAATTGAATAATTTTCATTGGCAAAGTTGCTATTCAGTTAACAGAGTTCCACTGTATATTGTTCTGTAATATTTGTTTGGATAGTGTCTTTTTGTTAAAAACAAAATAGGATTCTTGCTGGGGTCAGGAAGATGCTTCCTCCAAAAGAATGTAGATGTAATAGTCACTATTATTACTGGTATTCAGTAGTATATGTACTTAAAGCATCTACCAGTTAAGAATTCCCCAACCTGCAAAACTGTTCAACACTATGTGAGCTTGTCTGTTAGAAAGTGTCTTCAAACTCTAACAAACTGACTGACTATTACAATTACTATGTCAAACTGTTAACAAGCTCTTTTTCACTGATAAAATAGGACCCAGTCACTAATGCTTGGGGTGCGAGTCCGCTAAAATAGGTAGCATGGTGTATTAATGATTGACTGACCTCGACTTTATCTCCATGTTGTGGTCATGATTAGTCATTGTGTAAAAGTATGTGACCTTAAACACCAATAAATAAATAAATAAATAAATGTCAAAACTGTTAACTGGTTGAGTGCTAAATTATTTTTCAAAGGTGATTTGAAACGTGAGTATTTTTTTTCAAAGATGCCATGCAACCAGCAAAGGAGGCCTAAGTTTAGCAAGAATTCATTCATTAAATAACTGTTTTGTTACAATTTATTGGAAAGTGCCCATTGGCACTTTCCAATAAATTGTAACAAAACAAATTTTACATAAACATTTATTTTTTACTGCTAAGAAAACAACAAGCCTATGCAAATTATATAAAGCCACTTAAGTGGCTTTTAGCACTCTTCAGCAGAGCATTGATAGTGGCTTCTAGCACTCAACCAGTTAATTAATAGCATGATTAATCATCACAAAGATCATCTCAAGTTATGCAAGCTATATGTAATTGTATCTACAGATTATATTTGCAAATAAAATTTAATTAGTGTTCCTTTTAATTCTTAATTGGAAACAGTGCTAACCCTTTTTCTGATGCAACAATACCAAACAGAACAAGTATGGAATCAGTGACCCGTGTTGGAGTCTTTCCTGTATTTCATGTGTGCCAAAGGCACGCATGAAATTCAGAAAAAAATCTCCCAACAAGGGTCAGTGATGACAGTCCTCATACTCGAGCCAAGTTGTTTCCGAGTTTATACCATAACTTAACTTCAACCTCAGGTGGTCTGAGAACTTTCTTGCTTGACACTCTTTTGTATCTAAGCTTTTCATTCACATCATAACATCACTCAGGTGCATAACGTTCAATCAGATATGTTCTTACATGGCATTCTTATGCATAATCCAAATTCCACCTGTGTGTACCAAGAAGATTTTTCAGTGCATTGTATCGCATAACATTGAATTCACACTGCAATTGTGTTGTAATGGCTATAACCAGCCAATGCTATTTGTTCAATTTGTCACTCCAGTTTTGTTTTTGTTTTTTTTTTGGGGGGGGGGGGGGGGGGGGAGGTTTGTACTTTTTCAATTTATGCCTGTGAAACAAAGCTTATGAACACCTCCATCCCCAACCTCACACCCACCTCCCAGCAAACACACACACACATCCACACATTGAAACTTGTTTGTCAAGCTTGTTCCAAGAAGGTGTCCTAAGCTATGTTTTGGACTCAATTAATGAATATACTTACTTATTCGAGAATTTTGAGTGCAAGTGATGCTCCAATCATGCAATGTAAAGTGTTAATAGAAAGCACTGTGTTTCAGCTGAGCATTCGGCATACTGATGTCAAAATACAAACATTTCAAAAACAAATTTTTTTCCACAAAAATTAATGCAAGTGAGAATTTCCCCAATTCAGTCTTGTTGGACAGAGCTCGATGAACCCTGACTAACAAGATTGCTCTGGGTAAATTCCTAGTTTCGTAATGTAGAAAATGTTTAGGTTGACAGTTTTGTATTTTGACCTCAGTGTGCCGAGGGGTAATTAACTCTTAACCGGCTGAGTATTTTCAAGATATTTTTCATCAAATCTAGTCATGGCTGCTTTGCAGCAGCCATGACTAGATTCGATGAAAAATTCATCTAAATTTACCTCAAGGAATCATTGGATAAAAAATCCATTCAATTTACATGGAGAAAATTTGCTTGAGTGTGCCCAAAATATACGTATTTCAGCGGCAAGAGAAATCCTGTCCAGGGCGGGAATATCTGCCAACAGCAGGCAAGGAGTTAAATGGCAGATGAGGAATATTTGGGAGCTTCCCACAATACTTCTGCCCAAATATTATCACCCAAGTTCCTCATCTAAAAACCCAACTGAGAACAGTATGCCTTCTTAATGATTAATAAAAGGCAGTAAAAAAGAGCAGTGTTTTTCAAATTTTGATGAGCTTTACTCATTTTCTTACATTTCTCTTCAAATTGATTTTGATGTTTCGTGTTTTGCAATAGTTAAATAAAGTAAACATTCCTCTGTATCAGTGATGATTGAGTTTAATATTTTTTTTGCTTTTATGCTGATAAAATGTGGGTTCAATTATGAGTTATTTCTTTTGTTTTGCAGGTGAATTCATTAACCCTTTACCTAACGAATCACCCGCATCCGCCCACGTAATATGCAAATTGAGCAGTTTAAAAATTTAAATTTTTTAAAATATTTCAACAAAACCATATCATGTGATCCCTCATTGGAACAAGCTCATTGAGCTCGTTCCAATGAGGGGTCACATGATATGGTTTTGTTGAATTTTTTTGAAAAATTTAAAAAAGTGGTATTCAAAATAATAAATTTTGATATCGTCTCTACTGGGCAAAGGGTTAAGGGAATTGATAAAGTACTTTTGACTTTTCTGGGTTCGAATTTCACCTATAAATCTGGATTGGTGAAAAAACACTAAATAACGGCCAAATCCAGTCCAGATCACAACACTTTCATTAATAAACTGATTTTGATGAAACTGATGAGTGAACATGCATATATTTGCGCATATTTTAAAATTTTCCATCTGTGATGATTTTAACTAGGTCATTTCTCCTTCAACTTAGAACATTGGATTTTGATTTCTGTTGGAGATTCATTTCATTCTCCTCCTACATTTATCAACCAATAATGATGAAACTTCTTATCATCACAACTAACAAGTGGAAATGTGCATATTACAAGATTTTGGATCTGCGACAGTTTTAACCAAGTTATGTCCCCATCAACTTTGAAGATTTAATGTAGATTTATATATGAAATTCTTGTGTGCACAACTCCTCCTACATTTATGAATCGATTTTGATGAAACTTCTCAGACATTATGACTCATAAGTCGACATGCGCAATTCCAAAATTTTGGATCTGCCTCAAACTTTTAGCACAGTCTATAAGTCATATTTATGAAGGGATTTCATTGTAACTTGGAAGGATGACTTTGTATAATGTCTAGTTGAGAATGTCTCCTTTTGGTCACGATCGATCAACCGTGACAGCTGCGAGAGCCCGAAACCCGAAAACATTTAGCACAGTCTACAGGTCGTATTTATGAAGGGATTTCATTGTAACTTGGAAGGATGACTTCAGATAATGTCTCGATGAAAATGTCCCCTTTTGGTCACAATCAGTTAACCTTGATGGCTGCGAGAACCCGAATACCTTTAGCACAGTCTACAGGTCATATTTATTAAGGGATTTCATTGTAACTTGGTAGGATGACTCCTTATAATGTCTAGATGGGAATGTCCCCTTTTGATTGCGATCGGTCAACCGTTACGGCTAAGCCTGAAAACCTTTAGCACAGTCTATAGGTTGTATTTATGAAGGGATTTTATAGTAACTTCGTAAGATGACTCTATATTGTCTAGATGAGAACATCCTTTTTTGGTCAGTCAACCGTGATGGCCACAGTGGCACGTTTCCCCGTGGGAACCCCAGGAAGTAAGCAGCACTTGTTTACTGTGGTAAACCAGTTCCGCTTTACTAGTAAAATAGGACCCAGACACCAATGCTTGGAGTGAAAGTCCTCTAAAATGGGCAACATGTTGATCAACGATTGACTAAACTTGACTTCATCTCCATGTTGTGTCACGATTAGCCATGGTGCATAAATATCTGACGTTAACCACCAACAAACAAACAGTGGCACGTTACCTAGATTCCTTTAGCACAGTCTGCAGCTTGCATTTATAAAGGGATTTCATTGCAAATTTGTAGGATGACTCAGTAGAACGTCTAGATGAGAACGTCGTATTTTGGCAGTGATCAGTCAACCGGGACAGCCACACAGGCATGTGACCTAGATTTGTTTAGCACAGTTTACAGTTCATATTTATGAAGCAATTTCTCATCAGATCACCGAAGTTAAGCAGCGTCGAGCCCAGTTAGTCCTCGGATGGGTGACCGTCTGAGCGATCGATTCGGACTCCCGCATTGTGTCCTTGGGCAGGGCACTTAACCCCGAGTGTCCACATGGGTGCACGATGACGCCATGTACTAAGGCGTACTGCACGTCGATGGTGCGCGTGTCTTCAACCAATCTAACCATGCCTGCGCTGCAGTGCGGAGTTACGATGTTGGGGAGCTGGCAGCTGCTCGTCGTTGGTCGGTGGTTCTCTCCGGATACTCTGGCTTCCTCCACCCGTAAAACGGTCACGGTGATGATTAGCCATTGTGCATAAGTATATGACCTTAAACACCAATAAATAAATAAATATGAAGCAATTTCATTGTAACTTGGAAGGATAACTTGGTATGATGAGACTGTCGTATTTTGGTCACGATCGGTCAGCCGTTACTGCCACCTGGTCACTTGACCTAGATTCCTTTAGCACCGCTTACAGGTTGTTTTTAAGGCATTTCATCGTAACTTGGTAGGATAACTTGGTATGATATCTAGATGAGACTCTCTTATTTTGGTCATGATTGGTCAACCATGACTGCCGCACCGTCAGGTGACCTAGATTCTTTTAGCAAAGTCTACAAGTTATATTTACGTAGAGATTTCATTGTAACTTGGTAGGATGATTCGTTTTGAAATGATTTTACTGTAACTTGGTAACTTTGGATGACATACGTTAACTGTTAGGGTAACATCAACCCAGATCATAATTGTTTAGTACAGTCGACACTCAAATTGTTCTTAATGAAAACATAGCATACAGGGAACAGAAATTAACATATTCTCAGTTATCACATATCTTGTCTTATTTCATAATCCTTTTCATTAAAACCTAAACACAGTCAAGTTAACTCTTTCAACACGAAAGGTCGCTTTTCCAGTCCAGAAACATGATACGTCATAATTTCATTAAGTAGGATGGCTACTAAGTGAACGTATGTGGTAGAACAGCGTGAAGGCTGCACATTGAAAATATTAATTGCTCTACCCCCAAATAATGGATATGGACTCTTTCCAATTTCTGCTATTTAACTGGCATGGGAGATACCACCAGTGTTCAAATGGTTAAGCTGCAGTGTCATTGATACTTTCATTACTATTCAGTGTCAAACTTTGACGTAACAGTTATACTGAGCCATTATTACGAATTCAGTGTTCCAAAACATAGCTCAGGACCTATCATTGGTACAAGCTTGTTCCAATGTCTGTTCCAGTGTGGAATCCTGAATTACGTTTTGAGAACATAAACATAAAGTTTTTAGTTATTCAAGAATGATTTTGCCAGTGTTGCTGTCTAGTTGTGTTAGAAAAATTGATATCACAGAAGCTAGTTTCAATGCACTGTTAAAAAGTAAAGTGAGTAAAATTGAGGACCTTTGTCATTTTCCAATTTTTTAGGCTTTACAAGAATATTTGGTTGATTCTGGTTTTGTCAGAATAAGAACAGATAATGTGGCTGGATGCATGTTTTTTCCTCACAAGTCATAGGTGCCCTTCAAGCTCCAACAGAGCTGTATATGTTTAGCAAACAGTTACAACTTACATGTACTTTTCTTTGAAGCTTCAGCAACATGGAATTTTCTGTGAAATTGCTAATTAGTAACATTATATCATTTACCAGGTACAGAGAAATGCACCCAGTACTGCTTAGAAAACACTTGTTTGTTTTAAATGAAACTTAAATGAAACTGTACTGATGGTCTGTGTTCTCTTTCAACAAAAATACAATGTGCGGCTGTTAATTAGCACTAATCCTTTCCACAATTATCACCGCTGAAATTATACTTCTCTGAGACTTGACAGTTACTCCTTTCACTTCAAATGTCTTGTCCAATTTAATTAACGAAGTCACAGTCTGAAATATATTGGACACATTTATTATCCCCCATTAAAACGAAGTTTGCGGGGGACCTAGAAATGGATTCTATCCGGCCATTCAACCGGCCATCTATTCATCCCTCTGTCCATCTTCTGATCTTTGGTATGCTGATAGAACACCATTGGGGAAAGGATATTCACAAGTAACACGGGGTTTTTTTTCTAGAGTTGTGGGCCTTTTTCTGCATTTTTCAACTTAGAATTCCCTTTTTAGTAAACAACTTCTTGGTGGGGGATTCCAGTGGCATTGCACCTTGTTACTTTTTCTTCATTTGGACAATTCATGAAATCTTCGCTTGCAAAATTGTCTTTTCTACCAGTGAGAAATAGCCAAAGTGAATCATTAGCATTTTAATAATGAGTTCATTTACCTGCCAGTAAATTACCGCATCTTTTAATCTCCTGCACTCCGATATTAAAATAAACAAATTGCAAACTGCGTATATCGTTATCTCAAATAAAAATATTATTATATACACCTGGAACTTAATTAAGCACCCCTAAAATGTTTCATGACAGTGAAGTTGCTGTTACTGATTATTATGTTTTAATGATTGCTATGTCTTGGAGTACATTTCATCTAGTGAAACATGATGTTTCTGGTTGATAGCATACCCCCAAACACATCCCCTCATCCACGTGGAGCATGCTTCACACGAATGTCACAAAAAACACTATTATCCTCATGCAATAACTGGGTATAAAACAAGAAAATTTGTCACTTCTTTTATCAATAAATGTTGACTTGGCAAGGATGAGACTGTCAGAGGCATTAAGATGGCAAATCGTTGGCATGCATACAACAGGCAGGTCATTTAAAGCTATTGGAAGGCAACTTGGCTACAGTCAATCGGTTATCAGCAGACTTGTCGTCTGAAAACATCCAACAAACCAACGATGTTAAGGACCGACCAAGGCCGAGACAACCCCAAAAGACCACTCCTTGGGACAATCGGAGTCTGGCATGCCCCATTAGGCGTCCTTTGCTTCAAGTGAGGTTTTGAAACTCCTTTGGCTTCCCAACAGGCATTTTTGTGCAACAGAACTGTCTGAAACCATCTCAAAGCACTGGGTATGAGGTCCAGAAGGGTCATCAAGTGTCCAGCTCTGTCTGATCGGCATCAACGTTGGAATCTCAGGACGTGGAGGCGAGTCCATTGGTCAGACGAGAGTAGGTTCCTGCTTCACATCACAGATGGTTGAATGAGAGTGTGGAGGCATAGAAATACTGTTTACATGCCCAAGAACATCAGACCTACTGTGCCTTATGGTGGAGGATCAGTAATGATCTGGGGATGCCTCTCTCATGATGGTAAACTTGATATGGTGACTGGATGTGGGAACTTAATGGTTATCAGCATATCCGGGACATTCTGTTTGTCTTGCCTCATTTTGGCAACCACCTGTTGGGTACTCACCCTGTATTCATGGACGACAATGCAAAACCACATGGTTCCCATGCTGTGCGAGCATTCCTTCAGAACAACGCTATTACAACACTACCTTGGCCTGCAATGAGCCCCGATTTGAATCCCTTAGAACACATCTGGGACTTTCTTGGATGTTGTGTGCAAGCAAGGGATCCACCTGTGAAGAATTTGGCTGATTTGGAAACTGCATTGCATGAGGAGTGGCAGCAGTTGCCTCTTGACTGTATCAGAAGGCTCACTGGTAGCATCAGGAGGAAGGTTCGGGCTGTCATCTGGGCATATGGTGAATACACTCACCACTGAAGTCAGACACTGCTATTGTGTTCAGGAGAACACAAGTTACATTTTCTGTCAGTAATTACCGGCATTGTTTCATCATGGACCACTCCAGCACCACACTTGTCGAGAGAACACTTTTCCATCAAAAACATTAGTAACAAATATGTGTAATTAGCGCCATTAAAATACTGCATATTTTCATCATTGTGTTGTCTTTCATTTATCAATAGACCATTCTTTCTGCAAACAATCACTTTTGGCCATCTGAAAGGTAGCATGAAAGTAATGACAGTTTCTATTAACACCACTGCCAAAAAACAGGGGGTGCTTAATTAAGTTCCAGGTGTATATGTGAATTCCATCAGGATGCCATAAATAAATACTAACATACATGCGATGAAACTTTTGTGAGATCACAAATGTATATTAACCAACCCAAAGCCCTCCCCACCCCCACCCCCACCCCCACCCCTCCCCCAAAAAAATAAAAATATCTACCTTCAAAATATTCCCCATAATGCAATCGATAGTTCAACCAATTCAATCTTGTTTGACAGAGCTCATTGAGCTCTGTCAAACAAAATTGAATTAATTCCTAGTTGGATTATGGGGAAAATTGATTCTTGATATTATGTTATTAAAATACTAAAGATTTATTCCTCCGCGTCGGAACCTTGTGGAAATAAAGCAGTGCTTGTTTACTGTGGTAAACAAACTCTGTCTTACTCGTAAAAGTGGACTTGGTCACCAATGCTCGGTGAGTATAAATGATTGGCTGGACTTGATTTTATGTCCATGTTGCACTCACGATCTGTCACAGTGCAGAAATGTGAGAAATATGAGACCTTAAACACTGACAAGCCAGAAAATAAGCAGGCTGTCATCTGCAAAATGAAGTCCCCAGAGGGTGAATTTAGTGATGCTACCCTGCATAACAGGGTAGCATCACTAGATTTACCCTCTGTGAATCTCAATCTGAATCAGGGTTTTAAAACTAAACAGAAAGAGGTACCCAGAGGATAAATTGTCCCACTGTGTGGGATAGCACCATCAGATTCCCCCTCTGGGGACCTCATTCTGCAAATGCCAGACTGCTTATTTTCAGGCCTGAACACTAATAAATAAATAAATAAATAAATAAATAAATAATTATTCCTAACAATTTAGACATGCAGTCTATTGTAGAAAATACAATTATGGAAAATGCAATTATGACACTTTATAGCATTTACCCTCGGTTATTTGAAAAAGTTACAAAATATAATCAGATGTAGTTAGTACTTAGTTTTTGTTCTTCAAAACAGTTATTCATGGTGTTGCATGGGTTAAGGAGGGAGATGCATGTTTAGATTCAAAAAGAATTTTGTTCTATATTTGTATCAACTGGTAGAGTGCTGATCTGTGTCTTTGCCTTGTAACATGTTACAGGAGAGTGCCACATGGCAAATTCATACAGACTAAATATTTTCACTTAAAGATAATACGAAACACAACCTGGTAATATGAAGCCTTTAAGTGGCAGCACCTGCACTTCAGAGTAAAGCCCAAATATGGGCTTCCAGCACTCTACCAGTTAATAACCTGATCTGATGCTACATTGCTTATAAGATTAATATATAGAGGATATCTAGTGTTTTTGAGTGGATTCCGAAAATTATCTCATGAGTGACCGAGACAAATGTTTATTTTTCGCGAGCACTTGTGTAAGCGAAAATAACCACTTGTCTCGGTCACAAGTGAGATGAATTTCGCTCTCCACTCAAAAACACTAGATTTTCTTTTTATTATCTGGGTTTTATAACAATCTGATCATTCCTATCGATAATTCCACTCGTTTCAACCTTGAATTGATGCATGAAAGTAAACAGCTGATACCCATTGGTATGTGGAAGTGATTTGATCGATACTCAGAACAAGTAGTTTTAAGTAATCTGATTCGGCTGGTGGGTTTCATGCATCAATTCAGGGTTGAATTATTGCTGGAAATGATCTGTATCCACTCAAAAACACAAGATTTTCTTTTCATTATACGTTTTTAAAACAAATTGATCATTTCCAGTGATAACTTGACTCGTATTCACCTTGAAGTAATGCTTTGAAAGCAACCATTTTGATTGATACTGTGGAAGTGAAAAGTTCTATATCTTCACATTGGGAGATACAATTTATATCTTTTTGCAATATTTTCGATAATCTGTCATTTAGCATATAATAAAATATTGATTACCGTAATGTGAGCCGGGAGATATTGTATATTAATTAAAACCCTTAAGTTCTCAGATTAGTTTTATATTAGCTGGTTGGCTGCTAAATGCCACTATCATGGCTCTATTGAAAAGTTTTGGAAGCTACTATAGTGGCTTTATACTGTATGCATAAGCTAAAGGTTTGATCAGCAGAAGAAGAAACATTTTTTTTATGTAATTGTTCGCTTGCAACTTATTGTGGGGGAGCCTATTGGCACTCCTCAATAAATTGTAACAAAACAATTATTTCTGAACAAAATCTTGCTGGTAGCAGGGTATCTTTGGAAAAAAAAATACCCATGTTTCAAATCACCTTTGAAAAATATTCTTCTCAAAGTTTGCTAAGCACCAGATATTTGACACATCATTGTGAAATTTGCTTGTGACATATTTGCGATATCTTTGGTGGATATGATTGAGCAAGGTGGTGGAGCAAAGTTCTACCCACGTCAGATTGTATGCAGGTGCAGTGGGTGATAGATTCATTCTGATGGACGATAATGTCCATCTTCATGTTGCCCATGCTGTCGGGGAGTACCGACAGAGGGAGGGATTGAGCATATGGACTGGCCAGCAAGATTCCCTGACCTCAATCCAATCGAACATGTCTGGAATGAGTTGCAGCTTGCAATTTCAGCCCGTCCAGTCCAGCCAAGAAGTGTCCAGGAGCTTGGTGCCATGCTGGTCCAGAATGGAACAACATCCCACAAAGGACCACCAGGAACCTGATTGGGAGCATGAGAAGGTGTTGTCAAGCTGTAATTAACAGTAATGGGTCTCATACTCGATATTGAACCCATACCAGTTCGCTCCATCAACTTTTTGGCATATTGAAAAATTTCCTCTTTTACCAATAATATCCATATTTTTATACTGTAGCAATGACCCAGATTTAGCAGGTGCTAACTCTAAAATATCTTGGGCCAAATGCAAATTTTACCCCCCAATCCCCAAAATTTGCATCTAAAACCGAAAATTACATGTCCTATATGGTCCTCCATACTTTTATTCCACTGCGCATGCGCAGTGTCAAGGTGGTCTCGAAATTGGCGCAATTATCATTCTTTGTTTGGCTCTCAATACAGTTACACTTCACTGTGATTTGTGCTTGTAAATCTCAGTTTTAAGGATGCCAGACATAATTATGAGAGAAATGGTGGATATAAGGAGGAAATAGAAGGAGAGGAAAAAACAGTGGAAACAAATGTTCAGGGCTGTAACTTATAATTATTTTACGAAATAATTCATGTTACCAATTTTCGAGGCATGACCTTGTTGTGGTCATTCTTGCTATGAATATTCCATTGTTTAATCAGTGTTTCCTCTCTCCCTTTCCTTTATTCCCCCCTAGCTATTCTCCCATGTTTTTGGCTTATTTTTTGTAATGTTTATTACTAAAATTTCTTGGGAGTTTTAGCTTGGAAACAGAATTATTTTCTGTTTTTTTCCCCATGTTTACGTCCTCACCCTTGGGTTGTTAGGCATTTTGGTCTGCATCTACCATCTGATGTTATGCAGTTTCTTCTCTGTTTTGCATCAGATAGTGTTTAAATTGGTAACTGATTTCGGGCCATGTTTATCAGTGCCTGGAGTCATGTTTCCGGTTTGTTTACACTTTTTGTTTATGTTGACAACGGTTACTTCTGATAGTGATTCTTTGTCCTCTGCTTAGTTCGGTTCATAACAAGATACATTAATATTGTCCGTAAGTGTTACATTAATTTTTTTAAATGATTTTAAAATTTTTGTCCACACTTAGGCATTTTTGGGATCCATTTGGGCTCATTGTTCCCATTGGGAACTTGGCTCTTCTGAAAATTTTTTCCAACATTTTTTTGGGGGGAAATTATTTTCTTTTGAAATGTCATAATGGATTACAATATATTATGTATATTTATTTCAAGGGTTAGTGCGAGTAATATGACTGTGTATATTTTTTCATGTTGAAAAAATATTCTTCAATTGTAATGCGAGGATATCTTCCTCTAATTCACAGCTTCATTGTGTTTCTTATAGTCAATGTAGTCGCACTAATTCTTGCTCTGTGTGTGTTGATTGATATGACAACGTTGGAGACGTGAGTCACGGTATTTTGTTAGCGGTGAGGGGTCCATTACGGTCCTTTCTCCGTACGGTCACTCTATATTATCAGTTTCTTTTTCAGAATTCAGAGTGATGTTTCCGTGATGTCTTCAACAAGTGTTTCTCCGTCGTTGCAATATTAGGGCTAGCGGGAAGTGCTCAAGGTATTACGACAATTGCCGGGAGATCGCTAGTTCGATCGAAGGCATTGATCGCCCGCTAGTCCACCCAGTGTCGCGACCATTCACCAGGAAAGAATGGCTGAGCACCCGGGTTCGTCCGTCGCAGTCCAGGGAAGCAGATTGGGTGATGCGAGCACTATAAAACATCAGATGTGCACACCCAGCAACGACGAATCAGAGGATAGTATGGAGGAAGCCTGTCAGTCCAGTAGCTAGCTGTCCAGGTCCATCCGGACCGCGAGCGAGAGAGGCCCCCTCTCTCTTGCATCAACATCTGCGCCACGGTGTTGTTGTATGTTTGTTCGCTTAGGCGCTTATGTCCACTCCTCCTGCTTATGTCCACTCCTCCTGCTCTGGACACTCCGTCGCATGTTATATTGGCTTCCTCATCCTCGTCAACACACACGACCGCACCTTGGCTATGTGACCACAGATTTCCAGGGGACGTTCACATATTATATAAATGCAGGATTGAACGTCCCTGGTGCTCCTGCTTCGCCGACCAAGAAATACACGTCGACCAGGTCACTCCATCTGCTAGCCAAGGATACGAGACCTTTCCAGTTGGGACGTTTGCATATTATATAAATGCAGGAATGAATGTCCCGGGGGATTCCAGCGGATAATTCACGTAGGACCGCGGCTCCACAGGTCTCATAGAGTAACATGAACAAGGTGTTGTTACCATGATGTCTTCGTAAAGTGTGCTTCAGTCGTCACAGTCAAATGAAGAGTGAGTGGCAAAAGTGCTCATGTAGATGTGTCAGTTGCCTGGAGTTCCCTAGTAGGATCGATGGCTTTGACACCCACTAGCTCGCCTAGTGTCGCGACCATTCACCGAATGGCTCAGCACCAGGGTTCTTCCGTTGCGGTCCAGGAAGGAAAATTGGGTGATGCGAGCACTATAAAATACAATGTGCACACCCAGTGACAACGGATACGAGGATGGTATGGAGGAAGCCTATTAGTCTGGTTCCTAGCTCGTCCAGGTCCATCCGGGCTGCGAGTGAAAGAGGTCCCTCTCTCGTACTACAACATCTAGGCACAGATGTTGTGGTACAAAACGTTCCTCAGTCGGGGCATACGTCCACCGCTCGGGACGCTCCGTTAAATAGACATTCCAGAGAGACTGCTCTTTCGGTTTCCTCATCCTCACGGCAGCACACGTGACCGCACATTGGCTATGTGATCATATTCAACCAACATCGCCGACCAGGGATTCTACAGCGACCAGGTCATGCCATCCAGTAGCCAAGGATACAAGGCCTTCATACTCATATAAAAAATATGCAGGAATCAACATCCAAGGAGCTTCTAGTGGCTAAATTCTGTAAGACCGCAGCTCCATAGGCCTTCGTTACGGACGTGCTATCGCAGATAGCACAAATTATCGCAGCACCCGACAGTAACTCTGTCGGATTAAGAATTATCCAAGGAAGCTGGGTTGGTACGTTCCGCTGCAGGTTCAGGCATGGACGACCAAGAATTACAAGTGGTCCGACAGGATGGCGAAAGGGATACGGATGAGTAGTATTTTCCCTTTCGGAACAACATAATTGCCGTAGAGTGCATCTGGCATTATCTTCTGACGTTGTTCCTCCGGACCAAAATTGCTGCGTTGCCGGATAAGAGACTGATAGCTCCAATGGACACAGAATTCTTATCGGTTTAGGGACATCATCCCTCAGTTTCCGACATAGTCCAGATATGTCTCACGGACATTTGATCTGTTGAATGATGCTATATTTATATAACTTGCTACCTAAATGGGCAGGTCAGGTTTCTTATCGGCAAATGCTCTACATCTGCCTTTCATCAATTTAAGGAATATTTTGAAACGGAAGACAGAGCATTCTGAGAGTTCTCTGCGTCTAGACGACCAGGCCAGGACCTAGTATTGTTTATACCGTCGTCAATGTCAATTCCAACTATGATGTTGGAAACGACAATATCGTATAGCAGGGTCAGCTTAGACACATCATCGTACGCAGATCACCTTACACCAGAGCATTATCATTACGTCTCAAAGGAAAAAGAATTCTAGGATGTACATCCTCCTTAAGAGTTCTTTCAAGGGCCTCACGTAAAACTCTGCCCTTTTAGTGGCAACATCCACGCATGTGGATAGTAAGGTGAAAAACTCTCTCAGAGTCGCTCCGGTCTCCGGAGAGTTTTCTTCGACGGCAAGCTTTCCGCAGTCCATGATCAGATAACTAAGAAAGCTTCAGACTCTCTGCTATTCAAATCCGCTTCCATATAGTCGGATTCAGCAGAGAAAAGTAGGACAGGAACTTCTGGGACGAATGCGTCCAAGGGAAGTCCCTATAGAGGTTCCTATGCGTCCTCTAGGTCTTACTCTAGAGACCGTCAGGGTAGCGACTCAGGTAGGGGCCATAATTCTGGCCGAGACATCCGGTCAGATGCCCCTGGGTCGACGGGGCGAGGTGCAGGCCGTGGAGGACATGGCTTCTCCTTCCGCAAGCCTCGCAGGACCAGGAGGTAATGGTATTAACCTCTATCATGTACTGGTGAGCGGAAGACTGTCGAGTTTCTCAATTAATTGGGAGTAGATTACGGACGTCCCTTGGATTCGAGGGGTGATTTCGGAAGGACTAAATTGTCCTTCAAACGAAAACCTCCGTTAACTCGAAGTCCAAGATGGACTCAGCAGCTTCCGTCAAGTCCGCAGGAAAGAGGCTCGCTTCCATCAGAAGTCCAGTCTCTTCTGGAATGATCACGATAGAGATCGTAGAAATCCAGGAATTTCCAGTTTTCTACAACCATCCTTTTCTGGTTCCAAAACCAGATGGCTCGTTCTGTACACTCATAATTCTGAACTGGATAAACAAGCTGATCGTGGCTCCAAGTTTATATATGGAGTCCATCTGATCGGTTAGAGCGAGTATTCGGGTGTACGACTATGCTACATGCATAGATCTCAAGATGCGTACTTTCACGTCAGTGATGGTACATCAGGCGTTCAGAAAGTATCTTCGCTTCTTCATCATAGGAGTCGTGTATCAGTTCCGAGCAATGTGCTTCGGTCTGAATCTAGCCCCCTGGGTTTTCACTCAAATAACGAACTCGGTAATGACTCATTTCTGAGCTCATTCGTCTGCGATAACGTCGGCCTACCTGGATGACATTCTTTAGAGGTACGGCAATGAGTTAACGCTTCAGAACGATGTGCAGAATCTGCTTCTATTGCTCCGACATCTCGGTTTCATAAGTAAATGAGGAGAAGTCGGATCTGGTATCAACCAAGTCATTCACCCACCGGGGATGAGCTTCGAAATGCACAACATTCGTCTGCCGTTACCCAGAGCGAAATTAATCAGTTGTTATGCTCACTATTTTCTGAGCGAAGACAATAGTGAGCGGAGCTGCCGTGATTTTATTCCGATGGGGCGGTTACGCACTTGTCCTCTCCTTTTTCTTCTGATCCAGAATTGGAGGGTGAAGATTTTTTCGCTCGACACGCACATGTCCTCTGCAATTTCTTCTGATCCAGAATTGGAGGGTGAAGATTTTTTCGCTTGATACGGACATCTTGTCAATCAAGTGAATAAGAGGTTCAGACTTGGGCAGGTTTTCAGTGGTTAACTCAGGGAGTTCCACTGCAATTGCCGGATCCGAGTTTTACAGTTTTGACGGATGCCAGTCAAACAGGTTGGGTCGTATCATTGAGCCCAACGGATTTGAAGGGCCTGGGTCCTTGGGATCCGTAGTTCCTAATCAAGCACATTAACATCAAGAATGATGTCATTTTGCCTTGCTCTACGTTATTGGATGAACGTTATTCAGAATGCTCATGTGCTAATTCTGTCTGACAATTCAACGGTATTAGCTTATTTTCTGAACTAGGGAGACACTCATTCCATTCTGTTATCCATGTTAACGGAAGGAATCTTTCTGTTTGTACTAGAACATCAAGTTCTCCTATCGGTCCGTCATATTTCGGGTCGTCTGAACATATTAGCGGACTCCCTTCACGGAGGGGCCGCTTGTTAACGCCAGAATGGACTTTCAACAAACGAGTATTCAATCAGATTTGCTACCAAGGAGAGCGGCATATGATCGACTTATTCGTGGCGCATCTCAACAATCAGTTGCAGACGTATGTGTCACAATGTTTGGATCTTCGAGCGTTTGCAGTAGACGCTCTATCGATCTCGTGAGACGGAATAATAGGATATGCATATCTTACAGCGCCGTTGATTCAGCAGATATTGCTCAAGTTATTTTTCTCAATGCAAAATTCTGTTGGTAGCATTTCTAGCTCCACAAAGACCGTGGATTAATCTACTCAGGCGTCTGTTGTGGGACATGCTGTGGAAGCTTCCTCCACATTTCGGTTCATTCTATGGTCAGATGGATTCAGTTTACTATCAGTACTGCTTATGATAATATCTTCAATCAGCAGTCTGTGGTTTAGTTTTAAGCTCATGAAGTAAGAGTTCTTTCTACATCATGGGCTTACGCTAATAATGTTGCTATTACAGATCTAATGAGGGCTGCATATTGTTCTTAGCCCTCCACTTTCTCGAATTTGTATCTGAGAAATATTGAGTCCTTTTCTGCAGATCTGCATTGTTTAGGTCCGTTATTTTTCACTCAGAATGTCATCCACTAAACAGTGGCAACTATATATGTGTAGGCTTTCGGTTCCGGCAGTGACTCTGTCCTGCTGCCCTCTTTGCTCTGGAGTATTTGATCCAGGGCAAGGAGAAGGGGGGGGGGGGGTGGGTGGGTGGGGGGAGGGCGGTGTTCTCTTAGGTCACCTGCTTTATAGTGTGAAGCAAGGGAATACCTCCCTTGGAGTCAGTAATTCCGAGTCAGTACCGGGATGGTTTTAAAGTAAAGCTAATGTTTACTCATCTATGTAATATTTTTTAAGTGTTGCTCAGTGTGAGACATTTGTATATATCACGTATTAATCGGGCGTTAATATACAATCCTCGGACACTTTTATATGAGTATATAGAGTCTCATTTTGCTGGACTTCCTTATTTATTGGCTTTCCTTTAAAAAATATTAGTATAAAGGGTTATACTGGATGTTAATAGAGATCATTGATGTTATTGCGCTCAGTTACAGAATGGTGTTGTGTCTTTCTTTTTGATACAAATATGAAAGATACATGTAAAGCCTATCTCTCAATTTCTCCTTCAGGGGATAGTTCTGTTATATGTAATTGAGTCTATTGGTTTTTCCTTTATGTCCTAGGCCCTCCAACCTTTTTACTATTCAGCTAAGTCTGGGTCATTGGTACAGTATAAAAATGTTAAAAAATTTATAGTAATTTATATATTTTTTATACTTACCAATGACCCAGACGGGGATGGCCCTCCCATCAGTTGGAAACTCATACCTCCCTGCTGAGTACATAACGCTTACCAGGCACTGGTGATAAGAATGATAATTGAGCCAATTTCGAGACCTCCTTGACACTGCTCATGCGCAGTGGAGTAAAAGTATGGAGGACAATATAGGACATGTAATTTTTGGTTTTAGATGCAAATTTGGGGGATTGGGGGGTAAAATTTGCGTTTGGCCCTAGATATTTTAGAGTTAGCACCAGCTAAGTCTGGGTCATTGGTAAGTATAAAAAATATATAAATTACTATAAATTTTTTAACTTTCCATGGTTATCGTATTCAAAAGCTTAAAAATAATGTCAAACACAAACAAAATCTTAATTTCTGTACTTAAATCATTAAAGATATAATTAAATAAAAAATATATACACTTTTCATTACAATATTTCAACTAAAACGTAAAACAGGTAGTTGGATGTACTTGGTGCTTAGCAAACTTTGAGTAGTATATATAAGATAAGGCGGAGGTGTAGTCCTGGCAAGAGTATAGATTCAAGTATGAAACAGTTAACCAGACTGGTTTCGACTGTGTTAGTCTCATCAGTGGTATTGAAAAAAATTGATTTTTATTGACCTTATTTGTACATAGTTGTGTGGATAAGTTATCCGTCACAGACAGATAGTTTATCCGTATTTTCACCATTGAAAAATAATTTATTACTCAACCAGTTAATAACTACTGTTCTGCAAGTACACAGCTGTAGATGACTTAAATACTATTTCTACATTATAGTTTGTTGCCTGTATAGGCAGCCAACAGTTATGTTAAAACACTGTCAAAATAAATGCATCTTCCAGTAGAGTTCACAAGGAAGAATACACTTGGAATAAGTTTTTCAGAGCAATATAAAAGGGGCTGTGTGTAACTGTTTGGGGACTTAAGGGATATATTTTTAACTCTCATTTTTGAAAGAAATATGAATTCAGTGCTGTAACTTACAAATACTGTTGAGTTATTATGGTGGTTTTTGACTTTTTGTTTGTGCTTTATATTTTTCAAATTGTAAATAATATTGTGTTTTATACAGTTGTTGTCCTTGTGTGGATGAGACATAAGATCTGTTTCATGCCTGAGGTATGTCATTTTCTCCCAGGGGCTTTAGCCAATGGATACATAACATATTAAAAGTGAAACAAATCTTCATGTCTCAACCATGCAAGGGCAACAACTGTTTTGTTATGCCATATACTCAAAGACTCCATCCATACTTCCATAGAAACATTTCACATTATAACTTGGACATGAGTTGTTGGTTGGATTTTGCTGTCCTTTGGTATGGTGGATGACCATATTAAGGGAAAGGATATCTGCGTGTTGCACGTTTCATCCATGCATATGTTCCACAGTTATGGTCCTTGTTACACTTACTCACACTATGAATGTTTACATTTTAACTTGAGCATTGATTATCTGGTTTTAATGTCCTTGTAAGGCGATAGACCATTATGGGGGGGGGGGAGTATAGACAAGTATGGTGGCAAAGATATTATTACAAGCCTGTTCAGTGTAATCCCCCTCTACAGCAACACTAAACCATGCGGAAAATGAAAATCTGTTCCACACATATGTGCGGAACGGAAATCGTTGATGGACTATTTTTAAACAGAAGAGAAATTTCACTGGAATTTTCTACAAATCATGCAACTCAATTACAATATGAATCGCCAGCGATAGCTGAAAATCATCCCCTGAGTTCCAATATGTTCTATGTGCCAGTAGGTACATAGAACACATTGGAACTCTGGGGACGAAATAGAAACATGGGTTCCCCTCGCAAATTTGGTTGGCAATAAAATGTGTTCTTTTTGTTGATAGTTGTCAAATGAATTGCTGAGTGTCATTCTAGTAATTTTTTTATAGACGGGAAAGTGTGTAATAAACACAGAACGACATGAATGGGTTAATGGACATGGCACTTGTGTCGTTGTGGAAGGATAAAACTCCAGGCCTGTGGCCTCGCGTTGTGTCGTGCTAGCAGTCGATTAACCCATTGACACACGCATGCTGTTCTGTGTATAGAATGAGAAAAATGTCCCTATGAACTTTTACATTGTTGTTTCTTGTCCATGGGAATAATTTTTATTGAATGGCAGTAGAAAATGGAAAATTTTTTATATTGCCCATGTTGAATGGATATGCAGGGTGTTTTTAACCGAGTTAGTCTGCATGTGTGTTTGTTTGTTTGTTCAAACTGGCAGTCATATATCACAGAGAATGTGATCTACAGTTTATTGCCAATAATTCATTGATTCTAACAAAGTTGTAACAGCTTACAGAATGTGGATATGCTCTGTGATAAAGTACTTGTGACATGACAATAGTACATTGATCTTTATTGACTGGTGGTTGTTTTTGTGTGTATAGGAGCTTCGAGACAGTTATATAATTGTCACATCTCATGTGATATTCATGTCACTATTCAATTCCCTTTATTCACTATGATTTATGTAGTTGTATAATAAATAATTTTATTTTGTCACAGTTTATTATAGAATGCCTGTATGCATAATAAAATTATTTTTGAGAACAGTTTCAGACAAGCCTGCAATTATATTTTTTTTGGTGCCTGTTATTTTGAAAGGGTACCAAATGTTTTATGTCTGTCATCTCAAAGCTTGGTTCCTGACGCATGGTTCCAGACCCGATAGAGTGGTGTACCATTATATAACCAGTATTATATATTTCTGTGTTGGCATATGAAGCAGCATTACTCTTTTGGATAGTACACCTTCCAGAAAGTGTATGTACATTTTGATTCATTCATTGAAGCCAAGAAATATTCCCGAGAGGTATCTCACCATGAGAGCTGAAGAATAGTTAATGGTTATTTAATTTCATATCAGTCTACCTAACAATTGTTTACAACAGGCTTGCATTGCAGTGGAAGTCTCTAACTCAGAAGTATACTGTCTATTTTTGTTCTTTCCCAAGCAGTTTGGAAAAGAAAAGGTGGTGCAAAAGCACCCGGAAAAATAAGCCAAAAAACTGTGCCAAGTGCGATTGGTGCACATCCAGTAGGGAACACTCTTCTCTGTACCAATCTATGGCTTCCAGTACCAGTGTGCAGACGTATAGCCAACGTGTCATCCTTTTTTCTTCCACCATCTTATGAAGATGCATTTGAATTTTGCTCTTGTCAGTGTAAACCTGTTGACTCGATTTTGGAGTTGTTCCTGTGCTGATTAATAGATTAATATTATAAAGCTTTTTTATTATTGTGAATTATATATTTTTCGATGCCGATTTCACCTGCAATTTCGCGTGTCATGCAGTTTGGTCTTGATTTATGTTACCCTTTTGGGTACTGCTGATTTTGGAGGTAGGTGTTGGCGGGGGTGCTATTGTGGCAGCATTTCTCCCCTCCATTCAGGGTTGAATTTCTGCTTGTTTCCTTAATTTTGGCTGTTGGGATACTTTTTTGTCCTTGTCCGGCCTTAATTGGATGTTAGATGTTGTTCAGTCCGGTCTGCAATATCCTTCCGGACTCCCCCCCTCTCTGACACGAGTGTCGCTTTCAACCCTTCAGACGTTTCACATCGGAAACTTTGGATCACGGAGATGGACAATCTCCTGTCAAAGGGGGCAATCAAGGTCATCCAGAACATTCATTCAGTGAGATTTTACTCCCGCCTGTTCCTGATGCCAAAGAAGGACAGCCGGCTCAGGCCTGTTATTGATCTGAGTATCCAGAACCAGTCTATCATTGCTCCCAAGTTCAGCATGGAGACTTTCAGGTCTGTTTGCTGCTCCATTCACCAGGGAGACTTCGCTTCCAGCATCGACCTGAGAGACGCTTATCTGGACGACATCCTCCAGAGGCACTCCAATGCTGCTCTTCTGGGAGTCAGATGTCAACACACCACACCATTGAACCTGCTTTCGTCACTAGGGTTCAGAGTCAACGAGGAGAAGTCGAACCTTATCCCTTCTCAGTCATTGTGTCATCTGGGGATGGGCTTCCTTACTCAGCTGAACACAGTGGCAGTTCCCTGGGCGAGGACAGTGATTCTCTCGGCTTTCGCTCTGACCTAGTCCATGTCTGCGACAGCCCAGAGTATTCTCGCCAGTTGCTTGGTCTCTGTAGTTTGGTGAGGGATCTCATTCCTTTAGGTCAGCTGAATGTCAGACTCTCCATCACGTTCTGTTAAGTCGTTGGAGGCCGAATGTCAATCCTCTGGGTCTGGTGCTCCAGTTAGCAGCATCTCTCAATCGTCACCTTCTTCCCTGGATGGATGTTCAGTGGATTATGCAGGGAGTTCCATTGTATTTGC
Organism: Pictodentalium vernedei; assembly: GCA_031216915.1. Lineage (NCBI taxonomy): Eukaryota > Metazoa > Mollusca > Scaphopoda > Dentaliida > Dentaliidae > Pictodentalium > Pictodentalium vernedei. The sequence continues at coordinate 143,341,710 of CM062297.1, read as the reverse complement.
CCATATCCGATCGTGTTCTGATGGCAGATGCCGGCAGCGATCTCAGATGGGGCGTGGCATTGGATCCTCTAGGTCTTTCCATTCACTGTGTTTGGGACCAGAATCAGGTAGCTCTTCACATCAATCAAAAGGAGCTTCTTGCTCTTCTGAGTTTCCGGCAATAGATCCCCTACCTTTTGAATCTTCAGGTTCTCCTGCTGTCCGACAATTTGACAGTGGTAGCTTTCATTCGGAACCAGGGTGTCACGCACTCAGTTCCCATGTACACTCTGTCACTCGATTGGGACAGACTAGTCAGCTATGCCTTCCCACTGATTCCGATTCTGCCTCAGGTTCTATCCAAGATATGAACCTGCAGTTGTCGAATCATTCTGATTGCTCCTCTGTCACCTCAGCGGGTGTGGATCAATCAGCTCCACCCTCTGTTGGCAGCGGTTCTGGTACGCCTCCCTCTACATCGTCACCTTCTCTGTCAAGGTCACCCAGTGAGATTCCATGTCGACCTGACATCATTGCGCCTTAACACATATCTTTTGTCTGCTCCTGTCTCCTCCATAGAAGTTTTTTGAGACGAGCAGTGGAGTGCATTTCTTCAAGGCAGCACTCCACTGGTTTAGTCTATGTGGCTAAGTGGAAGGTCTTCTGAATGGTTTGCTGATCACTCGATTGATTATGCCAGTTCTTCGATTACCTACCATCAAGAGGTACTTGTCCATGCCTTCGGAGACCTTTTTGTATGTGGGAAAGCATCATATCAGCACTAATTCGTACCTCTCCAAGCTCTTTTGGCACTTTTCTTTGAAAAGGCTTAGGGTTTTGCAGCTGTCCCCAAGATGGAATCTTTCTTGGGTGCTGCTTTGCTGGGGATGGGGCGGGGGCACCGTTCGAACCATTATCCCAGGTGGGTATGCATTTTCTCACACACAAGATGGCTTTTCTGATGGCTTTTGCCTCAGCCAGGAGAGTTAGCGAGCTTCACGCCCTCTCAGTTGATCCAGCTTTTTTCAGGAGCTCTGCCAACAGTGTCACTTTTACCACTGATTGCTCTTTTCTAGCCAAGAATCAGATACCAGAAACTGCTCCGCTCCTATCTGTATCAGGGCTCTTTCTTCGGTTGATGGTAATCACCCTTTGCTCTTTCCACTTTGTGCCATTTGCATTTACCTCAACCGAACACAGTTTATTTGTAAGGGCAGGAAGCGATTCTTTCTGTCCCTCATCCCAGGTTGACAGAAGATCTCTCTTCAATCCATTTCCAGGTGGATTTGTCTTGCTATTAGGGCATCATATGCTTATTTGGCAAGAGATGATTGTATCACCAATCGTACTTTGGCCCACGAGGTGGATGCATGTCTATTTCCTGGGCTTATGCTAATTCCGTCAAGTTGTCGGATGTTACAGGTATGTAGCCTACTGAAGAAACACTTCTACTGTCTCCTCCATCTACCTGTGTCAGGTGCAGGAGCAGTCGGAGGACCTTTTTTCTCTTGGCCCTCTTTTTTCTGCTCAGGCTGTTATCAACTCTCGCCATTAGCTTTTTTCTTTCAGGATGAGATCAATCCTGTGTATTGTTCCTGTCCTTTCTCTCTGTGTATCACATATGACCATATACCTCATCTCTCATTGCTCTATATTGATGTTTGTGATGCGATGGCTTAAAAGGCCTTGGGAACTCTTCTTCTGTCCACTGTTCCAGCACAGTTAGGTTATGTAGGGGTTGGTTATGTGATCACCTCCTCCCATTGTCTATTCAGCCTGTTGTAAACAATTGTAAGGTATGTTGATAAGAAATTTAAATTTTATAGTAAATTTCCTTTCTCATTATATCTACCACAATTGTTTACCCGGAGGCCCTCCCATCTTCTTATTCTAGTAAGAATCCTTCCTCCCCGCTAATCACATAACTCCAATGTTGGCAGACTTCAAATAGAATGACACGTTGGTTCTACGTCTGCGCACTGGTACTGGAAGATTGGTACAGAAAAGAGTTCCCCTACTAGATGAGCGCTGGTCGCACTTGGCCCAGTTTTTGGGCTTATTTTTTCGGGCTTTTGCATCACCTTTTCTTTCCCAAATTGCTTGGGAAAGAACAAAAATAGAGTGCATACTTCCAGGTTAGGGACTTCCACTGTAATGCAAGCCTGTTGTAAACAGTTGTGATAGATATGAGAAGAAAGGAAATTTACTATAAAATTTAAATTTCTAGATTTCACTTCCTCTTCCTGAATGCAAATGGAGAATTCTGTAGCATGTTATGTTCATACTAGCATGGAGAGGCTTACAGTGTATATACAGATCTGACAATAATTTTGACTTTTATCACATACTGGAAGGCTCTCTTACAGAGGTATTTCCATTAAATGATATTAAGTCCTGTTAAATGTAGAATTTAGTATTGGTAAAGCCAACAAAAGGGGGAAATGTCTTTAAGCTACAAGCTCCTATTAAGTTACAAGAAATTGTTCTGGTCATTGTGTCAGCCCCCCTCCCCCCCCCCCCCCCCCACAGTCTCCTCCCCCCCCCCCCCCCCCTTCATGGGAACCCCAGAAAGTGAAACAGTTCTTGTTTACTTTGGTAAACTGGATCTGTCGAATGGTTTCCTCAAACTTTTACCATTTACTCAAAGTCTAGTTAGAATGGTATTCCTCCCAGGATGGGCAAGGTAACTTCTGATTATGACAAGAATACACCATTAAATTTTACACAAAAAGGCATTTTGTGCAGATGCCATCATCGACGAATGAATTTGTATTCTTCATGCAGGTGAAGTCTGATTTTGCATTATTCATCTGCAGTTTTTCCAAATAAAAATAATTAAATTGTGGCCATAAACTAACCTAGATTAAATTATAAGAATTGAAGTGAATTATCTGTTGTTTTATTGGAGTATGAATTTGAGATAGGTGTGTTAAGTTGTACGAAGTGCTATGCACCCCCATCTCACATTCATCCCCCATGGGAACACCAAGAAGTGAAGCAGTGCTTGTTTACTGTGGTAAACATGCTTTGTTTTTTGGTAAAAGAGGACTCAGTTGCCAAAGGCTTGGGGTGGAAGGACAATATGAGTGTAAACGATTGACTAAACTTGACCATTGTGCAGACCCTTAAACACCAATAAATGAATAGATAAATAATGTCAGGTATAACTAAGGTGGTGTCTTTTAAACATGCAAGTTGTGCCTACGTCACTGTGACATGCAGCGTATTTGCCAACAAATTTGGATATGTTAATCATGCAAGCTATAATTTAGCATTTTTTTAAGCATTTTGTCATGATGTATATTCTGTTTTGTGTTTTCTTTTTGCTTCATGTATTTTATTAATTATTGTAAAACAAGGTGTTACAGGGATTGTGGGGAATCATTGTGAAACTGGAAAATTTTAAACTACTTTTCAAGCCCTTTGAATTGTCTTAACTGTTTCAGTGCTGTGTTATATTCTAGGGATGGAAAAACAACCTTTTTAGGACACTGAACTTTGAAAATTTTTTATGAAACAATTTGTTATTCAAGTTAACCCTAAAGGGATCTAGAGATTTGTATACATTTTAGCTACTCTTTGATAGTCAGTGTCATGCACTTGTCAGTTGTTTCCAGGAACAATTTCCAAGATACTTAAAAGTAACTTGAAAATTTACCCAAAGGCTGCAAGCCAGGGCCTTGTTTTAATGCAGTAAAAAGTAATCAGTCACAATTGTTGGAAGGCCTTCGAGTATTTTGACATGGAATATTCTGAAAAACAGAATTCTCAGTGTGTAATATTTTTCAGGAATTTTACCAAAATATGAATTATTAAGCAAAAGGGTTATAGTGTTAAAACCATTATAGGGATCTCTTTGTAAATTTTTATCACAAGGGATAATGATTTTTAGCTTAACTTGACAAAGTCAATATAAACTATTGCCATCATGTGTGCAGAAGTCTGTGAGTCTGTTAGTCTGTTCACATTTTCTTTAGCACAGGCTACACCCCGTAGTTCTTGTCCGATCATCACAAAATTTAAATTGCAGGTTCAAGGTAATGTCTAGATGAGAACGTCCCCCATGAATGATCAGCCGTGAAAGCTGTGCCGACCCAAAACCCGAAAACCTTTAGCACAGTCTATAGGTCGTATTTATGAAAGGATTTCATTGTAACTTGGTAGGATGACTCCATATAATGTCAAGATGAGAACATCCTATTTTGGTCGGGTTCAGTTGGCCGTGGCAGCTGTAGGGGCATGTTACCTAGATTCCTTTAGCACAGTCTACAGGTTGCATTTATGAAGGGATTTCATTGTAAATTGGTAGGATGACTCAGTATAGTGTCTAGATGAGAACGTCCTATTTTGGTCGTAATCAGTTACTGTGATTGCTGCACAGACACAAAACCTAGATTTGTTTAGCACAGTCTGCACTTCATATTTATGAAGCGATTTCATTGTAACTTGGTTGGATAACTCTGTATGGTATCCAGATGAGACTGCCCTATTTTGGTCACAATCGGTCAACTGTGACCACCGGATCAGCATGTGACCTCGATTCCTTTAGCAAAGTCTACGAGTCATATTTATGAAGGGATTGCATTGTAACTTGGTAGGATGGCTCATTTTGGAATGATTTTACTGTAACTTGGTAACTTTGGTTGACATACGTTAACTGTGAGGGCCACATCAACCCAGATCTAATTTCTTTTGTACAGTCTACACCTCAAATTATTCTTATTGAAAACATAGCATGTTGGGATCAGAAATTATCATATTCTCAATTATCACAATTCTGGTCTTATTTCATAAACCTTTCATAAACATCGAACATTATCCTTTTCATCAAACACAACATACAGTCAAGTTAAGCTCCTGTGTCATTGGCACTTTCATTTAAAATATTATGTAGCCTTTCACAAGAGCAACTTCAAAAACTCAATGAGATATACTTTGGTACCACATCTAATATCTATGTTGTGGTACCGTATTTACTCTATGTATTGGGACACTCTATGATTTGGGACACACATTTTTTCCAGAAAACTATATTTTTTTTATGCTCCAAAGTTTGGGACATTCAGGGGGATTTGTTTCCAGTTGGCCCGTCACTAGTAGCCGACGACACTCATAAAAAAAATTCTTGAGTAACTAAAAATTTTCATTTTTTGCTTCCAAAACATAGCTTATGATCCCTCATTGGAACGAGCGCATTTAAAACATAGCTTATGATCCCTCATTGGAACGAGCGCATTTAAAACATAGCTTATGATCCCTCATTGGAACGAGCGCAATGCGCTCGTTCCAATGAGGGATCCTAAGCTATGTTTTGGAAGCAAAAAATGAAAATATAAAAAAAAATTGGACGGCGATTTTCGTATATGATGGAAAACGAATCACACACAACTTTATTCAGCATCAAATCAAGACTAGGCTGTGTTCTTTCCCCATTTTCTAAGAATTGGGACACCTGTGAAAATAATTATTTTTAGCTGTCCCAATACATAGAGTAAATACGGTAATTCCCTAATTGTGGGTGCTTGGGGCAATTGATGACTGTCAGAATCAAAATCAATGTTACATCACTGTCACTATTTTCATTGTGCGACAAAGTTTGATCTTGTGATTCTGATTCTAATTCAGCGTCATAATATCAGGCTTGGAATTTAATTCTGAATCGGCAAGTATTACTGATGACACTTTATATAATTTTAAGTGTCACATGTTTAGTGGGATTTTTGGTGTTATTGTTTGGAATCCCAATTGGCTGAAATGTTACTTATAGTCATCAAACGCGGTCTGTCATGATGTCAACTTTACAGGGTTCATACAGGCTAGAAAAGTCCTTGAATTGTCAACCCTGGTCCTAAAAAGCCCTAAAACCTGTAATTTTCTTGAAAATTGGCAAAGTACCTTGGAAAGTCCTTAAATTATAATAAATCTGCAATATGGGCACCTGTTATGTGGGCAATGTAACTGTTTTATTCGTTTAGCCTGTAAATAAAGTGAATATCAAACAGCCGTTTATGTATGTTTTGAAATTTATTTCCACTGATTCCCCAGATTAAATTTGTTCATATCGACACAAACACTGCTGTTCTCTAAAAGTCTCTACCCCAGCTAATAATACACTACAATAAACAGACTTGCCATGTAATCAGCCAAAAACTGCTGTTGTGGGAGTAATAGAAAGTGTTTTTGCTCCTGTAGTAGTAATTAATAATACTCTGTGTAATTGTCGTAATTGTTTTTATGTTTGCCCAAATAATTTGTTGCTTGAGTGCAACAAGGTGCCATCTGCAATGCAAAAGCATTGCAGATGGCACCTTGTTCCACTCAAGGGTTGGATTAAAACAAATAAAATACAACAACCAACAATCAAGAAACGTAATTTTCACACACAATGTTTTTGTGAGGAATTAATCAGGAAATTCAGGTGGATTTAAATAGTTAATGAATTTTTAGCTTAACTTGACAAAGTCAAGATAAGCTATTGCCATCACACGTGAGGAAGTCTGTTAGTCTGTGAGTCTGTTCACATTTTCCTTTAGCACAGGCTACACCATGTAGTTCTTGTCTGATTGTCACAAAATTTCATATGCAGGTTTGGGGTCATGTCTAGATGAGAACGTCCCCTTTTGGTCGCGATTGGTCAACCGGTATGGCTGCCCGAGCCCAAAACCCGAAAACCATTAGCACAGTCTACAGGTTGTATTTATGAAGGGATTTCATTGTAAGTTGGTAGGATGCCTCTATATAATGTCTAGATGAGAACGTCCCCTTTTGGTCATGATCTGTCAACTGTGCCCAAGCCCAAAACCCCAAAAATTTTAGCACAGTCTGCAGGTTATACTTAATATGGAGGGGTTTCGTTGTAACTTGGTTGGATGACTCCGTATGATGTCTAGATGAGAACGTCCCCTTTTGGTCACAATCATTCAGCCTTCATGGTTGCCCGAGCCCAAAACCCCAAAACCTTTAGCATAGTCTATAGGTCATATTTATGGAAGGATTTCATTGTAACTTGTTAGGTTGACTCCATAAAATGCCTAGATGATGACGTCCCCTTTTGGTCATGATTGGTCAACTGTGATTGCTACAGGGGCCCAAAGCCCAAAAACCTTGAGCACAGTCTACAGGTCATATTTATGAAGGGATTTCATTGTAACTTGGTTGGATGCCTCTATAGAATGTCTAGATGAAAACGTCCCCTTTTGGTCATGATCTGTTAACCGTGCCCAAGCCCGAAATCCAAAAACTTTTAGCACAGTCTGCAGATTATATTTAATATGGAGGGATTTCATTGTAACTTGGTTGGATGACTCTGTATGATGTCTAGATGAGAACATCCCCATTTGGTCGTGACCTGTCAACCATTACAACTGCCCGAGCCCAAAAACCTTTAGCACAGTCTACAGGTCATATTTATGGAGGGATTTCATTGTAACTTGGTGGGTTGACTTCATGTAATATCCAGATGAGAACATCCCCATTTGGATGCGATTGGGTAACTATGACGGCTACAGGGACCCGAAGCCTAAAAACCTTTAGCACAGTCTACAAGTCATATTTATGAAGGGATTTTATTGTAACTTGGTGGGTTGACTTCATATAATGTCTAGATGAGAATGTCCCCATCTGGACGCAATTGGGCAACTGTGATGGCTACAGGGGCCCGAAGCCTAAAAACCTTTAGCACAGTCTACAGGTCATATTTATGAAGGGATTTCTTTGTAACTTGGTAGGATGACTCCAAATAATGTCTAGATGAGAATGTCCCCTTTTGGTCGCAATCATTCAGCCTTGATGGCTGCCCGAGCCCAAAACCCAAAAACCTTTAGCATAGTCTATAGGTCGTATTTATGGAAGAATTTCATTGTAACTTGTTAGGTTGACTCCATATAATGCCTAGATGATGACATCCCCTTTTGGTCGTGATTGGTCAAAAGTGATGGCTGCAGTGGCCCGAAGCCTAAAAACCTTGAGCACAGTCTACAGGTCATATTTATGAAGGGATTTCATTGTAACTTGGTAGGATGACTCCAGATAATGCCCATATGAGAATGTCCCCTTTTGGTCACGATCATTCATCTATGATGGCTGCCCGAGCCCAAAAGCCATAAAACTTTAGTACAGACTACAGGTCGTGTTTGTGAAGGGATTTCATTGTAACTTTGTAGAATGACTCAGTATAATGTCGAGATGAGGACGTCCCCTTTTAGTTACAATCGGTCAACTGTGAGCCCGAAAACCTTTAGCACAGTCTACAGGCCATATTTATGAAGGGATTTCAATATAACTTGATAGGATGACTCGTTTTAGAATAATTTCACTGTAACTTAGTAACTTTCGTTAACATACGTTAACTGTGAGGGCCACATACATTAATTGTGAGGTCCATATTAACCCACCTCTCAGTTCTTTAGTACAGTCTACACCTCATATTATTTTTATTAAAAACAGCATACAGGGAACAGAAATTAACATATTCCCAATTATCACAGTTCTTGTCTTATTTCATAATCCTTTCATAAACATTGAACATTATCCTTTTTATCAAACACAACACACAGATAAGTTAAGCTACAGTGTCATTGACACTTTCATTGTACATCTGGCCCTAAAAAAGCCCTAAAAAGGTCTTGATTTTAAAAATGATAATTCTGTATGAACCCTGCTTTAGTTGCCTGTCACCCCAAAAAGTTAAGAGTTAAATATATTTTGCCACAGACTGCACAAAAACGTTCCTGTTATGTACCCATGCATTTCTACAAAGAGAGCATTAAGTGTTACCCTGTATCCCTCTATCTATATGTTTATCTGTACATACTTCTATCCATATGTTCATCGGTACATTCTTTCTATCCATACGTGTGTCCATACACATTCCATATAAGTTCAGTTTCCTTCGACAGAATGTTTTCAAAGTTTACAACTGTACTTATTATCAGAACCTGATGGTCAAGTTTGATTTTCATAATTTTTGCCCAAGCAGGTTCAGAGTTATAGCCCTTGATTGTACTAAACTTTTCAACTTTAGGGTTTTGACATGATGCCTTCACCTCACTTTGGCAGAATAATTTGAAATGTGACAGCTTTTCTTATAATTAGAAAATAAAGGTGAAGGTCAGTTTTCAAGATTGGGTCCTTGTTTGTGCCAAAAAACTTATTTTTAGCTTAACTTGACAAAGTCAAGATAAGCTATTGCCATCACATGTACGGAAGTCTGTGAGTCTGTCACTCTGTGAGTCTGTTCATGGCTACTCGATCCCGAAACCTGAAAACCTTTAGCACAGTCTAAAGGTCATATTTATGAAGGGATTTCATTGTAACTTGGTAGAATGACTATGTATAATGTTAAGATGAGAACGTCCCATTTTGGTCACGATCGGTCGACCGTGATGGGTGTGCAGGCCTGAAACCCAAAAACCTTTAGCACAGTCCACAGATCGTATTTTTGAAGGGATTTTATTGTAACTTGTTAGGATGACTCTGTATAAGGTCTAGATGAGAACATCCCCTTTTGGTCATGATTGGTCAACCATGACAACCGAACCATCACGTGACCTAGATTCCTTTAGCAAAGTCTACGAGTTATATTTGTGAAGGAATTTCATTGTAACTTGGTAGGATGTGTCTTTTTGGAATAATTTTACAGTAACTATGGTTGACATACATTAACTGTGAGGACCACATTAACCCAGGTCTTAATTCTTTAAAACAGTCTACACCTCAAATTATTCTGATTGAAAACATAGCATGTGGGGAACAGAAATTAACATATTCTCAATTATCACAATTCTTGTCTTATTTTATAATCCTTTCATAAACATTAAACATTATCCTTTTCATCAAACACTACACAGTCAAGTCAAGCTATAGTATCATTGGCACTTTCATTGGAGTTTTCCCATCATGGGAACTCCGGGAAGTGAAGTAGAGCTTGTTTACTGTGGTAAATGATCTTAATGTTGAATGAACTCTGTTTTACTGGTAAAATAATACCCTGTAACTAATGACTGGGGTGGAAGTTCTCTGAAATGGACAGTATGGGTATAAACGATTAGCTGAACTTGACTTTATATCAATGTTGTGATTATGTTTTGCCACTGTGCAGAAAACACCAACAAATAAATAAATATGTCACATGCTTATACTAATACAGTTGTGTTTTTGTATTTTGTAGGCGGAATGATCCACCTTTATGTGTCATAACACAAGATTCCATGACTGTAGATGAAGTGGGTAAGTCATTTTAACAAACACAATGTTTTGTGAAGTATGAATGTGGGATAAGACATGTTGTGTCTAGCACAGTGATGTCAAAATACAGAAATTTTAAGCAGCAAAAGTTTCCCATAATACAGCTTGGAATTCAACCAATTTAGTCTTCTTTGGCAGAGCTGAATGAGCTCTGTCAGAAAAAGTTGACTTGGTTAAATTCCTAGTTACATTATGATAAATATATGCAGCTTAAAATTATTATATTTTGACATCAATGACCAGAAAGTGAAATTTAGAATGAAGTGTTCTGAATTTTATACAGCATAACACATCTCATTCCACATTCTTATACGATGAAGTGAAAGATGATTTATTTTAATTTTTGTATGAATGAAGTGTTTTTAACATTCATTAATTGTTTGGGATATACAAGGTATATACACTATTGGTGGGTGTGTGGAGGCTCATTGGTTATGGCATTGGACTTCAAACCAAAAAGTCTATGATTCAGTCCCCTACCAGGGGGCACGGTGGCTCTGTAGGTAGAGGTGCATGCTACAAGCCGAGAGGTCCTCGGTTCAGATCCCACCACGTTTTGTCCTTGGGCAAGACACTTCACCCGCATTGCCCAGGTGGGGTATACTATGTAGTTGTGTATTAAGGCGTACTGCTCGTCGATGGTGCACCTGTCTTCAACCAATGCTAACCCTGCTTGTGTGGAGTTAGTACATTAGGGAGCTGACAGTTGCTCACTGTTGCTCAGTGGTTCTCTCTTGGTTCTCCAGCTTCCTCCCCCTGTAAAACTGTTGTGGTCATGATGAGCCATTGTGCAGAAATATGTGACCTTAAACACCAATAAATAATAATAATAATCCCCCACCAGGGGTAACTGCATGTCCTTTCGAAAGGCATTTAACCCTTTGAGACTTTAATTATCATGACGTTCAAATGTCACTAGGAATTCAGTTTCTTATCAACCTACTCACAATTGTTTACTACAGGCTTGCACTACAGTGGAAGTCCCTAACTCGGATAAAATACTCTCTATTTTTGTCTTTCCCAAGCAAGTTGGGAAAGAAAAGTGGTGCAAAAGCACCAATAAAAATAAGCCAAAACTGGGTCGAGTGCAACCGGCGCAGACCCAGTACGGGACGCTCTCTCCCAAGTACAACTCCACGACTTCCGTTGCCAGTGCGCATACCGTCTCTAAAGACTCATTCTTTTTAAAATCCGCTTCGTGTCGAGATGTTTTTGCAGGCTTATCAGTGTTCCACCAACTCGATGTTTGATGATTCCTGATTCATTATACCGCAGTGTATCCTTTGTATTCTCAGGAACAGTGTTTTATATTCTCTTTTTTTTCTATTATATGTCCATCATGTATATTTATTTGCTCTCTCTCGAGTCGCGCGCGAATTTCGCGGGCCACGCGGTTCGGACTTAGATTATTTCACAATTATTGTTAATGCTTTTTTTGCAAACTTTTTTAATTGTGTTAGAGTTAGGTGTCAGCGGGGTACCACTCCTACAGTGTTTCTTCTTTCTGTTGAGAGTAGTCTTCCTGTTGGGTGGTTCCCGGTCGGCCGTCTGGGGTCTTTGTTTCTGTCACCTTTCTCTCTTTGGGGGTGTTCTGTTTTCTGATCTCACCTTCTCTGCTTCTCTCACCTCTTTCATGCCTAGGACAATTCCTTGTGGGCAGTGTCTGCTGCCTAAGCATGTGGACGATGTACATTCGTCGTGTTCCTCCTGTAATGGGTGTTCGGCCGAGCGGCCGTGTGGTGTCTGTGGAACATGGTCTTCCACCTTTTGGGCGTCTGTAAATCGTGTCGTTCGTTCTCGTGGCCGTGCCTCCCGCTCCCGCGGGAAAGGAGAACGTGGTCGTTCGGGGCCTCCCGAACCGACTCTGTCTGGTGAGAGTTATTCCTCCTCCGTGGGGGATGTGCAGTCTTTTCCTGTGGTGGATACTGCGGGAGCCGTTGAGTGTTCTGGTGTAGAGATGCCTGGTTCCGGGACTACGGTCCCCCTCCAGTCGACATCTGAGGCTGTCACTAGGGTTGTGACTCCTCCTTCGGAGCCGAGCCGGTGTGCTCTCTCCATTATTTCACCAGCCTCAACGACTCTCGACGTATCTACTACTGCTGCTGGTCCGTCTGCTTCGTTGTCTGTTTCAGCCGGCCTCGGCTTTTCGCTGCAGGGGACTGCAGAACTGTCCGATACTGTAGACGTGGGATATCGGCCCCAGCCTTCCCTGACTTCAACTCGGCGAAGTCGGAAGGGGCTGCCGGCCGAGCCCATCGCTGTGGTCTCGTCGCCGTCGAGTACCACAGTTGTGTCTTTGGTTCGGATGTTCATAGTGGAAACACTATGAACTCCGGGGCGTTTCCGTCCGCTCACTCTGGTCACACGACCAGTTTTGGGGGACCAACGCCTTTTGTGCAGCCTGGACCTTCTGCCCCGCAGAGGTCCGCGGTGACTCTCATGAGTTCTCGCAATATTGATCCTCGGGGTGCATCGTACCCCTATACACGTCTGCCTTCAGATGTTTCGGCTGCCGCCCGTCGTCCCGCGTCGGGTGTTTTGGAGGATCGTGACCCTTCGCTGGTTAAGAGGGTCAGAGGTGAAGCCACTTTGCCGGTTCGCTCCCCTGTCGAACCGGTCGGTACAGGCAGTGAGCTTAGGGAGGCCCTCTCCTTACTCACTCAGGTTCTCTCAAAGAGCCTTCCTGTTGCTTCCAGCGAGGCTATGGGTGGTTTCCAGGTGCCTCCTATGGCGCCGCCTCCCGGGATTGGAAACAGGCCGGTTTCCGATTCCTCTGGTGTCCCGACACCATGGGAGGCGTCAGCTGGTTTGCCCACGATGGGCTATGTGTCTTCCGACTCTGGGGAGGAGTCCGACATGCTTGAAGTCGAGGGCCAGCAGTCTTCGGACTTGGGGGCGGCTCTTGACTTTGTGTTTGGGTTTCTGCCTGAGCTCAAACCTGCTAACCAGCCGACAGTGTCAGCCTGGCCGCGATCTTCGGTCGCGCGCCAACAGCCTATGGAGCAACCTGCTTCTGGGCGCCTTCGACCGTGCCAGTCGGTACAGGTGGTTGAAGCTTTTTCAGCATTGGATGCCAAGCTGAATTCCAAGGCTTTGAAGACTTCGTTCTTCACCAGGGTTGACACCTTTTTGCCTCCTGTGCGTTATCGTTCCTACGATTCCGCCAATCCGTCAGTCTGCCAGACTTTGACAGTTCTGGATCAGGACTCCACTTCCCTCGGGCTTTCCAAGCCCAAGTCTGCCGTCATTCCAATGACGACTCTGGAGTCCACGTTGGGCTTATCTAGAGAGATGCTTGGCATGCTTTCTCTCTCAGATCACGTCGTCTCAGCTTTGGCTGCTTATCTGCCTCCAGATAAGTTTGACGAGGTACAGGCTCCTTTGCGTGTGCTGTCCAAGGCGCTTATGCACCTTACTCACACGCATGCCTGTAACACGGCCAATTTGGAATTAGTTCGAAGGGACGCTGTGCTGGACACAGGACGATCCCTTCCCGAGGAGCAGCGTGCTACTCTTCGATCTGCTTCTTTGGCAGGTCCGCAACTTTTCCATGGTTCCGTGTCGACGGTCCGGGATGACGTCCTACGTCATTCCAAAGATCAGCTGCTGTTTCGTCAGCTTGATCAGCCTTCTCGGGGAGGCAAGGGCCGTTCCAAGCCTAACAAGTACCCTTCTGCTTCCTCTGTGAAGCAAAAGGCTGGTCCTTCTGCCGCCTCCTCTGCTTCTTACTCACGGGGTAAAGGTAGGGGTCGGCAGAATCGAGGGAAGTCTCAGGATTCTTCATTTAGCAGAGGAGGTGGTTTCTCCTCTCGCGGGCCTCGTCGGGGCTCGAAATGAAGGTCCTCACCTCGACTCGTCCCAGGTTGGAGGAAGGATAGCAGAGTTTGCAGACCATTGGACCACCATCACATCCGATCCATGGGTGTTAGATGTTGTTCGGTCCGGGCTGCGCATATCCTTCCGACGGCACCCCACTCTGTCAAGGGTGCCTCTTCCAACCACAGTTCCTTCAGACGTTTTACGTCGGGAACTTTTGTCCACGGAGATTGCCAATCTCCTGGCAAAGGGGGCGATCGAGGTCGTCAAGAACGTTCAGTCAGTGGGTTTCTATTCCCGCCTGTTCTTGGTGCCGAAGAAGGACGGCCGACTCCGACCGGTTATCGATCTGAGCATCCTGAACCAGTCTATCATTGCTCCCAAGTTCAGCATGGAGACTTTCAGGTCGGTCCGCCATTCAATTCACCAGGGAGATTTCGCCGCCAGCATCAACCTGCGAGACGCTTACTTCCACGTTCCGATGCATCGGGCGTCACGGAAGTATCTCAGGTTCGCTTTTCTGGGGCGAGTTTACCAGTTCAAGGCCATGCCTTTCGGCCTCAACCTGGCTCCTTGGGCGTTCACCAGACTGATGTCGCATGTGATAGCGTTCCATCGCACACAGTCCAGGGTGACTACTTCGGCATATCTGGACGATATCCTCCAGAGGCATTCCAATGCTGCCTTACTGGAATCGGATGTCGCCACTCTGTTGAGCTTGCTCACGTCGCTAGGATTCAGAGTCAACGAGGAGAAGTCGGACCTGGTCCCTTCTCAGTCGTTTTGTCATCTGGGGATGTCTTTCCAAACCAAATTCAATTTGGTGGCTGTTCCCCAGGCCAAGGCTGTGATTCTCTCAGCTTTTGCTCTGACTCTGTCCCAGTCCAGGTCCGCGACCGCTCGGAGTTTTCTCCGGCTGATCGGTCTCTGCGGTTCGGTGACGGATCTCATTCCTCTAGGTCGGCTGCGTGTCAGACCTCTCCAACACTTTCTGCTCAGTCGTTGGAGACCGAATGTAGATTCTCTGGATCAGGTGCTTCCGTTTCCGGACTCTCTGTATCCTCACCTTCTTCCCTGGACAGATGTTCAGTGGATTACGCAGGGTGTTCCGCTGGACTTACCCACGTCCGATCGCGTCCTGACGGCAGATGCCAGCGATCTCGGATGGGGTGCGACGTTGGATCCTCTCGGTCTTTCCCTACACGGGATGTGGGACCAGGATCAAGCAGCTCTACACATCAACCAGAAGGAGCTTCTTGCTCTTCTTCTGAGTTTCAGGCAGTGGATCCCTCACTTGTCGAATCGCCAGGTCCTTCTACTATCCGACAATTCGACAGTGGTTGCTTACATTCGGAACCAGGGCGGCACGCACTCGCTTCCGATGTACGAGTTAGCTCGGGATCTTTTACTGCTCGCTCAGGAGTTTCACGCCGGGGTGGTTGTTCGTCACATTCCGGGTCGTCTGAACGTCCTAGCCGACTCCCTGTCCCGACAGGGCAGGGTTATTTCCACCGAGTGGATGCTTCACAGGGCAGTGTTCCAGTCGCTTTGCGATCTCTGGGGACGTCCCCACATCGATCTCTTTGCGACTCGTTGGAACCATCAGGTGGACACTTTCGTGTCCCCGTGTCCAGATCCTCTGGCTTTTGCCGTGGACGCTCTGTCACTCGATTGGAACGGTCTAGTTGGCTACGCCTTCCCGCCGGTTCCGATTCTTCCTCAGGTTCCCGCCAAAATTCGAACCTGCAGTTGTCGAATCATTCTGATCGCTCCCCTGTCGCCTCAGCGGGTGTGGATCAATCAGCTCCACTCGCTGATGGCGGCGGTTCCGGCACGTCTCCTGCTACGTCGCGACCTTCTTTGTCAAGGTCGCCCGAGGAGGTTTCACGTCGACCCGACTTCATTGTGCCTTCACGCATATCTTTTGTCAGGTCCTGTCTCCTCCGTAGAGGTTTTTCGAGACGAGCAGTGGAGTGCATTTCTTCTTCAAGGAGGCACTCCACTGGTTTAGCTTATGCAGCTAAATGGAAGGTCTTCTGTCGATGGTGTGCTGATCACTCTGTTGATTATGCCAATCCTTCGATTTCACAGATTGCGGAGTTTCTGGTATATCTGTTTGATTCTCGGGGTCTCCAGCCTGTTACCATCAAGGGTTACAGGTCTATGCTTTCAGAGACTTTTTCTTATGTGGGGAAGCGTCGTATCGGCACTAATCCTTACCTCTCCAAGCTTGTTCGGCACTTTTCTTTGAAAAGGCCTCGGACTTTGCAGCTTACTCCACGATGGAATCTTTCGTGGGTGCTGCTTTGCTTGGGGGGGGGCGCCGTTCGAACCTTTATCCCAGGTGGATATGCAATTTCTCACATACAAGACGGCTTTTCTGATGGCATTTGCTTCGGCCAGACGGGTTAGTGAGCTTCACGCCCTCTCGGTTGACCCGGCCTTTTTTAGGAGTTCTCCCAACAGTGTTACTTTTACCACTGATTGCTCCTTTTTGGCTAAGAATCAGTTACCAGATACTACTCCTCCTCCTATCTGTATCAGGGCTCTTCCCTCTGTTGAGGGTACTCGCCCTTTGCTCTGTCCGGTCCGTGCTATTCGCATTTATCTTGATCGGACACGCTTCATACGGAAGGGCAGAAAACGGTTTTTTCTGTCTCTCATTCCGGGTCGACAGAAGATCTCTCCTCAATCCATTTCTCGATGGATTTGTCTTGCTATTCGTACGGCTTATAGTCGTTTAGCAGCTGGCGATTGTATTACCAATCGTATTTCTGCCCACGAGGTGCGGGCACTGTCTACCTCTTGGGCTTATTCTAACTCCGTCAAGTTGTCGGATGTTATGCAGGCAGCCTACTGGAGAAATGCTTCTACTTTCTCCACCTTTTATTTACGCCGGTTGCAGGAGCAGTCGGAGGACCTTTTTGCCTTGGGTCCTCTTTCTTCTGCTCAGGCTGTTGTCTGCCATAGCCATTAGGCTTCTTGAAGGTCAGTTTCAGCCTTGTGCTGTTACTGCCCTTTTTTCTGTCTGTGTGTCACACAGGCTCATATGTCTCTTTTCATTGTCCTTTACCAATGATTGCGACATTATGGTTGATAAGCCTCGGGACCTCTTCCTTCTGCTTCACGGTTCCAGTGCACTAGGGTTATGTGGGGGTTGGTTATGCGATTCCCTCCAGCCTTTTGTCTATTCAGCCTGTAGTAAACAATTGTGAGTAGGTTGATAAGAAATCTAAATTTTATAGTAAATTTCCTTTCTTATTATACCTACCACAATTGTTTACATGGAGGCCCTCCCGTCTTCTTTACGGGTAAAGAATCTTTCCTCCCCGCTGATCACATAACTCTAACGTTTACGGATTCAAAAAGAATGAGTCTTTAGAGACGGTATGCGCACTGGCAACGGAAGTCGTGGAGTTGTACTTGGGAGAGAGCGTCCCGTACTGGGTCTGCGCCGGTTGCACTTGACCCAGTTTTGGCTTATTTTTATTGGTGCTTTTGCACCACTTTTCTTTCCCAACTTGCTTGGGAAAGACAAAAATAGAGAGTATTTTATCCGAGTTAGGGACTTCCACTGTAGTGCAAGCCTGTAGTAAACAATTGTGGTAGGTATAATAAGAAAGGAAATTTACTATAAAATTTAGATTTCTTCAACGTTTTTCAAAATGCGACGTCAAACATCGGAAAGAACAAATAACAAGATATTTTTCACATTAGTGATTATCTGATTGAGGGCTAGATTATTTTTTGTGGTGTGAATTTGTTATTCAGAACTTGTTTTATTTCAAATTATTGGAGAGTGCCTACAGGCACACTCCAATAATTTGTAATAAAACAAATTTATGTCAACAAAATATTATTTGTGTTTGACCGAATATGAAATATAAGCAAGGAGAGTGTTGGCTTTTGCTCTGGTATCCTCATTTTTGAAAGCCCTGAGAGTTGCTTCTAGCACTCAACCAGTTAAGAAGTCTTGGCAGCATGATTATATTAGTATTTTAAGCTGCGATAACATTTTGGCTGAACAGTTATCACTGCACACTATTCGGGAGAAAATAGGAATTTGAGGTTAGAGCTTTAAAAAATCGAAAAATAGTAACAACACAAATGACCACAAAGTATCAGCGTGCTGTTTGATTTCGTGCGTAACAACACGTACAAAAATATCAAAGGATTAAATTAAATAAAAGATTTTGTACGTAATAACACATACAAGAGTATGAAAGGGTTAATCCTGTTTGCCCTTTTAGGGGTACGGTGGTGCTGTGGACTAAGACATTGATGGTACACTTGTCTTCAACCAATGCTAACCCTGCTTGTGCCGAGTTAGTACGTTGAGAGGTATTACAGTTGCTCGCTGTTGCTCAGTGGTTTTCTCCAGGTACTCCAGCTTCATCTACCCATAAAACTGTCCGACATGAGGTGACCGTTGCTGTGGAAAGTGTCACTAAACTGCAATAAATAAATTAAAAAATTCATATATGATAAAGCGCATGATAATTTTTTTTAATTCTTTATGAATAAAGTGTTTTTAACATTCCTTCTTTATTAAATTGTTTGGGATATACAGGGTATATACACGCTTGGTGGTTTGTGGAATTGTCATTGACCTGTCCAATTGTCAAATACGATATTAGTTTTTCTACTTGTCAATCTGCATGTGGTCTATTAAAAGGAAAAATGATTGCATGAGTTCTGTTTGAGTGATGATTGTTCCACACTGCTTATAAATACTTGCATTCAGTCAAAGATGAAATAGTTCTTGCAATTTATGGTCCCAATTCATGTGTTGTTCATAGTTCTGAAGAGGTGTTTATCATAGTGGTTAGAGTACTTGCACACTGTATTGGGAAGAGTGTACTATTCATTTATTCTCCATGTTTATCAACTCCCTGTGGGAATACCGGGGAGTGATGCAGTGCTTGTTAGCATGGGTAAACAAGCTCTGTTTTTACTGGTAAAATAGGACATAGTCGCCAATGCTTGGGGTGGAAGTCCTCTAAAATGGGCAACATGGTTATAAACCATTGACTAAACTTGGCATTATTCCCATGTTGTGGTCATGATTAGCCATTGTGCAGAAATATGTGATCTTAAAGACCAATAAATAAATAAATGTTTATCAACTGCACCTTTATGTAGGCAAACTTAATATGAATCCCTTCAGAAGATGTTAATTGAATAGGATGGACAAAAGTCAGATTTTTTAAGATTATTTGTCTTTCATAATTATGCTGAGTGATTTTAAGGGTAACTAGAAGATTAATCTACTTGATGTGTTGAGATGCAGAATTGTTTCAAGAGTTTCTGGGTTCCAGTGTAATCTTCCACAAAAATCTGTCCACAACAGAAAACTATTGGATTGTTTTTTTTTTATGTCCCCTCTTGTGGGGGCGGCGGGGAGTGGGGGGGGGGGGGGGGGGGTATATAGTAAAGAGCTGCATATGTTCGTAAATTCATAGTTTTCAGATTATCTAGCTCCACCACTTGTTTGAAACATTTTTTGTCTCTTCAACATGATAAGTCTGTCCATTGCAGCTACCCCTCACCCCAATCTCATTGGAATTGGCAGCGCAACAACGAATCATAACTTATGTTTTTGAGGCCAAAAAAGGAAGATTATGCAAGAATGTTTTTTGCATGTATCTTGCTATTCGGGCTTGGTGAAGGGGAAAATTAACTTTGAGACTTTAGAATCTGCATCAAACCAGCAGATACACTGACTTGAGTACAGTAGAGCCCGCTTAATTGGATATCTCTTAATTGTATATCCCTGTTAATTGAATATAATTTTCAAACACAAAACCATTTACCATACCTTCAGTACAAATTTGATCTGTTAATTGCATATGGGCTGTAGAGTAAACGCCTGTTAATTGTATATAAATTTTTGTAATATGTCGAAAAAATTACTGTGATATGCACCAAATTCCCCTTATTTATCAACCTTTTTGGCCTCACTACATCCAACACAGGCATTTATTCTGTTATATCTTGTTTGACAGAGCTCTATGAGCTCTGTCAAACAAGATATAATAGAATAAATGCTCAGTTTACCTCCAGAACACTGGAAACTGACCAAATCCCTGTTAATTGTATACTCCTGTTAAATTAATAATTTTCACAGGCAAAATGGATATTCAATTAAGAGGATTCTACTGTAATATGCCTGTCCTAAATATTAACATGGACAGTTGAATAATTGTTAACCCTTTACCCAACATAATGGCCAAAACCAACCAGTACCATTCAGAAAAATTAAATTTTCATTATTTTTTTCATTTTTCTGTCTCAAAAACATAGCTTAGTGGAACAAGCTCATTGGGTTCATTCCAATGAAGGGTCATAAGCTTTGTTTTTAGGCAAAAATGAAAAAAAAATAGTTATTTGGGGACTTTGTTTGCAAGTGTTGTCTTCTTTTGTGTTAGGTAAAGGCTTAAGGTGTTAAGGTTAGTAAACATTTTAACAATTCAATAAAAAGAAACAATGAATTTTATTGCAAAGACATGGAAGAAAAGGTTTCATGTGTTGATCATTAGCAAGTCATAGCAGGTACAAGATTAACAGAACACAACTTACCACAGTTCTGTATTTCAAAATACATTTTATATTTATGTAAACTACTCTTTTCAGATACCATACTGCGAGATACAGAACATAATGGTTTTCCTGTGGTGGTATCCAGAGAATCACAGTATCTTGTGGGATTTGTATTAAGAAGAGATCTCATGTTGGCGATTGGTAGGTAGATTTTATCATTCCTTCTGGTCTTGATAGGGAGAGGTTGATATGCTTGTTGCATTCACATCCATTTCCCACAGCAGGATTGATATCAATGGAAGAACCTTGGTGCAGTTAAATGTGAAAATATGCTTCACTGGCATGTTATCATTCATAAAGCATTGACGTTTGTGAAGACCTTTTCAAAATACTGACAGTAAGTGTGAAGGCATATCACTGAAACACTCATAGGATGTAGTAGTGTTCAACCGATGATCGGAACCGGCAACACCACACTCGGTAGATTGTGGGCAATCGGATGACAACGGCTCCTGGAACATCGGTTCAACCGAATGTTGCCAAGCATTTTGTGATGATTCATTAACCGCTTTTTATTATCTTCTCTAATTGTTCAATCGTTAATATAAAAGGATGTCAGTGATACCATTCAATAATGTTCTTAATCTCTCTAGATGCCCCTTTAGGAGATATACAAGTTAAAGACATGTAACGCATAACAATTGAGTCTACTTGCAGCAATCGCCAGTTCATACCGGAAATTTGAAGGATGCATTCCATTGACTTAGATCACAGTAAAATTACCAGTGGCACACACATGGACAGAACACATGGCTCTGTGTGAGAGCCATGTGTGCCGCCCAAGTGCACGCGACAGGCAGTCGTGACTGGTATGAGATTGCCTCAAGTATGCTCAATTCTAAGTGTTAGTCTGTAAACACTGTAAATTATGTTCAATTTAATGTAGTTCTTTTGAGCCTCGACTTGTCTAGTAGTGCACAGTATTACAATCATAATCGGTATCGGAATCGGCCAATTATGAACTCAACTAACCAGTAATCAGTCAGCAGCCATTTTTGGTAATTGATTGAACACTAGAGTGTGGTTTCCACTTACATGATAACTTACATTCTATGAGAAGCATGGAAAGTCTCTGCAAACTTTTGACCAAGACCCCTAGGTTCAACACTCTTATTTTTTTAGCTGAAAATTGCGTGTGCTTTTTGTGTTTTTTTCTTTTAATTTTAGATTTATGTTCTGGGGGAAACTACCCCCTCCACCCACCCATCCCCTCACAATAATGGGTTGACATATTTACTTGAAACTACTGAATTTTCTCTCACTTTGGCGGCAAGAGGGTATCTCGGTCTTAAAATACTTTTCAGATACAGGTGATATGTTTGAAGACAAAAATATGTTGATTTTAACTTCCATTACTTCTGAAAATTTATCGGAACGGCCATTCGGCTTTTGTGTTGGCTTGTTCCATCTAATTTCCTAGTTTTGAGAGGATGTACTCACTTGCTTTTGTAAAGAACCCCCAGAAGAAAGTATGGGGAAAAATCAATAAAATTTCATATAAATTTCACATTTTGTTGAAGGTAAGGGATAAGCTTTATATACATGGTGTAGGATTAGTAGGATTAGGGTTAGCAGCAGGAAAGGCCAGGGTTTGGGTACCCTAATCCTAGCCCCAACTGCCACTGACTCTAAACCAGGTCCATGTTAAATTTATATTGAATTCATACTGATGTCTCCCCACCTCCCTCCCCCCCCCCCCCCCCACACACACACACTTTGAAAAAGACAGACAGAGGGTGCTGTCATTGACATCTAGTTGAGTTGACGATCTATGATTTCAAAAATGCTGCATTCAGTGTGTGAAAATGTATTTCTATTTGAGTCCAAACCCCCTGAATCAAATATTTGTCTTTAAGCTTGTGAGATATCAAAAGAAGTGATAAAAAACTTCAATTGTAATTTAATGCAGTTACCTAAACCTGCTATTGCGAAGGATTACCTTCCGCTCTCCTCTGCTGTACTACAAAAGGCACTCTCCCATGCATTTTAACAAGGCAAATCCACAGGGTCTAAATAATTTTATTTCCATGATAATATTATGCACATCTACATCACATGAAGCCTTTAAGTTGTGGCACCTGCACTTTGCAGTAAAGCCCAATATAAGAGCTTCCAGCACACAACCAGTGATTGTACATTCTTGTCACAATGTACAGGACCTATGTTATACAGAGGAACCCTGTTAATTGAATAGTCACTTTGCCAATGAAAATTATTCGATTAACAGGAGTCTTCAATTAACAGGGATTGTGTCACTTTCATGTGTTCTACACATAAACTTAGCATTTATTCTATTATATCTTGTTTGACAGAGCTCTATGAGCTCTGTCAAACAAGTTATAATAGATTAAATGCCTGTATTGGATGTACAGAAGCCAAATAGGTCTATAAACAAAGGAAAACTGGGGAGAGTCAGGGTAATTTGTCGACAGGATACAAGATTTTTTATTCCATTAACAGGAATTTACTCTATAACCTATATTCAATTAACAGGTCAAATTTGTTTTGGAGGTATGGTAAATGGTTTTGTGTTGGGAAATTATATTTAATTAACAGGGTTATTCAATTAAGAGATATCCATTTAAGTGGGCTCCACTGTATATGCTCTACCTAGCTATAAAAAGAGAATTTGTATGAATCTCAGAACTTAAGCCCTCTTCATTCAGTCATGACGAAACTATGCCACTGATAGAACTCTTATCTGTTGCTGAAATGATTGTGAATGAAAACAATAGACTGATTTATAGGGTGAAAATTTGATTTTTCTTAAAGATTTAGCATGTGTGTTGGATCGAATATCTTTGTTTCATAGAAATCAAGAAATGCATAAGAGGTTGTGTTGTCCTTGTATCTTCTGTGTGGCCTTTTAAGACTTTTTGCTCCTTCAAGAAATTATTTACTTATTGGGGTTTAACTTAACGTTCAACAGCCAGGCTCACCTTGTGTCGGACAGTTTTACGGGTGGAGGAAGCGCTAGTACCCAGAGAGTACCACCAAGCAGCAGCAAGCAAATGTCGAACTCTCCAACGTACTAACCCCACACAATCAGGGTTAGCATTGGTGGAAAACAAGTGTACCATTGCCCTGCAGTAAGCCTTAGTACACACCTCTAACATGCCACCCCACATCTAGGCAATTAAGATTAAGTGCCTTGCCCAAAGACACAACACTGTTACCCCCCGTGGAGATGGAACAGTGGACTTTTTGGTTTGAAGAAATTCTGTATCCACTGAGCCACCGCACTCCCTGCTCTGTCGAGAACTTGTAGGTTAACGACAGTGGACTTCCAAAAGGCTGTATTTCCCGGTTTGGCATAAAACACTTTTTCACAAATTCAGAATCTACGGGCCCAATTTCATAAGATGTAGAAGAACAGAAGCATTTGACCTGGATGAATCGTGTTTTTTGGTCTGAAATGTTCACATATAGTTCTTAAATGTCACATCTTCTTCTTAAATGTCACATCTTCAAAGCATTTTACAAACAATCTAGAGCGCTGATTCTAAAATGCCGTATCTCAAAATTTCTGTCATGTGAACGGAGGCAGTCAGGTTGTTTCTGGAAGATGGAAATGAAACCGGCAGGAAGCCTTGACTAACCACTCATAGTGTGAATGGCACAGGCCAGAGCAGGGTTCATACAGCCCTTGAAAAACCCTTGAAAATTAGTTTTTTCTTGAAAAACCCTGGAATTTGAAATTAGCCCTTGAGAAACCCTTGAACTTTCAGAAATCTCTTGAAAAATCCTTGAATACCAAGCTATTTCCTGGGCATTGTAAATATGTGTACTCGCCTTTTACTTGTTTGTTGCGCTCGTGTCGCTCAGTTAAAAAAAAACATAAAAAAGTATGGAACTTTTTACCAAGATTATCTCAGGGCTGGGAGTGCGGTGGCTCAGTAGGTAGAGGTGCAGGCTGCAAGCAGAGAGGTCCTCGGTTCGAATCCCACCTGCGGCAACCGCATTGTGTCCTTGCGCAAGACACTTTATCCCCATTGCCCACGTGGGGGCACGATGACGCCGTGTATTAAGGCGTACATCACGTCGATGGTACGCATGTCTTAACCAATCTAACCCTGCCTGTGCTGCGGAGTTACGATGTTGGGGAGCTGGCAGCTGCTCGTCGTTGCTCAGTGGTTCTCTCCGGGTACTCCGGCTTCCTCCACCCGTAAAACTGTCACGGTCATGATTAGCCACTGTGCATAAATATGTGACCTTAAACATCAATAAATAAATAAATAAATAAATATCTCAGGGCTTAAAATTCATGCGAAAATCAGAATCAATTCGTGCAAATGATTCTCCCAAGGAAAACAATGAGAATTAACTTTGAATCTTGCAAAATGTGCATTTGATTCTCATCATAGATTTAAATGTGTCCTTAAAGGTCAGCAGAATTCTACTTATTTTTGCTCCTTCATAATAAGGTAACACATTGACTTAACAGTGGTGTCTAGTGAAGTCTTGGCTGCCTTTACAGGCAGCCAAGACTTCAATAGACACCACTATCGAGGTACTGTAATTTACATCTGTAAGACCATCCAAATTCTGAATGGTGGAACATGTGTTCTACATATACCCACAAGTCTAGAAATGCCTAAAAACTGGAACTGGGCCATTCAGGATTAAACTGTAGCAAATATATAAATACGGTGTTTGTTTTTACTAGGGATTATAAACTGGTTATTCTCACAAGGACAAGGGTATAACAGTACTAAAAAATTCTAAATTGAGAACTGTAACTTCGATTCTTGCGGCAGAAGTTCACAAGAATCGAAACATATTTTCATGAATTGGGACGAATTTTAAGACCTGTTATCAGAAACAACAAATGTGGCTTTCTGTTTGAGGAGCCACAGCTACTCTGTTCTGTGATCGCCATATTTGCATTTTTTTTTGTCTCTCCTGAGAGTTGGAAATTTCAAGATACGGCATTGTGGAAGCTCATCGACGATAAATGGATGAAGCTTACACATATATATCATTGGTAGACAGTGTGGGAGCATGGTGGCTCAGTAGGTAGAGATGCAGGCTGCAAGCCGAGAGGCCCTTGGTTCGAATCCCACCTGTGGCAACCACGCTGTGTCCTTTGACTAATAGACTCTAAATGTTATCTGAAACAAAGAATATGGCTGTCTGTTTGAGGAGCCACAGTTACTCTGTTCTGTGTTCCTCATATTTTGATGGGAATCAATTTTTTTACTCTTCTGAAAACTTGGAAAATTCGAGATACGACGTTGTGGAAGCCCACCGATGTTATGTATTTGTACAGTCCTGGTAATTCATCCTCGTTTCCTCGGAAAAAAAATTGCTGTGGAAAACTTGTGCTTCTACGGCAATTGTTGTGAAGCCTGCTCGATTGTGTAAAAATCATCAGGGGGCAGGGCATAGTCTCAGTTACCATGTATAAGTAGTATACAGTGAAGTGAAAACTTTCAAGTAACGTTAACATGTGAAAGTAGTTCCAGATACTTGTGCGTATAATCCCAATCAATGTGCAGAATCTTTCATTCAGTAAGATCATGCCAATATCATGAACCATTTGAATGCCGAGAAAAAATCTTGGAAGTAAGCAGGTGGCTTGCTCAATATGTATAGTATGAGTGATAGATGCAGCATAATCACAAGCTAAGTACCTCACTACTTCTATGTTGATAACACCAGAATCTGACATCAGTTGTATCATGCTGCAACTTGTTCTGTAAATTGTAAGATTAGCAATATAGTGTATAGTGCAACCCACATGGTTTGATTCCTTGTGTAACCTGGAGGTTGTGTAATTTCTGCAACCACACGGCTTTCTGAAGAAGCCATCCTCGGCAGTATTTTTGCTGTGGATATTTTTCTTTTCCTCAGTATTTTCCTCAGCACTGCTGATTGCTGAGGGTGAATTACCACGGCTGTTTGTATAGTTGTATGCAGGGTAGCATCACTAAATTCGCCCTCTGGGGACCTCATTTTGCAGATGACAGTCTGCTTATTTTCTGGCTTGATAGTTGTTCTATAGAATAGTGTTTATCTGCTTTATTTACAGCAAATTCAAGAAAGAACCAAGAGGGTACTGTCAGTAATTCCACTGTCTATTTTACAAGTGCAGTTCCACAAAATCCTAATGAGCCAGCTCCTCTTAAACTTAGGAAAATATTGGATATGGTAAATATAATTATTTTCAATATAGTTTTTGTTATTCATGCCTCTTTCCTTTGTTCATTTGGGCCTAAAAAAGTTAAAAATCTGTTTCTCAGTCCCTCCCGCATGGTCCTTTTGGCTACCACATGCCCTCTTTTTATAACCAATGTAAACTTAAAAAAATAAAAATTAAATGATTTATGTCTGATATTTTACCCTAGTTAATAAAATTGATAAATTTGTCCCTTGAGTGGAACAAGGCTTTGCAATGCTTTAACATTGCAAAGCCTTTTTGCACTCAAGGGACAAAATACACCACCACCCATGCTTTTCTGTGAATTGAGAGGCTTAAAGCATTGCAAAGCCTTTTTCCACTCAAGGGACAAAATACACCACCACCCATGCTATTATGTGAATTGAGAGGCCTAAAACATGAAACAAACTTAGAACATGAACTTTTAATGACGAAGAAATAATTACAAAAAATAAAATCCCGCCCACATGAAATTTACAAAAAATGGCTTTTAAACAGAAGATCTACTTTGTGGGGCCTTATGTTCAGCCATTTTTGTTGCACATCCAATTTAAGACACTATGGTGATGTCTTTCATTTTTAGCTCACTTAACATAAAGTTAGAATGCTACCACCTCGCATCACGAGTTTACATTTGTAAACTTTTATATTTTCCTTTTCTTCAAGAGTACCACGAGATCAAATTTGACAAATTTACTGCAGTGTGTTCTCTTACTAAAGCTTTGGAAATGGTAAGATTGTCTGGTGATGAAGTGAGGGACATTTGATGCCGAGTGATAGGTAATCAAGAGCTGAGGCTGAAATTATGTCTGGATCTAATACTGAAAGCTGTCAAATAGCAATCCTTACAGGTTGGAACGCTAATGGATGATGGCAGTAGGGTCATTTTAAAACTCTACCCCAAGTGAAAACGCAAATGACACATGCACACAAATTTTGTGAATACAGTAAAACCTGTCTTGAGAGACCACTGTCTTGAGAGACCACCTGTCTTGAGAGACCACATCTACCAAGCACCGATTGGTTTTACTTTATAATGGACCTGCTATGGGAGACTACCTGTCTTGAGAGACCACTGAGACCTGGTACCAACTTGTATTTTTATGCCATAATAGACCTGTCTTGAGAGACCGCCCCTTTGAAGACTGAAACCATGACAAAAACTTTCTACCTGTTGTGGAATTGGAAAATCCATTGTGGTTATACTAACATAATTAAAAGTATTAAAAACTGTGTGAAAAGATTAGGATTAGTGCTGAATAAACAATTTCATACATACCTGAAATGTGACAGATAGGAATAAAAAATAAATTTGTGTTGAAAATCTTTTTGTAACAAATTGAAATGGACCGCTATAAAAATTATAAAAATAAATTAGTGTTGAAAATCTACAATGGAGATTTTCAACACTAATTTATTTTTATAATTTTTATAACAGTCCATTTCAATTTGTTACAAAAACTTCATAAAAAAGAGCAACTACAAAGTAATTACAAAAATCTATTCTTCTCCATTTCTGAATTTTGTGGTTGGTTATTCACTGACTTGAGAAAACCTGAAACCTGTTATGAGAGACCACCTGCCTTGAGAGACCACTTTTGTGTGGCCCAAAGGTGGTCTCTCAAGACAGGTTCTACTGTAACTGATTGTGTTCATCTTGTGCCTAAAAAACGTAAAGTGTCAATCGAGTTACTACAGTTGAGAATTGTAAGATAGATCTATCATCACCCTTTTGTTTATGTACAAAATGTTGTATCAGAATCTTGCTCTTGTTTCTAAGGTCATATCCCAACTCGTCTTCAGCTCCTCGAGATATTGCATTAGAAACAACAGCTCGACTCTGATACAACATTTCTACATAAATATAATGGTGATATATAGAATATACTCATAGTAGCTTGATGTATCAAATGTTCACCTTTAGTGGTGAAGTGATGTTAACCGTGAGCCTTTGGCGTGCGGTTAACACCACGTCACCACGAGTGGTGAACATTTGGTACACCAAGCTACTTTAGGTATATTTTATTTATACCCTGATCGTCATATTAATAAGAGTTTAAATGTTAAATCAATTTCTTATCAACCTACCTTACAATTGTTTACTACAGGCTTGCACTACAGTGGAAGACCCTAACTCAGAAATATACCCTCTATTTTGATCTTTCCCAAGTGATTTGGGAAAGAAAAGTGGTGCAAAACACCAAGAAAAATAAGCCAAAAGTGGGTCGAGCACCATCGGCGCACACGCAGTAGGGGACGCTCTTCTCTTAGTACAATTCCACAAATTTCGGAACCAGTGCACAGGCAGTCACCAATGAATCATTATTTTTTTTTTCATCCGTCCATGTGGCAGGACGTCCATTTTGCATTCAGAAACAGTGATAATTCAACTCGTCGATAATGGTTTCCTGTGACTGGAATTATGGATCTGAGGATCGTATAACAGGACTGCGTTTTATATATTCTCGTTATTATTTTCCACCACATTTTCTTTGTATTTTATATATTTACCATGTCGCGCGTGGCTTTCGTGTACTATGCGGTTCGGACATAAAATTTTTCGGCTGATAAATTTTATTATTTTTATTGGAGTTAGGTGTCAATGGGGGACTGTATGGACAGGATTTCTCCTCTCTGTTGAAGGCAGAATTTCTGTTTTTTGGGTCCCTGCCGGCCGACTGGGTTCAGTTGTGTTCCCGCCGGTCCTTTTTCTGCCACCTTTCTCTCATAGTTTGGGGTGTTCTTCTACTTTCTACATCTGTTGAGTTCACCTTTTTCTTCTGCTCTCACCTCTGTTGTGTCCAGAACTGTTCCTTTAGGTCAATGCCTTTTGCCCTAGCTTTTGGTGCGTTCTCGTGGCTGTTTCTCCCACACACCCTGGGGGAGGGGGGGGAACGCTGTCGTTCGGGCCTCCCAACACGACCATGTCTGGTGAGAGTTATACTCCCTCCATGGGGGATGTGCAGTTTTTAACCATGGTGGATACTGCTGGAGCTGTTGAGTTGTCTGATGAAGAGATGCCTTGTTCCGGGACTATGGTCCCTCTCCAGTCGACATCTGAGGCTGTCACTAGGGTTGTGACTCCTCCTTTGGAGGCCGAGCTCGGTTGCTCTCTCCCCTTTTCCACCAGTTTCAACAGCTCCCATTACATCTGCTGCTACAGCTGTTCCATCTGCAACGTCATCGGTCACCATTTCAGCCAGCCTCGGCTTATCGCTGCAGGGGTCTGCAGCGATGTCTGGTAGTGTGGATGAGGGGTATCAGCCTCAGCCTTCCCTGACTTCAACTCGGCGAAGTCGGAAGTGGCTGCTGGCTGAACCCTCTGTTGTGGCCTCTCCGCCATTGAGCACAGCAGTTTTATTCCTGCAGGGGCTCTGCAGAGATGTTTGTTAGTGTAGATGTTGGGTATTGGCCTCAGCCTTCCCTGACTTCAACTCGGCGAAGTCGGAAGGGGGTGCCGACCAAACCCTCTGCTGTGGCCTCTCAGCCATTGAGCACAGCAGTTTTATCCCTGCAGGGGTCTGCAGAGATATCTGATAGTGTGGACAGGGATATCGGCCTCAGCCTTCCCTGACTTCAACTCGGCGAAGTCGGAAGTGGCTGCCGGCCGAACCCACTACTGTGGTGTCTCCACCGTCGAACACTGCAGTTTTTTCATTGGATTCGGATGTTCATGGTGGGGCCACTATGAACTCTGTGTTGTTTCCGTCCACGCACTTTGGTCACATGGCCAGTTTTGCGGGACCAACGCCTTTTGTGCAGCCTGGACCTTCTGTCCCTCAGAGGTCCACGCGACTCTCCTGAGTTTCCACTCTGTAGATCCTCGGGATATGTCATACCCCTATACACATCTGCCTTCAGATGTTTCGGCTACCGCCTGTCACCCTGCTTCAGGTGTATTTGAGGATCGTGACCCTTTGCTGGTTAAAAGGCTCAGGAGTGAAGCCACTTTGCCGGTTCGTTTCCATGTCGAACCGGCTGACACAGGCAGTGAGCTTAGGGAGGCCCTCTCCTTGCTCACTCAGGTTCTGTCCAAGAGCCTTCCTGTTGCTTCCAGCGAGGC
This sequence comes from Pictodentalium vernedei, assembly GCA_031216915.1. Classification (NCBI taxonomy): domain Eukaryota; kingdom Metazoa; phylum Mollusca; class Scaphopoda; order Dentaliida; family Dentaliidae; genus Pictodentalium; species Pictodentalium vernedei. The sequence goes on along the minus strand of CM062297.1, from coordinate 143,310,847 downwards.
TATGAGTGGTTTCCAGGAGCCCCCTGTGGTGCCGCCTCCCGGGATTGGAAACAGGCCGCTTTTTGATCCCCCTGGTGGGCCTACACCATGGGAGGCGTTGGCTGGTTTGCCCATGATGGGCTATGTGTCTTCCGACTCAAGGGATGAGTCTGACATACCTGACGTCAAGAGCCAACAGTCTTCTGACTTGGGGGCAGCTCTTGACTTTGTGTTCCTTCCAGATCTCAAACCGTCCAACCAGCCGACAGTGTCAGCCTGGCCACGATAATCGGTCGCATGCTACCCCTGTGGAGCAACCTGCTTCTGGGCACCTTCGACCATGCCAGTCGGTACAGGTGGTTGAAGCATTTACAGCTTTGAACTCTAAGCCAAGTTCCACGGCAATGAAGACGTTGTTCTTCACCAGGGTTTGCCATTTTTTGCCTCCGGCGAATTATCGTTCCTACGATTCTGCCAATCCGTCGATCTGCCAGCCTATGATGGTCTTGGATCAGCACTCCAACTCCCTCGGGCTTTCCGAGCCCAAGTCGGCTGTTATTCCTATGGCGACTCTGGGGTCCGTGTTGGGCTTATCAAGAGAGATGCTGGTCATGCTTTCTCTCTCAAATCACGTCGTCTTTGCTTTAGCTGCTTATCTGCCCCCAGATAAGTTTGACGACGTACAGGCACCTTTGCGTGTGCTGTCCAAGGCGCTCATGCATCTTACTCACACGCATGCTTGTAACACGGCTAACTTGGAATTAGTTCGCAGGGACGCTGTGCTGGACACAAGCCATTCCATTCCTGAGGGGCAGTGCGCTGCTCTTCGATCTGCTTCTTCGGCGGGTCTGCAACTATTCCATGGTTCCGTGGCGATGGTTTGGGATGACGTCCTACGTCATTCCATAGATCAGCTGCTGCTTCGTCAGCTTGATCAGCCTTCTGTTGGAGGCAGGGGCCATCCAAAGCCTAACATCCGCCCTTCTGCTTCATCTGCGAAGCCAAGATCTGATCCTCCTTCGCTTCCAGCATCGACCTGTGAGACGCTTACTTTCACGTTCCGATTCATCGGACATCGCAAAAGTATCTCCGGTTCGTTTTTCTGGGGCGAGTTTACCAGTTCAAGGCCATGTCCTTCGGCCTCAACCTGGCTCCTTGGGCTTTCACCCGACTAATGTCGCATGTGTTAGCCTTACATCACACAGTCCAAGGTGACTACTTTGGCATATCTAGACGATATCCTCCAGAGGCATTCCAATGCTGCCTTTCTGGAGTCAGATGTTGACACACTGTTGAGCCTGCTTACGTCGCTAGGGTTCAGAGTCAACTTGGAGAAGTCGGACCTGGTTCCTTCTCGCTCGTTTTGTCATCTAGGGATGTACTTCCGTACTCAGCTGAATACGGTGGCGGTTTCCCGGGCAAGGGCTGTGATTCTCTCAGCTTTTGCCCTGACTCTGTCCTAGTCCACGTCTGTGACAGCTTGGAGTCTTCTCCGGTTGCTCTGTCTCTGCGGTTCGGTGATGGATCTCATTCCTGTAGGTCAGCTGCATGTCCGACCTCTCCAACACTTTCTGCTCAGTCGTTGGAGGCCAAATGTCGATCCTCTGGATCTGGTGCTTCAGTTACCGGAGTCTCTTCATTGTCACCTTCTTCCCTGGACGGATGTTCAGTGGATTATGCAGGGAGTTCCGTTGGACTTACCCACGTCCGAACGTGTTCTGATGGCAGTCGCCAGCGATCTCGGATGGGATGAGACGTTGGATCCTCTAGGTATTTCCCTTCACGGATCATGGGACCAGGATCAAGCAGCTCTTCACATCAACCAGAAGGAGCTTCTTGCTCTTCTTCTGAGTTTCCGGCAGTTGATCCCCCACCTTTTGAATCGTCAGGTCCTTCTGTTGTTCGACAATTCGACAGTGGCTGCTTACATTCGGAACCAGGGCGGCACGTACTCTGTTCCCATGTACAAATTGGCTCGGGATCTTCTACTGCTCGCTCAGGATGTAAATGCCAGAGTGGTGGTTCGTCACCGGTCATCTGAACATCCTAGTCTACTCCCTGTCCTAATAGGGCAGGGTCATTTCCACTGAGTGGATGCTCCACAGGGCGGTGTTCCAGTTGCTTTGCGATCTCTGGGGTCGTCCTTGCATTGATCTCTTTGCGACTCGTTAGAACCATCAGGTGGACACTTTCGTGTCACCATGTCCAGAACCTCCAGCTTTCGCCATGGACGCTCTCACTCGATTGGAACGGTCTTGACGGCTACACCTTCCCGCCGGTTCCGATTCTGCCTCAGGTTCTAACCATGATACGAACCTCCAGTTGTCGACTCATTTTGATCACTCCCCTGTCGCCTCAGTGGGTGTGGATCAATCTGCTCTGCTCTCTGTTGGCGGCAGCTCCGGCACGTTTCCCTCTATGTCACGACCTTCTTTGTCAAGGTCACCCAAGGAGGTTTCACGTCGACCCGAATTCATTTTGCCTTCACGCATATTTTTTTCAGGTCCTGTCTCCTCTGTAGAGGTTTTTTCGAGACAAGCAGTGGAGTGCATTTCTTCCTCAAGGAGGCACTCCACTGGTTTAGCCTATACGGCTAAATGGAAGGTCTTCTGTCGATGGTGAGCCAATCACTCTGTTGATTATGCCAATCCTTCGATTTCACGAATTGTGGAGTTTTCTGGGATATCTGTTTGATTCTCGGGCCTGTTACCATCAATGGGTACAGATCCATGCTTTTGGAGACCTTTTCGTATGTGGGACAGCGTCGTATCGGCAATAATCCATACCTCTCCAAGCTTGTTTGGCACTTTTCCTTGAAAAGGCCTAGGACTTTGCAGCTTATCCCAAGATGGAATCTTTCTTGTGTGCTGCTTTGCTTTGGGGGGGAGGTTGGGGGGGCATTTGAACCTTTATCCCAGGTGGATATGCGTTTTCTCACATACAAGACAGCTTTTCTGATGGCTTTTGCCTCCGCCAGACAGGTTAGTGAGCTTCACGCCCTCTCGGTTGACCCGGGCTTTTTCAGGAGCTCTCCCAATGGTGTTATATTTTCCACTGATGGCTCCTTTCTGGCCAAGAATCCAATTCCAGAAATGGCTCCACCTCCTTTCTGTATCAGGGCTCTTCCTTCTGTTGAGGGTAACCGGCCTTTGCTCTGTCCGGTTCGTGCAATTCGCATTTATCTCAATCGGACGCAGTTCATTGGGAAGGGTAGGAAACAATTTTTTCTGTCTCTTATTCCGGGTCGACAGAAGATCTCTCCTCAATCCATTTCTCGATGGATTTGTCTTGCTATTTGCGTGGCTTACGCTTGTCTAGCGACTGGCGATTGTATTACCAATCGTATTTCTACCCACGAGGTGCGTGCATTATCTACCTCTTGGGCTTATACTAACTCTGTCATGTTGGATGTTATGCTGGCAGCCTACTGGAGAAATGCTACTTTCTCCACCTATCTGCGTCAGTTGCAGGAGCAGGCAGAGGACCTTTGTACTATGGGCCCTCTTTCTTCTGCTCAGGCTGTTGTCTGGCCTAGCCTTCGGCTTCTTACAAGGTCAGTTCCAGCTGTTACTGCCCTTTCTGTCTGTGCGTCGCCCAGAACCATATGCCTCATCTCATTGTCTTTTACTAATGTTTGTGATGCTATGGTTTGATAGGCCTATGTTCCAGTGCAATTGGGTTATGTGGGGGTTGGTTATGTGATTCCCTCCATCCTGTTGCCAATTAAGCCTGTAGTAAACAATTGTAAGATAGATTGATAAGAAATTTAAATTTTAGATAAGAATCCTTCCTCCCCGCTGATCACATAACTCCTATGTTGGCAGACTCAAAAGAATGATTCATTGGTGACTGCATGAGCACTGGTACCGGAAGTCGTGGAATTGTACTAAGAGAAAAGCGCTCCCTACTGGGTGTGCGCCGATGGCGCTCAACCCAGTTTTGGCTTATTTTTTCTTGGTGCTTTTGCACCACTTTTCTTTCCCAAATCACTTGGGAAAGATCAAAATAGAGAGTATATTTTCTGAGTTAGGGTCTTCCACTGTAGTGCAAGCCTGTAGTAAACAATTGTGGTAGGTATAATAAGAAAGGAAATTTACTATAAAATTTAAATATTCACACGTGCGATTCTGTTTTTGTTTACATGAGCTCCAGTGGGTGGTACTTTCGCTGGCAATTTTATTGCCGAAACGAAAGAGAAAACATACCACGAAAATTACGGGTCCTTTTTTCATTTTAATAACATACTATTTCGAGTTATGGATGCTTTATTAACATGAGACAATGTATGTTTGTTAATTTTTGGTATCTTATGAGGTAAATTTATTTAAAAAACGTAATAAATAATTACCCGTTTCATTTCACTATTCACGGGGCGACGACGGTTAAATTTAGACAAGTTTGCTTTCAAGGCAAAGTCACCAAAGGTCAGCTTGGATGCAGTTCCATTGTAGGTGTAAATTTTAACTATTGAAATCCCATTGCTGGTGTGTTCACAATGGTTGGTGTGTAAAGCTAAAATATATGTCATAGGCTTTTTATATAAAGTAGAACAGGTAATCATGGTATAATATATATATATATATACCATCAAATCAATTCGAGATGATTCAGACTCCAATCAAATATCAAATATTTTCAAGGTCCTGGCTAGTTTTGTTGACATTTTGACATTTATTCAATCATTAACTGGTAGAGTGCTGGAAGCCCATATTTGGGCTTTATTCTGAAGTGTAGGTGTCACAACTTGATTCCTTCATATTCTGTGGATATGCTTCATATTAATGTGGAATTAACATTATTTAGTCCATGAAGGTTTGCCTTGTTACAATTTATGGGAGAGTGCCACTAGGCACTCTCCCATAAATTGTAACAAGCCAAAGAGACGTGGACAAATTTGGATGACCAAAAATAATTTAGCACTCCACCAGTTAAGTGAACTGATTCTGAAATGAAAATTTAAAATTTGTTAAACTTTATTGAATCCCATGGTTTCTCTTTCAGGCACCAATAACAATAACAGATCAAACTCCAATGGAAACTGTGATAGAAATGTTTAGAAAAATTGGTCTCAGACAAACACTGGTCACTCATAATGGGTAAGTGCCAAAATGTATTCCATTGATATGAAAATTAAAATCATTACACTCCACCGCTGGCCACTATGCACAGCAGTCCAGAAAATTTTGGGCTTTCTAGCCGAAACTAGAGTTCATTGTCTGAAAAACATGAACCTCAGGTTCCCCTCTAGACCATATATTGTATTGGAAATTGTGTGGGGAAAATTGATCAAACTTCACAAAGTACAGTGGAACCCTGTTAATTGAATAGCCACTTTGCCAATGAAAATTATTCAATAAACAGGAGTATTCACTTAGCAGGGATTGTCACTTTCCTGTATTCTAGAGATAAACTTAGCATTTATTCTATTATATCTTGTTTGACTGAGCTCTATCTCTGTCAAACAAGATATAATAGATTAAATGTCTGTATTGGATATATTGAGGCCAAATAGGTCTATAAACAAAGGAAAACTGGGGAGAGTCAGGGTAATTTCTTGACAGGTTGCAAGATTTTTTATTCAATTAACAGGAGTTTACTCTATAACCTATATTCAATTAACAGGTCAAATTTGTACTGGATGTTTGGTAAAGGGTTTTGTGTTGGGAAATTATATTCAACTAACAGGGATATTTGGTTAAGAGATATCCAATTGAGTGGGCTCCACTCTGTAACTAGACACAAGAACTAGACAGTTTTAAATACAGAACACAACTAGCCCAAACAGAAAATACATTATTTGCTTCACAGGCAATTAATTTTTTCGATCAATTAGGAGGGTGGCTGTTATTTTTAGCTTAACTTGACATAGTCAAGATCAGCTGTTGCCGTCACGCGTGCAGAAGTCTGTGAGTCTGTTCACATTTTCCTTTAGCATGGGCTACACCCCGCAGTTCTGATCGTCACGAAATTTCATATGCAGGTTTGGGGTCATGTCTAGATGAGAACATCCCCTTTTGGTCACGATCGGTCAACCGGTATGGCTGCCCGAGCCCAAAACCCGAAAACCGTTAGCACAGTCTGCAGGTCGTATTTATGAAGGGATTTCATTGTAACTTGGTAGGATGCCTCTGTACAATGCCTAGATGAGAACATTCCCTTTTGGGCATGATCCGTCAAACGTGATGGCTGCCCAAGCCCGAAACAACAAAAACTTTTAGCACAGTCTGCAGGTCATGTTTAATATGGTGGGATTTCATTGTAACTTGGTAGGATGACTCCTTATGATGTCTAGATGAGAATTTCCCCATTTGGTCGTGATCTGCCAACCGTGATGACTGCCCGAGCCCAAAACCTGAAAACCTTTAGTACTGTCTACAGGTCATATTTATTGAGGAATTTCATTGTAACTTGGTGGGTTGACTCCATATAATGCCTAGATGATGACATCCCCTTTTGGACATGATTGGGCAACTGTGACGGCTACAGGGGCCCGAAGCCCGAAAATCTTTAGCACAGTCTACAGGTCATATTTATGAAGGGATTTCATTGTAACGGTAGGATGACTCCAAATAATGTCTAGATGAGAACGTCCCATTTTGATCGCGATCATTCAGCCTTGATGGGTGCCCGAGCCTAAAAACCTTTAGCATAGGCAAAAGATCATATTTATGGAAGGATTTCATTGTAACCTGTTAGGTTGACTCCATATAATGCCTAGATGATGACATCCCCTTTTGGTCGCGATTGGTCAACTGTGATGGCTACAGGTGCCTGAAGCCCGAAAACCTTCAGCACAGTCTACAGGTCATATTTATGAAGGGATTTCATTGTAACTTCGTAGGATCACTCCAGATGATGCCCAGATGAGATTGACCCCTTTGGTTGCGATCATTCAACCAGGAGGGATGCCCGAGCCCAAAGCCCAAAAACCTTTAGCACAGTCTACAGGTCATATTTATGACGGGATTTCATTGTAACTTGGTAGGTTGATTTCATATAATGTCTAGATGAGAACGTCCTCTTTTGGACACGATTGGGCAACTGTGACTGACGGCTGCAGGGGCCCGAAGCCCAAAAACCTTTAGAACAATCCACAGGTCATAATTATGAAGGGATTTCATTGTAGCTTGGTAGGATGACTCCAAATAATGTCTAGATCAGAACGTCCCCTTTGGGTCATAATCATTTAGCCTTTATGGCTGCGCGAGCCCAAAGACCTTTAGCATAGTCTATAGGTCATATTTATGGAAGGATTTCATTGTAACCTGTTAGGTTGACTCCATAGAATGCCTAGATGATGACATCCCCTTTTGGTCGTGATTGGCCAACTGTGATGGCTACAGGTGCCCGAAGCCCGAAAATCTTGAGCACCGTCTACAGGTCATATTTATGAAGGGATTTCATTGTAACTTTGTAGGATCACTCCAGATGATGCCCAGATGAGAATGTCCCCTTTTGGTTGCGATCATTCAACCATTATGGCTGCCTGAGCCCGAAGCCTGAATACCTTTAGCACAGTCTACAGGTCATATTTATGAAAGGATTTCATTGTAACTTGGTAGGTTGACTTCATATAATGTCTAGATGAGAACGTTCCCTTTTGGACACGATTGGGCAACTGTGATGGCTACAGGGGCCCGAGGCCCGAAAACCTTTAGAACAGTCTACTGGTCATAATTATGAAGGGATTTCATTGTAGCTAGGTAGGATGACTCCAAATAAAGTCTAGATGAGAACGTCCCTTTTTGGTCGCGATCATTCAGCCTTGATGGCTGCCCGAGCCCAAGACCCCAAAACCTTTAGCATAGTCTACAGGTCATATTTATGGAAGGATTTCATTGTAACCTGTTAGTTTGACTCCATATAATGCCTAGATGATGACATCCCCTTTTGGTCGTGATTGGTCAACTGTGAAGGCTTCAGGGGCCCGAAGCCCAAAACCCTTGAGCACAGTCTACCGGTCATATTTATGAAGGAATTTCATTGTAACTTCGTAGAATCACTCCAGATGAGAATGTCCCCTTTTGGTTGCGATCATTCAACCATGATGGCTGCCCGAGCCCAAAAACCTTTAGCACAGTCTACAGGTCATATTTATGAAGGGATTTCATTGTAACTTGGTAGGTTGACTTCATATAATGTCTAGATGAGAACGGCCCCTTTGGACGCAATTGGGAAACTGATGGCTACAGGGGCCTGAAGCCCGAAAACCTTTAGCACAGTCTACAGACCATATTTATGAAGGGATTTCAATGTAACTTGATAGGATGACTCGTTTTGGAATAATTTCATTGTAACTTGGTAACTTTCGTTAATATACTAACGTTAACTGTGAGGGCCACATACATTAACTGTGAGGTCATATTAACCCACCCCTCAGCTCTTTAGTACAGTGTACACCTCATATTATTTTTATCATAAACATGGCATACAGGGAGCAGAAATGAACATATTCCCAATTATCACAATTCTTGTTTTATTTCATAATCCTTCATAAACATCGAACGTTATCCTTTTCATCAAATACAGCACACAAGTTAAGCTACAGTGTCATTGACACTTTCATTTATTTTGTTTGTTTTATTTATCCACCTTTTTTGAAAAATAAATACCATCCACATAATTTCGGAGTTATTTTCCGTGGAAATGAGTAAACCAGATGTTTACAAAACAAATATAGTAGAACCTGTCTTGAGCAAGCCTGAAAATAAGCAATCTGTCATTTCCTAAATGAGGTCCCCAGAAGGTGAATTTGCTGATGCTATCCCATACAGTTGGCCAATTTATCCTCTGGGTTCCTCTTTTTGTTTAGGTTTGAGACCCTGATTCAGATTGAGGTTCACTGAGGGTAAATTTAGTGATTCTACCCTACTGTGCAGGGTAGCATCACCAAATTCACCCTCTGGAGACCTCATTTTGCAGATGACAGTCTGCTTATTTTCTGGCTTGGTCTTGAGAGACCACCCTTTTTTGCCATGGAAAAGTAGTCTCTCAAAACAGGTTGTCTCTCATGACAGGTCCATTACAAAATAAAACAACCAAATGGTACAAGGTCACAGTGGCCTTTCAAGACAGGTGGTCTCTCAAAACAGGTTTTTCTGTACAATAAATAGACACAGTATTCCAAATACATGCAAACACATGCATCAATCGAAAAAGGTAAAATTTTAAAGGCTCATGATTTCATAGTAATTTTTGAAGACACTGGAAGTCAATAAAAATGTTCAACGAGGAGGCTCAGTTTCAGTGAGAGATTGCCTTAGAACTAGAACCCTTTTTATCTCAGGTAAAGTGAAACACTTTATCTAATGAAATGGCCATATCCACCTGCGTAATTTACAAACTAAGCAGTTGGAAAAACATATATTTTTATACTGTACCAATGACCCAGACATAGCTGGTGCTAACTCTTAAAATATAGGGCCAAACACAAATTTTGCCCCCAATCCCCAAAATTTGCATCTAAAACCAAAGAAAACATGTCCTGAATGGCCCTCCACACTTCACCTCTACTGCACATGCGCAGTGTCAAGGACGTTCCAAAATTGGCGCCATTAATCATTCTAAGTTTGGCCCTTCATCAGTTAACATCTGACTGATCTTTGTGCTTGTAAATCTCAGTTTAAATGATGCCAGACACATAAATATTAGTGAAATGGTGATTCTAAGGAGGATAGAGAAGGAGGAGAGGAAAAATGTGTGACAGAATATTATCAGGGCTGTAACTTAAAATTTTTTAATGAAATTATGTTAAGTTACCTATTTTCGAGGCAGCAGCCATTTTGTTGTCATTCTGGTTATTTAGTTACACTGATTTTTCAGTGTTTTCCTCTCTCCCTTTCCTTTAAGTCCCCTCTTGCTATTCTCCCATGCTTTTGGCATAGTTTCTGTAATTATTATTACTAAAATTTCTTGGGAGTTTTAGCTGAATAACAGAATGAATTCTGTTCTTTTCCCCTGTTTACGTCTTCACCTACGGGTGGTTAGGCGTTGTGTTCTGCATCTACCATCTGATGTTCTGCAGTTTCTTCCCTGGAAGTCTCTGTTTTGCATCAGATAGGGTATTTTTGGTAACTGATTCCGGGCCTGGGTGCCTGGAGTCTTATTTTAGTGTTTTTACACTCATTGTTTACATTTACAACAGCCCTCTGTGTGAGGGGGGGGATTTCTTGAAAATAATATCTTGATGTTATTTTAATCATAACTAGATACATTATTATTGTTCGTAAGTGTTGAATAAATTGTTTAAAATATTTTTAAAATTTTTGTCCACACTTAGGCTTGGGATCCATTGGGGCTCAGCGTTACTTTTCAGAAACTTGGGCTATTCTGAAAAAATATTTTTTCAAAATATTTTGATTTCAATTATTTTTTCTATATTAATGGATCATATTATTATTATGTATTTTGATTGCCAGGGGTTGGTGCGAGTACCAGGACTTTGTTTTCTTTTCACATTGAAAGGATTTTGATCAATTGTAATAAGAGGAAGTCTTCCTCTGACTTTTGTAATCATTCTATATGTGGTCAGTGTACTCGCATTAACTCCTGTTCTGTATCGTATGATTTTCGATGACAACATGGGAAGCGTATGTCACGGTATGTTAGTGGGGAATTGGACACTCCGGTCCTTTCCCCGCAGGGTCACTCTACTTTATCAATTTCTATTTCAGACGATCAAGATTAGGGTGATGTATCTGTGATGTCTTCCAACAGTGTGCCTCCGTCGTCACAATTAATGAAGGGCTAGCGGAAAAGTGCTCATGTAAATACGCCAATTGCCTAAGAGGACCCTAGTAAGTTCGACGGCCTTTGACGTCCGCTGGCTCGCCCGGTGTAGCGTCCATTCATCGAATGGTTCGGCAGCCGGGTTCGTCCGTTGCAGTCTAGAAGGAGTTTTGGGGTGATGCGAGCACTATAAATCAACCAAATGCACACCCAGTGACGGCGGATTAGAGGGAGAACGGAGGAAGCCTTTTAGTCCGGTTCATAGCTCGTTCTGGTCCATCTGGACGACGAGCGAGAGAGGCCCCTCTCTCGTACAACAACATCAGGCCCCAGATGTTGTGGTACAAAATGTTTCGCATTCGGAGGATACGTCCGTCGCTCGGGACGCTCCGACATATAGGCAGTCCGGAGTAGACTGTCAATAAGGCTTCCTCATTCTCATGGTAGCGCACACGACCGCTCTTGGCTACGTGACCTCGGATATCCAGTCAGCTTCGCCAGTCAGAGAATCATCGGCGACCAGGTCACACCATCCGGTAGCCAGGGACACGAGGCCTGCAGACTCCGGACGTTCGCATAGGAAAGTGTGCGGGAGTCAACGTACACGGAGCTTCCGGCGGCAATGCATCGTAAGACCGCTACTGCACAGGCCTCGGGAACGGACGTGCTTTCCTAAATAGCACAGCTTATCGCAGCATCCCAGCATCAACTGAATCTGTCGCATATTTTTTATCCGACGATGCTGGGTCGGGATGCTACGCGGAAGCGGGTACGGACGTCCGAAAATTTCATCCGGTCCGACGGGATACCGAAAGGGATTCGGAGGATTTCGAGCTTTCCCTTTCGGAACAACATATGCTGTTGTGTATGTCATCTGACTTGATCTTCTACAGCTTCTTTCGTTGGACCAGAATGCTGCGATGCCGGATAAGAAACTGATAGCGTCGGTGGACTTAGAAATTTTTGGTTCGGTTCAGGGACATCGTCCCTCAGTTCCGACATAGTCCAATAATGTCACACAAACTTTCGAATTATTGAACGACGCTATATATATATTATTATTATATGCTTGCTATTACCAAGCATTTCGGGTTTCTTGTTCGCAAAGTTACGGAGATGTCTTTCAAAAGTGTGCCTCTGTCGTCATAGTTAATGAAGAGCTAGCGGCAATAAGTGCTCATGGAATATGTCTATCGCCTAAGAGGTCCCTTGTAGGATCGACGGAGTGACATTCGCTAGCTCACCCGGTGTAGCGTACATTCATTGAATGCTTCGGCTGCCGGGTTCGTCCGTTGCGGTCTAGGAAGGAGATTTGGGTGATGCGAGCACTATAATTACTTTAGTACTCACCCAGTGACGGCGGATTGAGGACAGATCGGAGGAAGCCTGTTAGTCCGGTTCCTGGCTTGTCCAGGTCCGTCCGGGCTGTGAGCGAGAGAGGTCCCTCTCTCGTCCAACAACATAGGGGACCGCATGTTGTGGTTCAGATATTTTACATTCGGAGCATATGTCTGTCGGTCGGGACGCTCCGTTATATTGACAGTCCGAGAGACTGTCGATAATGCTTCCTCATCCTCACAGCAGGGCACACGACTGCACATTGGCTACGTGACCTTGAGTATCCGATCAGTTTCGTCATTCAGTGATTCCACGGCGAATAGGTCACGCCATGCGGTAGCGAAGGGACATGAGGCCTATACACTCCGTTCGCTCGCATATTAGTAGTATGCACGGGGTAACGATCATGGAGCTTCCAGCGGCAATGCATTGTAGGACCGCTTCTTCACAGGCCTCAGTGATGGACGTGCTATCCGAGTTAGCACAGTTTTTTTGCAGCATCCCAGCAATCGACAGTTTCTTAGTCGAATCAGGAATTATCTGAAGGCGCTGGGTCGGTGCGGTCGGTACGGACGACCGAATGCTTTATAGGGTCCGACAGGATGGCGAAAGGGATTCGAAAGATTTCGAGTTTTCCTTTCGTAGCATCGGAAGCTGCCATTCATATCTTCTGGCATTATCTTCTAGTGATTGTTATTTCGGACTACATTGCTGCGATGTTGGATAAGAGACTTATAGCGTCATTGGACACGGAATTTTGGATCGGTTCAGGGACATTGTCCCTGACTTACCGACACAGTCCAATAATGTCATTTGAACATGTGTATTATTTATCGACGCTATATATGCATATAAGCCTGCTACCAAGCATGATAGTTTAGTTTCTTGTCCGCAATGCTCATTTCTGCCTTTTTATCATTTATACGAATAATTTATTTTGGCAGAGCAGGGCATACCGAGAGTTCATATGCGTCTAGACGGCGTGGTTAAAGACTGGAAATATTCTTTTTCGCCGTCTATGTCTTTTCCAACCACAATGTTGGAAACAACAATGATGTCTAGTAGACTTAACTTAGACGCTTTATCATACGTAATCCACCTTACTGAGGCGTTATCATTACGTCTTCAAGAAAAGAATTACGGGATATTATCCTCAATGTGATTTCTTTTGAGGGCAGTAGTTTGTTCACGTATAACTCCGCCCTTCAGTGGCTGATTGGAGTTGGTTAGACGTGACGCAGCCCTAGCTACATCCACGCGCGTGGATAGTAAGGTGAAGAACTCTCTCAGAGTCGCTTCGTTCTCGGAGAAGCTTCTCTTCAACGGCAACTTTTCAGCAATCCATGAATTGCTCGATTTACACGTTCTCTTGTCTATCTAATGTTGCAAGAGATTCAGACTGGGGCAAACATTCGGTGGTTGACTCAGAGAGTGCCACTGCAGTTGCCGGATCCGAGTATTATAATTATGACGGTTGCCAGTCAAACAGGTTGGGATATAATATTGATCCCAACGGATTCGAAGTGCCAGGGTCTTTGGGTTCCGCAGTCTCTAAGCAAGCACCTATCTTCCGCGGAATAATGTTTTTTAGGCTTGCTTTATGTCATTGGATGAACATTATTCAGAAAAGCATGTCCAAATCCTGTCCGTTAATTCGACAGTAGTGGCGTATCTCCGGAACCAGGGAGGCACTCATTCGTTTCCGTTATTCAATTTAATGGAAAGAATCCTTCTGTTTGTTATAGTACACCAAGTTCTGTTTCGGTCCGTCATATTCCGGGTCGTCTGATTGTTTTACCGGACTGCCGTTCACTTATGGGTCGCTTGTTGCCGTCAGAATGGACTCTCAACAAACAAGTATTCAATCAGATTTGCTATCAGTGGGAGCGCCCAGTGATAATTTATTTACGACACAGCTTGCTAATCAATTGCAGACGTATGTGTTTGCTTGTCCGGATCTCTGAGCTAATGTTGTTAACGCTCTATTGATCTAATAGGACGGAATGATAGGATATGCGTATCCTCCGGCGCTGTTGTTTCAGCAGGTATTGCTAAGATAAACAACCACAATACATTTCTGTTGATAGCATCTCTGTCTTCACAGAGACCGTGGGTAAATTTACTCTGATGTCTACTGTGGGACTTAACGCGAAATCTTCCTCAATGAGAGGATCTTTTTTCGCTGGGTAAAATCGTGTCATCTTTATCACAACCCGCAAGGTCGCAACCTTCACGTATTCCGTTGTGTGGTCCTTATTGCATTGTAAGCATTGTACTGGACGAGCTTTGGACGCGATTTCTTACTATAGGAGATCCTCTTCTTCGCTATTCTATGCGGCTAAAGTGGAGGCTCTTCCGTCGTTGGTGTTGGGATCAGTATGTTCATATTGTTAATCCCTCCATACTACTCATTGCAACTTTTTAGTATACTTGTTTGACAAGATCTACTGCAGCCTGTTATTATTAAGGTTATAGGTTTATGTTACCTCATACCTATGCACTCTATGATAGTTTACAATTGAGTCTTATGTCTCTTTATTTAAGTCATTTAGTAACTTTTCGATAAATAGACTTAGAATCATTAGATTAAATTCCTATATGGAATTTAACTTCGGTTCTTATTTAGCTAAGTAATCATTTGAGCCTCTGGAAACAGTAGTTTTCAAATTCTGACCTTTTAGACAGTAATTCTGTTGGCTTCTCTTTTACTGAAGAGTCAGTGAGTTTCATGCACTATCGGTGGATGATTTTCACTTTCGTAGTTTCGGAATCACTACTTCCTTTACTATTTAGGTTGGATTTTTGCATAAGAGTTAGGCTCCTAATATCCGGATCCTATTGTTATTAAGGTCCTTCCGTCTTCGTACGGGCATAGGCCTTTACTCTGTCCGGTTAGAGTTTATGTATTTATAAACAGATATCTGTTTATTACTACGGGCGTAAACTTCTAATGTCTTTGATGCCTATTAGAAGGACGTTACGCTCCATTCTATTGCTAATGGATTCAATTAACTATCGATACTGCTTATGGTATATCTTTGACTCAGCAGTTGTGTTTGAGATTTCGGCTCATGAAGTAAGAGTTCTTCTACATCTTGGGCTTACATTAATAGTGTCGCTATTATAGATTTTTGAAGGCTGCTCATTGCGCTCAGCCATCCACATTCATGAATTTTTTATCTCAGAAATATTGAGTCCATTTCTGGAGGCCTCTATTGTTAGGTCTATTATCTACTGCTCAGAATGTCATTCACTTAACAGTTGCTACTATAGCTAGGTAGGCTGTCTGTTTCGGCAGTGACTCCGCTCTGCTGCCCTCTTCGCTCTGGGCTATTTGACCCAGGGCAAGAAAAAGGAGGGGGGGGGGGGGGGAGGGTGTTCCCTTGGGTCACCTGGATACCTCCTCCGGAGTTAGTAATTCTGAGCTGTTATTGGGATGGTTGTTTAGTGAGAAGTGTATGTTTTAAAAATTCATAAAAGTCTTAGTTTTTAAAGTATAGCTTTTGAATATAGCACGTGTCAACGGACATGATTATGCAATCCTCAGACACATTTAAGGAGTATAAAGAGTCTCTATTCTCTAGACTTACTTTATTTATTGGCTTACTTTAAAAATTATTAGTATAAGGATTATACTAGATATCAATAGAGTACATGGATGTATGATGCTCAATTTTGGAAGGTGTTGTATCTTTCTAATTTATCATAAATAAGAAAGATACATGTAAGGCCTAATACTTCTTTTTCCCTAGAGGGGATGACTCTATTTTATATTATTGAGCGTATTCCATCTTGCTCTATGTCCTTGGCCCTCCAGCCTTTAAACTATTCAGCTATGTCTGGGTCATTGGTACAGTATAAAAATGTTAAAAAATTTATAGTAATTTATATATTTTTTATACTTACCAATGACCCAGACGGGGATGGCCCTCCCAGGAGTTGGGAACTCTTACCTCCCCGCTGAGTACATAGCGCTTACCAGGCACTGGTTATTAGAATGATTAATGGCGCCAATTTCGGAACGTCCTTGACACTGCGCATGCGCAGTAGAGGTGAAGTGTGGAGGGCCATTCAGGACATGTTTTCTTTGGTTTTAGATGCAAATTTTGGTGATTGGGGGGCAAAATTTGTGTTTGGCCCTATATTTTAAGAGTTAGCACCAGCTATGTCTGGGTCATTGGTAAGTATAAAAAATATATAAATTACTAAAAAAATTTTAACTTTTCAAAACATTTCAACAAAAAAGACTTATCATGTGACCCCTCAGTTTCTGTGAGGGTTCACATGATATTGATATGGTCTTGTTGAAAATTTTTTTAAAATTTTTAAAAAAAAAGTTAAACAGGATATGTCTGCAGCTTATAAAAGTGTCATTAAATCCCAATAGAATTGTTGAAACAAATTACCGAGTCCACTAAAAATTGTTCTCCATTGCAACAATTTTAAATTTGATGGAAAACACTACTTACAAGTAGACGGTACAGTGGTGCCCACTTAATTGACTATCTCTTAATTGAATATTCTGTTAATATAACAATAACATGATTTTGGATGGCATTATGGTTCATTAGTGGCCCTACAGCAATGATTAACAGCCCAAGGGTTTATTAAAGGCCCGAGACGAAGTTGAGGGCCATTAATAAGCCCAAGGGCTGTTCATCATTGCTGCAGGGCCGCTAATGAATCACAATGCCTGACAACAATTGTGTTATGCTATTATTACCACTCCCTGTTACAGCTAACCGCACAAGGGAATTGCTGGAAGAAATAATCACTAAAGTCGGTTCGATATTTCTGTTTCGAACGTGCGGCCGACTTCAGTTCAGAAATACAAAGGGATGTTATCCGAATGGGAGTAATTCATTAGACCATGGAATCTAAAAATAGCAGGGCCACAGGCCGCGGGCCGCTACTGGCTATTTATACCATTATCGCCCACGGCCCGGCTCTATTGAATGATGTCCCTGAAATTATGGAGTTTTAACGGCCCTCCAAAATCATGTTAATCGACTAGTAACTTATAGATTGAGTGGTAATAATTGAATATAACTTCCAAACAAAAAAAACATTTACCATGCCTTCAGTACAAATATGACTTGCTAAATGCATATAGGTTATAAAGTGAACTCCTGTTAATTGAATAAAAATTCTTGTAATATTTCAAGAAATTATCCTAACAGGCACCAAATTCTTTTTAATTAAAAACCTATTTGGCCTTACTACATCCAATACAGGCATTTAATCTATTATTTCTTATTCTGTTCGAGCTTGGTGAAGTGTCACATGATATCGATTTGTTGAAACTTGAAAAAAAAATGTTTAGCTCACCTGAGTGAAGCTCTAGGGTCAATCATGTGTCCAGGGAGAACAATGCATTATCATAAACTACTGGTTCAAATTGAATCAAATTTGGTATGCATATTCCACATCAGATGTCAGTTCAAGTTTGTTCCAGTAAAGTTGCCACACCCACAGTTTGCACCACAAGGGGCATAACTATTAACACCAAACAAAAAGAAAATTCCAAAAATTAAAAAACTCATCTCCAGATCCACCAATCAGAATTTTTTGCTATTTGGTATACAGCATCCCTTGAGGGTCAGATTCAAATTTGTTCAAATCAAGCCCCAGGTTTCATCTTTGAGCTTCTTTTTAACTTAGTGGAATATGCTTTAAAGATCCACCATTGAGAATCTTTTGATATTTAGTTTTGAGCATTCTGGTGGGTGTGGGTTGGGGGTGGCGGCAGATTCAAATCAAGTCCCTGTTTCATATTTGGGCTTCTTTTTAACTCGGTGTGATATGAGGATTATTCTTTTCAAAACTTGGGGGTTGAGGGCAGATTCATGTTCATCTATTCAAATCAAGACCCTAGGTATATAGTTGGGCTCCCTATGGGGTTAAGAGAATCATAAGCAATTCATCATGATTTGATATGACTTCCGAACCTCATTCACTAAAATCCACTTAACCCTTTACCATGAAAAGCAGACGACACTTGCAAACAGAATTCTTGAAAAACTAATTTTTTTCATTTTTTGTCTCAAAAACATAAGTTGTGACCCCTCATTGGAATGAGCTCTTAGAGCTCGTTCCAAAGAGGGGTCATAACCTATGTTTTTGAGACAAAAATGAAAAAATAAAGAAAATTAATTTGCGATTTTTGTGAATAGCGCTGGCCGGTTTTGGCTGTTACGTTGGGTAAAGGGTTAAGCCTTAGTAATCTTCTGCTCAGAAACCACTGCTTAGATCAGTTTTAGTGAACTTGGTTCAGAAATTTCATGAAATTGTGAATCATTAGAGAACCTCTATATTCAGATATTGAACTCTGACTCTGTACACATGCTCTGCTGCTGAAATGAGGTGGGACTTGACAATTGAAACACTCATTGTATTCTGTTTGGCACATGAACAGAAAGGACTTTAATATATTTATACCTTGATTACCTATTCTACTATATATGATAAGCTTATGACATAAATTTTAGCTTTACACGCCAACCGTGGTGAACACGCCAGCAATGGGATTTCAGTAGTTAAAATTTACACCTACAGTAGAACTACATCCCCATTGACCTTTGGTGACGTCGACCTGAATGCAAACTTGTCTAAATTTATCGCACGTCACCTCGCGAAGAGTGAAATGGAAGTGGCAATTATTTATTATGTTTTTAAATGGGTTTACCTCATAAGATGCCAAAAATTAACAAACATGCATTGTCTCATGTTAATAAAGCATGCATAACTCGAAATAGTATGTTATTATGTTATTAAAACGAAAAAGGCTCAGTTTCTTTTTTTCATTTCATTTCGGTAATAAAATTGACAGCGGAAGTTCTGCCCACCGATGCTCTTGTATGTACATCTGGTGCTCAGTAAAATCGAGAAAAAATAGTAGCGACTCTTAATAATCTGACGATCATGGTATAAATAAAATATACCCAAAGTAGCTTGGTGTATCAAATGTTCACCACTCATGGTGAAGTGGTGTTAACCGCGTGCCGAAGGCTCGCGGTTAACACCACTTCACCACTTGTGGTGAACATTTGGTACACCAAGCTACTATGGGTATATTCTATATTTCTTATATTCAAAGGCTCAGTTTATCAAAGGCACTCAAATGGACAAGGAAAAGTCATCATTTAAATTTCAAAGCCATGAACCTCAGAACTTGATGTGCTCCTGAGCCGAGATGGAACTTAGTCTTTTTGCTCGAAACACTCATTCTGTGTGGCCTGAGGTGAAGGAATTTAAATATATATGTATGATTGGTTACATCAAAAACTCATAGCTGTTAAAATGAAGAAGGAAAGTTTTTGTTCCAATCCCTATTTTTTTTCTACCAGTTCTGCACTTCCAAAATTTAAAGAATTTACTGGTTTTTATGTTGTTTTTTCTTTTTTTTATTTTAGGAGATTATTGGGAATAATAACGAAGAAAGACGTGTTACGACATATAGCACAATTACAAAATCAGGATCCAGAGTCAATATTATTTAACTGACATATTTCCATATAAATATTTGTTCATCCTATTCTCGGTGAAATTGTTCATGTTTAGGTCTTTTGTAGTAAATTATGAAGTGTTTACTCCATATCCAATCAGAACTCTCTAAAAAGTGTTGGAAATGTTTTTCTGAATGAAAATTTGTGATAAGCGCAATGAAATACCAAGTAAACAAATCTGTTTTACCCTCTACCAAACATAATGACCAAAACTGGCCAGCACTAATTACAATAATTGCCATTCAAGTTTTATTATTGAAGTCATTCCAGTGAGGGATCATCAGTAAAGGTTCAAGAGACAAAAAATGAAAATCTTGAGTTTTTCAAGAAGTGTTGTTGCATGTGTTGTATGCTTTGTGGGTGCAGAAATGGTTAACCTTTACCTAAAATAAGCAGAAGATAACAGTTACAAATTTGGTACAACTGACTGATTCTCACAAACTGGTACGGTGTTGGAAGCCCCTATCATGGCTTTACTGAAAAGTGCTGAAAGCCACTTTAGTGGCTTTACACTGTATGTTTTAGCTAGTTATTTTCACAGCAGTGGAGAATTTTTTATTTAAAATGGTTTCATTAAATAAATCATATTGTCCCTATATCCCGATAAATCCTGCCTTTTCATTGGTCAGAATGCCCTGGACAAATAGTCATGGCAAAGGGTGCACCCAGCATCCAAGGTATATGAGAGCGCGAACATCCAGGGTATATGGGCATGTAAAACATTGGGGGTATATGGTTTAAATGAAAGAGTTTCGCTTCTGCTCGCCTCCATATAAAAATCAAACAAAAAAACCTGAAAATAGTCACAAATATTATCAGATTTCCGACAATTGGATCATATTTTGCTGTTATAAATTAAATAATCAAATAATTAAATGAAACATCTTGAGAAAAATAAAATAAGAACAAATATCGTCCCCTCAGTTCCAATGTGTTCTGTGTGCCAGTAGACACATAGAACACATTGGAACTCGAGGGATGATATGTCAACAAAATAATGATGACTCGTTTCCTTAATGACCCAAGGGATGTAAGTCTATCTGTTGTCTTCTGCATTTGTGAAAACAAAACAATTATTCACAAATTTGGTCCAACTGATTGTGGAGCATGAGAAATGGATCCACAAATTTTTCTCTGCTGTGGCTCTGTGTTTAAAAACTGACATCCAGGTATTAAATCTCCATATACCATACATGTTGGTGGAGATAATTTATAATAAGCAATTATTTATGAATAATATCTTGCAATAATAAGGCTCTCATTGCTGGTAGCATGTTATCTCATACTTATGTTACAAATTACCATTGATAAATGATTTAGTACTCCACTAGTTAGCTAGAATATTTCAAATTTTTGCTTTCAGAAAAATAGATTATGATCCCTCATTGGAACACATTCATTGAAGGGTTATGAACCATTTGGGGAGCAAAATTGGAATAGCAATTTTAGTGTATAGTGCAAGACAGATTTTTACAATTTGTTGGGTTAAGGCTTAACTCAAATGAGACTGGACAGTTTTCATCAAATTACAGCACACCCTTACCCCAAAACTACCAGAGGCTCCACTGTGATGATTATTCAAGCATTTGCTACCTGCAGAGGCAGGTAACACTTTACTGTTGGTTGCCGACATTGAGATTTGAAGATTGTCTGAGTGAGTATGGTGGCTTATTCATGGTTCCCACTCAAATGAATAGTCCTTGAATGTTGGCCCCCTTCCATGAGAAGTGCTTGAATTAGTTTACATCCTTGAAAAGTACTTGATATTTTTATACTGTACCAATGACCCAGACATAGCTGGTGCTAACTCTTAAAATATAGGGCCAAACACAAATTTTGCCCCCCAATCCCCAAAATTTGCATCTAAAACTAAAGAAAACATGTCCTGAAAGGCCCTCCACACCTCGCCCCCACTGCGCATGCGCAGTGTCAAGGACGTTCCGAAATTGGCGCCATTTATCATTCTAAGTTTGGCCCTTCATCAGTTAACATCTGACTGATCTTTGTGCTTTTAAATCTCAGTTTAAATGATGCCAGACACATAAATATTAGTGAAATGGTGATTCTAAGGAGGATAGAAAAGGAGGAGAGGAAAAGAATGTGTGACAGAATATTATCAGGGCTGTAACTTAAAATTTTTTAATGAAATTATGTTAAGTTACCTATTTTCAAGGCAGCAGCCATTTTGTTGTCATTCTGATTATTTAGTTACACTGTTTTTTCAAGTGTTTTTCCTCTCTCCCTGTCCTTTAAGTTCCCCCTTGCTATTCTCCCATGCTTTTGGCATAGTTTCTGTAATTATTATTACTAAAATTTCTTGGGAGTTTTAGCTTAATAACAGAATGAATTCTGTTCTTTCCCCATGTTTACGTCTTCACCTACGGGTGGTTAGGCGTTGTGTTCTGCATCTTCCATCTGATGTTCTGCAGTTTCTTCCCTGGAAGTCTCTGTTTTGCATCAGATGGTGTATTTTTGGTAACTGATTTCGGGCCTGGGTGCCTGGAGTCTTATTTTAGTGTTTTTACACTCATTGTTTACATTTACAACAGCCCTCTGTGTGAGGGGGGGATTTCTAAAAAATAATATCTTTATGTTATTTTAATCATAACTAGATACATTATTATTGTTCGTAAGTGTTGAATAAATTGTTTAAAATATTTTTAAAATTTTTGTCCACACTTAGGCTTGGGATCCATTGGGGCTCAACGTTACTTTTCAGCAACTTGGGCTGTTCTGAAAAAATATTTTTTCAAAATATTTTGATTTCAATTATTTTTTCTATATTAATGGATCATATTATTATTATGTATTTTGATTGCCAGGGGTTAGTGCGAGTACCAGGACTTGTTTTCTTTTCACATTGAAAGGATATTGATCAATTGTTTTAGGAGGAAGTCTTCCTCTGACCTTATTATCATTCTATATGTGGTCAGTGTACTCGCATTAACTCCTGTTCTGTATCGTATGATTTCGATGACAATATGGGAAGCGTATGTCACGGTATGTTGTTGGGGATTTGGACACTCCGGTCCTTTCCCCGCAGGGTCACTCTACTTTATCAATTTCTATTTCAGACGATCAAGATTAGGGTGATGTATCTGTGATGTCTTTCAACAGTGTGCCTCCGTCGTCACAATTAATGAAGGGCTAGCGGAAAAGTGCTCATGTAATACGCCAATTGCCTAAGAGGACCCTAGTAGGTTCGACGGCCTTTGACGTCCGCTAGCTCGCCCGGTGTAGCGTCCATTCACCGAATGGTTCGGCAGCCGGGTTCGTCCGTTGCGGTCTAGAAGGAATTTTGGGGTGATGCGAGCACTATAAAATTAACTTAATGCACACCCAGTGACGGCGGATCGGAGGGAGAACGGAGGAAGCCTTTTAGTCCGGTTCATAGCTCGTTCCGGTCCATCCGGACGGCAAGCGAGAGAGGCCCCTCTCTCGTTCAACAACATCTGGCCCCAGATGTTGTGGTACAAATGTGTCGTTAGCGGAGCATACGTCCGTCGCTCGGGACGCTCCGTTGTATAGGCAGTCCGCTGAGACTGCTAAGGCTTCCTCTTCTCGTCAGCGCACACGACCGCACCTTGGCTGCGTGACCGCCGATATATTACCAGCTTCGCCGATCAAGGATTCTTCGGCGACCAGGTCACACCATCCGGCAGCCAGGGATTCGAGACCGATGGACTCCGGACGTTCGCATAGGAAGTATGCGGGAGCCATCTGATGCGGAGCTGCCCTCGGCGAAGCACCGATAGACTGCGCCTCCGCAGGTCTCGACGCCGGACATTCTTGTGCACATAGCACAGCTTATCGCAGCATCCCAGCAGCCGACAGAAACGGTGTCGGATCGAGAATTATCCGACAGCGCTGGGTCGGTAGCCGGGGACTCGAGGCCTGCAGACTCCGGACGTTCGCATAGGAAGTGTGCGGGAGTCAACGTACACGGAGCTTCCAGCGGCAATGCATCGTAAGTCCGCTACTGCACAGGCCTCGGGAACGGACGTGCTTTCCTTAATAGCACAGTTTATCGCAGCATCCCAGCATCAACTGAATCTGTCACATATATTTTATCCGACGATGCTGGGTCGGGACGCTCCGCGGAAGCGGGTACGGACGTCCGAAAGTTTCATCCGGTCCGACGGGATACCGAAAGGGATTCGGTGGATTTCAAGCTTTCCCTTTCGGAGCAACATATGCTGCAATGCCGGATAAGAAACTGATAGCGTCGGTGGACTTAGAAATTTTTGGTTCGGTTCAGGGACATCGTCCCTCAGTTCCGACATAGTCCAATAATGTCACACAAACTTTCGAATTATTGAACGACGCTACATATAATATTATTTTATGCTTGCTATCCAAGCATTTCTGGTTTCTTGTTCGAAGAGTTATGGAGATGTCTTTCAAAAGTGTGCCTCTGTCGTCATAGTTAATGAAGAGTTAGCGGCAATAAGTGCCTATGGAATATGTCTATCGCTTACGGAATGACATTCGCTAGCTCACCCGGTGTAGCGTACATTCATCGAATGGTTCGGCTGCCGGGTTCGTCCGTTGCGGTCTAGGAAGGAGATTTGGGTGATGCGAGCACTTTAATTACTTTAGTACTCACCCAGTGACGGCAGATTGAGGACAGATCGGAGGAAGCCAACAACATAGGGGACCGCATGATTGTGGTTCAGATATTTTACATTCGGAGCATATGTCCGTTGCTCGGGACGCTCCGTTATATTGACAGTCCGAGAGACTGTCTTTAATGCTTCCTCATCCTCACAGCAGGGCACACGACCGCACATTGGCTACGTGACCTCGAGTATCCGATCAGTTTCGGCATTCAGTGATTCCACAGCGAATAGGTCGCGCCATCCGGTAGCCAAGGGACACGAGGCCTATACACTCCGTTCGCTCGCATATTGGAAGTATGCACGGGGTAACGATCTCGGAGCTTCCTGCGGCAATGCATCGTAAGACCGCTGCTCCTCAGGCCTCAGTGACGGACGTGCTATCCGAGTTAGCACAGTTGTTTCGCAGCATCCCAGCAATTGACGGTTTCTCGGTCGAATCAGGAATTATCCGACGGCGCTGGGTCGGTGCGGTCCGCGGTTGCATCAAGCTACGGACGACCGAACGCTTTATAGGGTCCGACAGGATGGCGAAAGGGATTCGAAAGATTTCGAGTTTTCCCTTTAGTAGTATCGGAAGATGCCTTTCATATCTTCTGGCATTTCTTCCAGTGATTATTTTTCGGACTTCATTGCTGCGATCTGGGATAAGAGACTTATAGCGTCATTGGACTCAGATTTTTCGATCGGTTCAGGGACTTTGTCCCTGACTTACCGACGCAGTCCAATATTGTCATTACAACATGTGTTTTATTTTTCGACGCTATATATTATATATATATATACAAGCCTGCTACTAAGCATGATAGTTTAGTTTCTTGTCCGCGTGGCTCATTTCTGCCATTTTATCTTTTTTTACATATAGTTTATTTTGGCAGAGCAGGGCATACCGAGAGTTCATATGCGTCTAGACGGTGTGATTAAAGACTGCATATATTCTTTTTCGCCGTTTATGTCTTTTCCAATTTCAATGTTGGGAACGACATTATGTATAGTAGACTTAACTTAGACGCTTTATTATACGTAATCCGCCTTACTGAGGCGTTATCATTACGTCTTCAAGAAAAGATTTACGGGATATTATTCTCAATGTAATTTCTTTTGAGGGCAGTAGTTTGTTCACGTATAACTCCGCCCTTCAGTGGCTGATTGGAGTTGGTTAGACGTGATGCAGCCCTAGCTACATCCACGCGTGGATAGTAGGTTAAGAACTCTCTCAGAGTCGCTTCGTTCTCGGAGGAGCTTCTCTTCGACGGCAACTTTCCGGCAATCCATGAATTGCTTGATTTATACATTCTCTTGTCTATCTAGTGTTACAAGAGATTCAGACTGGGGCAACATTCGGTGGTTGACTCAGAGAGTGCCGCCGCAGTTGCCGGACCCTAGTGTGGCCGTTATGACGGTTGCCAGTCAAACAGATTGGGATATATACTGATCCCTACGGATTCGAAGTGCCAGGGTCTTTGGGTTCCGCAGTCTTTTAGCTATCAGTTTAACTTCCGCGGAATAATGTTTTTTAGGCTTGCTTTATGTCATTGCATGAACATTATTCAGAAACGCATGCCCAAATTCCTGTCCTTTAATTCGACAGTAGTGGCGTATCTCCGGAACCAGGGAGGCACTCTTTCGTTTCCGTTATTCAATTTAATGGAAAGAATCCGTCTGTTGGTTATAGTACACCAAGTTCAGTTTTGGTCCGTCATATTCTGGGTCGTCTGATTGTTTTATCGCACTCCCGTTCTCTTACGGGTCGCTTGTTGCTGTCAGAATGGACTCTCAACAAACAAGTATTTAATCAGATTTGCTATCTGTGGGAGCGCCCAATGATGTTTTATTATGACACAGCTTGCTAATCAATTGCAGACGTATGTGTTGGCTTGTCCAGATCTCTGAGCTAATACTGTTAACGCTCTATTGATCTATAGGACGCAATGATAGGATACGCGTATCCTCCGGCGCTGTTGTTTTAGCAGGTATTGCTTAGATAAACAACCACAATACATTTCTGTTGATAGCATCTCTATCTTCACAGAGATCATGAGTAATTTACTCTCTTGTCTACTGTGGATCTTAACGTGAAATCTTCCTCTATGTGAGGATCTTTTTTCACTGGGTAAATCGTGTCATCTTTATCACAACCAGCAAGGTCGCAATCTTCATGTATTCCGTTGTGTGGTCCGTATTGCATTGTAAGCACTGTACTGGACGAGCTTTGGACGCGATTTCTTACTATAGGAGATCCTCTTCTTCGCTATTCTATGCGGCTAAAGTGGAGGCTCTTCCGTCGTGGTGTAGGGATCATTATGTTCATATTGTTGATCCCTCCATACTACGCATTGCTAGTTTTTAGTATACTTGTTTCACAAGATCTACTGCAGCCTGTTGTTATTTAGGTTATAGGTTTATGTTACCTCATACCTATGCACTCTACGATAGTTTACAATTGAGTCTTTTGTCTCTTTATCTAAGTCAGTTAGTAACTTTTTGATAAATAGACTTAGAATCTTTAGATTAAATTCCTATACGGATTTTAACTTCGGTTCTTATTTAGCTAAGTAATCATTTGAGCCTCTGGAAACAGTAGTTTTCAAATTCTGACCTTTTAGACAGTAATTCTGTTGGTTTCTCTTTTACTGTAGAGTCAGTGAGTTTCATGCACTATCGATGGATGATTTTCACTTTCATAGTTTCGGAATCTATACTTCCGTTACTCTTTAGGTTGGATTGTTGCATAAGAGTAAGGCTCCTATTATCCGGAACCTATTATTTTAAGGTCCTTCCGTCTTCGTATGGGCATAGGCCTTTACTCTTTCCGGGTACAGTTTATGTATTTATAAACAGATATCTGTTTATTACAAGGGCGTAAGCTTCTTCTGTCTTTGATGTCTAGTAGAAGGACGTTACGCTCCATTTTATTGTTAATCGATTCTATTAACTAGCGTACTGCTTATGGTATATCATTGGCTTAGCAGTTGTGCTTAAGTTTTCGGCTCATGAAGTAAGAGTTCTTCTACTTCTTGGGCTTACATTAATAGTGTTACTATTATAGATTTTTGAAGGCTGCTCATTGCGCTCAGCCATCCATTCATGAATTTTATCTCAGAAATATCGAGTCCATTTCTGGAGGCCTCTATTGTTAGGTCTATTATCTACTGCTCAGAATGTCATTCACTAAAACAGTTGCTACTATAGCTAGGTAGGCTGTCTGTTTCGGCAGTGTCTCCGTTCGGCTGCCCTCTTCGCTCTGGGCTATTTGACCCAGGGCAAGGAAAAGGGGGGGGGGAGGGTGTTCCCTTGGGTCACCTGTTTTTACTATGAAAACAAGGGGATACCTCCTCCGGAGTTAGTAATTCTGAGCTGTTATTGGGATGGTTGTTTAGTGAGAAGTTTAAGTTTATAAAATTCATTCAAGTCTTAGTTTTTAAAGTATAGCTTTTGAATATTGCATATGTCAACGGACATGATTATGCAATTCTCACACACTTTTAGGAGTATAAGAGTCTCTATTCTCTAGACTTACTTTATTATTGGCTTACTTTAAAAATTATTAGTATAAGGATTATTGGATATTAATAGAGTACATGGATGTATGAAGCTCAATTTTTGGAAGGTGTTGTATCTTTCTAATTTATCATAAATAAGAAAGATACATGTAAGGCCTATTACTTCTTTTCCCTACAGGGGATGACTCTATTTTATTTTATTGAGCGTATTCCATCTTGCTCTATGTCCTTGGCCCTCCAGCCTTTTTACTATTCAGCTATGTCTGGGTCATTGGTACAGTATAAAAATGTTAAAAAATTTATAGTAATTTATATATTTTTTATACTTACCAATGACCCAGACGGGGATGGCCCTCCCAGGAGTTGGGAACTCTTGCCTCCCCGCTGAGTACATAGCGCTTACCAGGCACTGGTTATTAGAATGATAAATGGCGCCAATTTCGGAACGTCCTTGACACTGCGCATGCGCAGTGGGGGCGAGGTGTGGAGGGCCTTTCAGGACATGTTTTCTTTAGTTTTAGATGCAAATTTTGGGGATTGAGGGGCAAAATTTGTGTTTGGCCCTATATTTTAAGAGTTAGCACCAGCTATGTCTGGGTCATTGGTAAGTATAAAAAATATATAAATTACTATAAATTTTTTAACTTTCCACCACCTTCCTTGAAATGTAGTTGAATTCAGTTGACCTGTAACCTCGGAGACAAGAAGTTTCATGATAACCCACCTCAGCCTCGTGTGTAGATCCAGACAACTGCAATTCTTATGCATATAGTGTTTGTCATTTCCATCTGTCCATCTGTCAGGAAGATTTTGGTGTCCGCTCCATAACTCTGAGATGCTTTGTTGGATTTGTTGAAACTTGGCATGCATGTTGCTTATAGAGAGACGATGTGCCAATGTCTCTTTTTTTTTTGTTCAATGGAGGTCAAGGTCACAGATGAAGGTCATAGTTTGGGGGCATCCATGGCCGAGCAGTCACTGTTAGTCTTGTTGTTTCATGAATTTTGCCATCCAATGTACTCTGTCTGTAATCTGATAATATGCTGTGATGTAACACACTGTTGGAAAGGGCTCATAGAGCCCTTTCCAACAGTGTGTTACATCACAGCAGTTTGCCATTATGTCATCATAATAGTAGGGTTTATCATCATTCCAGTGTAGATCATGGATCTGGAAAAGTTAACAAATGAATAAAATGGCAATTCCTGTCGATATTTGTCGAAGATGTAGTAATGTAGGTGAACGACCAGGTAACCAATGCTTGGATGGAAGTCCTCTAAAGTGGGCAGCAAAGGTATAAACAATTAACTAAACTTGACTTCATACCTATGTTTTAGTCATGATATAGCCATAAATGCTGAAAGTGATCTTAAACACCAATAAATAAATAAATAAATGTCTTGTATAAGTTAAAACTAAAAATACAACATTTTTTACATTTTTTGCTGTTTCCTTATATTTTTAGCAGAGGTATATAATAAAAAGTGTTAAATACTCAGTTCAAGATCAAGTGAAGGAAACTGACCAAATTTTGTTTATTGAACATATGTGATAATTTTTAGGGAGGGTGTTTTGGTAAATCGATTAACCCTGTTACCTAATACCAAAAGAATGGTGCTTACATATTTTTTTTCTTGGATAATAAAAAATTTCCATTTTTTGTTTTGATACCATAGCTCATGCCCCCACCCCCCAAAAATAACAATAACTGGAACAAGTTCGCTGAGTTTGTGGTCCTGTGACGAATCCACTATCCCCAACCCAACACAAGTCTAGATTCAATTTCTCCCTCCCAAAAACAAACTGGCATGAGCTCACTTAGCTCTTCTAACATAAGCTGTGTTTTGATGAAAAAATAACAAAAAAATAATGTATGGCAAATGCTCTCCAGAGTTGGTTATAATACCTGATAAAAGATTAACCCTTCAAGGCCAAATTCCCCGTGGAAACCCCAGGAAGTGAAGCAGTGCCTGTTCGCTGCGGTAAACAGACTTTGTTTTACTGGAAAAATAGAACCCAGTCACCAATGCTGGAGGGTGCAAACCCTCTCCAAAATGGGCAATATGGCTTATTAACGCTCACCCCTGGTCTTGAGTTGATACTCATGTTGTGGTCATGATTAGCCATTGTGCAAAAATATGTGACCTTAAACACCAATAAATAAATAATTCAAAGCCAAATTGCAACAGAAGAGGTGCCCTAATATACAGTCTTCGGGTAAACTTACAAGTTACATTCTGAGTACTTTGGCAGTTGTTTCTAGGCAAGTCTTGGCTGCCTTTACAGGCAGCCAAGACTTGATTAGAAACCACTGAAAAGCCACAGAATATAGACTACAAACGTTTCTCAACAATCTATAAAATATCCAGGCCTTAAGGGTTAAAAGTGACCTAGTGTTTCTGTAAACTTTCACTGAGAATAGGATTACAGCAGCTTCCAGTATTCATTAACTGTTTTTTGGTTGTTATCGTTTTAGTTTATTGAATTTGTTGAAATCTGGTTGCAGCTGTAAAACCAATCAGCCTATATATATATATCACTGACATTGTTTATTTATATCTGTAACTGACATTGAGGGGTTTTTTTTATACTCTGCTTTGTGCTTTCATTTTCATCCTGTTTCACAAAAATCTCCTGATTGATTACTTAACTGGTAGAGTGCAGAAAGCCCATATTTGGGCTTTACTCTGAAGTGTAGGTACCGTAACTTAAAGGCTACATATTCAGTCGAAGTGCTCCATATTATCTTTTAAGTGAAATTATTTTATATGTATGGATTTCCCTTGTTATAATTTATGGGAGAGTGCCCAAAGGCACTCTCCCATAAATTGTAACAAGGCAAAGTCATGTGAACAAATTTTGGTGATCAAAAATAATTCAGCACTCTACCAGTTAAGGTACCTTGCTAGGAATAAAACTACCAACCTTTGTAAATTTAGGAAGAAATAACTCCTTCAGTATTCTGCTGACTTTCATGGAATGTCTTAACTTAAATATTTGGCTTCATTCATCAGAACTAATATTTTTTGTAGCAAATTTTTATTTGGGAATTTGAGGTGTTTAGATTGCTAGAAGTGTCAAACACCATGGTTTGCATGGTTCTTACTTTTTTCATTCAGTTTTATTTTTTTTATTTTTTATTTATGTAATTTTTGGGGGTGTTGATTTTTAAAAAAATACTTGAAGCTATTCAGATTTCCATTTTGTTGCTTCTCATTGAAAAGTAGTACAGTGGACCCCATTTAATTGGATATCTGTTTATTGTGTATCCCTGTTAATTGAATATAGTTTCCCAACACAAAACCATTTACCATACCTCCAGTACAAATTTTACCTGTTAATTGAATATAGGTTATAGATTAAACTCCTGTTAATTGAATAAACAATCTTGTAACCTGTCCAAAAATTACCCTGACTCACCCCAATTTTCCTTTGATTATAGACCTATTTGGCATAAGTACATCCAATACAGGCATTTAATCTATTATATCTTGTTTGACATATATATATATAATAGAATAAATGCTAAATTTATCTCTATAATACAGGAAAGTGACACAATCCCTGTTAATTGAATACTCCTTCTAATCGAATAATTTTCACTGGCAGAGTGGCTATTCAATTAACAGGGTTCCAATGTAGTAAGAATAAGTGTAATTTTATCAGTAAACCAGAGAAATAATTTTATTTTATTGGACTTGACTGTTTCAGCGTTACCTTCAGTATCCCAGATCATTTGGAATTTCTTCCATTTAGCTCATAATATGCTGTTATTTAATGTACTGGGAGTGCAGTGGCTCAGTGTTTATGGAATTGGACTTCAGACTGAAAAGTCTGCAGGACGACCCACGTGTCCTTGGGCAAAGCACTTTCTCCTGGTTGCCTGGTTGCCTACATGGGGGCAAGATGATGCTGTGTACTAAGGCATACTGCATATCAATGGTGCACATGTCTTCAACCACTGTAACCCTGCTTGAGCGGAGCTTGAACAGAGTTAGAATGTTGAGCTGCCAGTTGCTCATCGCTGCTCGGTGGTTCTCTCCGGCTACTCTGGCTTCCTCCACCCGTAAAACTTTCACATTCATGATTAGCCATTGTGCATAAGTATGTGACCTTAAACACCAAAAAATAAATAAATAACTGAAAGGTCCAAAGTTTGATTCTTGCCAGGGTTAACTGTGTTGTGTCCTTGGTTAAGTCTGTTAGGCCTGACTGCCTATGTGGGGGCATGGTGGTGCTGTGTACTAACGTGTACTGCGCATCGATAGTGCAGTTGTCTTCAATTCAGCCAATGCTAACCCTGCTTATGTGGAGTGTATGTTGGGGAGTCTGGCAGTGGCTTGTCATTGCTCAGTGGTTCTCTTTGGGTACTCTGACTCCCTCCACCTATAAAACTGTTTGACACAAGGTGACCCTGGCTTTCGAAGGTGTCATTTAAACCCCAATAAATAAATTTAATGTACTTGGAAAGGCAACCAGACAAAATGTCCATGGACAAATTGTCATCAGAAATAGCTAATGATTCCCTCGTTGGAATGGGAGCTACAGGATGAACTCCAACAAGGGTTATTGATTCCTGTACTCCACCTGAGTTGTTTTCTGTATTTATATCACGATTCAACTTGAATTAACTGGATGGGGCTGATATTTTTAAAAGAAAAATATCACCTTGTCGAACTGATTACATTCTTGCTTGACACTGGTTTTGTGGTGAAGCATTTCATAACATCATAATGTCACTCCGATGGATAACGACCAATCAGATATGTTCTTACATGACATTGTCAAGCCAGAAAATAAGCAGACTGACATCTACAAAATGAGTTCCCCAGAGGGTGAATTTGGTGATGCTACCCTGCACAGCAGGGTAGCATCACTAAATTTGCATTTACCCTCTGTGAACCTCAATCGGAATCAGGGTCTCAAACCTAAATAGAAAGAGGTACCCAGAGGATAAATTGGCCCACTGTATAGGATTGCACCACCAAATTAACCCTCGGGGGACCTCATTCTGCAAATGACAGATTGCTTATTTTCAGGCTTGGACGTTGTTACATGTAGGCCTGTTTCCATGCATGGTGAACCAAGAATATTTCTCGATATCTGTATTGTATTGGGTAATGACATGGGAATCCTGGTATAAATGCTGAATTACGTTAGCTACTTGACTCAGCCATGAAAATAATTTGGTAAAATAGTAAATAACATATTCTTGAAAATCGTAGATTTTTCACATTCAGGCCCAAGAAAAACATAGAAAAAATGGCTCAGACTCATCATGGATAAATCATAAATTTCAGTTCCCATCTGTTGTGTCTGTTGCATTCATCATGCTTGTCATCGCAGATTCCATTTCTGTGAGATTATTGTTTTCAAAATAACACATTTTATCAAAAAGATTTGCTTCTGTTCCTGTGCATCTTATGTAATCGGATCTAAAACACTATTAATAGAAAATATAATATGGCTTCATTTTTTAATTCACTTTAAAATATTTCCACAATCCAGTATAAGTATTTCCAATAGTTCCTTGAATCCAGCACCCAGTGTAACAACACATAACTAACTTCCCCAATGCATTTTTACAGCCTCATTCATTATATATTTTCATGCAGCATGTGATATGGCAGTTACCAATTTTTTATAACCAGAAAGTGTGACTAACCCTGTGCATTGCACAGGGTTAGTCACACTTACTGGTTATAAAAAAATTTCATTTCTAACTGAATAATTAACCCTCTGCACTGTACAGCCTTAGTGTAAATGTTGTTTATATCAACTCTTTACCCAATGTAATGATCAACACCAGCCAGTACTATTCAAACTCAGCTTAAGAACCTTTGATGGGTTTGTATTTAGTGAATTCCAAAAATGAAAACATATTCTATTTTCAATTAACTGGTAGAGTGCTAAATTATTTTTGACTATCAATGTTTGGTCACATGTCTTTGCCTCATTACGATTTATGGGAGTGTGCCTGTAGGCACTCTCCCATGAATTGTAACAAGGCAAATCCATACAGAGGTAAATAATTTCTTTGAAAGATAATCTGATACACATCCAGTGAATATGAAGCTTTCAAACTGTGGCACTTGCACTTCATTGTAAAGCCCAAATATGGGCTTCCAGCACTCGACCAGTTAATAGCTTAATTGTTATCTGTAGATTCTGAATTTGTCAAAAAGTGAATTCATGCTTAAGTAGGAGATACTACAATTTGGAGGCCCACCATCAATATGTTGTTATGTACAATAGATTCTGGCTTATCCATTGTATTCCTCACATCTAATATATTTTTGTGGATTTTTTTTCATATAAGGTTTCAGGAATATACCTAAGCGCTGGTCATATCGTGGGCAAAATAAGTGCTTTCCATAGGAGGTATTGTCAGTTTTTACTTAACTGGTAGAGTGCTAAATTATTTTTGGTCATCCGAATTAGTCCACATCCCTTTGCCTTGTTACAGTTTATGGGAGAGTGCCACTAGGCACTCTCCCATAAATTGTAACAGGGCAAATCCTCTCAGACTAAATTATTTTAATTCAAAATTAATATGAAGCACATTCACAGAATTTGAAGCCATTATGCTGCGGCACCTGCACTTCAAAATAAAGCCCAAATATGGGCTTCCAGCACTCTACCAGTTAATTATCAACTACAGTAGGTCCCACCTCAATGGATATTGGCAAATGGAATGACTCCCCCCACCCCCCCCCCCCCCCCCCCTCCATCATTAACTGGTACAATTCTACATTATTTTGGTCCTCAAAATTTCTTTGCATTCTTACAATTTAAAGGAGAGAGCCTGTAGGCACTTCCCCATAAATTGTAACAAGGCAAATCCTAACAGACGTAATAATTTCACTTCAAAGATGGTATGAAGCACATCCACAGAATATAAAGCCTTTATTGCGTGATACCTGCACTTCAGAATAAAGCACAAAAGTGGGCTTCCAGCACACTACCAGTTAATTGCATATATTTTTCAAGCACCCACCATCTACCATTCCTTTAAGTCAAATTTTTCCTCTGTTAATTGCTATAGAATAAATCCCACTTAAGGCCTGAAAAAGTTAAAAATCTGTTTCTCATGCCTCCAACCTGATCCTTTTGGCTGTCGAATGCTCTCATTTTATAACCAGTGTAAATTTAAAAAAACAAAAATTAAATGGTTTATGTCTGATATTTTACCCAAGTTAATAAAATTGATAAATTTGTCCCTTGAATGCAACAAGCATTTCAAACTCTTCTTGCTCTCAAGGGACGAAATACACCACCATCCATGCTATTCTGTAGACTATGAGGTCTAAAACTAAAATAGACCAAAAACATGAACTTTTGATGGCAAAGAAATAATTACAAAAATAAAAAATAAAATAAAAAACCACCTGCCCACCTGCAATTTTACCAAAAAATGGTCTGAGAAACAAGATCTGCTTTGTGTGGCCTTATGAAAAAAAACTAACCTTGACCAATCAAAGACAGGCAAATTGGATATCATTAAAGAAAATTAACTTATTATTATTATCAATTCAATGTGCACTCCTTCATGTTAATACTGATTTACACAGCCTGTAATGTAGCATAATAAACTTGAATCAAAGATTGTAAAGCATAGCCGGTCACTAATGGCTAATTTTAGTGATTTTAACTCCCACAGACCGGCTAGCATGTGCTGACATTCTACACATGACATCATTTCCTCTTCCTGAAAATCTTTTTACATTTCATTGGTGTTGATTCAGATAAAGACAAAGTGTTGCGCCTTAAATTGCTTAATAAACAGTGTTTCTCATTGATTCTTTTCACGAAATAAAATAAATCCAAAAGGGTCGAAAATTGTTCTTATTGATATTGATAGTAATAATAATAACATGATTTTCTCAGGCATCATTTGGCTCCATTACTGGACCTCCATCTGTGATTAGTGGCCCCATACCCATTTATGGCCCTCGACTATCGCCTCAGGCTGCTAATGACGGCTGGCTTGCTGACGGTCCAGTAATGGAACCCAATGCCCTCGAAAATCATGTTATTGTATAATTGTTTTGACAGTTCTCAAAGAGCACAGTCAGACAGGGTTGTATTGGTTAAGTTCCTTGTCACATTATGGAGAAAATATAAAGTTTGAAATTTTGATATTTCAACATCACTATGCAGTAGGGTTAAGTTGGAATATCAAAGGCTCGAAATAAGTGGTGGGACAAGGGCAGTGACCATCGCCAAACTTACTTTGACCTACACACTTTGAAATCCATAGGACATTTTGACCAAGTTTAGAATCTAAGTTTAAAAAACACTGGTAATTCAGTATAAACTTAACCTTAAATTGTCAATTGAAATGCAGCAATTAGAAGAGTCCATATTCATTATTTGGGTGTAGACCAATCAAAATTTTCAACGTGCAGCCATGGAACGGCACATTGAAAATATTGATTCGTCTAACCTACCCTTAAATTAGCAGGTATCCTACTTAATGCGAGTATTGCATACCATGTCCTAGGCCTCTCGTGTTCAAAGAGTTAAATTCCATTGCGAATTAACAAGTCATTTCCTCATTTAGTAGTCACCATATGTCAGTTTACAATGTGTAAAGCAATGTATTGAAAATGACCTGCACCAAGTTAAAATGACCTGTAACAACTACTTGTGGCAGGACATTTTGGCCTGCACTGGAAATATAATTATTTCAAGCCAAAGGCGTATCTGCAACAACTGATTCCAAAAGGGTTATTGAATTTGATTAATTAATTTATAGATCTTTTCGAATAGTAGCTTTTTAACCCTGCGCCTTATGAATCCACCGCAGCCGGTCCATGTAAATTACAAATTAACCCTTTACCTAACCTGAAAAGCAGACGACACTTGCAAATATAATTCTTGAATAACTAATTTTTTTCATTTTTTTGTCTCAAAAACATAGGTTATGACCCCTCGTTGGAACGAGCATTCCAATGAGGGGTCATAACCTATGTTTTTGAGACACAAAATGAAAAAAATAATGAAAATTAATTGGCGATTTTTGAGAATAGCACTGGCCGTTTTTTGCCGTTATGTTAGGTAAAGGGTTAAGCAGTTAAAAAAATTTTTTTTTAATAAATTTCAACAAAATCATATCATGTGACCCCCTTATTGGAAAGAGCTTGTCAAAGGTTGTTCCAATGAGAGGTCACAGGATATGGTTTTATTGAAATTTTTTGAAAAATTAAAAAAATTATTAATTAAAATTATAAAGTTTGATATCCTGTGCTTATGGGAAAGGGTTAAGTCTCGCTTGCGTATTGAGGTTTTTGGTTTTGAAATCATGCAATGTTGAGGAAGAGAGTTAGCTACGGTGTGTGGAGAGTGTATTGTAACTAAATCACCCGCTGAGTGGAGTTTTCACCAAAAGTATCATTTCAAATTCTGTACATATGGACAAAAACACAAACAACGTTTCAGCCAATGGACCATTGGCGGGAATGTTGCTTGTGCTTGTAATGTTTTGCAAAAAAATTGCAATTATTGCTTGGGTGGAATCTCCACTCTACATGTGATTTAGTGATAATATACTCTCAATGTACTGTACTTATTTCAATACACAGGTTTGTTATAGTATGCTGTCTGTTTATGTATATATTGTAAGCTGGTTATAATCTGGAAAACTCAAGAGATGAAATTGTTTGTAATGTTTTGTTGTTAATTTATCATGTTGAAATTTAATTTTAAATAATTACATTGTTAATGTAGTTATACTTTTTGGGTCCAAATACTCAATTCCCATTGGTCAGCTGGATGAAAACGTCATGACCAAATGTAATTCATTTTACAAGGAATACATTTGATCGAACGTCGACCTGCATTTACGATAGAGCACAGTTGACAGAATGTAATTCGGGCGGTGTTTGGGTGGGTTTTTAACTTTTAGCGCCTCTCGCAGTGATCAACCCTGCTGCTGTTTCTTTGGTGACATTTCCCAACTGTGGCATAAAGCCTGTTACTAAAATACTCAGTTCCATTTCTAAAGTTGTGAAAATTAAAGCTTATTTGCCTTAGGGATATCATTTAGATGGAACCGGCTCTCAACTCAGAGTTGTGCGCTTTGTATTTTGTGTGAGGGTGGTTTTTCGCCTCATTCGTACATGTTTTATTTCGTCTTTCTACTTTGTTGTTTGGTAAAAAGTAGTTTAAACAGTTACGGAATGTAATTGTAAGAATTGAATGCAATTTTTATAATCTTTATTGGAGTATGAACGTGTGGGAATGGGTACAAATTATGTATGAATCCCAAAGGGATTCATACAATTTGTACCCATTCCCACACATTCATAGAGATTCATACAATTTGTACCCATTCCCACACGTTCATACTCCAATAAAGATTATAAAAATTGCATTCAATTCTTAATTTAAACAATGTCAAGCCGAAGATGCAAAACTGATTTACATTCATCTTTTGCCATTTATTTTCTATGAACACATTTCTGTCTTTAAAATTTGTTTCTACATTAGGACAACTGCATTAAAGCAGCAAAATCCAATTTTTAGGAACGTCTACCAGCAATTCTCACAACAGTATTTTCAAAAGCATGTGTTCATGTCACAGAAAAATATATTTTAATTTTAATTCCCTACTGATGAGTTAAAATGAAGTCAGTTTTCCTTGACCTTATTATTAATTCATATTTAGATAACGTGTGATCTAATGTTTATCATGAAAAGAAATCTGGACATTTCGATACAATCTCTGTCCTAAAATCAAAATATTTTCCGTATTAAGCTGTAAATCTAAATCTATATTTTTGTTGAGAAATTTCCATATTTTTAACTTAACAGGTTATCTTTTCCTATTTTTTTCTCCTACTGAGGAGCACAGGAGTTCATTGGTTGGTGAGTCTGATTAAAAGGTTGTGTGAGTTCAAATTTGACATGCATCATTTGCATTGTACTCTTGAGATACATGTAAACATTTATCCTTTTACTGATAGAGTACTAAATTCATGTTGGTTGTCAAAGTCTGTTCATGTCTTTGTATTTTCACATTTCATTGGGGAGTGTCTTCAGGCATTCACCAATAAATTTTTACCAGATAAAACAAGCTCTTAATTGAAAACAGAATATGGTTTCATTTTTGGAATTCACTACAAAAAAACCTTTTCACAATCCATTCCATTGAAGGACCATAAGCTAGGTTTAACCCTTTACCCAACAAATCGCCTACATCCGCCCGCGTAAAATACAAATTTAGTATCTGAAAAAATATTATTTTTCAAAAAATTTCAACAAAACCATATCATGTGACCCCTCTTTGGAATGAGCTCGTTGAGCTCGTTCCAATGAGGGGTCACATGATATGGTTTTGTTGAAAGTTTTTGAAAAATGTTAAAAAATGATTTTTCAAATAATAAATTTTGATATCGTCTAAGTTGGGTAAAGGGTTAAATGCTTCTTGTGAATATTACTGGTTGCGGTTTTGGTCATTGCATTGGGTAAAGAGTTGCTATAGATGAGATTTACACTAAGGATGTACATTGCACAGGGTTAATTACTGTTAATAATGAAATTTTGTAATAACCATAAAGTGTGACGGACTGCACAGGGTTAGTCTCACTTTCTGGTTATAAAAAGTTGGTAACTGCCAGATCACACACTACAGGAAAATATGCACTAAGGCTGTAAAAATGTACAGGGTCAGTTGGTTATGTGTTACATAGGGTGCAGGATTCAAGGAACTAATGGAAATACTAATACTGGGTTGTGGACATTTTTTTAACCCTTTCAACACTGGTGGTATCTTCCATGCCAGTTAAATGGCAGAAATTGGAAGAGTCCATATCCATTATTTGGAGGTAGAGCAATTAATCTTTTCAGTGAGCAGCCTTAATTGTTCTACCACACACGTTCACTTAGTAGCCATACTACTTAATGAAATTAAAACGTATCGTGTTCCTGGACCGGAAAAGTGATCTCTCATGTTGAAAGAGTTAATGTGATTTCCAGAAATGAAAACGTATTGCATTCTCAATTAATAGCTTGTTGTAAATCCATACAAACAAAAATCAGTGAGAGAATATGAAGCACAACAACAATACCAAACTCTCAGGCCACTCATCAGATTCAGTTAGGAAATTGATGCTATTATGACTGGTTTGTTTACCACTTTTTGTGGTATTTGCTTGCAGACTACCATTGACACAATGTGATGTTTCTTTGTTCACAAAGATATGCATATATTCTTTTGTGCTCCAATCATAGATATTCCAGTCAATAAGTATTTAATATACAGTAAAACTTGTTTTGAGAGACCACTGTTGTGAGATACCACCCGTCTTGAGAGACCACTGTGACCTTATACGGTTTGGTTGTTTTACTCTGTAATGGACCTGTCATGAGAGACCACCTGTTATGAGAGACTACTTTTGCCAGTCAGAAAGGTTGGGCTCTCAAAACAGGTTCTACTGTACCTTGAAACAATCAGATATTAACCCTTAAAGGCCTATTTCGGACTTCTGACAATAAACAAATTACATAGGCTGTGGTTTCTAGTTGAAGTCTTGGCTGCCAGTTAAGACAGTTAAGACTTGACTAGAAATCACTGTTAGGCAACTGGACGTGTATGGCTGTGGTCAGGTGTAACTTCAGGACAATTGTCCAGGCCATTAAAAGTTAACAAAATAAATGGAGGTGGGGGGGGGGGGGGGGGTGGGGGTTGGGGGGGCGTAATCATAAAACTATAGCTATTGTGATACTTCAGTCATAATATTTAGTAAACACACATGTCTAATAGTAATGGGAAAGTCATGAAGATTCAGTCAAATCATGTTTCAATTGGTAGACATTTCTTGCATTTATTCAAAGTAAATGAATGTTTATGTACTGTTTCAATTCAATCAGATGGAATATTTCAGTTGGTCAGAAAAGCAAACCATTTAAGATTCACTTTTCCATCCAACTGAAGTATTCCATCCATTTGAATCTAAAAATAGGAGATGAACAATTAAGGGCTAGACTGGTTCCAGGCCATAACTGCATCAGATTTGTTTAAGAATTTCACTGGTTATGTGAGGCCACAACAGCATCAGACTTACCTACAAATTTTACCGGTGTCTTTAGAGCCTGCAGTACCCATGAGAGCCCCGGGAAGTGCAACAATGCCTGTTTCTGTGGTAAACAAGCTCTGTTTTATTGGTAACATAGGACCCGGTCACCAATGCCTGGGGTGGAAGTCATCTAACATGGGTATAAAGAATTGACTGGACTTGACTTTATGTTCATGTTGCACTCTTTCGACAGAAATATGTGACCTTAAACACCAGTGGATAACAATATGAAAGCCTGCAGTACAGTCACTGTGGACTGGTCATAATCCGCATGTGGGCTGGGTTGTACCTGGTGCTTCATTAATTGAATTTTTGATGATTATTCCTGTAATTAGTGTTTTAGAATCTATTATTTTTGCACCTGTGGAAATATTGGCCATCTGTGGAAACTGACCAATCTACGGCAGCCATCCTGTAGCATATGAAGTGTTTAAGCCTTTACCTAATCTGTCGATTATAACTTGTCTGCAATGTTAATATGAAATCGTGATTTAAATTTTATTATTTTTTTCAGTTTTCACCCTGCAAATGTAGCCTATGATCCCTCATTGTAATGAACTTGTCCTGTCCTTCCAGTGAGGTGTCATAAACTATGCTTTTTGAGAAAAAAATGATTTTTTTTTACTTATTTAAGAAAATTTTGTGGGAGTGGTGTCTTACTCATGTCAGGTAAAAAGTTAAATATGATACCAGTACTTATGAATGGTGTCCAAATATATGCTTTCAGCATGAAACTAGTGAAAAGTCTGAATTTGACAAATTCTGCAGCCCTCGGAAAAGATACCAGAACATGCAAACTTAATCCTTACAAAAAACTAGAGATTTCTATACATTTTGGTTACACTGACAGTCTGCACTCTGTGACATTACCATTGTTTCTATGCAAGTCTTTGCTCCCTATCTATCATCAGCCAAGACATCACAAAAAACCATTGCCAAACCTCTTGACCTAGATGTTGTGTTGGAATGGTAATTCTGAAAAAAAATGTGCTGGGCTTTAGAGTTAAACCCACTTGGTGGAATTGGTGTGTACAAAGGTGCACATGTACCTTCTCGTTGTCGACAACAACTGAAGCCTTGCTTCTGTTGGTAATTTGAAAAGGAACAAATCAGCCACTTCTTGGTGGTTCTTTTCTGGTACTTGGGCTTCTTATACGCCTTAAGCTGTTTGACATGGTATGATATATGCATTGGATGTGTTGTCAAAACCAAGCCTGGAAATAATCAGACTGTCATCTGCAGAATGAGGTTCCCATAGGGTGAATTTACCCTGCTGTGTACCTCAGTCTGAATCAAAGTCTCAAAACTAAACAGAAAGAGGTACCCAAATGATAAATTGGTCCACTATATGGAATAGCATGAGCAAATTCACCCTCTGGGGACCTCATCCTGCAAATGGCAGATCACTTATTTCCAGGCTTGGTCAAAACCCAATCAATGATTAAACAAACATCTTCTAACCAACATTGTCTTCAAAGAGAGGAATAAGAACTACAGGCACTTAGATTGGATGTGTTGACCAGGCCTGAAAATAAGTAGTCTGACATTTGCAGAATGAGGTCTCTGGAGGGTGAATTAGCTGATGCAGTCCCATACAGTGGGCCAATTTATCCTTTGGGTACCTCTTTCTGTTTAGTTTTGAGACTTTGATTCAGATTGAGGTTCACAGAGGGTAAATTTAGTGATGTTACCCTGCTGTGCAGGGTAGCATCACTAAATTCACCCTCTGGGGACCTCATTTTGCAGATGACAGTCTGCTTATTATACCCCCCCGCAAACAAAGTTTGGGGGGGGGGGGGGGGGTATATAGGAATCACCCTGTCCATCCATCTGTCCGTCTGTCCATCCTTGTAAGCACAACTCCTCCTAAACCATTTGAAGAATTTTCATGAAACTTTACACAATGGAAGAACTCCATATGAAGATGTGCATGAAGCAATATAATTCCGTTCTGACATTTCCAAGGGGAGATAATCTAACTTATACTGTCTGTCCATCCTTTTAAGCACAACTCCTCCTAAACCGTTAGAAGAATTTTCATGAAACTTTACACAATGGAAGAACTCCATATGAAGATGTGCATTAAGCAATATAATTCCATTCTGACATTTCCAAGGGGAGATAATCTAACTTCGTCTGTCCATCCTTGTAAGCGCAACTAGATTTCATAGAATAATGCGAACTGTGAAAGGTTTTAACTCTTTGCCCAATGCATAGGATATCAAAATTTATCATTTTAATTATTGGTTTTTATTAATTTTTCAAAATTTTTCCACTAAACCATAACATATGACACCTCATTGGAATGAGCTTAACAAGCTTGTTCCCACAAGGCATCACAAGATATAGTTTTGTGGAAATTTTTTGAATTATTTTGTTTTTTCAACTGCCAAGTTTGTAAATTATGTGGGTGAATGTGGCCTATTCTTTAGGTAAAGGGCAAATGGAAAATAAAAGAAAACACTTGAATTGTGAAGAGGCAGAATAAGAACTATATTTTAAAATAGGAAGAGTTTAAGCCCTTACGAAGATAACCAGTCAGTGCTATTTACAAAACTTGCCATTTAAATTTTATTTTTCATTTTTTGCCTCAAAAACCCAGCTCATGACACCTCATTTGAATGTTCGTTTAAATGAGGTGTCATAACCTGCAGATTTGGAGGAAAAAAAAAGAAAATATTTATTTATTCAAGAATTTTTTGCAAGTGTCAACCTTCAGTCGTGTCAAATTGATGGCTAAAACAAATTGAGTCAGACCCTGCAAATCCTTCTTTTTTTTTTTTTTTCATCAAATCTCAAACTGGATCGAATTCTGTATCAAAACTGCATTATGTATTGGGGCAGTATACACAGTTCAGCCACACTTGACACAAAAATGTTTGGCCCATTATGACCAGAAATGGCTATAAATGCTCAGATTACAATAAGAGAGTCTTCTTTAAATTGTTTACGTTAGAACAGTGGCCATTCTCTTTAAATTCTCAGTCAGGATAAACATGACATACAGGGTTCATTAAAACGCATGAAGTTCATGTACGTGCCAGAATTTTTCATCTCAATTTTCAAGTCCTTAACCCTAAAAGGATAATTACTTTGATAACTAATTCCGACTTTGATAACTTTTTAATGCAAAGATATAGGTGCCCCAACAATTATTGTTTGGGTAAACTCAAAACTTGTTTTCTAAGTACCTTGTCATTTGTTACTAGGCAAGTCTTGGCTGCCTCTGTAGGCAGCCAAGACTTGACTACAAACAACTGTAAAGCCACTGGAGGTAGACTTTCAAAGTATAGTGAAAATGTATAAAAAAATCTCCTGCAGATTAAGGGTTAATTTATACCTTTTTATACCTTAATTTATACCTTTGAAAAAACTTATTTTTTTGTACAAGAATTTTGTAATTATTGAGGCTTATGAAAATTATGAAAAGTCATTCGGAAAGTATATCATATTTTTCCACTATACTAATGGCCCAGACTAGCTGGTGCAACCCAATTTATTACCAGGGCCAAACACAAATTTTGAATCCCCCAAACCCCCCAAAATTTGCCAAAAAACTTAAAAACGAGAAGACCAGTATGGTCCTCCATACTTTTGCGCAATGCGCAACTTGTTGTCAAGGACAACAATAAGCTACCACCATCATGTCATTCTGTTGTTTGGCCCATGTAGACTTTCAAAGTATAGTGAAAATGTATAAAAAATCTCCAGCAGATTAAGGGTTAATTTATACCTTTTTATACCTTAATTTATACCTTTGAAAAAACTTTTTTTTTTGTACAAGAATTTTGTAATTAATGAGGCTTATGAAAATTATGGAAAGTCATTCGGAAAGTATATCATTTTCCTTTACTATTAATATCAGTCTGTGAATGTGAAAAACATAGCTAGTAAACCTGTCATTCGAATGAGCTTATTACATTGCGGGACATAAGCTATGTTTTTGGAGACCAGATGTGATCAAATTCGGTGGTATTTGTTAGAAAAGTATTGCTTGTCAGATATGGTTGTCACATTAGTTAAAGGGTTAATTTATTTATTTATTGGTGTTTAACAACACTTTTGACAGCCAGAATCATCTCATGTCAGTTTTGCAGCTGGAGGAAGCCTGTGTCCTTGGAAAGAACCACCACAGTGAGTAACTGTCAGACTTCCCAACATACTAACTCCACAAAAGCAGAGTTGGCATTGGTTAAA
Organism: Pictodentalium vernedei; assembly: GCA_031216915.1. Classification (NCBI taxonomy): domain Eukaryota; kingdom Metazoa; phylum Mollusca; class Scaphopoda; order Dentaliida; family Dentaliidae; genus Pictodentalium; species Pictodentalium vernedei. Next base: position 143,265,902 of record CM062297.1, on the reverse strand, counting down.
GGCAAGTTCCCCATTGACATGCAGTACATGGCACTGTGTTCCCACATGGGCAGTTAGGATGAAGGGCCTGATTCTTGGACAAAATGCAGTTGCCACTGGTCAGTATCAAACCATAGACCTTTCAGTTTGAATTTCAATGCACTAACGACTGAGCCACAGGATAAAGTGTTAACCCTTTAGCCAATGAATGGGTCACATCCGCCCACATAATATGCAAATTCAGCAGTTGAAAAAAATATTATTTTTCAACAAAATCATATCATGTGACCCCTCATTGGAGCGAGCTCATCCACACTCCAAATAAATAAAAAAATAAATGAATTTACCGCAACTAATTTTTTTTATTTTTTGTCTCAAAAACATAGGTTATGACCCCTCATTGGAACGAGCTCAATGAGCTCGTTCCAAAGAGGGGTCATGACCTATGTATTTGAGACAATAAATGAAGAAATAATAAAAATAATTGGCGATTTTATGTGAATAGTTTGCTAGTTTTGGCCATTATGTAGGGTAAAGGTTTAATACATTTTATGGGGGGGACAATAATACAACATCAGCTGACTGTTTGTGGAAATCATATGATAAAATTATGAATACAAGCAGCAGCTGGTACATTTGACATAAAAATATAACTATTTATTGCATTTGTAGGAAATGATTTTGCATGAACAACAGCCATTTGTTATTACTTCATATGAAGGACATTTCTCTGACGAGTCATGTCCCTCAAGGACAATTCCTCCTGGACTGTTCTGTTGAGGACACTTTCCCCTATGGACATTACCCACAACTGACACTTCCTCTAAATGTATTGTTTAGGAAATAAGGAAGAAAATTTACCCACCTACATGTATAATTGGTAGAATGCTAAATTATTTTTATCTGGTAAAGTGCTGGAAGCCCATTTTAGGGCTTCATACTGAAGTGCCAGTCCCGCAATTTAAAGGCCTCGTATTCTGTGCATGTGCTTCATATTAGCTTGGTAGTGATATTATTTTATCTGTTAGGTTTTGCCTTGTTACAATTTATGGGAGAGTGCCTATTGGCACTCTCCCATAAATTGTAATGAGGCAAAAATGCACAGAGAAATTTTATGGACCAAAAATAATTTAGCACTCTACCAGTTAAAAGGTGATTTGTAACATGAGTATTTTGTTCAAAGATACAATGCTGCCAGCAAGGGGAGCCTTAGTTTAGCAAGATTTTGTTCATCAGTAATTCTTTTGTCACTATTTATTTGAGAGTGCCTGCAGTTCCTCTCCAGTCAATTGTAATAAAACAATTTTATGTGAACATTTCTTTACTACTGCACAAACAAGCTAATGGAAAAAGTATAAAGCCACAAAAGTGGCTTTCAGCACTTTTCAGTAGAGCCCAGATAGTGGCTTTTATCACTCCACAAGTTAAAATCGTTATTTGAAAGCTTTGTTTAACCCTTTACCTAACATGAAAAGCAGACGACACTTGCCCAAAAAATTCTTCAATAACTAATTTTTTCCATTTTTTGTCTCAAAAACACAGGTTATGACCCCTCATTGGACCGAGCTAAGCGAGTGGTCATAGCTTATGTTTTTGAGACAAAAAAAATGAAAAAATAATGAAAATTAATTGGAAATTTTTTAGAATAGCACTGACCGGTTTTGGCCGTTACATTGGGTAAAGGGTTAAAGCTTTTTAGGCATCTTGACACTGGGAACCCCGGGAAGTATAGTAGTGCTTGATTTCTGTGGTTCTTTCTCTCTGGTATAATAAATTCTGGTGACCAAGGCCTGGGGCACAATTTCTATGAAATTGGCTGTATATAAACAATTGTCTTAGCTTGACTTAATACTTGGGTTGTGATCTCCATATAACCATAGGTGCAGAAAGTAACCTTAAATACAAATGATACCAATCATTTCCTGGAAATTGTATGTCAGATATACAGTATTTGGAGGGGGCACGGTGGCTCAGTTGGTAGAGGTGCAGGCTGCAAGCCGAGAGGTCCTCGGTTCGAATCCCACCTCGTTGTGTCCTTTGACAAGACACTTCACCCCCATTACCTACGTGGGGGCACGGTGACATTGTGTACTAAGGCGTACTGCACGTCGATGGTGTACCTGTCTTCAACCAATGCTAACCCTGCTTGTGTGGAGTTGGTATGTTGGGGAGCTGACAGTTGCTCGCCATTGCTCGGTGGTTCTCTCTGGGTACTCCGGCTTCCGCCACCCAGTAAAACTGTCGCGGTCATGATTAGCCATTGTGCAGAAATATGTGACCTTAAACACCAATAAATAAATAAATATACAGTATTTGGAGAGTGTATTATCACTAAATACCTGCAGAGTGGAGATTCCACCCAAGGAATAATTGCAAATTTGTTGCATAGCATAACAAGCACAAGCAAAGTTTCAGCCAATGGACCTCCGGGTTAAACCCGGAGGTTCATTGGCTGAAACATTGCTTGTGTTTTCAGTCGGTATATCCAAAATTTGAAAGTTATAGTTTGGGTGAGAACTCCTCTCCATAGGTGATTTAGTTAGAATCCACTCTCCATGTACTGTAGATTGATCAGTGATTGATCAGTATTTTCAATGTTTCCTTCCAAATTTGAGTTATATAAAGCTTTCAAGAATAGCATGTTAGGAGCAGTTCATTAATATTTCAGACTCCAGCTTTATGACTGCATGTTTAAAATAATGAGCTCCTCCCAACATATTATTGGAGTTCAGAATTCCACAATTTTGTTTAAAGCTTGGAGTGTCATGTGCACTGTAGTGTTACTGTCCAAGACCCATCAAATATCTTACAAAATGAGTTGTAATAAAATCATGTAAATACTAAATTTTAATAATATACTAAATTTCTGAAAAACATGTATTTATTTGTTTATTATTTAAAAAGGAGTATTATTTAATATATGGTACATTTATCTGGGTGGCAATAAATGATAAAATTTGAAAGGTGATTTTTGTGAATAATAGCACTGTCAGATATGTTCATTATGTTAGTTTAATCATTTACCTAATGAATTTGTCACATCTGCCTGTGTAATTTACAAATTAAAGAGTTGAAAAAAAATTTTTTTCAAACATTTCAACAAAACCATAGCATGTGACCCCTCATTGGAACAAGCTCATCATTCTTGTTATTTCTCCGAATAAGGATTTGGAGGTATCTAGTGGAGACCTCTGTCCATCCATCTGCCTGTACAAACATTTTGGATTGTAATTACAAAGTCATCAGTCGGATTTGGATATCCTTTGATATGTTGATAGTCCCGCATGGGGGAATGGATATGCACCAGGAACAATTTTTCCCAGAGTTATGGCCCATTGTCCCCTGTGGGAACCCCGGGAAGTGAAGCAGTGCTTGTTTACTGTGGTAAACAAGCTCTGTTTCACTACTAAACTAGGACCCAGTCACTAATGCTTGGGGTGCGAGTCCTCTAAAATAGGCAACATGGGGTATAAACAATTGACTGACCTTGATTTTATCTCCATGTTGTTGTCATGATTAGCCATTGTGCAGAAGTATGTGACCTTAAACAATAATAAATAAATAAATAATGGCCCTTTTTCACTCTTTTGACTTTGAAAGTTTTTCTCAATCTCTGTATTGCATTCACTGCATGTTGGATTTGAAAAACCCCTTATTTGATCAAATCATAATTTTAGGAGTTACTTGTGGATGACTAGACAATGCTTCCTTTCGATTTTGATCCAGCTCGCCAATTCAACAAGGCGACCATGGCATTATGCCACCATCGGGGTTCATATATTTATTTATTTATTGGTGTTTAAGGTCACATACTTATGCTCAATTGCTTAATCGTGACCAAGACAGTTTTACGGGTGGAGGAAGCCAGAGTACCCGGAGAGAACGACCGAGCAATGACGAGCAGCTGTCAGCTCCCCAACATCGTAACTCTGCAACGCAGCACAGGCAGGGTTAGATTGGTTGAAGACATGCGCACCATCGACGTGCAGTACGCCTCAGTACACAGCATCATCGTGCCCCCATGTAGGCAATCGGGGTGAAGTGTCTTGCCCAAGGACACAACGTGGTTGCCGCAGGTGGGATTTGAACCGAGGACCTCTCGGCTTGCAGCCTGCAACTCTACCAACTGAGCCACTGCGCCCTGTCGGGGTTCATGCAACGCTTCATGTTGCTCTTGTTCAAATGAGGGGTCACATGATATGATTTTGTTGAAATTTTTTGAAAAATTTTAAAAAACAATAATTAAAATAATAAATTGTGAAATTGTGTGTGTTGGGTAAAGGGTTAATTCTTTGCATGCCACTGGCAGATTTTCCTACCCAGGACAGAATTTCTCTTGGCACTGAAATAGGTATAATTTGGACACAGTTAATTAAATTTTCTCCTTCAAACTGAATGGAATTTTTCACCAATGATTTCTTGAATTAAATGTAGATGAATTTTTCATAAAATCTAGTCATGGCTGCTTTACAGCAGCCATGACTAGATTTTATGAAAAATATCCTGAAAGTACTAAGCGTGTTAAGAGTCAGAGGATAAGGAAAATGTCTGGGTAGAGCGTCCCTTGTGTGAAATTCCCTGAGGGAAGGATCCTTGGAGAAAACGTCTGGATCCTGCATCTATCACATCTCTGGAGGAAAACATCAAAACCTCAGAACAAATTTCAGTTAATGCATGCTCCAGTCAGAACATGGGTTCATGAGATGAAATTGGTTTGTTGATCTCTGCATTTCTATCGATTTCAGTAGATTTCCTCTCTGAGACTGACCGTTTATAAAATTTCCCTATTTTTGCAGGAGGAGAGATGCTTGTTTCTTAAAATTACTTGAGCTGAATGAATTTTCTAAATGCCCTTAGTTTTGCAATAGAAACATAGTTTTTTTCATATTTGTATTAAGTGAGATTCAAAAGTGAAAATTGGAGACAAACATTTTGTTCACACATGGATCATTGTTAAGTTCGCTGGTACATTGTTGTACAGGTGTGATGTTTGTGTATGTTTATGTACATGTATAGGTTATGTATAGGTATATATGTATATATGATAAGTGATATGTATATATTGTTAGGTATCAAAGTTGTCTTATATATATCGTCTCAAAGTTGCATGTCTGCTGCAGACAAGATCTGAATAAATTATGAACAAGAATTTTGGATGACTTTTTATTAGCTCACCTGGCCTAAAAGGCCATGTGGGCTTCTCTTATCACTTGGCGTCTGTCGTCTTCCGTCGTCCGGCATCTGTAAACTTTTCACATTTTCATCTTCTTCTCTGTAACCACTGAGCCGGTGTGAACCAAACTTCGCAGGAATGGTCTATGGGAGGTCCTCTACAAACGATCCTCATTTTGTTCCCATCAGATGAAAAACATTGCTTCCAGAAGCATTCTTTGATACTGGTCGGTGGATTTTCAAAAATCTTCTCCTCTGAAACTGCCAAGCCAAATGTTTTGAAACTTCACATAAATGATGGCTGGGACCCCCTCTACCAACGATCCTCATTTAATGTTGATTGGGTCACAAACATGGCCACAATTGCGGCTTATAGTTACTGTAGAAACCCTAAGAGAAATCTCATTTTCATCTTCTCTGGAACTACTGAGTTGACATGAACCAAACCTGGCAGGGATAGTCTATGGGAGATCCTCTACAAACTATCCTCATTTTGATCCCATGAGTTTGAAAACATGACCGCCAGAGGCATTCTTTGATTCTGATTGGTGGATTTTGAAAAATCTTCTCCTCTGAAACCACAGGGCCAAATGTTTTGTAACTTTGCATGGTCGATGATTGGGACCCCCTCTACCAACGATCCTCATTTAATGTTGATCGGGTTGCAAACATGGCTTCAATTGTGGCTTATAGTTACTATAGAAAGCCTATGGGAAATCACAGTTTCATCTTCTCTGGAACTACTGAGCCGTTGTGAACCAAACTTCGCAGGAATGGTCTATGAGAGGATGGAAATATGTGGCCGCCAGAGGCTATATTCTAATGCTTAACCCAATGCCTCTCCCGTCTGCACGAAGATCAGTACTGTCAGTAAAATACTTGTTTTTTGAAAATCTGGTAAGGGTTGGTTCCAGTTTTCTCCACTGAGAACTGGGGGGAAAAAACAAAAATATTGTGTATACAGTACAAGTGAAAATAAGCTGCAGCATAACTGCAATAAACTATGTAAACTGCTGCTCCTGCACTGCCAAGATCAGAATCTGACATTTTCTGGAAAGCTATCAGTGAGAGCTTTCTAGAAAATGATGTCAGCTTCTGGTCTTATTAGTGTAGGAAGAGAAAGATACATAGTTTATAGGATTATCCTACAACTTATTTTGACTTGTACTGTAAACAAGTGCAGCTATAATACATAACATAATTATGTTAATTCATGTATTACTCTCAGGTTACTTATCAGAAAATACTGATTGATGACAAGTGTTTGGAAAACCATGGAAGTTTTGTTTACATTCTCTTCCCATCATGTCAGCTTAGATGACCAGTAATTATATATAATAATAATAATAATAATAATAATAATAATAATAATAATGAAATTTTATAAAGCCTAAAATCACAAAGTGCTCTAAAACGCTGTACAGTTAAATAAACATTGAGCTCGTGACTATCAAGGCAATATACAGACTGAGAAAGGTGTGAAGGCCAGCAGGTTACATACTGTCAAAAACCTCTCTGAAAAGATGTGATTTTAAATTTTTTTTTAATTGGTTGAGATCTTTCGATCCCTGAACCTGAACTAGTAAATTATTCCAAAGTGCAGGTCCAGCGAAAGAGAAAGCTCTGTTATTTACAAAGGTGGACCTAGAGAAGGGCATCTGAAGCTTGACTATGTGAGGAGGAGCGCAAGTTCCATTCAGGTTTTTAATTGCCAGAAGGTCTTGTAAGTACTTAGGTGGCGAGCCATGAATGCACTTAAATACCAAAACCAAATTTTTTAAAATAATCCGCTGTCGTACAGGGAGCCAGTGCAATTTTTTTAGTGGTGGTGTTATATGATCATAGCGTTTGGAGCCTGTGATGATACGTGCAGCTGTATTTTGAATATTCTGTAGTTTTGAAATATATGACTGTGGCAACCCAATAAGAAGTGAGTTGGAAAAACCCAAGTGGGATGAAATAAAAGCATGAACTACAGTTTCCATTGACTTAGTGGAGAGGTAACGACGAAGATAGCTCAGGTTTCTAATTTGCATGAAACAGCACTTATATATTGAGATTTTCCTCCATTGATAGATGAGAGTCAAATATCACACCAATGTTACGAGCACTGTTTGATGCATTTTGTGTGGAATTTCCGATAACAAGTGACTTGATTCGCAAATTTGATGGACTCTTTGAACGCGATATGACTAGTACCTCAGTCTTATCGTCATTCATTTTAAGTCTATGACAGGCCATCCAGTCCCTAACCTTGTGTACACAGTCTTCCATCATCGAAACTGAAGCAATAGGGTCAGATCCAATTGAAGGGTCTAGTGACAAATACAACTGAGTGTCATCATCATACAAATGGTAAGGAACACCGATCTGCCTCAGCAACTTTCCCAATGACGCTGTGTAAAGTGTAAACGATATCGGCCCAAGAATGGAGCCCTGTGGAACTCCACACGTCAATACTTTACTGTCAGAGTTTGTTTTAGAAATGGTTACTTGTTGTTCACGTAACGGGAGATAAGATTGGAACCAGGTAAGAACTTTTCCGTTGATTCCAAGCTGTTGCATTGTGGATAAGAGAAGGGAATGATCAACGGTATCGAAGGCAGCTGAAAGATCCAATAAGACCAGAAGGACAGATCTACGTTCACCTAATGAACATGTTATATCATTACAGACCCTTAAAAGAGCAGTTTCCATACTATCATTTAAGATATGACAAAACTGGAGTAAAATGTGTTTCCAGTAACCCTTTACCTACCCAAAGCTATTTTGAAAGAGAATACTGTCTGAAAAAATTGTAATTTTCAAAAAATTCAACCTTTTTTTTACTGTTTTTTTTGTTGAAACAGAATTCATAAATGTGTGCATTTTCAAGAAAATCTTCTTTGAAACTGCAAGGCCAAATGGTTTGAAAACTTAATGTGACTATTGATTGTAATCCCCTCAACCAATGATCCTCATTTAATATTCATTGGATTGCAATTATGGCTGCATTTTCATCATCTTCACTGAAAGTACTGAGCCAATGTGAACCAAACTTGGCAGGCATGGTCTATGAGAGGTTCTCTACAACAAGTACTCATTTTATTCCTGTTGGGTGAAAAACGTGGCCGTCAGAAGCATTCTTTGATTCTGATTGGTCAATTTTGAAAGCTCTTCTCCTCTAAACCACAGGGCCAAATGTTTTGAAACTTTGCATGGTTGATGACTGGGACACCCTCTACCAAGGTTCCTCATTTAATGTTGACCGTGTTGCAAACATAACCACAATTGCAGTTTATAGTTTCTATAGAAAAACCCTATGGGAAATCACATTTTCATTGTCTCTCTGGAACTACTGAGCCGATGTGAACCAAAACTTGGCAAGAATGGTCTGCAGGAGGCCCTCTACAAACGATCCTCTTTTTGTTCCTGTTGGCTGGAAAATATGACCACCAGAGGCATTCCATGATTCTGTTTGATGGATTCAAATGTTTTGAAACTCCACGTGATTGAGGACTGGGACACCTTCTACCAATGATCCTCATGTAATGTTGCAAACATGGCCACAATTGCAGCTCATAGTTACCATGGAAAGCCTATGGGAAATCACATTTTTATATGTAGTTCCAGGTGAGCGATTACAGGCTCTTTAGAGCCTCTAGTTCTTTGATCCAATCTTTTGTACTTTCCATGGTTATATAGCCATCAGTTTTTCTCTACATATACACAATTATAGTTCTTGACTATTTGGAGAGCCCAAAAAGATCTTGTTGAACCGCCCTGATAACCCTTAACTTGTCACACACACTTTTTCCATATATGGAGGACATATATATATATGCTTCTATAGGTAGCTTGACTGTCACATGCACATTTGGTAAAATAGAGAGTTGGTCAAAATAACACTCGTCGAATGGACACTTCATTGAAGGGACAATTGACCGAATTGACATCTCGTCAAATGCACATTTGGTCAAAATTTGAAATTTATGACGTTTTGACAAATGTGCACTTTCAGGGTGGAAAATTATAAAAATATTAAAATGAGGCATCTCTGTCTAGACAGCTCCGCCGAGGATCACTGCTTTTAGGGGAAGCTATATAGACAAGAATCCAAGTGTTAATGCTTGTGACCTTAACCTTCATGATATGACAATGAGTCAAAGTCTTAGAGTTAGGTTATGGGTAACATTTGTGTGAACTATGAACAAGATCTGTCACACACATTCAATTATACAGACCAAACAAGGGTTGCATAATAAAATCCAAGTTTTGTCTGTAACCTTGATGGTATAACCTTGGATCAATGTCGCGACACACTTTTGTGTCATAAGAAATAATTGTACCAACTATGAATAAGATCTGTCAGTCATACGTTATGTGAACCTGACAAGGACTCTTTAAGAAGATAAACCTTTTGGTGCCTGTGATCTTGACCTTGATTATATGACCTTGGAGCAAAGTCATGACATACCTTTGAATCATGAGTAATAATTGTACCAACTATGAATAAGATTTGTCAATCACATCAAGTTATATGGACTGGACAAGGGCTGTATAACAATATCCAAGTTTTGCTGTCTGTGACTTTGACCTTGATGATGTGACCTTGGATCAATGTCGCGACACTCGTTTGAGTCAGGAGCAATAATTCTACCAAGTATGAACAAGATCTGCCGATTAGATCAAATTATATGGACCGGACAAATAAAAAGTAGACGATAGACGGACAGGCAATGGAATGATGGATGGATGACAGACAACTTAGCATTAGAAAAGCTCCACTGACATTCTGTCAGGCGGAGCTAATATTTAGTGGTTAAGAAATTTTGGCCCGGACAAACAAATGTCAAAGGTTTTTCTAAGTGTCACCTTATCATAGGGCCTGTGACCTTGACCTTGAGGGGCACATACCATATTATAATTCGCAACACATTGTCTTTTGATATTACATACAGTAGAACCTGTCTTGAGAGACCGCCCTTTGGGCCACACAAAAGTGGTCTCTCGAGACAGGTGGTCTCTCATAACAGGTTTCAGGTTTTCTCAAGTCAGTGAATAACCAACCACAAAATTCAGAAATGGAGAAGAATGGATTTTTGTAATTACTTTGTAGTTCTTTTTTATGAAGTTTTTGTAACAAATTGAAATGGACTGTTATAAAAATTATAAAAATAAATTAGTGTTGAAAATCTTCATTGAAGATTTTCAACACTAATTTATTTTTATAATTTTTATAACAGTCCATTTCAAAATGTTACAAAAATATTTTCAACACAAATTTATTTTTATTCCTATCTGTCACATTTCAGGTATGCATGAAATTGTTTATTCAGCAATAATCCTAATCTTTTCACAGGGGTCTTATAAAAACATCTCAATCTAGATGAGTTAGCAACAGAAACCAAATTATGAGCTTTTAATGCTTTTAATTATGTTAGTGAAGTTTTTGTCATGGTTTCAGTCTTCAAAGGGGCGGTCTCTCAAGACAGGTCTATTATGGCATAAAAATACAAGTTGGTACCAGGTCACAGTGGTCTCTCAAGACAGGTGGTCTCTCAAGACAGGTGGTCTCCCATACCAGGTCCATTATAGAGTAAAACCAATCAGTGCCTGGTAGATGTGGTCTCTCAAGACAGGTGGTCTCTCAAGACAGTGGTTTCTCAAGACAGGTTTTACTGTATTGTTATAGTTTCATTAAAAAAATATTCAGTGTTTAAGAAATCAATGTTTCCACATATTAACCCTTTACCTAACATGAAAAGCAGACGACACATGCAAAAAAAATTCTCGAATAACTAATTTTTTTCATTTTTTGTCTCAAAAACATAGGTTATGACCCCTCATTGGAACGAGCTCGTTCCACTGAGGGGTCATAACCTATGTTTTTGAGACAAAAAATTATGAAAATTAATTGGAGATTTTTGAGAATAGCGCTGGCCAGTTTTGGCCGTTACGTTGGGTAAAGGGTTAAGCAGAATTTATGCATTAAAAAAATTACACGTATTTATACCATAACAAATTTGTAACGTACCTCAGTCAGTGAGAACAATGACCAACAGAAATAATGTCAGATTCATTCTTTGAAAATCCCCTAACTCACAATCATCCCTGATTCACATCCCGAATCAACTATAGTGCACATGTAATCTTCTTCCTGCCTGTTTCAGAGAAGTAGTTTGGAAACAATGAAATATATGATAATGTATACTATGACCTACCAATTCGATTAACCTTTTGGAGTCCGATTTGTATCACACCAGAACCCAAAAAGTCAACTTTTACTGTACGAACTCCAATAGCTCAAAAGTCCAAAAAAATATCTCATTTCCGAGATTAACCAGACGCACTCAGTGGTTCATTGGCCACTTTATTAATTTTAACTATCCCCCAAAAATTCAAGCTCGACAAAATGTTTCACATTCCTGTTTTAAAACAATTTCAGCCCATTTGTTACTGTAGTGCCAAAAATATGAGGGGGCCATTTTTTATGCTTCTGCTGTTCATTAACTCCTTCCATGCTGTTGGTGGATATTCCTGAAATATGTGTAATTTTTTAAAAAATTAATCAAGTTTCCTCCCTGCAAACTGAATGGATATTTCACCAATGATTTCTTCAATTACATATATACACCTGGAACTTAATTAAGCACCCTCTGAAATGTTTCATGACTGAAGCTGCTGTTACTGATTATTATGTTTTAATGATTGCTATGTCTTGCAGTACATTTCATCTAGTGAAACATGATGTTTCTGGTTGATAGCGTACTCCAAACACATCCCCACGTTCAAGTGAAGCATGCTTCCCACGAATGTCACAAAAACACTATCATCCACATGCAATATCTGGGTATAAAACAAGAAAATTTGTCACTTCTTTTATCAATAAATGTTGACATGGCAAGGAGGAGACTGAAAGAGGCACTAAGATGGCAAATTGTTGGCATGCATGCAACAGGCATGTCATTCAAAGCTATTGGAAGGAAACTTGGCTGTAGTCATCCTGTCATCAGCAGACTTATCCGAAAATATCAACAAACCAACGATGTTAAGGACCAACCAAAGCCTGGACAACTCCAAAATACCTCTTCTTGGGAAGATCTGAGTCCAGCTCGTTAGTACTCATTAGGTGTGAACCCTTTGCTGCAAGTGGGGTTTTGAAACGCCTTTGGCTCTCCAACAGGCGTTTGTGCAACAGAATTGTCCAAAACCTTCTCAAAGCACTGGGTATGAGGTGCAGAAAGGTCATCAAGCATCCAGCTCTGTCCAATCAGCATCAAAGACGACGTTTGAAGTGTTGTATGGCATAACAACATTGGAATCTCAGGATGTGAGGAGAGTCCATTGGTCAGACAAGAGTAGGTTCCTGATTCACATCACAGATGGTCGCATGAGAGTGTGGAGGCATAGAAATACTGCTTACGTGCCCAGGAACATCAGACCTACTGTTTCTTATGGTGGGGGATCAGTAATGATCTAGGGATGCCTCTCTCATAAGAATTTGGCCGATTTGGAAGCTGCATTGCATGAGGAGTGGCAGCAATTGCCTCTGGACTATATTAGTAGGTTCACTGGTAGCATAAGGAGTTCAGGCTGTCATCCGGGCACGTGGTGGATACACTCACTACTGACGTCAGACACTGCTATTGTGTTCAGGAAATTGTCAGTAAATACCGGCATTATTTCACCATGCACTGTTCCAGCAAGAATACTTGTTGAGAGAACATTTTTCCATCAAAAACATTAGCGACAGATATGTGTAATTAGCGCCATTAAAATACTGCATATTTTCATCACATTTGGCCATCTGAAAGATAGCATGGAAGTAATGACAATTTCTATTAACACCACTGCAAAAAAAAAAAAAACAGGGGTGCTCAATTAAGTTCCATGTGTATGAGAAGGTACAACCATTAAATTTCACACAAACATTAAGGACAGTCAGGTAATGCATTGATTTATAAAAATAATTCACTTGCAAATTTTTGGAAGAAAATTTTATGCAACAGACAACTATTTATCTGACACAGTCAGCCGCAGTTAACCCTTTACATAATAAATAGGCTGCAACCATCTGCATAATTTACAAATTGAGCAGTTGAAAAAAATTATTTTACTAAAAAATTTAACAAAACCATATGTGACCCTCTCATTGGAATGAGCTTTAAATTCTTTTTAAATTTTTTAAAAAATTTCAACAAGACCTTTTCGTGTGACCTACCCTCAATGAAATGAGCTCAATCAGCTTGTTCCAATGAGGGGTCACATGATATGGTTTTGTTGAATTTTTTGTTTAAATATTCTTTTTTCAACTGCTGAATTTGCATATTACATGGGCGAATGTGGTCAAATCATTAGGTAAAGGGTTAAAATGCAATTATGTGCCATAACTTCAGTTCCCTGTGGGGAAAACAAGTTCTATTTTCACAATGATAATACATCATCTGTCCTGACTGATTAGGTCAGTTACTGTTTTATCATCAAACTGTGGTATCCCATGATAAAATTAACCAGGCTGCAGTAGTTGTTAGAGTTTGGGGCGATATGTAGTATGCATTAACTATTTAAAAAATGGATTCAATATGTGATGAACAAAAACCTACCCTCGTTGGGTGAGTCAAAATCTTGTATGACAGAGCTCAGTAAGCCATGTCAAACAAGAATGAATTGCTTCAATTCCCAGAAGGAAGAATTTGCAGTTTGAAATTTTGATGTTCATACCTCAGTGCGCAGAGGGTTAATTGAATAGAAAATGATGCAATTTCCATTGGGAATTCACAGGCACGTAGACAACATTTCCTAATTATACAGGATTCTCAGGGACACATCTATGGGAGGTGGGGGGTTGTAGACGTGTATTATTTTCCAGTCAGCATATCTTCATCTGAATTGGAGTGTAAGAATATTGATTCACTCTTGCTGGTAATCTGGGACTTTCTTATGGAACTTGATTTGTTTCTTGCACTTACGTCACTTACACAAGCAAATGGAGGTTTGTATCTAATTAGGGATGTTGCAGTGTCAGCATGGGCCAATTTTGAGACCACTACATGCTAATCTATTATATTAATGGGATGTGTGTGTGTGATTCAGTTATTCTGTTATTCCATCCAGCTAGAAATTTTCCGTTGCATGCATGGATGGGGCTTCCCGGTCCTGGGATTGGTGCACTTAGGGTATTAGTTAGAGGTTTCTGATTGGGGGGAGGGGGGGCAGTGGTTGGGTAGTGAATTTCCAACTAGGGGGAGGGACCAGGAGGGGGAACCCCCCTCCCCAGTTGGAAATTCACTACCGAGAAAATTTTTGAAAATTAAGCCATGAAAGGGGGCATGAAATTTATTTTAGTAACTGAAATGCCAACACATTTAGAATTATCAGGTTGTTATTATTATTTGGTATTATTTTGGGAATTGAATGTGCTAATCATTAATGCTCAAGCTGAGAACTTTGAGCAGTTCACACTCTCCTAACATTAAATGAGATTTAATGCAGGAATGATCAGTTTTCGATGTTTCATCATTTTGTAACTGTGAATGATGGAATTAACTCCGGATAACGATTTTACATGATGCGATTTTCATGAAGTGCATTTCGAGGATTTAATTATTACGATAAGTAAACATACTATAGAAATCTCATACTGATTGACATCATGCATACTTATGAAGCTTGATATTGCATACACTGTAGTTGTAAATAGTAACAGTTGGACCGAGTTGGGATTTTAAGGAGTAAAGGAGACATCAGCATCACCAAAGAAGCTCTAAAATCCAGATAGATGGAATTTCCAACTACTCATGACTTGCCCTGCGAATTTCCAACTATAGGAAATTTTGGCCAGGATTGGGAGGGTGACACCCCCCCCCCCTGTCACCAGGTCTCTGGGTGCACTCCCTAGCTGAATAAGAAGATGAGAATCATGACCACTACATGTATTTATCAACAAACAAATTTTGAGAGTTTTTCAGCAGGATTCCTAATTGCCATATATTCCAACTACGGCATCATGCCTTGATGATTTAATTGGAATATTTCTCCAGCCTTGTAACATGACAGTCGCGACAAATTGGGGTACTCCACCCCTAATTGATCATCTTTGTGATGCCCTTGAGGATTCTAAGCACATTCAGTCCATTATATCTGGTTTAACAAAGCTCTATGAACAACTCTATGAACAACATTCAAACATGAGAGTATAAGATCAAATAGTTAACCCGTAACCTAATATAACAAGGTCAAAGGCCAAACTAAAAAAAAATATTTATGGTCACAAAAATATAGCTTTAGCTTTTGACCCCTCATTGGCATGAGCTCATCAGAAGCTATGTTTGGATGCAAAAATTGGAAAAATAATAACATTTGAATTTTTTTTTTTTTACTGTGGTGAACAAGTTCTGCTTACTGGTAAAATACGACCTGGTAACCAACGTCTGAGGTGGCAGTCCTCTAAAGTGGGCAGTTTCAGTATACAGTGGAGCCCACTTAATTGGATATCTCTTAATTGTATATCCCTGTTAATTGAATATAATTTTCAAACACAAAACCATTTACCATATCTTCAGTACAAATTTGATCTGTTAATTGCATATGGGTTGTAGAGTAAACTCCTGTTAATTGTATATAAATTTTTGTAATATGTCGAAAAAATTACTGTGACACGCACCAAATTCCCCTTATTTATCAACCTTTTTGGCCTCACTACATCCAATACAGGCATTTATTCTATTATATCTTGTTTGACAGAGCTCTATGAGCTCTGTCAAACAAGATATAATAGAATAAATGCTCAGTTTACCTCCAGAACACAGAAAACTGACCAAATCCCTGTTAATTGTATAATCCTGTTAAATGAATAATTTTCACTGGCAAAATGGATATTCAATTAAAAGGATTCTACTGTATTAAACTATTGATTAAACTTGACTTCATACTTGTGTGTTGTGTTCATGATATGACCACAGATGCTGAAAGCAACGTTAAACATCAATAATAAATGAATTATTGTGGCTTTGAGAACCATGACAGTTAAATGTTTTTGAGCCATTTTCTTGAAAACATTTCTTACCATTGAAATCAAAAAAACTGTTATAGAGTTATTCATCCTTTCCCTGAGAAATTCAGGAGCACAGTGTCTCATTGGCTTGAGCACTGGACTACAAACCGAAAGGTTGATGTTTCGATCCTGACCTGTGCCATCTACACTGTGACTTGGGCAAAACACTTAATTGTGATTTCCCATGTGGCAGCACCATGATGCTGTGTACTAAGGGTACTCCTCATTGATGGTGCACTTGCCTTCAACTGTAGCTAATGCTGCTTGTGCCAGATTATCAAGTTGGAGAGTCTGACAGTTACTTGGTGGCTATTTCAGGTACTCCTGTCTCCACCCATAAATCTTTCTGCCATTTTGTGACCCTGGTTGCTGAAAATGTCAACCTTTTGAACTGGTAGAGTTCTGGAAGCTCATACTTGGGCTTTATTCTGAAGTGTCGGTACCACAACTTAACTCCTTGCATGCTGCTGGCGGATGCTCCTGCCCAGGACAGGATTTCTCTTGCTACTAAAATTAGTATAATTTGGGAACATTTAATCAAATTTCCTCCCTGCAAACTGAATAGATTTCTTTGCCAATGATTTCTTGGGATAAATTCCGAAGAATTTTTCATCAAATCTAGTCATGGCTGCTTAACAGCAGCCATGACTAGATTTGCTGAGAAATATCTTGAAAATAATCAGCGGGTTAACAGTTAAAGGCTTTATATTCAGTGGTCATCATGTTCAACATATCACCTTTGAAGTGAAATTATTTAGTCTCTTAGAATTTGCCTTGTTACAATTTATGGGGCACTCTCCCATAAATTGTAACAAGGCAAAGATATGT
Organism: Pictodentalium vernedei; assembly: GCA_031216915.1. Taxonomy (NCBI): domain Eukaryota; kingdom Metazoa; phylum Mollusca; class Scaphopoda; order Dentaliida; family Dentaliidae; genus Pictodentalium; species Pictodentalium vernedei. The sequence goes on along the minus strand of CM062297.1, from coordinate 143,248,888 downwards.
AAACAAATTTTGATGACCAAAAATAATTCAGCACTCTGTCAGTTGACTCTTTACCCAACACACAGGATATCAAAATTTAAAGATTGTCGTGTCCGCTCCATAAATCTGAGATGTTTTGTTGGATTTTGTTGACATAACATGTTGCTTATGGGGAGACAATGTGTTGCACCCAAAGTTGTTTTTTGTTCAGTGGAGGTCAAGATCACAGATCAAGGTCAACTGTCCATCAGGAAGATTTTTGTGTCCACTCCATAACACTGAAATGCTTTGGATTTTGTTGAAACTTGGCATGCATGTTGCTTATGGGGAGATGAAGTGTTGCGCACAAAATTTTTTTTTTCAATGTTGGTCAAGGTCAACTGTCTGTCAGGAAGATTTTTGTGTCCACTCCATAACTCTGAGATCCTTCATTAGATTTTGTTGAAACTTGACATAATGTTGCTTATGGGGAGATGATGTGTTGTGCACAAAATTCTTTTTTTGTTCAATGGAGGTCAAGGTCACAGATCTAGGTCATTACCACGTCGGGGGCATAGTCACTTCCAAGTGACAATCTCTTGTTTAAATAGGATCTGAAACATGGTTATTTTTTCAATGATACCACACCAGCAAGATTATCCATAGTTTAGCAATATTTTGTTCATAAAGAATTGTTTTGTTACAATTCATTGGAGAGTGCCACTAGGCATTCTCCAATGAATTGTAACCAAACAATTTTATACAAAAAAATTTTCTTCTACTGCTGAGTCAACATCAAGATAATGCATACAGTGAAAAGCCACTAAAGTGGCTTTCAGCACTTTTCAATAGATCCCGGTAGTCTCTTCTAGCACTCAACCAGTTAAATAATTTTTCAAAGACATTCAACAAAACTATATGATGTAACCCCCTCATTGGAACGAGTGTGACGTGGCATTCCAATGAAGGGGTCACATGATATAGTTTTTTTAAATATTATTCTTTTCAACTGTACCCTTTGTAAATTACCCAGATGGATATGGTCAATTCGTTTGATATAGGGTTAACATGTAGTGCATAAATCTTTGCACAATTAAAAAGTTGGCTACCCGCGCAAAAGCAACCCAATCAATAATCTATAGGGCTATAGGATTAATTTATTACTGAACCACCCTATACAAATACAAAATGGACTCATCCATTTCCTTGTTGACAGTAATGCACAAGTTGATATCATCCTTGGCATCAGGGTTGAAATGGTTAACTGCAATAAACAGGAGTGCAGTGGCTCAGTGGTACGGCATTGGACTTCCAACCGAAAGGTCCATGGTTCGATCCCTGCCAGGGGTAACTGCATTGTGTCCTTGGGCAAGGTACTTAATCTCAATTGCCCACTTGGGGGCACGGTGGTGCTATGTACCAAGGTATACTGCATGCCTAGGCCTGAAAAAATAAGCAGTCTAGCATTTGCAAAATGAGGTCCTCAGAAGGTGAATTTGATGATGCTATCTCATACTGAGGGCCAATTTATCCTCTGAGTACCTCTTTTTGTTTAGTTTTGAGATCCTGATTCAGATTGAGGTTCACAGAGGGTGAATTTAGTGATGCTACCCTGCTGTGCAGGGTAGCATCACTAAATTCACCCTCTGGGGACCTCATTTTGCAGATGACAGTCTGCTTATTTTCTGGCTTGTGCATGCCGATGATGCACTTGTCTTCAACCACTGCTAACCCTGCTTGTGCGGCGTTAGTACGTTGGGGAGTCTAAAAGTTGCTCACCATTGCTCAGTGGTTCTCTTTGGGTACTCTGGCTTCCTCCACCTGTAAAACTGTCCAACATGAGGTGGCCTTGGCTGTCAAAAGTGCCATTAAACCCCAATAGCTAAAATCACCTGAGAAAACAAACAAGCTGAAAAACTCCCTTGAAATCTATTTTATTGGAGATGTGATGTAAGCCAATTGATGGCTACTGTCAAGAAAATATATTAGAAAACAGATTAACAATTTTAGGGGATAATATTCAGAAAATTCCAATTCATAGAAATGATATGAAGAGGTGAAAACAAAGGCATTCTTTGTTTTCAGTTCTTTGCTTATCTGTTGTCTCCACAGAGATACACTTTTGAAATGTTTGCAACCACTGTATCACGAAGAGTACATGCTCATTTAAGGTTCTCTCACCAGAGCAATCAATATTCCACAAGTATAGTCTTCAGAGTATTAAAAAGTAATTTTTCTACTATTTCCATGGGACCTAACCTTCTATGTTTATCCTTTTTGTGGTGTAATGCTCTGAGAGTATAGTTCAATCAATAGCAGATAAAAAATAGCCTGTATAGATGACGTAGACCTCAATAACCCTTGATATGATTAACCCAGAAAATTTAAGTACATGTGTCCCATACTATATGCAAACTGGACTTCTTGGTGGTATTTCAAATCTCAACTACATAACCTTAACACATTACTAAGACCTAAAAAAGTTTAAAATCTGTTTCCCCAGCCCTCTCGCATGGTCCTTTTGGCTGCCGCATGCTCTCTTTTTATAACCAATGAAAACTTAAAAAATGAATTGGTTTATGTCTGATATTTTACCCAAGTTAATAAAATTGATAACATTTGTCCCTTGAGTGCAACAAGGCTTTGCAATGCTAAAGCATTGCAAAGCCTTGTTGCACTCAAGGGACGAAGTACACCATCAACCATGCTATTCTGTAGATTATGAGGCATAAAACATATAACAAACCAAGAACATGAACTTTTGATGGCAAAGAAATAATTAAAAAAAAATATAAAATAAAATAAAAAAAATGCCTGTCCACATGCAATTAAAAAAATTTTTTAAATTTTTTAGTAAATTTTGTTTCTTAACATACCTACCACAATTGTTTACTGGAGGCCCACCCTCCTTGGGGATATCCTTGTTATCGATGCCTCCCCGCTAAATCACAAACTTCTCATTGGCGGAAATACGGAATTGACGTCACAGTTGTTGCGCATGCGCTCGGTAAACGCAAGAGGTGTGCAGAGAGAGTACCTGTAATTTCGAGCGCTGGTCTCGCTCGACCCTTTTTTCGATCTTTTTCGTGCTTTTGCACTCTATTACTTTTCCAGCTTGTTTGGAAAAGTTCTCTAAAAGCTTGAGTTAGTTCCGAAGTAGGGCTTGCACTTACGTTACATACAATTGTAAACAATTGTGAGTAGGTTGAAAAGAAATGGCCTCAGAAACACGAGATCTACATTATGGGGCCTTATTTAACTCTTTTTCTGCCATGCCCACTTTTACCTCATTCGGGGTACCGATATATATCAAACACTCAACTATAGATTATAGAAAACATTGCTGGAAAATATCCTGCACAGTGAAGATATAGAAGTTTTTACTTTCGCTGTACTGAGAATGTTACAAAATCACTTCCGTGTATTAATGCTGTTCTTGTTTATGAATGATGAAATATGTTAACTGTTATTATTATAGTTATAATAAATATAATAGATGTCCAAATTGATACATTTATAAGGTATACCAAGGGAGGTATATGGGAACTATATTTCATCACAGGCAGACTATTAATAGAGAAAAGGCGAGCCACTTGAAGGAATAAACATTTTTTTCAGTCACTTATGAGTTAATTTTTGGTATCATCCCCAAAACATGAGATATCCTACATATAAGTTTAACTGTATGTAAGTTTAATAAAATTTAGAACACAGTTGGGACTTTATAACCTGCTTAATTGTTATCAGTGATACTGTGCTGAACATAAAGACTAGAAAATAAGAGCTCTCCAGCCATTCCAACAATGAATCAGATGATTGTGTTAACTGGTACAGTGCTCAATTTTTTATTAGCATCAAACTTTTTTCACGCATTTTTGCCATGTTATGCCCCCGACTTGAAAAGTCAAAGGGGTATCTAGTGGAGACCTCTGTCTGTCCATTCATCCATCTATCTGTACCAACATTTTCCCTTGTATCTCAGCCACTGCTACACCAATTTGAATGATATTTGGTCTTGTGATAGCGTATCATGGGGGAATGATACCTGTATAGCATGAGTTTCTTCCACACATTTTGTCCAGAGTTATAGCCCTTTTACACTCTTTTGACGTAGAAATATTTTTTGCAGTCGGGGGCATTAGCAGCACTTTGCGGTGCAGGCCTCTTGTCACAATATATGGGAGAATGCCAATAGGCACTCTCCTATTAATTGTGAGAAGACAAATAGATGGAGATGATGAAGTAATTTAACTTGAAGATAATATGAAGGACCTCCACAGAATATGAAGCCTTTAACTTGAGGTACCTGCTGTACCAAATAATGCCCAAATATGGGCATCCAGCACCCTACCAGTTAATGATGCACATGCCAGAACATGCAGAACACAATAAGAAAATACTCAACTGTAGTCATGTATGGTAGGTAAAGGGTTAAACCTCTTCCAGTTCTTAGAACTGGAAGCGGTATGAATAAGTTACATCATCATATATGCCTACTAGGGTTTTATATGAAGTACTTTTTACATGTACCATGTAAGTCTGTTAATTAATTGAATTGCCATTTTATTAATGAGACTTTTTAGATTAATAGAAGTGTTCAATTAACCCCTAAACCTGGACATAGGTTCTGAATTACCAACAGCCTACAGCCCCTATACGTACTGCAGCTTAGCAGTGATTTCCAGTCAAGTCTAGGCTGCCTGTTAACCTTTAGGGCCTGACAAGTGTCTTGAATTCCCACTATTCCACAGTCTCTGTACATCGAATGACCCAGCAGTGATTTCTAGTTAAGTCTTGGCTGCCTGTTAAAGCAGCCAAGGCTTGACTAGAAAGCAATGCTTAGGTAATTTACCTATTTTCAACAGGACCTCCTCATGATGGCATATTAACCCTTTACCCATCATAACAGCCAAAACTGGCCAGCGCTATTCACAAAAAACGGCAATTAATTTTCTTTATTTTTTTCATTTTCTGTCTCAAAAACATAGGTTCTGACCCCTCTTTGGAACGAGCTTATCAAGCTCATTCCAATGAGTGGCCATAACCAATGTTTTTGAGACAAAAAATGAAAAAAATTAGTTATTCAAGAATTTTGTTTCCAAGTGTCATCTGCTTTTCATGTTACGTAAAGGGTTAAGGGCACCTGACTGAGGTCGGAAAAGTTGGAAATAGGCCTTTAAGGGTTAAGGCAGCCAAGACTTGACTAGAAACTACTTTACAGATAACTGTCTCTCATCAGTAGGACTTCTTCATGATGGCATGATAAGAGCACCTGTTCTGAAGTCAGAAAAGTCGGAAATAGGCCTTTAAGAGTTAACCCTTTACCTAACATTAAAAGCAGACGCCACTTGCAAAAAAAATTCTTGAATAACTAATTTTTTTCATTATTTGTCTCAAAAACATAGGTCATGACCCTCATTGGAACGAGCACGAGGAGCTCGTTCCAATGAGGGGTCATAACCTATGTTTTTTGAGACAAAAAATGAAAAAACAATGAAAATTAATTGGCGATTTTTTAGAATGGAGCTGGCCGTTTTTCGTTGTTATGTAGGGTAAAGGTTTAACATGGTCACTTTCCTGTGTTCTCGAGATAAGCTATGTCAAACAAGAAATACAGAGTAAATGTCTTTATACCTCTATTGCTGTCTGTATTCAATGCTATGTAATACAATGCAGACACTGCAAAATGTTGCAGATATTCCACGCATGGAATCTGGATTATGTGAAAGAACATCATGTAAGAATGCATTTGGTTGGATGTTATGTCTGTAACTGATGTTATGACATGAATGAAATCCTTCAACACAAAACAGTGTCAAGCAAAGAATTATTTTTTTTAAATATCAGCTTTGTTCACTTAACCCTTTACCCAACAAATCGGCCACATCCACCTGTGTAATATGCATATTCAGCAGGGACCAATCAGGACTATTTAAAATACGCTCTAGCCTCGGAGCCTATTTTTTCAATTCATGCGCCAGATTTCAATTTACGGAGTCACACTGCTGTTTGTAACACACACTGCAAGTATGTAATAGCTCTCATCATTTTCATTTAGTACACTACAGCAAACATTAATCTTCACTGTGGTTTCTGATCAAGTCTTGGCTGCCTATTTAGGCAGCCAAGACTTGATCAGAAACCACAGTGAAGATTAATGCTTGGTAATTAAGACTTGAAGCATTAACTTAAGCACTCTACAACAATGATAAATGATAATCATATATATAATACATGTAAGAGTGTCTCTCTCGATTATCCATTGAAAGAATATCAAAATATGATCTGAGAAGTTACGCGCCAACTGAGAAGCCTATTTCTGAGATTTAAGAGCCAGTTCCTGATGTTTCAGAACCAAATACGCACTGGTGCATGCCCAGGTCGGTCCCTGATTCAGCAGCTGGAAAAATATTATTTTTCCAAAAATTCCAACAAAAAAAGTTTAATGTGACCCCTCTTTGGAACAAGCTCATCGAGCTTGTTCCAATGAGGGGTCACATGATATGGTTTGGTTCTACTTTTTTGAAAAATTTTTAAAAATGATATTTAAAATAATAAATTTTGATATCGTCTGCGTTGGGAAAAGGGTTAAATCAAGTTACTTGTGGTATGAATACAGAACACAACTCAGGTAGAGAACGTAAGACATGAATCAACAACTGTTGTTGGCATTTTTCAGTATTTCACGCGTGCCTTTGGCACACATGATATACAGGAAAAACTCCAACTCGAGTCGTTGATTCCAGTCCCCCGTACTCCACCCACATTGTGTTCTGTCTTAGTATTGGATGTACTGAGGTAAAATAGGTTTAAAAACAAGAGGAATTTGGAGAGTCTTACACTTGCTTGCCACTGCTCAGTATTTCTCTTCGAGTACTCTGGCTCCCGCCACCCATAAACCCATAAAACTGTCTGACATGATGTGAGTTTGGCTGTTGAAAGCATCATTAACACCCCACTAAACAAGCAAACAAAAATTATTTTACAACCAAACATTCGCATAAATAATCGATTTCATGGAATACCTTTCATATTCAAGACTAACTGCAGAACTTTTGAACTTGAAACATTTCTTTTCTTCTTCCAATGTTCAAAAATATTTTGTACCCAATATTTGATATACAAAACAACCTGCGGTCTCGGCTTTAACCCTTTACCTAACATGAAAAGCAGACGACACTTGCCAAGAAAATTCTTGAATGACTAATTTTTTTCATTTTTTCTCTCAAAAACATAGGTTATGACCCCTCATTGGAACGAGCTCAATGAGCTCTTCCAAAGGGGGGTCATAACCTATGTTTTTGAGAGAAAAAATGAAAAAAATAATGAAAATTAATTGGCGATTTTTGTGATTAGCACTGGCCGACTTTTCTTGTTACATTGGGTAAAGGGTTAATCATAAAACAGCTCACTAGACAGCAAAATAAATACAACAGAACATTTGGTAAGAAATAAAAAAAATTTATTTCCTCCAATAAACTCATAAAGTAATTCAATTATTTATTTATTTTTTGGGGTTTAACAACACTTTGAACAGCCAGGGTCACATGGTGCCTGACTGTATTATTGGTGGAGGATTCTAGAGTACCCGGAGAGAACCACCAAGAATTAGTGTGCAACTGCCAAACTCCCCAGCATATTAACTCCACACAAGCAGGGTTAGCATTGGTTGAAGACAAGTGCATCATCAATGTGCAGTAGGTCTTTGTACACAGTGCCACCATGCCCCGACAAAAGTAAAGTAATACACTGCAATTAACCCTTGAGCCCCCATATAGCCCCAAACCGCCACTTTTATATTGCATTGAAGCAGGTTCTCCCTTGTGTAATCTTTTTTATTACTCTTGTGTGTAGACTGAATTTTCCCTGGCAGTGGTTCTACATCACTGCTGGCTGCCTGTATAGGCAGCCAGCAGTGATGTAGAACCACTGCCAAGTCATCAATAACTATGTAAGCAGAAAAAGGCCACAAATACTTTAAAATTAATCTGAGGACTTAAGGGTTAAAAAAGTGCATCCTGAGAAAGTACAATTAACTGTAATTGTAACATTCAGAATGAACTACTGTTTCAGACCAAACAAAGCTATAAACAGAATAATACACCTTCCCATTGGAATCCCAGAAAGTGGAGCAGTACTTGTGCACTGTTATGTTTTACTGGTAACATATAGGTCGACTTGATGGAGGTCCTGTAAAATGGGCAGCATATGATGTGGTTGTGATATATCTACATATGCTATAAGTAATCGTAAACACCAATAAATAAATAATAATATTATACCAAGGAATTTTAAATTTCACAGGGATTTCAATAGGTATCGCTGAACTAAATATTTGAAGTAGATTTACCCACCTTGAAATGTAGCAATCTCTAAAAATAAACAGCCTTGGAAAAATATATTGTTTCAATAAACATTTGAAACATTCTATTGACATCTTGCATTATTGTTGAATATTCCTGATAAAAAAGAGGGTGACTTGATGACTTTTAGACCTAAAAAATACAATTTACTTTTTGTGTGTTTTTGTAGGGAATTCCCTGAAAAATATGTGCACGTGACTACAGTTAAAACTAGAAGTCCTGTCATGAAATGCGCACAAATAGCACGTTGATATGCGCGTTAATGTACGCGTTAAGACCCAAGTAAAGCTATCAAATTCTGTACGTATGGCCTGTGCACAAGCAATGTTTCAGCCAATGGACCTCCGGGTAACCCGGAGGTCCATTGGCAGAAACATTGCATGTGTTTGCTATGAGTAACCAAGAGGACCTGCCGTGCTTTGAATGCCATTTGATATGGCAATTGCGCGCAATTCCAACGCGCAATTAAGCCTAGATAAGCGCACTATTCGTGACAGGACTTCTAGTTTTAACTGTAGTACTTCCCTTCGTGTCATTTTTTCTCTCTTATTTCTTGCATGACCCCCTGTTTTCAGTTCAGAAAAAGTTGTCTGAAGGGCTATACTTGACAAAGATATTTGAATGCCAAAATTAAAGTTATGCTATCATATCTTTTTTCACCTGAACGTTATAATGGTGACCTATGGGAAAATATTTAGTTCTGTGATAGCTCAAAACACATTCTGCAAGAGTAGTTCCCCTTTGATAAATACAGTGAAAACTCTGTTTGGTGGGAGAAAGAAGTTTAGAAAAGAAAATGATGACTTTACTTCCCAGTTACAAATATTTGCACATTGTTGTGTGAATGATTTGAGCCTTGCTGTCAAACAAAGACAATAATTAATTCAACCAAATCCAATGTCCAAGGCAAACGTGCAATCACTGATTTTATCATATAATCACAATCAAATACCCAATTATGGAAATATGGTCTAATAAGATTTTAATTGAAAATAGAATATGTTTTCATTTTTTGAAGTCACTAAAAAAACTTATAACATTGGATAAAAAGTTGCTATAGATGAGATTTACACTAAGACTCTACAGTGCACAGGGCTAGTTCTCAGTTAATAATGAAATTTTTCTTATCATCAGAAAGTGTGACTAACCCTGTGCAGAGTGCTCAGGGTAAGTCACATTTTTTGGATGTAAAATGTACACTCACTAAGGCTGTGCAGTGCACAGGGTTAGTCACATAATAGAGATAATTTTATTTATAATCAGAAAGAAATGAGTGGCTAACCATGTGTATTGCACAGAGTCAGTTCTTAATCTAACTTACCATAGGCATTGCACAGGATTGGTTGATAGGTTTCCATATGACACACTAGATGAAAATATTCACTGACTGAAGCTGTAAAAATATACAGGTTTAACTGGTAGAGTGCTGGAAGCCCATATTTGGGCTTTATTCTGAAATGCAGGTGCTTCAGTTTAAAGACTTCATTTTTGGAGGATGAGCTTCATATTACCTTTGAAGTTAAATAATTTTGTCTATTAGGATTTGCCTTGTTACAATTCATGAGAGAGTGCCCATTGGCACTCTCTCATGAATTGTAACAAGGCAAAGACACATGAACAAATTTTTTGATGACCAAACATAATTCAGCACTCTACCAGTTAATTGATTACATGTTACATTTGGTGCAGGATTCAAGGAACTAAAATACTTTTACCAGATTGTGGACAATTTTTTAATGTGAATACCAAAAATGAAAATGTATTTCTATTTCAATTAATAGCGTGTTGTAAGCTAAATGCATGAAATGTTCATCATTTGAAGTTGGCAGCGTAGGTATAAATGATTAACCAAAAGTTGACTTTATACTTGTATTCCAGCCATGATATAGCCACAAAGGCATACTGTACATCAATGGTGCACTTGCCTTCAACCAATTCTAACCCTGCTTGTGCAGAGTTAGTACGTTGGGAAGTCTGACAGTTGCTCACTGTTGCTTGGTAGTTCTTTCCGGGTACTCCGACTTCCTCCAAGTAAACAATCTGACATGAGATGATACAAGATGACACAAGGTGACCCTGACTGTTCAAAGTATTATTAACCCATTACCGAACGAATCAAAAAATTTCAACAAAATCATATCATGAGACCCCTCTTTGGAACAAGCTCGTTGAGCTTGTTCCATTGAGGGGTCACATAATATGGTGTTGTTGAAATTTTTTGATATTTAAAATAATAAATTTTGATATCGTCCGCATTGGGTAAAGGGTTAAACCTGCAATAAATAAATAGCCACAGATACGAAAAGTGACCATAGACATTAATAAACATCAATATGAATTTATTAAGTAACTTATTTACACCTTTTTCCAGTTCTTAGAACAAGAAAAGTAGCAGATAAGTCACTGAAGCTTAATCCATTATCCAATGTAGACAATATCAAAATTTATTATTTTAAATAGTTTTTTAAATTTAAAAAAAAATTTCAACAAAACCATATCATATGACCCTCACTGGAACGAGCTCAATGAGCTTGTTCCGATGACGGGGTCCCATGAAAAGAGGGTTTTGTTAAAAAAAATTTAAAATGATTTTTTTTCTTTGTCGGAATTTGTAAATTATACGGACAGATGCGGCCAATTCGTTGGGTAAAGGGTTAAAGCTTCAGTTTAATTTTTGTGATAATTACTACCTTATATACATGTACACAGCAGCTGTAGATGACCTAACCCTTTACCTAACATGAAAAGCAGACGACACTTGCAAACAAAATCTTGAATAACTAATTTTTTTCATTTTTTGTCTCAAAAACATAGGTTATGACCCCTCGTTGGAACGAGCTCGACGAGCTCGTTCCAACGAGGGGTCATTACCTATGTTTTTGAGACAAAAAATGAAAATATTTTGAAAATTAATTGGCAATTTTTGATAATA